>CM048755.1:604673800-605873800 GCA_026315105.1 Locusta migratoria
CTACATCTACACAGATAGTCTGCAAATCACATTTAAGTGCCTGGCAGAAGGTTCATTAACCACTTTCATAACCTTTTGCTACCATTCTATTCTCTAACAGCGAGCGGAAAGAAAGAACACCCAAATCGTTCCGTTTTCGATCTGATTTCTCTTATTTTATTGGGATTATCATGTCTCACTATGTAGGTGGGTGTTAGCAAAATATCTTCACATTCAGAAGTAAAAGTCGGTGATTGAAATTTCGCAAATAGATCTCGCCGCAACGATTAACGTCGTTCTTTTAATGATTTCCACCTCAAATCGTTCAAAATTTCCGGGACGCTTTACCCCCTGTAACGTGATAAAACAAAACGAGTTGCCCTTCTCTGAACCTTCTCAATGTCTTCCGTCAGTCCCACCTGAAGAGGGTCCCACACTGGGCAAAAGTACTCCAGGAGAGGACGCACAAGTGTGATGTAGGCAGTCTCTTTGGTGGAGCTGTTGCATTTTAGAAGCGTTCTGCCAATGAAACGTAACCTTTGGTTCGCCTTTCCCACGATATTTTCTGTGTGTTCTCTTCAGTCTAAGTTGTTCGTAATTGTAACTCCTAGGAATTTCTTTCGTTCCTTCCTTCCTTCAAAGAACCACCCAGAACAACCAGGGCGCCCATTTAATGCCAGGAAAATGCACTCCAAACCATACCAGACACCACCGTCTAAAAAGTGCTGCCTCTTGGCAGGTGGGATCCGCCGATTCATGTGACCTACGCCACACCCATCAGCATGGTGCAATTAAAATTGTTATTCGTCCAACCATGCCACTTTCCGCCATGGTTCCAGTGTCCAATCCTGGTGACCAGATGCCAGCTGATGTGCCCGTAACAGTTGTGTTAACTGTGGTACCCGTGGTGCCGCGCCAGCTCCTATGCACCATTGCAGATTGTCCGCCGGGAGACGTGTCTGGTACGTGCCGTGTTGAATTGAGCCGTGGTTGTCTGTCAGCGTTGATGATCCGTTTCTGATATCTCTGGTCACTGTCATCGAGGGTGACTGGAAGCCTGGTAGTTGGCCTGTTGTGGATAGTGACATCATCATTCAGCCAATCACGATAATTCCTGAACAACGTTGAACGTGAGAAACTGATATCCTGTAGAACTACCGAATTGTAACTGCCATCCATCGGGTAACGACCACCATACCCGTTCGAACGACGTTGCATGTTACACAAATAAATTGCACAGCCACCTCTGAATAGATCTCATATGCAACTGCAGCTGGCACTTGGGCAGTGTGGTGCGCAAAAAACACACCTGTGCCATCTATGCTTCACTATCGCAACAGCACGGAAACAGTTTAGAAACTGAGCCGTTTCAGAAATGCTTTCATCCTTGGCCAGAAAGCGAATGATCATACCCCTTTGCACGTCAGATAAATCGCTTCGTTTCTGCTTAATGGCAACAACTGTATTGTTTTCCAGGCCTCCTGGATACGTTTTAAATACACTCCACCGGTGCTGGCATCCGCCGCCTGCGAGTGGTTATTGCACCTTATGGACGAATGGCAGCGGTCATATTAGTGAGCCAGATCCGTTGTAATTATCGATGAGTGTCGTAAAAAAGGCCTACAGTATTACCCCGTTTCTCGTGAGACACTATACAACTGGTCGTTAAGATAAAGAAAATGTTACTCTGTTTTAAAATGTTCATGTTTAATGGACTGTTCTGCATGGTGGATTCGGGTGTTCCAGACTGCTAACGTGATCTTTATGCATCAAGGTAACTGAAAAAATACGTTGACTGCTATCCGAAATATACAGTTCTATACGGCCGATCTTGGTGAGTGTGATCTGATAAATATATCTTGGGTGACTATTAACGTTTCCCATGTGGTCTGTAAAATCTCAATGCGCGTCAGTCGTTGAAATGTGTAAGACATTGACAGTTTCTAGCTCTCGTGATTATCATACTATAGCTGTTATAATGCTCCTTGAAGTATTCATTCTCATTTTCTGTAGCGAAAGAGTGTAATAGAAGAGATGTATTCCTCAGAATCTAAGAATCTTAACTTATGCATTTTAGAAGCCACGTCTACGGATTTTTTGTTTTGTTTCGATGTAAGGAATCTGTTCCCAAAGGAGTCGGTGATTTTTGCGACACCCTGAAATACATCACAGTGTAGCTTCACTATTTCTCACTATATCAGTCAGTACGTATTAATCTAATATTTGCTTAAGTACACATAAAATAGTAGCAGAAATCAATTACAATTTCGCCATCGGAAATATGTTTTCGAGTGATACAGTCAGACAATTTATTATTAGTTTTTGGTAGGATTTCGGCATCAAAGCGTTTTAAATAGCTTCCCATTTTTTCAGTCTCAATAATCATATGTACAACAACAAGATTGTGATTCCTGAATCCTGAACCGAGATTAATTAAATGTAAGGGATTCGGTCAGTTAATTTCAATTCTAAGATATTGCTATCTCGGTGGTTTTTTAACGAGTTTTATAGACAACTTTCCAGTGACGCACTCAGTACGATGTTGCAAGCTTATGTATCCCGGCGCTCAGGCGTGAACATGTAACGCTGCCTGTCAGTAACCGGTAAATTGAATTCACCTCTTATTAACTTCACGTGATCAGGAAACTAGTGCACAATGCTTGGAAGGCCCTCGTTAATACGTTTCATTACTTCGACTGAGGATAAATATTATCGACAAAAGAAAACCGCTGCTTGAACTACCAGTCCGTTCACGAATACATTGAATATACTAGATGCAGTCAAAACATAACGAGAATTTAAGTTTTTAGGAAATAATTTTATTTTTCGTCTGAATGAAAGTTATCAAGTTCGAAACAGTTACCATTAGATGTAGCGCAGCTATGCTAGCATATTTTATAATCTCCGAAAAACAGACAGATTTTAATTAATTTGTGCTTGTAACTGACGACCTCTTATAAAGTTTTTATTAATTTTTGGTCAGTAAAACGTCACAGGAGTCATGTCTGGCGAGTTATGGTGCTGGGGCCACCAATATAGTACTGTTTCTGTCCAAAACTATACGAACTAACAACGAAATGTGAGTAAGTGCATTATCGTGGCGCAAACCCTAGAGATTTTCTCGAACTGATTCACAGAAACGGGGAAGAACTTGTGAATGTTCCTGATTATTCGACCTTGCGGAAATATCTCATGGTGCGTGCGTATGCTGTTAATCTTGAGGAACACAGTGAGCATGATCTTCAAGTGTGACTGCCATACGTCTCGCGTTTTTTCTCCTATCTTGGCGTCAGACAGCTTCTAAGGGACTGAGTGAGCCCTAGATCCGATATCACACATGCAAACCAGTTTTTTCATCACATGTTACTCCCATTTCAGTTGTTCCGCCGTGTTGCTCATTTCTTCTGTCGATTTTTGACCAATTATAGGTTCGACTGTTTCTCTTATAAATTCGAAAGTTTGAGAAGAATATTTTCTGTCACATGTTCCGAACCTGAAATATCACAAAAAGGTTTCATAGCGTGAGCTAGTTGGTATACCACCTTATCACTGAGCTCTCTGATATTCGGCAATCGTTCATGACCATTGATTTCATTTTTTAACGATTTCATCTGTTGGTGGGGTACTGTGTCTTCCTTGGCGATTTCTCATTTTCGATTCTTTCACGACCTTAATTGAAACGCTTTTACCACACATGAGGCCCTATTTAATTCCTCGCAGGAACACCTAAGGAAGTCAGTCGCTTTTACTGTTTGAAGAAGGAGGAAGGAAGATTGATGTAAAGCAGAGGTGGGCACAAATCGGCTCAATGAGTAGCGCTCCGGCTCAGGCGGGAAAAAGAGCAGCGTTCGCGCTCGGCCGGTAGTTATCCTAGTTGCCGCTAGAGGTCTGCATGCTTGCTAGCGCTTCTGACAAACGTTCGATTCGGCGAGTTATAGTACGCCGCGACAGACTCAAACTTGCGAAAGAACGTGATAACTGTGGACATAGTTCTGCTACGACTTCCAAACTCTGCTTCACAAATTCACCGTCACAAAATGGTCGGGAAGTACGGGCTATCAGCAAAGCTATTCTGTAACTAGCACCAACAGCTACATCGGAGGATGAGGAATCACATTCCTGTGTAAGAAATTAACATAGTTGTCATTTCAAAGGAAAATTGGTTTTATTAAACAAAACACTGTGATTAAGTTATCTCGTAAGTAGGTACTCTTCTTCCTAGCGTAGATTATTAAGAAGATTAAATCGCATTTCACCATCCATACTGGTTGAAGTGATGTGTTCTATAGTGGCGTTCTAAATTGTACTTTTTTATGCCTAGTATTTTACCACATACCAAACATTTTGCTCCTCCTTCGCTTTTAGTGAACAAGTAATCACACTCCCAACTAGAGTTGAAATGGAAAATAGAACGTCGCTCTGACTAACCATTTCAACTCCACAGCGTACTGTCCCATAACGTAAGATCAAAGAGTATAACGATAACCCTGAAGTACAAAATTCGAACTAACAGATGGCACTGTTAGTGGCGCCTTCAGAAACAAAACAAAAAAATCTCTCTTATCTTTATAAGATATTTGCCGGCTCGACTGCACGCGCTGGACGTTTTAGAGCAGAGTTTCCAGTATTATGTTTATAAGTTACTTACTTATAAACATAATAGTATTTTCAGGAGATACTCCAAGCAGTGGAATCTGTTCAGCCGGCCGCGGTGGCCGAGGGGACTGAGGCGCTCCAGTCACGGTCTGCACGGCCACTACGGTCGGGGGTTCGAATACCCCCTCGGGCATGGATGTTTGTGCCGTCTTTAGTATTAGCTAGTTCATAGGTAGTTTGTAAGTTTAGGGACTGATGACCCCGTAGTTAAGTCTCATAATCTATAAACATTTGAACATTTTGAATCTGTTCATTCGAGTTGGATTTTAAAGAGTTTGCACTATTATCTTTATAAGTTATTTTATAACGCACTCTGCCAGGTGCATTTCTGCGGCTACGTTAGCGCGTTGGCTGCGCATAGCGCCATCTAGTGTTTTCAGCAGGAACTACGTGATGGACGCCAGCTGCTCGCGGCTCTGCTCTCACTCAGGCAGGCGGCTCCGAGAGCGCGGCTCGCTTATTGCCCACCTCTGATGTAAGGCGTCCCTGCGCGATCGTGATCATTACAGATGAGGACACGCTCGGAGAGCTTTTGTCAGGGACAGGGAAGGAAACTGGCCATGCCTTTCGAAAGGAGCCATCCCGAAATTTTCATGGAGTGATATTCGAAAACCACGTAAAAGATAATTCAGGAGAGGCAGAGCCGCGTTTGAACCGCCGTTCCTCAAAATGCGAGTTACCACTACGCCACCTCGATCGGTTGTTTACTATTTGACTACATGATGTGCACTATAATTGAAGACCTCGGGGGAAAATAATGATAACCCTTATTTATAAAGTATTGAGATATGATGAATTGTATGTTTGAAAAATATTTACATGTTTTAATATTTGTTTTAATATTTATATTTGCCATATCTCTGCAGCTTCATGTACTACTTGGAAAAAACGAAACATTCTTTCGGATGTGATTGTTTGCACCAATTACATTAAAGAATACAAAAGTTGAGGGTTATCATTATTTATCCCCGTGGTATCCAATTTAGTGTCATGTTTCATACGACTTCATGATGTGACAAAACTATTGGTATGAAAACGCATCTGATTGTGAACATAGTAGAGGTTCTGCAATTTTAACGGTATAAATTATCACATAAAATATGCAAAAATATTTGCTAAACTTAGCTTCTTCATTGAAGACAAACACACGACGAATTCAGTGATCAACTTTTATACATAAAGTTTCCAATGCTCGTTAATGACACATAATCTTTCTGATAGCTGAAAACAGTAGATATGTGTTACGGCAAACGCAGTCCGGACTAATAGAAAATGCTAAATCAGAAATTTGTCAAAAGTTTGTAAATCTAAGGGACTTAACTGCTGCGGTTATCAGTCCTATGGCTTACAAACTACTTAAACTAACTTATGCTAAGGACAACACAGACACAACCATGCCCGAGAGAGGACTCGAACCTCCGACAGCGAGCAACTACGCGCTCTGCAGCATGGCGTCTAGAGACTGGTGACCAACGTAGTTTCGTCCCATAGAATTACAAACATTTAGACATTTGTGGCCAGTTTCAAGTATTTAGGATGTATTTTTCTTACAGGGTGGCATCATGGAGAAAGAACTGGAATTACGGCGTAGCAAACCTCATGCAGTGAGTACTCAACTAAGATCTATTCTCTTCGACAAGAAGGATGTCAGTACCAAGACTTTCCACCAACTTTGTTTTAATGGAGTGAAAGCTGGGAGGATACAGGTTACCTTATTAAAAGGCAGCAGGGATAAGTGCAGGTACTGATAGATGGGAACAATGGCATGAGGGTGTCCATAATAAGGAAATCAAAGAAAAACTGGGAATGAACACCATATATGAACCAGTTAGAACGAACAGGTTGGTGTCAAGTTATACGGATGGGAGAAGCAAGATTTCCTAAGACACTCATGGGCTCGGCAGCATAGGGTAAGAGGAGTCGAGGTAGACCAATACTTGGATTAAGTCAAGCACGATTTTGAAGTAACAGGCTTAATATCAATCGAGACATCAATGTTAGCATTGAAAAGGGGATGATGGTGGAATTTTATTAAGGGAACTATGCTCCAGACTGAACGCTGAAAGGCAGAATCAGCCTCGAATGATTATGATAATGATGATGATGATTATGAATTCACATAATATTAGTAGACTTAACTGAGTTCATGGAAGCTACATTGTCGCCTATCACTTGAGACTACCCTCCATAGAATTTTACGCACATATATTTCTGTTTCACGTGGATTCAGTTAATTTCTTTTATAACAGTGTACTACTTGTTTTTAAAGCCGATTCTCAGCACATCTTTTTAGTAAGAACGGGTACTTATAACTAGTTTTTCAACACAGATATATATCCCGCGTTCACAGGCAAAGCTCCGTGTACAAAGCTCCCGAATCAATTTTGAAAACTGATAATGACGTTCCTCTGATTAGTTAATTATTTGGTCACCAATATTATGACTATTGACAACTGAGAGAAGTGCTGGTAACTCACCAAACTTGAATCGTGTGTTACAAAAAATATCGTGGATCTTTGTTTCGGCGTTAAGTGATCCACAAGGAAGGGAAATATTTCTTTCCGTAGCAGAGTACAGACGTCTGAAAAATGAGATTGACAGGAACTGCAGACTGGCTAAGCAGGAGTGGCTAGAGGACAAATGCAGAACCGTAGAAGAATGCATAACTAGCGGAAAGATAGATACCACCTACAGGAAAATAAAAGAGATATTTGGAGACAAGAAAAGCAGCTGTATGAATATCAAGAACTCAGACGGAAAACCAGTACTAAGCAAAGAGGGGAAAGCTGAACTGTGGAAGGAATATATAAAGGGCCTATACGAAGGAAATGAACTTGAAGGCAGTATTCTAGTAATGGAAGACGAAGATGAGATAGGAGATATGATACTGCGAGAAGAATTTGACAGAGTGCTGCAGGACTTAAGTCGAGACAAGGCCCCTGGAGTGGATGATATTCCCTCTGAACTGCTGATGTCGTCAGTAGAGCCAGTCGTGAAAAAAATGTATCACCTGCTATGTTAGATGTATGAGACAGGGGAAATACCCCCCGACTTCAAGAAGAATATCGTAATTCCAATTACAAAGAAAGCAAGTGCAGACAAGTGTGAAACTTACAGAACTATCAGTTTCATAAGTCATGGTTGCAAAATACTAACACGAATTATTTACAAACGAATGGAAAAACTTGTGGAATCCGACCTCTGGGAAGATCAGTTTGGATTTAGGAGAAATGTAGGAACACGGGAGGCAATACTCACATTACGACGTATCTTAGAAGATAGGCCAAAGAAATGGAAACCTTCGTTTTTAGCGTTTGTCGATTTGGAGAAAGCTTTTGACAATGTCCACTGGAATACACTCTTCCAAATTCTGAAGGTATCAGGGGTAAAACATATGGAGCAAAGAGTTATTTTCAATCTATACAAAAACCAGACAGCGGTTATTAGAGTCGAAGGGCAGGAAAGGGACGAAGAGGTTGGGAAGGGAGTAAGGCAGGGTTGTAGTATTTCCCCAATGTTGTTCAATCTGTACATTGAGCAGGCAGTGAAGGAATGGGAGGAGAAATTTGGAGAGGGCATTAAAGTGCAGGGAGAAGAAATAAAAACCGCAAAAGATCTGGAAGAGCAACTGAATAGGATGGACAGTGTCTTGAAAGGAAGATATAAGATGATCATTAACAAGAGTAAAAGGAAGGTAATGGAATGGAATGTCAGGAAATCAGGCGATCCTGAAGGAATTAGATTAGGTAATGAGATAATAAAAGTAGTAGATTAATTTTGTTATTTGTGTAGCAAGATAACTTCTGATGGCCGGAGTAAAGAAGATATAAAATGCAGAATGGCTATAGAAAGAAAAGCGTTTCTAAAGAAGCGAAACTTGTTAACATCCAATATTAATTTAACTATTAGGAAGTCCTTTCTGAAAGCATTTGTCTGGAATGTAGCATTGTATAGGTGTGAAACGTGGACGATAAGGAGTTCAGATAAAACGATGATAGAAGCTTTTGAAATGTGGTGCTACAGACGAATGATGAAAATTAGATGGGTAAATAACGTAACTAATGAGGAGGTGCTTAACCGAATCGGGGAGAAAAGGAGTTTCTGGCATATTCTGACTAAGAGAAGGGATAGATTGGTTGGACACATTCTGAGATATCAAGGAATTATCAACTTAGCACTAGAAGGAAGAGGGGGGGGGGGGGGAATCGTAGAGGGAGACCGAGGGACGAATATAGTAAGCAGATTCGAAAGGATGTAGGTTGCCTAACGTATTTTCAGATGAAGATACTTGCACAGGACAGAGTAGCGTGGAGAGCTGCATCAAACCAGTCTACGGAATGAAGACCACAACAACAACAACAACAACAGAAAACTTGGAAGACGGACATCCTCATTCCTTTTGGCCAACAGAATGCCTTTTTATAGCCGCAGATAGTCGCGCGTGAAAAGCTAAAAATCACGGCGAGTGGAGCGGATGCTCTGTCGGTGTGTACGCTGTATCACCCGTTCCAGCCTCGTGACGTCACACGGCCCGATCGATCAGCATGCTCAGCCAACACTCAGCGCGCCTGGCCCAAAGCTCTGTAGCCACAGCTACGCGCACACCGCAGTGCCCAGAGCATATAACGCCTGACAATAAAGTTCGCTGAGTAATCCTGTAATATTAACGTAGATAAACTATGAATTACATTTACCATACTGTTCTTCGAAATAGTCACCTCCCATATCTGCACACTGCTGAGTTCTTCCATACAAGTCCTGAAAACTTTGCTCCAAGTCTTTGAGACAATGGTGTTCAAAAGTTTCGCCACGTTTCGTTGGATTTCAGAAATATTGTCAAATCTCTTTCTTTTCAAAACGAGTTTGAGTCGAAGGAATAGGAAGAATTCTGGAGATTTGACATCTGGCGAGTATGGCGGATGTTGAATTTGCACCACCCCCTTTCTTGCCAGGAACTGTTTGACGATATTGGCTACGTGTGTGCGAGCGTTGTCGCGTGACTTGAACACCCAGCATACTTGCCAGATCTCAGTCCTTCAAATCTCTTCCTGTTGCTTCGATTCAAACTGGCTTTGAAAGAAAAAGATATTTCACGATATCACTGACACCCAACGAAACGTGACGAGGAATTTGAACCCCAACCCAAAAGAAGACTTTGTACAAAGCTCCCAGGACATGTATCGCAGAGCTCAGCTGTGTATATTTACGGTAAGTGACTATTTTGTAGCCGGCCGCGGTGGCCGAGGTGACTGAGGCGCTCCAGTCACGGTCAGCACGGCCACTACGGTCGGGGGTTCGAATCCCCCCTCGGGCATGGATATTTGTGCCGTCCTAGTTCGTAAGTAGTTCATAAGTAGTTTGTAAGTTTAGGGACTGATGACCCCGTAGTTAAGTCCCATAAGCTTAACAAACATTTGACTATTTTGTAGGACAGTAAGGTGACTATAATTGATAGTTCAAAATGTGTTGTTCAAATGTTTGTTAAGCTTATGGGACTTAACTACGGGGTCATCAGTCCCTAAACTTACAAACTAATTATCAACTACCTTATACTAAGGACGGCACAAATATCCATGCCCAAGGGGGCATTCGAACCCCCGACCGTAGTGGCCGTGCAGACCGTGATTGGAGCGCCTCAGTCCCCTCGGCCACCGCGGCCGGCAATTGATAGTTCATTTACGATATTGTTACAGGACTATTAACCGTACGGCACTTCACGAATTTCAGTCGTGCTTTTGAAGGAATGAAACAGATTTTAACTACTAGCTTACAAACACAGGTAAGTCGAAATCCATTATAAATAACTCTTCAAGCAATCACTGCTTTGAAATGGTCGTTGTATTTCTGGATTCCACATAAGATACATAGAGGAACTTTTATTGTTCTTATTAATCATTAGTTTTGGAGTAATTTTAGTGATTTTATAGTTTACCGCGTGACTTTTACTAAGCAGATTTTGTTATGCAGTGAAGTAAACAAATAATCCCTACCTCTCCTTTCCTTACTCGTCACCTTTGGAAGGCCAAATCTTTAGATTTTCATAAGTTAATAACATTTAAGAGAAAAAAAACTGCTCGGCGGATTAACGAAGGAGGTCGGCCAGGATATGGTTTTTAGGCGGTTTTCCACATCCCCCCTAGGTAAATACCGGGCTTGTTCTCAAGTCCCGTCTCAGTTACACGTGTTCGCAAACATTTTGTAACACTTTACACTTTCACAAATATTATTCTAAACGTATACATTTGGGGTAGACATTTCCTCCCGGGGGGCATGGGGTGGCGACAGTAAGGGCATCCGGCCACCATGTAAATATTAACACACGCCAAAACCGGATTTAACACAGAGCCGACCCTGCATTTGCGGGACATGAGCAAAGAGACAGATTTAAGAAAATCTCTGCCTTCATTACTGCGAATGACAATGCTAGTTTATGCGTGAACATAAGCAAAGAAAGGACACTAATGGATAATTTAACGCTTCTGACGTGCTTTGGACCTGTAAGTTGATGCAGCAACAAAGTGTATTTTCAGTATTCTGTCATTTTCACAAATTCACAACTGGTTACATTCAATCAAACATATGTTAATGTGACGATGACATACATTTTGGCTTATCTGTCAATTTTTAACTGTAATAACCTTACATTTTATGTAAAGACGTTTGTTACCTACAGTTTTTGACCCGTTCACTTTCTAATTTTCAGTGAAGAGATTTCAAAATTGCTACACGGCCGAAATCATGATTGTGTTTCAATAAATTATCAAAAACCGTCAAATGGCGGCATTCAAATTTAAAAATGTACACTGCACTGCCAAATTTCGTTTGCATTTAAAAATTACGTACTGAATTTCCTTAATCACTAATAGCTTTACATTTTAAGAACTGGTAATCTGTTAAACAATGAACCTTTTTTAACTTTCCTATGGAATTTGCATAAAAGTGGCAGGATTCTAGTGTATGTGGTATGTCGCTGCTTATTTTAAACATGTGGATGATGAGCCAATACTATAACTGCTGGGTATGTGTGTGACTCTCACGAGTTTCTGTGTATATTAGTGTTGTTTTTGAATCGAACGGATGAGTATGGAAGGAAATGACAGAATATTATGTACCTTAGAAACGGAACATAAACTGAACGTTCAAATGTTTGTAAATCTATCGGATCAAACTGCGTGGTCATCAGTCCGTAGCTTACAAACTACTTAAACCTAGGTACACTAACCTAAGGACAAACACACACACACCCATGCCCCAGGGAGGACTCGAACCTCCACGGCGAGCAACCGCGCGCTCCGCAGCGAGACGCTTTAGACCGCTCGGCTACTCCACCGCGGCAAACTGAACCTTCAGAACAGCGTCTACGGTGTAACCAAGTATGGTTGATAGGAGGAAGGGACCAATCAGCTAGTTCATCAGCCCCAATAACGAAGTATAAAATACCCTTCCGGTGGACGAATCATCGTCGTCGTCATTATAATCATCATCATTCATGTATTTCCTCACTACATAAGGTGCTGGAGTAATATGGGACCGAGAATCATATTTACATAAATGAAAGAAAGAATGCTAAATATTCGCTATTAAAATAACTACACGTTAAACTTTTCGCGATTAACTTGGTGGGTGCAAATTATTTATTTTTGATAACAGACTCGCTCGAAAGTTATTATCCAATTTTACAGTGTCACTATGAGATGCGACAAAATGTCCTTCCAAATAACATTCCGTCACGGAATAATAAGTCTTCTTTCAGAGAGATAGGTAACGAGTCTAAATGACGTTCCAAATACTTTACTGAAACACCAGAATATACATAATACACTTTTTGATGTTTATATGATAATAGTCCCTCTTCTGATTTCAAGCATGACAGCAGCCCAACATGAGCTAAACTAAATTTTTAATAGCTTTGCTGCCTTATCTGTGGATCGTATGTACAAATACTTGTGACGTTTACCCTGATAAAAAATTAGTGTGTTCTCCGTCTTCATTCTGACAATGTTTTCTGTAAGGCGATGACGTGTGATTGTGATATATGAAGACAGTTCTAGCTTTAACACTGCAGAGAGTGAGAGAAACATACTTGCTCGTATTACCAACAGTTAAGATACTCTTTTGTGGAATGGAAAGAGGCATTGGTGTGTCTGTTGTCCTTAGTGTAAGTTAAAGTAGTTTGTAAGTCTAGGGACTCATTACCGTAGCAGTTTGCTTTAACAACGTTACAAACATTTGAACATTTTGAATGGAAAGAATTATGAATTGAATTTGTAGTAAATACATATATTCTGTTATGAAAAATAAAGGAAATCGTTAAATGGGACAAGGACCATACCTACAAAGCCTGTATGCTTATATTAATGAATATGTGTTTCCTCTCAACAATTCCAGAACTTATTCTTAATACGCATTTCAGTACAAGTGTAATTCTCTCTCGGATTCTTGCACTTGCGTGATTTTTATCTTTATTCTAATCATTTGTTCATCAGCTGATTTGCTTAATGTATTACAAAACCTTAAAAAGGAAGTATATTAAGAGTAAAACACAGAAATATTGACGTAATTATACATCATAAATCTTCGTAAGTAAAGCAGAACTTGTACATCAATTTGCTGGAAAAATAAATAAATAAATAAATTCATCCTTCTTCAAATTGTATCGTCAGGGTCTTGCATTGTGAAACTGGGAACAGTTTATTCAGTTTCTATTAGAAACAAATAAACAATGTCTTTAGAAAGAGTTCTAAAACAGACAAGTGCTGAGTGCTGAGTAAAACCATGCCTTCATTCTTACATCTTCCTATGAGTAGTTTGTATTTTAAGTGTGCAACAAAATATCGACATATTTTTCTCTGTACTTTAGTTATTGTTTTAGTATTGGTAAGTTTCCGTTACTGACTATAATTTCGGTGGCCTGACCGGGCCAGCATAGAGCCCTAAGGTGACTCGTAGTGGTCCTGTGCTGTATGCGGACGTGCTTCACTTGTTGCTATATGAAGGCAACCGTAACGTATCCCGCAAGGTTTGGGTGTGGCTGTCTTACTGCTTCGTGACACAGCCCTCGTGCTCTCATAAAACATTCTCGTCATATCCGTTTCCGACACTTATGCAACGATTAAGGACCTCAAGATACTTTTTGAAGTCATTTTACGCATAATACGTCTTCTATCGTCGACCTCTTTAGGCGTATGTTGTCAGTCCACCAGTCCAAGTTAGAAAAGGAATATGCTTGAGACACTTTAACAGAAAGAGAAGATAGTGACACTATAGCTTCAGGAGATGGATCCTGATTTACATTATGGCATGTACTGCAATCCTTTTCTGACACTGCCAAAGTGGAGCACGTTGTGAGTGTTCCATAGCAGCTGAGAAGACCGGTGTTAATAATGTACGTCAGTCTTGCAACTGGGAAAAAAACTTTGTTCAGAATGCGTTACTTTGTGACTATGTATTATATATAAATACTTTTAAGTATCTTCAAGCATATTAGAATATCTACTCAGTATGTCTTTTGAGAACAACGGTTTTTATTCTTACGGGATTTATTAAGCTGATAACAGTTTATAATATAGCCTCAACACATTTTCCTATCAAGGGTAATTATTTTTGGACAGGAAGGTTCTTTACTTTTGATTATGTGTTTAACATAAAATCGAGTTCCAGGAAGACTTTTGAAATTGCGATAAATATTCTTTACCACAAAATGAAAAAGAAATTAAATCACTTTTTTAAATGATTGAAGGCTGATTGGGGGGTGCTGGCTTGGTAAGTGGTGGGGGGAGGGTGGAGGGGTTTTTTTTTGGGGGGGGGGGGTCGGGGGTGAGAGAGGGAAGGGAGTTGTCCGCGATGTGCGAGTATCCACAAGTTATCAGTCCAGTATCTGAGAATGACAGCACTTAGTTACTTGTGACAAATTTTATACACAGTTTCATAGATATATGAAACTTTTGGCCCACTTTAGGTTACGGTAGTAACATTAAAAGTGGGCCTTTGCGATCGCTTTTTGACAGCTCGAAATTTAAATGAAAATAACTGCTTAACCGTACATCTGACACGAAAATTGAATATACGAATTTGTAGAGGAGAAAATTGTCTAAAACGTTGCTCTCTTATGTTTTTCTCATATCTTACATGGTTTCAGAGATATTTGCAGAAATAACGGCGATTTGACGATGTCTGTCTGTCTGTCGGTCTGTCCGTAATGTGTACCCACTTTTTAAGTGGACCCTTTCAACCGATCGCCATTAAATTTGACAGACATAATTTTTGTCCGCCAGAGACCAGAACCTCCAGTTTTCAAATATTTCGGGCAAACAATACGTTAGTAACACTAAAGTAAGCCGTTTGTAATATGATTGTAATAGCAAATAAATCGTTCATCCGACGCGAAAACTGAATAACCGTATTTGTAGAGGAGAAAACTCTCTACAGCTGTCCTCCCTTATGTTTTTTCGCAACTCGCACCGTTACAGAGATATTTCCAAAAATAGTGGTCATATGACACTATCACTTGACTTTAAGCAATACAGGCGTTAGGAAATATCACGTGACATTCCTCGCCCAGAACTCTTTCTGACATACGCTTTCTTGCTTCCTGTGTTTTATGATCTTCGTATTATAATTTACGTGTTATCATTTAAAAGCAGTGGCGCACTGAATAATTAACAAAAACACGCCGTTCATAGTACTATAAATTATAAGCTAGTGTCTAAATATGTCATTATAGCTGGTAGCAACTGACCTCAATAGTAAGATAATTAAGGGAGGCTGTCGTAGATTTTCACCCTGGTGTAGTGGGTAGTGCGTAATGTTGTGAGGCACGTGGTCTATAGTACCATTTTTTCGCCTTAGCTCCTAAAAGGGTTTCCGGAACTTTCATTAATTAAACAGTGCTATATTCTGCAGTGTTGTGCAGATGTTCTAGTGCTCCCTCTAAAATGTGCATTTTTTCTATTTAGTTAACATGCCGTGAAATACGTAATACTAATTGAACACTTCTCTTTGGAAGCATTTGCACAACAACGGAGAGCATACTGTGATAATGAATATTATAAATAGCGTGCTAATACTAGTAGTTTTATGTATAAATGGAGTCGTGGATTTCTGTGGTAACCGTCGTTCCTTAATGAAACGGAAGGGAAGTGTATACATTCCTAAACATTAATGGTTTCTCTTTTTCTAAGAAGTTATTCAGTATTAATGGAATATGTTGAAAGTCATTAATTAGAATCAATGCGTCTACTAAAATGTTTGTCTTTGGCATTGTTGATATGAACGCTTTTAATGTAGAGTGTGTTACCTTTTCTGTAGTTCAGATATCGCTTTGTTCATGTTACTTTGTTCTGAACTAAAATAAAGGGCAAATATTCTGCTTCAAACCGTGCCTACGTTTTCTTTTACAACTAAAATAACAAACGGAATAAATATGGTAATACCGAATTCCACAAATCTATAGTACTTAACTACACTCCTGGAAAATGAAAAAAGACCACCATAAATTCGTCGACCCGGCAGAGGGAAATTTTATTGACACCTTGAGGATGTATACAACGCTCGATCACGCAGAGTCATACGAACGAGAGCACAGACGCCAGAACGTTTGCAATGTCGACGCTAGTACCATGTACACACTCCTTTTGCAGCGATGCAAGCTGAAATTCTCCCATGCAAACGATAGTAGAAGTGACGAAAGTAGTCTTGAGGAATGGCGTGCCATGCAGTTTCCACCTGGTGACTCATTTGGGCCAGCTGTCGCGCTGGTAATACAGACCGTGCCAGATGATGTCCGAAATATGCTCAAGGGAGGACAGATCTGTGTATTGTGCCGGCCATGGTAGTTAACGTACACCTTAAAGTGCCCGTTGGGTGATACGTGATACATGTGGACATGCGGTGTCCTGTCGGAAAAGCATATTACCTTGTTTGTGCATGAATGGTAGCAAGACCGGTTGAGTGACAGGTCCAATTAACTGTGCACTGTTCAATTTTTTCTTGACGATCACCAGAGGAGATTGGCCTGTGTAATATACGGATCCTTACACCCTGGTTCTGGGTGTCGGCCCCGTGTGCCCTTGACGTATACTTTCCAGATTTTTGTGCTCCCCTGTACGACGCTACACATGCATATGATCATCATAGGCACCGAGGTAGAAGCGAGTCTCTTCACTGTAAACGACACATCTCCATTCGCCTATCGCGACACCACTGGAGGCCGGCTAAAAGTTGCTGGGCGTGAGCAGAAGATGCCATAACGAGACATGCTCATGCCTCATGGTGTGGCTAGCCATATCCTACAATAGGCGTTCTTCTCTGGTGACCATAGAGGGAAAAGTGCACGGCACATTGAAACAATCATTGAACCCATCTTTCTACTGTTCATGCACCAACAAGGTGATATGCTTTTCCAGCAGGACAATGCACGTCCATATGTATCTAGTACCATCCAACATGTTATTCAAGATGTACGTCAACGACCCTGGCCAGCCCGATACGCAGTTACGACCCCCACTTGACCATGGTTGAGACTGGATGAAACGTCATCTTGCGCGGTCTGCACGAACAACACAAAATCTGCCCCACCTGTAGCACCAGGTCGAAAATGAATGGTAGGCCATTCCCTAAGACTGCATTCTGGTAGACCACGATTGTCTCCATTGGAGAACTACAACTTACGTTGCTGAAAAAGGAGAGTATACACAGTACTAGCGTCGACGTTGCGCACGCTCTGATGATGTATTCACGTGCGTGTGGCTCTGTCTGTGTGATCGTCTGTTGTATGCATCTTTAAGAATGTTCAAATGTTGGTAGAGCTTATGGGACTTAACTACGGGGTCATCAGTCCCTAAACTTACAAACTACTTATGAACTAGTTAATACTAAGGAAGGCACAAATATCCATGCCCGAGGGGGGATTCGAACCTCCGGCCGTAGTGGCCGTGCAGACCGTGACTGGAGCGCCTCGGTCCCCTCGGCCACCGCGGCCGGCTTTAAGAATGTGTCAATAAAATTTCCCTCTGCTGGGTCAACGAATTCATAGTGTTCTTTTTCTATTTTCCAGGAGTGTATGTACAAAGTCACTAGTTACTATCATCACGTCATTTACAACAGTCCGTTCTTAGGATAAGATAGTTGATAAGTAGTTTGTAAGTTTAGGGACTGATGACCCCATAGTTAAGTCCCATAAGCTATACAAACATTTGAACATTACAACAGTCATTGTAAAAGTATCTCCCCAGTTTCTGTACATGTGATAAAGAAATCTATGTTTGCAATTCGTTGGTGTGTATTTCATAATTGCTTACAAACTAGAACAAATGAAATGTTCAGACAAAGCGGTGTTACCTTTGAACAACTCAGAATCTTGCAGAATATAGTTATGTTGATTAACAAGAGTGTGCGAAATCCTTTTAGAAAATGATATGAAAACAAATTGCCAGTGTCGGGTTTTTATCTTTTTTATATTGTTTATTTATTTATTTTTTCTTCAGGTAGAGCGATGGTTCCGGTCGTTTGTTCATGTTCGTTCTGGGTTGTACGCTAAGAATTTTGCTCAATTTTTTAAATGCCGAGGGAGTTGAGCCCTCTTTCTTTTTCTCTTTTTTCTTTGGTTCTTTGGTTTCATCGTTCCTTTGTGGACTTTGGATTATTTTGTTTAATTTTGATTGTTTCGTCGTTGACTCAGTTTTTTCGTTCTAGAGGACGTCGAGCACTTTGACCGTGCAAGCTTAACTAGCACGCCGGCAACCCTCTAACTGAACACGCTGAGCCACCGCGCCCTCAAAGTTTCGAAGCACCGTCTAACATGTTCGTGCATCACGAACTACTTCGCCGCCATTACTCTACGCCGAACAGCTGCGAGAGTAATCCTTAATTCTTGTACCATCGATGGCAGGTGTTATCTGCTAACATGGAATTTTTTGACATTAGATTGTAATTCATTCTCCTAACAAAGACGTGTTATTGATAATTACGAGTGCGCCATTGCTTTGAAATGACAACGCTTGAGTCACAGTAAGAAAATCAAAACAAAGAAACCAAGGTGGCGTATACAAAAGAAAGTTTCTGGCAAGTTTTCGGGCGAGGGATGTCACGTGACTGATTTCCAAACGCCAAATGTTGAGCACCTCCATAAAAGGAACCATACATGTGCACTATGGTGATTATTATTGTATGTATATTTTACTGTTTTAATTTTGACCAACCATCCATTTTATACCTGACTATCCAGCAGCACATGCTTTTCTATATAACTATCATCCATACACCAAGCACATTTTATGTGGAGCACAGTAATAAGCTGTTTAATGAGACCAGTCGTCCTATTTGGTGCCCCAGGTGAGCCTCACAACCCCGCCATTCAGTCGTCTTGAATAAATAAAATAAAAATTGCGATCTAGGAATTTATCCTATTTATACAATAAGATCGTTCCCTAAGATAAGTAAATTAAGTGATAATGAAAATGTGGGAGAGATATTACAATACTAGTTTAAAGAGGTAAAAGTTAAAAAAAGAGTATATTTGTCAAAGCTAAACTAAAATATCAAATAATTTTATCTGTTTGTTAAAATACGGTCAGAGAGAATATTACGTGTAGGGTGGATAGATATTATCACAACAGTAGAGTCGTAATCATATTGTCCATCAATTTTTATTATTTATATTTGTGTACGAAATGTTTGCAAAAAAAAAAAAAAAAAATAAAAAAATCAAAAAAAAAAAAAAAAATCATAAAACTACAGGCAAATCTAAAGTGGGCCGAAAAACATGCCAGTGCAATTCTTTTTCATTTAAACTCCCCATAAAATGATAAAAGTAAAAAACTTTCTAGCTTAAACCATTGTCGCTGTACACGCAGTATAACAGCACCATCTGACGTAGCGTTCCAATTTATTACTTCTATAGTACTCACTCTATTCACGACATATTTTGCAGGCGGAATCACCGTATGTCGCTGAATGTGATGCAGTAGATGTGACGTCATGACCACTGAGATGTGAAAAACTGCCACGGCATGCATGGGGGCTTAATTTATTACTTCTTGACCACTCATCCCCTCGTAACTCATTTACTAAACAGCACACATAACTACTGAATGCACCTACTAGTTTACATCTCGTACGATTGTCTCACTGAGCAGGGTGAAAAAGAAACTGCAGAGCAAAATTCGCATGCCATCCACACGTTTGAATACCACTGACACATATTACATCCTGTCTTGAGTCGTAGGATGTGAAGCAGCACAGAATCAGGCATGTAATTATATGCGCAGTCTACGTCCCATAAACATATGTTCAACCTCTCGTTCCAAGCCCCTGAATCGATTTGTACCAAATATAGCACAATTTCTACCGAGAATGATGTGGAAATCTATACGTGACCCTAGAGGGGGGGGGGGGGTGACGATGGAGTGATAGAGAAGGGGTTACGAAGAGATGAACTGAGGAAGTGGTGAGTACAAGAAGGTAAGACAGAGATGGAAGGGCGGAATTGGAACGTAAAGACAAGGTGGAAGAGGAGATGAACAGAGAGAGAAAGAAAACGAAATTGGAGGAGGAGAAGGAGATGGGACAAGAAACAGGAATGGACGGACAGAATGAGAAAGAGGAGTAGCAGACGGCAAACGAAGGAATGAGGAGGCGGAGGCAGAACACAGACGGAAGAGGAGGAGAAGTGAGCAGAGCAGAGGATTGGTAACAGCGAGGAAGAGGAGGAGGAGGTAAGGGAACTACACTGCCATAAGTTAAAGTTAGTACACCCTCTGACAGTTTTACAATTCAGTCAAGATTTATTATTGGAACAGTTCAAATGGAATACATAAAATGATAACATCTACGGATCAATAGATCAGGCGGTACTGAGGTACCTTATGTCGATCCATGCTAAAACACCCATATTGGTATGCGGGCAGCAATGTAGACACCGATTCTGGTATCCCTTCGATCACACAGTTGGCAAATACTGTCTTGGAATGTTCTATTCCAGGCCTAGTGGACCTGTTCACTCAGTTTTGTAAGATTTGGGTGTTAATGAGTCGTACGTGTCAGTTGTCTCACCATATCCCATACGTATTCGATTGGAGACAAGTTCGGAGATCGTGCTGGCGAAGGAAGCAGCTGCACGTCTTGCAGAGCACATCGAGTTTCACGCGCAGTGTGTGGGCGAGCATTATTCTCTTAGAACCAGACATCATCTTTCCCTGGCAAAAATGGCATAAGTGCGAGTCTTACAACGTATTGTACGTACAGAGCGCTGGTTAGCGTTCCCTCCACTAACACCAAAGGTGAACGAGAGTTGTAGCTCCACACACCATAGAGACTAGGGTGGGGCCACTGTGTCTTGGACGAATGCACTCTACAAGACAGAGCTCATCAGGTCTAAGTCGCACGCGCAAGCGACCATCATTTGTGTGCAGGCAGTATCTGCTTTGAAACTTATTGGCAGATTAAAATTGTGTGCCGGAACCGGACCTCGAACCGGGGACTTTTGCCTTTTGCGGGCAAGCGCTCTACCATCTGAGCTATCCTGGTACGGAAGAGGGCTTGCCCACGAAAGGCAAAGATCCCGGGTTCGAATCCCGGTTCTGGCTCACAGTTTTAATTTGCCAGGAATTTCACATCAGCACACACTCCGCTGCAGAGCGAAAGTTTCATTCAGGACACCTTCCGAGCAACAAAGCCGTGTATCTTCGCTTGCAGGCGATCGTAAAGTGCAAATAGTGATGCCATCAAAGACAACCACAAAAATGATCAAATATTTGTGAATCTAAGTGACTTAACTGCTGCGTCTATCAGTCCCTAGGCTTACAAACTATTAAACTAACTTATGATAAGTACAACACACAAACTCATGCCCGAGGGAGAACTCGAAGCAAGCGGCAAGCAACCGCGCGCTCCGCACCAAGGCGCCGTAGAGCGCCCGTCACGTCACCGCGCCAAAGACAACTACATGACTATCGATACTGCCAGTCAAGGCCACGGGAATACTGGCAGCTGGCGACATTAGTTTCTAGATTCCCATCAGAGGCCGCACGAGTTTTACACACGATCTGATCTGATTGGCTGGACTATAGTAAAATAACCGGCGCATACTGCCTTTAAGACTGTGCATCGGGTCAGCAATGCACATCGATTCAGGCCAGAGTACATATTTTTATCAGAGAGTGCTTCGCTTTGCAGAACGTAGTCCTCGCCTTGATTAGTCGCGCAGTGGTAACACACTGGACTTCCATTCAGGAGGACGGCGGTTCAAATCCTTCTCCAGCCATCCTGGTTTAGGTTTTCCGTGATTTCCCGAAATCACTCCAGGTAAATTCCGGGATTGTTCCTTTCAAATGGCACTGCCGATTCGCTTCCCCATCCCTGACAAAAACTATCCGAGCGTGTGTTCTTTCTGTACTGACCATGTTGTCAACGGGTCGTTAATCTCTAATCTTCAATTCTTACTTCTTTCACGTTGCTACAGTCTTTCGCAGTGGCAAAGACTTGTTAAAGTATTGCCTAGTGCCGAGGGAACTTCGAAGTATTTACTCAGATGTCAAGACGTTCTTTTGTCAGTCTCCAACACCCAATGATGACTATTCATTTGTTTGTAAAAAAATTCATATACAACCAAAGTTGTGCAATGTTTCTATTAAAGAGTAATTACGTCACCTTAGCAATAATAGCCCCACAACACCTTGAACGTTTCGTAGTAACTCGGTAGTGCTTCTTGCATGTTATGGAGAACGCGTGGCTCCTGCGTCGACGTGTACCTCAGGCGTTTGGTTCATGGGAGATCTGACGAGTCTGCATGACCTAGGAAAATATTGTACTCATCTAACAGCATGTTGCGTGACAATATCCGTATGTGGGCATGCATTGTCCTGATGAATATGTGCATCACATTCCTCTCGAAGCAAGGCAGTGGTGCCGGCATAAAATCCTGCAGAGAATAGTGGGCACTGATTGCTTTACTATGGTGAAACACAAGTTGTGACAGCAGGTTGTTAACTGATGGAAGCCACATTAGCGATCTTCGGACGGGACCTGTGTATCCTCGACAAATACACACTATAATAGTTCACTCTACGGGTCTACACAAATGTTCGTCCATCTCTCGCATACAGATAGGTGGATAGTTTGTTCAAATGTTTTTAAATCTATGAAACCTTACTGCTTGGTTATTAATCCTTAGCTTACAAACTTCTTAAACGAAGTTAAACTAACCTAAGGAAATCACAAACAGTCATGCTCGAAAGAAGGACTCGTACCCCGATAGCGACCGGTCGAGCGTGCCGCAGCACGACGCCTCAGTGCGCACGGCTGGATAGTTCGGAAAGTAAGTTCAGTTTGGTGATAAAAAACAAACTGAGTAAAGATAAAGAAAACAATTTCTTTCACAAAAATTTGAAACACTTATGCTTCTTTTCAGTATAGCTCCCGCAATTTTACAGGCCTTTCTCATAGTGTGTAACAACTTTATGTATTTCTTCGTCACAGAATTTTTCTCTCTGCATTTTAAGCCGTGGTGGAATAGCCGGGCGATCTAAAGCGTCTCGCTGCGGAACGCGCGGTTGCTCGCCGTGGAGGTTCGAGTCCTCCCTGTGGCATGGGTGTGTGTGTTGTCCTTAGGTTAGTTTACCTAGGTTTCAGTAGTTTGTAAGATACGGACTGATGACCACGCAGTTTGGTCCGATAGAATTACAAACATTTTTTCTGCATTTTCAATCATGTGATAAGATAGTGGCCGCGGTGGAACGGCCGAGCGCATTGAGGCGCTATGCTACAATGCGCGAGGCCGTTCCCCGTCGGGTGTTCGAATCCACCCTCGGGCATGGATATTTGTGCTGTCTTTAGTATGAGGTAGATCATAAGTAGTTTGTAAGTTTAGGGACTGATGACCCCGCAGTCAAGTCCCATAAGCTTTACAAACATTTGAACATTTTGATAAGATGTTTTCGGGCAGTCCTTAAGAAAGTGGGAGGATTTGCAGTGTGGGCTGGTGGTGGGGGGGTTATGGCAGTTCTGTACACAGGTGGTCGTTGTAAACGAGACACCTGGCAATGTGGTATGAATGGGGTGGGATGCAGGAGTATTGCATCTTGTGGTGGCGGTCGTAGATCAATGCTTCCTCGAGGAGGAGGCGGTCGATGGACGATGTGGATTTCGTGAAAATCCGCATCATGTAGGTGGGGCTGGTGGCATTACGAATCTGCTCGGGGCACCGAATGGAGATGTCGGGTTGGGCGTTCAGTTGTCCCAACAGCTCCTCCTCCGTGATTAATGGGCTAAGCTTTGAGATCACGGTGGTAAGGGGGAGTGGGCGGCGGTGAGGGAGGGGTTGGTGGGGAGAGGTAGAGGTGTAATACGGGGTCAGAGTAGCGTGGGGGCCAAGGTGAATGCTGGGGAGGAGCTGTAGGACGTCAGAATGGAATGAGGGGCTGGGGTTTTTTATTAGGACAGAGTCCCTATGAGGGATGAGTTGGGAAATGGGTGCGGCAGGGTAGTACTTGCCTATTACGAGGGACAGACTTTTGTTGTCAAAGAAGCAAAGGCGGGGCAGGAGAGGACAAAGGTGTAGATGTCAGGTTGGGAAGAGGGAGGGTTGGGGGCAGTGTCCTTGGCATCAGAGGAAGATTGTGGAGAGGGAGGAGGTGAAGTAGGGTGAGGAGCCTTCTCGGCTGAGGAAGGCGGAGGTTCCTCGCTTCCGCGTTTGACAGTTTTCTTTATGGCACCAGTGGATGTGGAGGAGGAATGGAGGGGGACAGGGTCGACGGGGATGTGGCAGGGGGTGGGGACCTGTTGTTGTGGTAGCTGTTGTGGCAGAGACTGTGCTGATTCAGCCACTATGGGACGACGAGTGGTGATTCTTGCAGGGGAGAAGGGAGGAAATTCGTGTGGGTCGTCGAGTGAGAGGGCGACGGTGGATGGAGGATGAGAAGAGGCTAGGACCTGGGAGGCAATGGTAGCGGAAAGCAGAACGGCGAGGGATACGCCAGAGGAGTCGGCATAGGTGGAGCTCCATGTGGTGGTAGTGGGGGCGGTGGTGGGGGTGCTGTGAGGATGGCGGTAGTGGTGGTGGGCAGGTTACTCATTATAGAATTAACACGTGACAGTGCGGTATAGAAGTGGAAGAAGAAAGATAAGTGGGACAGTGTGAGACAAGCTTACAATGAGGACCGATGTCCGCAAAAATTCCGACGACCGCAGAAGGTTCGGCGGGAGGGCTGGCGGTGATCTCCGAGCCGCGAGGAGCGGCTGGATACCACCGACTGTGGCGTCGTCGACGGGCAGCAAGAGGCAGGACGGACCCGGGGCGGGGAGCGGCGATCCTACAGGTGGGCGGCGGCGGCGGCCCCCCATGCGGGGAGGTTACACGGATCGAAGGCCAGGATTCCGCACCGTTGCAGCGTCCAGCCGCGGCACCTGGTGGCGGCCCTCACAGCTATGCAGCGAGGCGTTCGATCGGGTAGGCAGTGGTGTCGGCAGGTAGTCGAGGGAACAGGTCCGTGCCACAGGAAGCACCCACAGTGGGCGTCAGCGTTGTAAACATCCGTGTAAACGCTTCTTTGTGGGGGATGTAACGACAGACGCAGACAAATAAGGATGCGGACGCGGGAGCAAAGCTAGAACAGACATTCTCATTGATAGTACGAAAGCAAATACGTAACTTCTTCGGACCTGAAGCGGGACAGAAGGAAGACTGCTATCACATAATTACAATTATTACATAGCAAGTAATGCTAAATGTTCTTGCAGCTGTTCTTGAGTACCGAGGCCGACAATCTGGCCTGACCGGCGTTGGTCAGATCAGTTTTGCAGAGGACGCTAGCCTCTGCGGCTGCCGAATGCGTGGCCGCGCGTCTTTTCGTAATTGGTGCGTGTTGCAGCAGATTCTAAACCTCGTTGTGGCGGTGCTCCGCTATTCGGTGTGCAATCTATACGGTAGGACTCCTCCTTCTTACTGTGTAAACAAAAATTACACGTAATTACATGACAAACGGATAAACATCTTGCCAACCTAAACAGATCGACAGCAACTGCCGTTTATGTCTAAAGTGGTTACAGGGGGAGTACAACATAATATAAACACCTACACAATCTATGAAGAATAATAAAGCTGCAGACCTAGATGACCTAATACCAGAGCAAATTAAAATGTTTCGGCCAGTAACAAAACAATGGATCTTAAATTTATTGAACAACAGCATTTCAAAATTACAAATCCCTAAGATCTGGCGCAAGGCCAAAGTTATTGCACTTCTGAAGCCTGGGAAAGAACCTACTGATCCTAAACACTTTCGACCAGTTTCTCTTCTTTGCCAACTGTATATAGTTTTGGAAAGGTTGAGCCTCAATCGTATCTCAGAACACGTTGATAAAAATCTCATAAGTGAACTGTCAGGATTCCGCCCTGGAAAGTCATGCTGTCGTCAGGTCCTCAACCTGACTCAATACATAGAAAACGGATACGAAAGAGGACAAGTTACAGGAGTAGCATTCATAGATCTGTCAGCAGCATATGACACCGTCAATCACAAGAAGCTGACGAGAAAGCTGTACTCAGTCACCAAAGACTATCGCCTAACACAGATTGCAACACTTCTACTCATGTTAGTGCAGGTCAATAATATAATGAAGGTAACGGAAAATTTCGTTTACAGTGCAGTTCCGACCACATCAAAATACTATTTCACAAAACTAACATAGTCGTAGTGTGCCCCTCTGCGAGGATTTAAAATGACCGTGTGTATACCTAACAGATATGGCATAAGATGTTCCCCTTCGTTTCCTCAGATATATAATATTCAGTAAATAAACACCATAAAGTCACAGGAATTGGATTTAACACTGTTTAAACTAAAAGTCAATTTTACTATTATGAAATTTTGGTGGTCGCCAGCACAATAGGACATAAAAGGAATAGTTTTTGGTTACATTGAATGTAAAAAAACAGTCAAGCAAAAGAGAGAGTAAAATGCAATCCTCAATTCAAACGGAAGCAGCTATAGCGGCACTCACTAGTGGTCATTAAACAGAGCAACACACATATGAAACACAACTGGCATTTAACTATATGCAGACAAACTTCACAATAAACAGTACTCAGTATTATCAATAAAATTCTTCTGGGTATGAAACCGCGTCGTCATTTTATAAAATCCGCCGACGTTTCGGCCACTGTTGCAGGTGGCCTTCATCAGAGTCTGTGTCTGACACAGACAGTCAGACACAGACCCTGATGAAGGCCGCCTGCAACAGTGGCCGAAACGTCGGCGGATTTTATAAAATGACGACGCGGTTTCATACCCAGAAGAATTTTATTGATAGTGACAACAGCCGCGGAAGCCTACGTTTGCAAGTACTCAGTATTGTTTAACTTTGAAGTGATTATAGTGACTAATCATTTATACTTGATGTAAATCAACTGTCAATCTAAATGAAAATTTACTTGCAGTGTCAGTGCTCTCAGAAAAAATATTGAACTATGATTGCTAAACTGACACAAAACCACTGCTCAAAAGTTTCTAAGACAATTACTTAATGCAGATAAGATCGTAAATTATTAGGCCTACGCTGTCTTTATTTGTAATTAATAAAAGAATTGAAACAATAGATGGGGCCGGCCGCGGTGGCCGAGGGGACTGAGGCGCTCCAGTCACGGTCCGCACGGCCACTACGGTCGGGGGTTCGAACCCCCCTTTGGGCATGGATAATTGTGCCGTCTTTAGTATAAGGTAGTTGATAAGTAGTTTGTAAGTTTAGGGACTGATGACCCCGTAGTTAAGTCCCATAAGCTATACAAACATTTAAACATTTGAAACAATAGATGAGTGAAAATGGTCTGTTGCCAACATCTACTAACTTTTTCTTTGAAACACAGAAAATTTAATACGGCACTAAATCTTATTCAATCTGTAAGTTCTGAATATGATCCTACCATGCACAATGTTTTCACATTCTATTTCAAAATGTTTACCAAAAATATATACTGAAATGATAAATATTGTACTTACATGAGAACTTATTAACTTATTTTCATCAGATTCTCTTTAGTGTGATTGTTTGTCTTTTTCAGTATGCAAAACTCTGAATTTTAATTAATTGCAGCTAATCTTTAAGGTACTGTTCATGAAAAGAACCAAACTGCTCTGAATGTTAATGTCATAATGCATATTGCAATCAAAGTACCTTTTATTTTTATTTAAACTTGTATGTAATAAGGCAAGAACTAAATTAGCAAAACTTGTTAAGTTCTTACTTATAATTTGAATGCATTTTAAAATTTACTATATTTAATTATTACGGAAAATTGTGTCACTGAGCAGCAGAAAAGTAACTAGATCTGTCATTACAAAATTTATGAAACCACACTATTAAAAAATGTTCAGGTGATCCTCGGAAACTTCACTGTTTAAGGAGAAGGACCCTGCTCCAAGTTGTGATTTTGGAAAATAACCAGGTTAACATCGGGTAAAATTCATTCTGGTCATTATTAAAATTATGCAACACACACACTTAAGAGGTTCGTGGCTGTACAAATAATAACTATTTCCTACAAAACTCCCGAAGTGAGAGATGAACTTCCACGTGGCTTCCACAATGCAGAAATGTTGACTCCGGCTACTAGTGGCAATATACAATCTTCTTGGCGTCGCTATAAACAGCCGATTGCCACAAAATTACAACCAATGGGGCGGCTGTAATATATATATATATATTACATCCGAGGCATTCTAAAAGCCTTCTTGGAGATGAAAGTTGCCTCTTTAGCCAATTTTGGAACACAAAGCCAGCCTCAGCTCACTATGTCCTCTCACACTGGTGGTCAAACTCGCACTTTCTCCTCCCTCTAGTCTCTGTATTAAAGCAACGCACCACTTGGTGCGTTTTTCCACCTTTTACATCGCACCACCTCTTCTTCCGTCTTTGTAGTACTGTCACACACCTTTTACAGTTCAACATTTCTAGAACTTTCCTAAGCCAGAACCTCGCTACATTCCACAAGTACAATATTTTAATACAAAATATTCATATGTGGCACAAAAATTAAATAAAAATTACATTCAATAATATTGATACATAATATAGTTTGGTATTACATTACAACACAACGAATTTCAGCACAGTTACCTATCGATAAATCGAATTTTGGAAAAAATTACAGAATTACTGTTTTTATTTTTTATATTAGTATTACTATTTGAGATTTAAAGTTTTTTTTTAAATTATGGTGTCACAAGCTCATCCAGTGTTTGCTGCAAAATCGGAGGTTTTTTGTAAATCCGCATAATAAAAAGAGCCGATGGAGAACGCTGAAGAATGGCCTTCCTCAGGGTAGCGTACTGGCACCCATGCTGTATAACATCTACACTAACGACCAACCAATCAGCTCTGAAGTAAGAACGTTTATTATGTAGATGACACAGCAACTGCAGCTCAAGGCAAAACCTTTAAGGAAGTGGAGATGAAGCTGACAGAGCTGTCGAGGACCTCGGCAAGTATTATGATGATAATCACCTAAAGCCAAATCCTGGAAAGACGCAAGTTTGTGCCTTCCACCCGAGAAACAAGGAAGCCAGAAATAAGTTAAAAATTAACTGGAGAGGGCAACAACTGTTTCACTATGATACTCCAGAATACTTGGGAGTAAAGTTAGACCGAAGCCTCACATTCAAGGATCATTGCCAGGAAACCAAGATGAAAGTATCTGCCCGGAACAACACCATACGTAAACTCACTGGCTCCACCTGGGGAACACAACCAAGTGTGCTTCGCACATCTGCCCTGGCACTGTGCTTCTCTGCAGCGGAGTATGTAGCACCAGTCTGGAGAAACTCAACACATGCCAGAGAGGTGGATACGGCACTACATGAGACTGGACACATAGTGCTGGCTTCCATCGACCAACTCCTGTCAGAAAAGTCTACGAAATTATGGGCATAGCACCTCCAGACATACGCAGAAGAACAGCTGCAGAAACAGAGAAAAAGAAACAGGAAACCGACCCCAGACACCCCCCTCTTCGGACATGATCCAAGAAAACCTTGGCTTAAATCAACGAGGAGTTTTATGAGCATAACAACATCAACTGCATTGAGGCCTGGAACTCGGAGAACAGAGTTATGGCAGAATTCGTCAAACGAAAGGGCCAGAGAGAACATCAAAGAGGAACCTGCTGAAGGATTTCATCTGCCGTATGCAACAAGGAAGCCACTAAACAGACTGAGGACAGGAGTATCACGCTGCAAGACGAATCTAAGAAAGTGGGGCTTCACAAACAAAGATGAGCTCTGTGAGTGTGGTGATGTGCAGGACCCACAACACCTCCTGGTCTGCAGAAACATACCCAACCCCTGCACCATAGAGGACCTACACGCAGCAAATGATGTGGCCATCAAAACAGCAGAAGTTTGGAGCTTGCGGTCCTTCTAGCAGAAACTAGCAGCGTCCTACAGAATTAGTCACCTCATTCCATATTTTATGTTTCTAGTTTGTAATTTGTGTATTTTAATTGTATATTTACTGAATTTTGCATTCTTGGAATGTAATTTGCTCAATGTAATTGTACACTGTAAACATATATTTAGTGAATTTAGTGTCCCTATATTGTAAATTGTTTATTATAATTGTATATTTATTGATAGAAAGATATGTCTTAGTCCTGGACACGTAAAGTAAATAAATAACACAATTTTATCCATTTTTGTGCCAAACCATCCGACAGTTTCTACAGATATATTGCTCCTCACTCTACGCTCTAAAATTCCTCATAACGGTTCAGTTATGTTGAGATATGGAGTTTTTATTCTTCGTGGGAGATACTTGATAATTTTCTGATGCCATCGGTCCCTAAACTATAAAATAACACACTTCTTAAACTAACTTAGGCTAAGGACAACACACACACACACACACACACACACACACACACACACTCACTTACTGTGGAGGGAGGACTCGAAACTCCAGCGGGAGCGGCCTCGCAATCTATGACATGGCGCCTCTGACCGCACAGCCATGTTCCGCATCTGGTGAAATATTCATTAACAGATATACGACCAGTGAGAGTACCAATAGAAAGACTGAATACCACAATATAGATGCCCAAATCACGACGCGACCTACTCCATTAATTGACTGTAGGAGGAAGACGTGCCTTACCGTAAGCGTCTTTTGGGGGTTTTCGATACATAATCTGAGTTCTTTATAGGAAGCACTTTAAACGATGATTCATCGGATCATACTACGTACTTCCAGTCATCAAGTGTACAGGTTTTATAATCGTTGTACCACTTCCTTCACGGCTTTGCGTTGGCTTCCGTTATTTAGATTTAAGCTACCGCATCCTTTCCGTAAGTGTAACGCTTCAGCCATGTTGTTCCTTTACCGAAACAGTATTACTTAAGGGAGTGTTAAGTTTTGCGGTCGCTTTTGCCGTGGTAGTTGTATGTTGTCTGTCTAAATCATTCCTAATGCTCGTTGGTCGTTGTCAGTTAACTTGGGGTTTCGACCACTATTCCTCTTCACCACTGTTGTTTTACCTGTTTTGTATCCGATTTCATCGCCGAGGACACTGTCGTTAATGAAACGTTTAACAGTGCAGTAGTTTTCGTCACACATGCTCCCACTAACTTCTCACCATTGTCTTACCGTCGTTGGAAGTCTGAGAGATGTCACATCTCAGGAACCATTTGTGTTGGCAGTCTCAGAAACAAACGTATAATATACTGCGAGGTAACGTCCAAAAGTTCGTACGTCAATTGTGCTCTGCGGTCGGTTCTCAGTGATAACATGTATTCAGTGGCGACTAACTGCAGAAGTGGTATTGTTCATGTGATTTCCTACACCCCTCTACAATTAAACAATGGTACGATTTACGTAATTTATGAGTCAACGGCCCTTAGAAAACATTATTGTTGATTAAAAACCGATTGAATCCCAAATAAATAGATGACAATTTTGTATTATTTTCTTCCCAATTTGCCTGGTGGAAATCAATCGTTATAACACTTTAATTGGGATTCAAATTAAAAATTACCAAAAGTTTGCTTATGTAAATCAATCAGAACCATTTTTAAAGTTAAATCTGTTACTCATTTTCCAATTTTCCTTGATCGAAGACAGCTCTCTCTAAGTTTAGATAAATACAGAATAATGCCAAGATGGCAACCCATCAAGTGACCAAGGAAGCAGGATTAGCTTTTAATATGCTGCGTACGACTTGACAATTATAGACGGAGTACAAGCTCGTATTGAGAAACGACGATGAATAAAATCGAGGAAGCTCTTTCAAATGAACTCAGCCGTCATTCGCCTAAATGATGTATGGAAGTAAAGATCATCCTAAATGTGGCTTGTTAGACAGTGATTTGAACCACCGTACTCCCTAACGTGAGTCCACTGTCTCATCACAGCAAAACCTCCTTCGATACTGTAAAATCAATGTGATGCGCTTATTTAGCCTATAACATCGTGTGATTATTTCAAAAGGATAACATCTATAAAACCAATGATAAGAAAGCTGAACGCGTGTAGGTGAATGGTATATTGATATGTAGGGTTATTTGAGCAATGAACTCTTTGGTATATGATCAAAAGCATTCGGACACGTATTCTACATCTACGTAACTACTACGAAAACCACCGTGTGGTGTGCTGCTCCATTCCCAAGTAGAGGGAGGGAAAAATAACTCTCTATACGCTTTCGTACGAGCTGTAATTACTCTTTTTTATCGTCATGGTTCTCAAGTGACAGTACAATCATTCTGCAGTGAGCCTCATATGCCGGGCCTCTAAATTCCCTCAGTAGTATTCCTCGGAAGGAAAGTCGTCTTCCCTACAGGGATTCCCATTTACGGTCCCAACTATCTCCGTAACACTCGCTCTTTGATAGAACATAGCAGTCCACAACCTGCTTCTCTGTCTTTCTATAGGCTTGATCTGGTTGGGATCCGAAGCACTTGAGCAGTACTCAAGAACGGTTCGCACTAGCGGTGACCTTTACAAATCAACAACATCTTTGCAAAATTCTCCCAATTAACCGAAGTCGATCACTGCGGTTCCTCACTAGTGTTCTTACGAGCTGGTTCTGTTTCACATCGCTCTGCAACATTTCGCTTAGATATGTAATCAATGCTACTGTGTCTAGCAGTACACTACTAATGCTGTATTCGAACGTTGCTGGATTGTTTCTGATACTCATCTCCGTTACCTTACATTTTGCTACACATTTCTCTACCAAAAATTTTGTCTAAGTCACGTTGATTATCCTACAGGGACCCAACGCCGACACCTTTCTGTACACCCCAGAATTATCAGCAAACAGCCACAGATTGCTACCAACCTTCTCCGTCAGCTTATTTATGTAAACAGGAAATAATAACAGTCCTGTTGCACTTCTGACAATACCCTTGTCACTGCTGAACTCTTGCTGTCGAAGACAACAAACTGGGTTCTATTACAAGTCTTCCAATCACATATCTGCGAGCCTATCCCGTATGCTTCCTTCATTATTAGTCTTTAGTGGTACAGCGTGTTTAAAGCCGTTTGGAACTCAAGGAATATACAGTCTTCCTGTGGCCCATTATCGATTGCTCGCAAGATATAATGTGAAAAGAGGACAAGCTGAGTTACACATGGACGATGGTTTCTATAACCCTGTTGATGCGTGGACAGAAGATTTTTCGTTTATGTTCAAGAATTATCTAGCCCCATGAACGACAGACATTGCCGAGGTGAGGTACCTTACGTGTCTCAACGATACACATAGTCTTACAACAACAACAACAGCAAGAATTACACAAGAAACTGACGTTATGGATATTTGTCTGTAATTTTGTGGGTCCGTTCCTTTACCCATCTTATAAACAGAAGACTCCTGCTTTTATTTTCAGACACTTGGGATTTCTCACTGCGCAGCAGATTCGCGATAAAAGCAAGCCTGCGCATTAAGCATTGCTATAAAAGACTATTCTTAAAACCGAATTGGCATTCCACCCAGACCTTGCGAATTACTTGTTTTCAACTCTTTCAGTTGCTTCTAGAAATGCCTGTTACTACTGTCTACCGTTTGTTCTTATGTGGAATGGTAAATCAAACCCAAGTTTGTACGTGAAAGATTACTCGAACGTAAAATTTAGAACCTCTGCTTACCTTTTGCCCTATTTCATTGCCGCACCAGACCGATCAACGAGTGACTGGATACAATCCTTCGGCCCGCTTACTGATCTTACGTAGGAGCAGATTTTTCTGGAATTACCGATCATTCTACAGTCGCGCGATTCTCTAATATTTTGAGCTTGTCTTTTATTTTTTATTTTTTAACCAACAGTGCAACCGTATTCTGTACCCTGTATTTTTTGAATTTTGTTATTAAATCAAAGTGGGCCTTAATCCACGTACTCAGCACATACTTCAACATAATACAATTTACAGTGCATTTTAACTTTGACTAGAGTTACTGTATGGGATAGTGTATTTGAATGGACAAGGAGAACATCTACCTTCATGGCGGCGTTCGCTCCGCTGGAGTCACCTTCAATCAAGCTTCAGAGTGTATGTGGAGGAATGAAAAACAATTATTCTTCAAGAACCGGCCAAGAGTGGAGAAGCTAGTGGCGTTGGACGCTTGTCTACGGAGTGAAGCTGACGTTCTAAATTATCCCATTGGGTTAAGGTTGGGTCTACCGGCAGCCAATTTAATTTCAGGAATGCTCCTGTCCAGAAACCACTGCCTCACAAGTTCTGCCTCATGGCCGGGTGCACTATCAGGCTGGTACAATCATCGTCTCCTAACGGATCTAGCCGGGGATGGAGTGGCCGAGCGTTCTAAGAGGCCTGGCTCCGGAGCGCGCCGCCGGAGGATTGAGTCCTCTCTTGAGCATGGGTGTATTTGATCTCCTTAGCATAAGTCAGTTCAAGTAGTTTATAAGCCTAGAGACTGATGATCAGAGTAGTTAAGTCCCAAAGAATGACAAACATTCATTTTTTAACTGTTCTGCAGCAGCTCACAATGTCAAAATACACAGTTTGTGTATTTATCATTTTCATCAGCGCAAGAAGGAACTACGAGAAACACACCCCTCCCCGCGCCACTATACCGTAACACCACCCTCTGCGTTCTTCAGTTCAAATGTTCAAATGTTTGTATAGCTTATGGGACTTAACTACGAGGTTATCAGTCCCTAAACTTACAAACTACTTATGAACTAGCTACAACTAAGGACGGCACAAATATCCATGCCCGAGGGGGGATTCGAACCCCCGACCGTAGTGGTTGTGCAGACCGTGACTGGAGCGCCTCAGTCCCCTCGGCCACCGCGGCCGGCGCGTTCTTCAGTACTAACATTAAAGTATAACAGGAGGTATCGTTGTCCAGGCACTCGCTAATCCCACTCCAATTGCATAGGATTTCCACGGGCAACAGAGTAACTCCTGACACCAAACTAACTGTTTTCGGTCATTCTGTCCAGTTACATTACTTTATACATTACCTCAGGCGTAACGTACCGCTGGCTGCAGAAATGTGTGACTTATGGCTGGCTACTCGACCATTGCATTCCATTATTTGTGACTCCACATGTAGTAAGTATGCCAGCTGATCTCAGGAGTCATATCCTCCACTTACTTATTGGGATATAATAGAACCAGCCTATGGAATGCTCAACTGTTCCTGTCCAGCAGTAAACGAAGCCTGCATGTTCTTGGTTTAGCTGTGGCTGACCCTTCCTGTTTCAACCTAACAATCACATCACCCAAAGTCAGTCTGGGCATCCTTAGTACGGTTGAATGTCCCTAAGTGATTTGTACTTCAGGTGACATCCAGTGGCCGGTCCACTTTCGGAGTCACGGAGTTCTCCTGGCCGATGCATTTGCTACAGTTTCTCTACTGATAAGACAATACCGGCGGATCCACTTCTTGTGGCATTAGTGGTCAATTTCGCATTACATAGGAGTATATGGAATCTTTTCATTAGATAATGTGTATATCGCTACATAGACTGCTGGACAGAAAAAAAGGAACAACTTACAGGAAGCCTACAAATTACGTAAAACTTGCAGCATGCGTTTTCTGTGGCGAGAGATGTACTTGAGTAGCATTACAGCGTATAATCACATCAAGGGCACCAATAGTTCCATTTGCAAGCCCTATTTAAAGGGGAACAGACGGATATGTGGTTGTGCCGGAATTTTTTCTTCGTGTGGATTTTTGCGTAAGAAGCTTCAGTTTGCTTCGTAGAAGAAAGAGCTAATCTTTCTAAATGTTCAAATGTTTGTAAACCTATTGGACCAGACTGCTATGGTCATCAGTCCCTAGACTTAATAACTACTTAAGAGGGCCTGGACGTGAACGGACTGCATTTTCATACCTTGCTTTCGGTGCACATTACTCTTCATCTACAATGCGGAGGAAGTAGTGATTTTGTGCCAACACATAATGACATTAGCTCAAGATGTAATAGGAAATTTTTGAAATATCTGTTATAGTTTAATAATTACAATATTTTGCCTAATAGATGTTTTTATAATACATATTCGTATCCTGGAACCATTTTCTGGTGCATCGTCAGTCTAATAGCTTATAGACTGTGGCAGGCTGCTGTCAACATTCGTAGGAGCACATTATACCTCTTGTTTAGTAGTTTGGAGCATATCTGAGGAAACAGAACAAAACCTTATTACACTTCATCACTATTTTGTCTAAAAATTACCGTTAAAATTATATACAGAATAACAAACATAGATCATTTCTGCAATGTATTAGGCATAATACAAAGATACTGTTCCATTCCTCAATTGACAGTAATTTGGTGAACGAAGCTAAAACCATTATGAAGCTATATGTACCTAATGTTCTGAAAATGTAGTTTCGAGAAAATGAGAAAAGAATGTTCAGTGTTTATGACTCACCGCATACCTCTTACAAAACATTCCAGTGGCATGATCTTGCTGGCCAGCTGCTTCTTTATCCTCTGCAGACTTTTTTAAGACTCTTTACCTTACTCCGGATTGTTTAGTGGTGGCTTCCGCAGCCCTTTCAGCTTCAACTAGTCGCTGACGATCTTTGGCAGTCAGTGCAGCTATCATATTATTTCCTGGTTGGATACCTAATTTATCCATTAATTTCGTCCTGCCAATTTCACAAACATTGAAATAGACAACAGCATCCATCACACCTATTCTGAGTACTTTACATCCAACAAACACTGTTTCCCGTGCTCGTTGCCACACGCAGCTGTTGAAACTCTCATTAGGATTTTGTGTACGGCCACGTAGATATTTGCTAAGTAATTTTTTATCTGCAAGGTCCGTTTATATTGGCATTTTTGTTTCCATGACTGTTGCAGGCATGGATTGTTTACGGTGATATACCTTGCCTGAAGCATGAGCGTGGTCTGTGTGCAGACATTTGTTCAACGAGCGTTTAAGACTACATTTCTACATCTACATTGGATACTCTGCAAATCACATTTAATAGGGTTCATCGAACCACCTTTAAACTATTCATCTACCATTCCATTTTCGAATAGCGCACGGGAAGAAAGAACATCTGAATCTCTCCGTTCGAGCTCTTATTTCTCGTATTTTATTCTGATGATCATTTCTACCTATGTAGGTGCGAGCAACAATACATTTTCGCAATCAGAGAAGAAAGTTGGCGATTGGGGTTTCGTGCGTAGACTACGCCCTAGTGATAAACGCCGTTGTTGTAATGATTCCCATCCCAGATCCTGTGTCATTTCTGTGACGCTATCTCCCCTGTATTGCGACAATACAAAACGGGCTGCCCTTCTTTGGACTCTTTCGATGGCTTCCGTCAAAGCAACTTGATAAGGATCCCACGCTGGGCAGCAATACTCCAAATGAGGACAAACAAGCGTGGTGCATCTTTTAAGTGTTCTGCCAATAAAACGCAATCTCTGGTCCGCCTTTCCGACGACATTACCTACGTCTTCTTTCTAGCTTAAGTTTGATGTAGTAGTAATTCCTGGGTATTTAGTGGAGTTTCTGGTCTTCACATTTGATTGATTTATCTTGTAAACAAAGTTTAACGGTTTTCTTTTCCTACTCATGTGGACTACTTTACACTTCTCATTATTTAGAGTCAATCGCCAATTTTTACGACCATACTGATATCTTATGTAGATCGTTCTGCAGTTGGTTTTGATCTTCAGATGACTTTGCTAGACGATAAATGACGGCTTCATCTGCAAACGACCTAAGAGAGCTGCTCAGATGTTCTCCCAGATCGTTTATGTAGATAAGGAACAATATATGACCAATAACACTACCCTGTGGAACTCTGGATATCACCTCTGTTTTAGTCGTTGCCTTACCATCAATTACTACAAACTGTGTCTTCTCTGACAGAAAATGCCCTATCCAATCACAAATCTCGAGCGATGTACCATAACCACGCAATTTAATTAAAAGCCGTTTGTGAGGTACGGTGTCAAAAGTCAAAAGCCTTCTGGAAATCAAGAAATCAATTTGAGATCCCTCGTTGATAGCACTCATCACTTCGTGTGATTAAAGAGCTAGTTGTATTTCGCATAAACGATTTTTTCTAAATCCTGTTGACCTTGGGTCAATAGATCATTCTGTTCGAGATAATTCATAATTCTTGAATACATGATATGTTCCAAAACCCTGCTGCAAACTGACGTAGATGAAATAGGCCTGTAGTTTAGTGGGTTACTCCTACTGCCTTTCTTGAATACTGGTGTGACCTCTGCAACTTTCCAGTCTTTCCAGATCCGACGTTGAGCGAGCGGTTGTATATAGCTGTTAAGTAAGGAGCTATCGCATCAGCATAATCAAATAGATATCTAATGGGTATACAGCCTGGTAAATGTAAATAAACTATACATTTTTGGAAACGTGAGAAATTAATCTTTCAGATTGAGGCAATTATTTCTCTGTTTCTCAGTCATTTTCACGTCCACCTCCCCTGAATCTAGCTTACACTAAGGACGACACACATACTCATGCCCGAGGGAGGACTCGAACATCCAGTGGAATCGGCTGCCCAATCCGTAGCATGGCGCGTTAGAGCACACAGCCAATTCCATTTAGCAGGACCGTCTTTCGGTCCTGTTACGGACTTCTACCAAAGAGGAACGGTTGTTTGTAGGAAATGCGGAATATGCTTGAGAAAAAGTTGTCAAGTGTTGCTGACATCGTTGGATGCTAGAGGGAACAATGAACTGCCCGGAGCGATTGCAGCCACCTTGTAGCAACTCTACACGCGATGGTAGGTATACTGCGCGCAGGGCAATGATGGGTCGCTTTGTCACATCAAGAAATGTAACAAAACAAATTTGGTGTGTTGCGCAACAAGCAGCATTCGCGGGTACCATTCGACGACGTCGTTTGCAGCGGACTGAAGATGTCCGCAAATCATCCACTGCTGCGTTGGCCATCGACAAGGAGACCTTCCGGTCTTAGAAATTCAGTTTGGGATGAGTTTCTGAAAAGCGCGCTTTAGGACTTTTTGAATGGACATCCTTTAGGTATACTACTACCCTGCGAAGTCACATCGTGAACTAAATATCTTAGACTGGAATGTCTCCTTGCGTATCGAAGCCACAGGCGTTTGCGCCCTCAATGGTACAATGAACAACGGGCATAGACAACAGATTGGAGCGACACTGGTTTTACCGACGGATCTCTATTCTGCCTCCGTAAAGGCGGTGAGGGAACTACAGCTTGGAGACATCACGGTGAGAGATTTAGAACTGTTGCCTTATGCAACACCATACTGGCCCTGCGCCAGGTGTTAAGAGCTGAGTTGGTATTGGCTTCTACTTCCGCAACCCCCTACTACGGTGCACAAATCAGCCAGTGTTACTTTCCTGAAGTTTTCGAGCCTGTTGTCCAGCCATACCTTCGGAGACAGATGACAATCTCATAGCAGCAGAATAATGAGCAGCCACATGTGGCACACAGGGTTCTAGACGTCCTCATCGGATTGCACTGAGCCGGCCTCGGTGGCCAAGCGGTCTGCGGCGCGCCAGTCACGGTCTGCACGGCCACTACGGTCGGGAGTTCGAATCCCCCCTCGGGCATGGATATTTGTGCCGTCCTTAGTTTTAGGTAGTTCATAAGTTGTTTGTAAGTTTAGGGACTGACGACCCCGTAGTTAAGTCCAATAAGCTCTACAAACATTTGATTTCGATCGAACTGCTGCCTTGGCATCTCTCTTCTCCCCTCTCTCGCTTATCGAACACGTCTGGTCGATTATTGCTGAACGACTGGTCCGGCATGGACTACACGCTGCTACACCACATCAACTTTGGCAGTATGTGTAAGCAGCGTGGACTTCTAGATCACAAAAATACGTCCAGAGCATATTAGGTTCAATGCCGAGGTGTGCAGCACTTCTCATCTTCTCGATTTAAGTACGACGGTTGGAACTTAAATAATGGCAACTGTTTATTCACAAGAGATACCAAGGCATTACATGTTTGCACCTGTTAATGTCCTTCGGAGTAGTAACCATCGTTGTGTAGAACCCATTGCCAGCGACGTGGAAGGCGTAGTTTACCGTTAGCCTGTTCTGTTGATGGTGCAAACGGAGCGGTCTACTACCTGTCTAATCTCTGGAACAGTTCTGAAGCGAATGCCATCAAGTAGTTCCTTCATCTTTGGAATCAAATCAAAATCACAAGGACTTAAATTTTATGAACGAAGTGGCAACACTTTCTGCGCAACCTACCCATCAATTTGCACGACAATGTGCGCGCGCATACAGCGCAATCTGTGACTGCTCTGCCCGGTCGATGGGACTGGAAAGCACTGTACCATCCACTATACTCCCTGGATTTAAGTCCTTGTGACTCTGATTCGATTCCGAAGATGGCATCTGCTTCAGAACTGTTCCAGAGACAGGCAGTAGACCACTCCATCCGCACCATCAACAGAACAGGCACTGCTAATGGTGTACTACCCCTTCCACATCGCTAGCAACGGATTTTACACAACGCTGGTGACTACTTTGAAGGACATGTAACGCTTTGGTATCGAATTTTAATAAATAATTGCCACTATTTGAGTTCCAACACTCGTATTTATTCATTTATATATTCCTCTATTCCAATAGGACTAAATTGCGGAGCCAATTTCCCTGATTATTATCTTCACAGGTTTGCGGCCGGATTTCATCGATCTTCTGACACGATATTTCAGCGATCCACCTTGCACGGCTTGATTGTGCACCAACCCACCTGAGGATGGGCCGCTGAAATATCGTCTCAGAAGATCGATGAAATACGGCCGCCAACCCGTGAAGAGAATCAACAGTTATTATAAATACACTTCGCGGGTTTGCCGCCGGATGACATTGTGAATCTCCCACAATATTTCGCCGACACAACTGTTCGACATCTTCAGGTGGTGGTAGCTGTCAGTACTTCAAGGTGCGACTGATGGTAATTGCGCGGCGCTTCTGGCGCCGCCGCCGACCAACACTGAACGGTCTCTCGCGCATGCATAATCTCTGCATACGCCCTGATAAATACCGCCGCTGCCGCGCAATTACCATCAGTCGCACCTTGAAGTACTGACAGCTACCACCACCTGAAGATGTCGAACAGTTGTGTCGGCGAAATATTGTGGGAGATTCACAATGTCATCCGGCGGCAAACCCGCGAAGTGTATTTACAACAGATCCGCCGTGAAAGCTTGAAAAGTCACAACAGTTATTATGCTGGGAAAAAATCTACGAAATTAATTCTTCCTGACCACTACGTCAGAAAATTACAAATAATATGAAATTTACATTAATCCTTCGCAAATCAGAAGCTGCTGAATAAACCAATCACGCCAGAAAAGTTTGGGGAGTGGCACCAGAAAAAAAATAAAACAAAATGTGCAAACAAAACACCTTCAAAAGCCATCAAAGAATGCATAATTATTTACAATATACGTCCGACATTCGTAGTTAATCTATTGGAATCTGTCAGCACCGCTTTTTCTGGAATCCGTCGTGGCACGGTTTACAGGCGTTTTTGGATACCTGCAACGTCTGCATGCTCAGCTTTCTCGCTCAACGAATAGTAGCTGTTCTTCGGAACCCTCCAGATTTAGCTCTGGCGGAAGTCTTTTTGTTTCGCCGCCTTAAATTGGCTCAGAGCGCGTCGCTATGGTCCTTCGTGCGCTTCTACAAAAAGGGTTCGCTGACAGTTTACAACTAGTCACCAGTGTGTTGCAGCTAAGAGCGGTTGCTTTCAAGGCAAAGAAAGGTATTTTCTTTGTACTTCACGGTTTCTTATTTACTGAGACTAGTCACTGAATTTTGCAGATCCACTTTCAATATTAGCAAAATCAGCAATATATGACAGAAATATACTTCATATTTTCCCAGAAACTCCTCAGTAGAATAGGAATGCACCATAAGTAAATCCTTCAATTTCGTTATACATAATCCGGCATTCTATAGTGGAGGTGGAGTGTCCACCTTGACACAAAATAATTTATTTCTCCGATCACATTTGAACAAGGAGCGTGGATTCCATGTAGGAAATAGATGGCCAAAACTAAGGAAGAAACTGCAAGCACTGGAAGACTTAACATAAGGCAGACACAAAAACATTTGGACAATTCACGTTGCTTTTACTTAAGAACAGACGCAAAGAATGTTATTCTTGTGACTTCTGAAATTTTCCTGGCGTATTTCTTCTTCCAGTGATTTTCGGATATGCAGCTGGATACCTTTGACATTCTGTCACGATATTTCGGCCCAGAGACGTCCGGCCATCTTCAGGTGAGTAAGCAACTACTTAACAGCCCAGAAACGGTTGCGGTATTTATGCATATTGTGGCGCATTTGAAATACACTGGTGTCTTTCTGCGCATGTGTTAGGTGGTGACACGCGCAGTACGGCCGAGTTGTGTGTGCTGCTCTCGGTGGTGAAAGTGAAAAGCTAATCTGATCATTGAGAATCGAATGATCCCGTCGACCCACCATGCCTCAAAAATTTTAGTTACAGAGCTCCAATTTTTATCCAGCTAAAATCAGTTGCCACGATTTATGAGTCTCAGTAAGGCGTATTTCTACCGGTTTTTGATAACTGAGTCCAAAACACCGGAAACTGGAGCTAAAATTGTTGTTTTACTGTATTTCATGGAGTGTCCCATAGAAATGCAGTGTTCTGCTACTGCTGACTTCGACGATTGTACTCCGTACAGTACCATTGAACTGTTTGAATCGTCTGCCCTATGCAAGCAGAACCACACTCGCCAGGAATTTTGGAAACGCCCGATTTTTTCAGTTGCAAGTCGTCTTTAACAGATCCGACTACGGCCAAATTCTTCGCTGGTGGACGTAAGATGACCTGGATTTTGTGTTTCCTTAGCAATCTTCCCAGGACACATTGCCAGATTAAGGAAGGAATGCAACTGATTTATAATATTCTTCATTGTCCTCCAGCTTCCGGTTTTTGTGAATCTGTTATCAAACAAACGGTGGAAATATCCCTTGCTGAGACTCTTATAAATCGTGACAATTGCTTTCATCTGCATAAAAATTAGAACCCTGTAATTAAAATTATTGAGGCACAGCGGAATCAATCGGATCATTCGATTCTCAATGCTTAGATGAGCTTTCACTTTCACTACCGAGGGCAGCACACACAACTCGGCCGTACCGCGCATGTCACCACCTAACACATGCACAGAAAGACACCAGCATATTTCAAATGCGCGAAAATCGGCATAAATACCGCCACCGTACCTTGGCTCTTCAGTAGTTGCCTACTCATCTGAAGATGGCCGGACGTCTCGGGGCCGAAATATCATGTCATAATGTCAACGGGATCCGATTGCATACCAGAAATTTACTGGAAGAATGTTATTCTTGAATAATGCAGCAGCGCGGGAATGGCCGCGTGGTCTGAGGTGTGATGATATGTACTGCGCACCTGCTCCCGCCGAAGGTTCGAGACCTCCCTCGGGCATGGGTGTATGAGTGTGTGTTGTCCTTAGTGTAAGTTAGATTAATTAGTTCTTACCGCGGCAGAGCGACCGAGCGCATTGAGGCGCTATCCTGCGATGCGCGAGGCCATTCCCCGTCGGGGGTTCGAATCCCCCCTCGGGCATGGATGTTTGTGCTGTCTTTAGTATAAGGTAGTTAATAAGTAGTTTGTAAGTATAGGGGCTGATGACACCGCAGTTAAATCCCATAAGTTTCACAAACATTTGAACACAAACATTTTTAATTTCGGAACCTCCTGGCAGATTAAAATTGTGTGTCGGAACCGGGACTCGAACCTGGGACCTTTGCCTTTCGCGGGCAAGCGCTCTACCGACTGAGCTCTCCCGACACGACTCACGATGCCGCCTCATAAATTTACTTCCGCCAGTACCTCGCCTCCTACTTTCCTAACTTCACAGAAGCTCTCCTGCGAAACATGCAAGACTAGCACTCTTGGAAGAAAAGATATGGTGGAGACATGGCTTAGCCACAGCCTAAGGTATCTTTCCAGAAGGCGAGGTACTGGCGGAAGTACAGTTGTGAGGGGGGCATCGTGAGCCGTGAAGGCATAGCTCTCTCGGTTGCCGGGCGCCGTGGCTCAGCGCGCCCGGTCAGAGGGCTGAATTTCCTCTGCAACAAAAAAGCTGAGCCAAATGCTCAACGAACGACCAAGCACGAACAATGAAAACGACCGCAGATCATAGATATACCAGCAGAACAAAAAGAAAAAAAATCGGTAGAGCGTTTGACCGCGAAAGGCAAAGGCCCCAGGTTCGTGTCCCGGTTCCGGCACACAATTTTAATCTGCCAGGAAGTTTCATATCAGCGCACACTCCGCTGCAGAGTGCAAGTTTCATTATGGATTTTTTGATTTCGTTCAGAAGTCTAGGGACTGATGACAATAGCAGTTTAGTCCAAAAGGTTTACAAACAAACAACATTTGGACCTTTTTTAAATGATACAATTGAAAGTAAAACTAGTTCTTGATGATTGGACGTACAAAATTATCTATTCACTATCTGAAATTCCAAATTTCTTCAGTGCGATATTTAATCATAAGGACGATGCCAGCTCCTTATAACTGACAGCGTATATCTTGCTGTCGCTGATTTCCGGACTGCAGGCGGCACCACGTAGATGGAAATTAGATGTCTCGGTGACTCAGACTGTAGACTGCGGTGTCGTAGACTGACCCCTGCAGTTCTTGGGCTCCATTATGTATGCTGAGAACAGAGGGCGCTGCTAGTCACTCCAGCAGGGGTGATGCACGCAGGTCGCATGACGTGACCTGCTTCGTGTCATGCGTGTCCGATTGTCACGTCTGCACCAACTGTGGACTTTTGCCAGCTCTTTTGGCAATATTACTGGTGGTGCCAAAGCCGAATGACGCCACAAGAGAAATATTCGAAGAGGAAACTAAATTTAATGAAAGGTGCATAATTAGCACATGCCTAAGAGCTTGCAACTCCCTAACATTTCGGAATGAACCCGAGGCGTAGACTTACGACCTATGCCTACTGAATAAAAAGCTTACCTGAGGATGGATGAACGCTTGTTAGACGAAATATCGTGATGAGGTACGGAGACGTCATCCAGCTAAAATTCCTAAACTTTATGCATTACTCTTTAGGAAATCTTTAAGAATCATAATTATTCAGGAATTTCAGGTGTGCTACATTATAACAGTGTGGAAACGTACACTCGAGTTGTTCCGTCATTTATATACATGCATTTGGAAGCTGCCATTACGGAAACGTTCCAGATTACTTTAGCTCTCGTCGACAAATCCGGTCTGAAACAGAGGTGTGACTAAACCAAAGAAGTAGCTATATTAGTGACACGACACCTGAAACATGTCGCTCTCACAGAAGTTGATGCTGTGTCTGAGACTGGTGACGCTGGGGAAAAGAGTGCCTCAAAAGTGGCGTTAGTGTCAAGGAAAATAACGTTGCAGCAAATGGCATAACGTATGGTTGTGTTTAACTGCCATGAGGTCATTTAGGTCGTTATTATACGAGCAATTTACCATCATCGTAATTTCCATTTTTCACAGCTTGGAAACAATAGTAGTGTCGGTGTCCTCATTTGAAAGATAGACTACAGGCGTGTAATGAAGGCCAACGACAAAATAATCAAGTCGTTACGCAGAAGGGATCGTAAAACTTCTTATACTGGCATTTACGTTCAAAAGAGAAGATAGTGACTATTACTGCGATTATTAAAGTTAGCAACAGGGATAATAAACTAAGATAAAACATTCGTCACAGCTTTTGAAATCTAAAAGCTGAAAACATTTACTCCTGATAACAACACAAGCAGACTCGAAGAAGAACGGAAACTAAGCGATTAAATGTTATCTCCTCATTTGAACTATGAGGGGGCCTCAAATGAAAACCGAACGTCGGCGCAATGGTACAATTAAATAGTTCCATTCACAAGTAATCCACTCACGCGTTTAGAAATGTATCCCTGTGGGAGACGAAAACAGCAATCCTGTTTCGTAGAATGCGATTAGCCTCTGTTTCCCGACCAAATCCTTGGAGCGTAGTCTTCGTCCGAAAAGTAGCGTGGGGGCGGCCAACAGGATGATTTCGTCCGACAAAATTCCTGGGCGTTTTGACTTTATGGACGTTGCAGTTCAAAGTGTTTTTATAGCGCTGTGCATTGATTGTGGTTCCACGCTCGAGAAGTTCGTCGAGAAGAGGGATCCTGTATTCGAAAAGAGCATGACGAGCTTTCCGGAGCTTGTGTGAAGAGCTTTGTATTTCTTTGCAGGGGGATTGCCTGAGGAAATGGTGAGGAAGAGGGGTTTGGGGAGGGGAGAGCCTGTGAACAGGAGGAGAGGAGACGAGGTGTGGTATTAACGGAATAAAAATGTAATGTAGGAAATATTACTGCGAATTACACATACCACTGTTACGTCAGAACTGGTGTATGAGGAGACGATCAGAGAGATGTGGGTTATGTATAGAGCGAGGAGGAAGAGGAGGAGATGACAGTGGCGGAGATAGACAAAGGGGAAAGAGCTGATTGATAAAGAGCCTTTGACAGCCTACATCTTCACGAAGAGCGAAAGAAACTATTATAGGCGTGTGTAGGCAAACATAGAGGTATTTAACACTCCGGAACGATGCGGCGGTCGGAAACGCCAATAAAAGACAACAGGTTCTGGCGCAGGCTTTAGATCGCTTACTGCTGCTACAGTGGCAGGTTATCACGATTTAAGTGAATCTAACATTATGTTATAGTCGGCGCACGAGAGATGGGACACAGCATCCCTGACGTAGTGATGAAGTGGGGAATTTTTCCGTACAATCATTTCACGAGTGCTGAACGTCAGGAATCCGGTAAAACCTCAAAACTACGACATGGCTACCGGCGGAAAAAAATCCTGTAAGACCGAGTCCAACGACGACTGAAGAGAATCGTTCAACGTGACAGAAGTGTAACCCTTCCGCAAATTACTGCGGATTTTAATGTTGGGCCCTCAACAAGTGACAACGAAACAGCATCGATATGGGCTTTCGGAGCCGAAAGCTAACTCGTGTTCCCTTGTTGACTTCACGACACAAAGCTTTACGCTTCTCCTGGGTCCATCAGCACCGACAATGGGCTGTTGATGACTGGTAACATGTTGTCTAGTCTGACGAATTTCGTTTCCAATTTTTTTCAGTCGATGGACTTGTACAAGTATGAAGAAAACAATCCTGAATTTCAGCAGTGGACTGTTCAAGTTGCTGGAGACTCCCTAATGGTGTGGAACGTGTGCAGCTGGAATGATATGGGACCCGTGATATATCTAGATACGTCCCTGACAGCTGACACGTACGTAGCATCCTTGCTGATCACCTGAATCCATTCATGTTAATTGTGCATTCCGACGGATTTGGACCAATTCAAGAGGACTGTAAAACACTCCACATATTGAGAATCGCTACAGAGTGGCTCCAGTAACACTCTTCAGAGTTTAAACGCTTTCCCTGGCTACCAAACTTCCCAGACATGAAAATTATTGAGCATATCTGGGATGCCTTGCAACGTGATACTCAGAACTCCGACCCCTCGTACTCATACCGATTTACTGACAGCCGTGCTGGATGGATGGTGTCAGTTCCCGTCAGCATTACTTGAAACATTAGTCAAGTCTATGCCGTGTCGTTTTGTGGCACTTATGTGTGCTCGCGGGGTCGTTACACGATATCAGTTTCTCTGGCTCATCAGTGTGCATGTATATTTATACATACATACCCACCATACTGTGGGTGATAACTGACAGCTGCAAGTAGCGAACAGCAGTGGTCCGCTCCTCCCACTTCTATACACAGGATGGACATTTCCTTTCCATCCTACCACTACCAGATTAAGAAATAAACTGTGAAAGAAGTAGAAAAGCTAAATATGCAACTTGCAACTACACTGGTGTGTCACTTAACGGCGTAAGACGGCTGAATTAACTGTAGTTAACGCTAACATGGTATTCAAAACAACGAAAAAAACTATTTATTAAGTAAATATGCACATTAGAGTTAATGTAGAACAATAGTATTCCTCTCAACTGCTCAATTACACAATGATTTTAAGAATTAATTAATGCATTAATTAATTCTTAAAATCATTGTGTAATTTAGCAGTTGAGAGAAATACTATTGTTAATGCATTAATTAATTCTTAAAATCATTGTGTAATTGTGGTAGGATGGAAAGGAAATGTCAATCCTGTGTATAGAAGCGGGAGGAGCGGACCACGATTCGCAAAGAGCTGAATGTGTTTTTTGCTACGGTGAACTGTCTTACAGCCAGCTGCCTCGGGGTGTTACTTAGCTGTGGAAGAAAATCTGGCAGGCCGCGTGGGACACCTCACTTGTGCTTCTCTTTTTGTTGTTGGAATTTTGAAGGGGACCAAACTGCTAGGTCATCAGCTGCCTTTTGTGCTCCTTCTTCTGACAATGCACCTTTCCCTGTGGCCTACACGATGGAGCCGCAAGGTGAGTGACGGGCTGTAGCTAGAGACGGGCAAATCCGTTCTTTACGGAGATCGGACTAGAGCTGATCACCCACTGCAATTAACTAGTTCTCTTTTATGAGTTACCGCTCAATATTCACACACAACAGTAAGTACGTATCGTTTTAAGACAGATCACTATGACTTTTTTTTTTTGTAAATCTGATTTGGTATTATTTGTTTGTTTAAATGTTTGTATAGTCTATGGGACTTAACTACGGGGTCATCAGTCCCTAAACTTACAAACTACTTATGAACTACTTACGAACTAGGACGGCACAAATATCCATGCCCGATGGGGGATTCGAACCCCCGACCGTAGTGGCCGTGCAGACCATGACTGGAGCGCCTTAGTCTCCTCGGCCACCGCGGCCGGCTGGTATTATTTCGAAAGAACATAAACAGGAGTAATGTTTTTATGTTGATTCCCGGGTAGTTTCGAGAATTAAAAGTTTTAAATTTCATCTGCTGTAAAAATTAAAAGTATTACAACCAAATCCTAAATATTTATACCAAGTGGAAAATTTTAAATATGAAGGCTGATTATTTTTATATTTTGATACTTTTATTGGACTTAATATAAGTGTGAACTGTGTATCAGCAGTCGTCATTTACAATCTGTACTACCATGTATGTAGCAAAGAAATAGTATCTTTATTAATAGTAGATTTAATTTTATACTGCAACACATTTTCTATAGAATCTAAGGAATTCCAGCTATTAAAGAGATATGTACAAAACTAACATTATGTTCTGTCTTAGAAACTGTTTGTAATAGAGCATATTTCCATACGAATTTTTTGCATCAAATAGTAGTTCCTGCCATATCCATGAATACTGAACGTGCTTCCTGAGACAAGTATAAACGCGATACTATATATGGGGAAATTTTTGTCTTTGTGATCTTTACGTGACATGTAAGTAGGCTGCAGGAAGATCGTTCTACAGTCAGTTTCAAATCCGGCCCTCTAAATTTCCTCAACAGATTTTCTCAAAAAGAACGTCATCTTTCGTCCAGCGATCCCCATTTGAGTTACCTGAGCATTTCCGTGACACTCGCGCATTGGTCGAACCTACAAGTAACGAACATAGCTGCTCGCCTCTGCACTGCTTCCATGTCTTCCATTAAATTGATCTGCTGCGGGTCCCAAACACTTGAACAATACTCAAGACATGGACGCACAAGCGTTTTCTACGCGGCGTCCTTTACAGATGAAGTACAACTTCCCAGAATTCTTCCAATAAACCGAAGTCGACTGTCCGCCTTACTCACAACTTTCCTTACATGTTCGTTCCACTTCATGTCGCTCTGCAACGGTGCTGCTAGATATTTGAACGATGCGACTGCATCAAGAAGCTCACTACTAACGCTGAATTCCAACATTATGGGATTGTTTTTCCCAGTCATGTACATCACCTTACATGTTTCTACGTTTAGAGCTAGCTGCCATCCTTCACACCAAGAAGAAATGTTTCAAGTCTTACTGTATGCTATTACAGTCAATTAAAGTCGACACCCTCCCATACACCACAGCATCATCAGCAAACAGTAACAAATTACAATTTACTCTGTTCATCGGATAATTTATATAGATAGAAAATAGCCGTCCTATCACACTCCCCTGGGGCACGCCTGGCGATACACTCGTCTCTGATGAACACTCGCCGTCGAGAACAACGTACTGTTTTCTATTACTTAGGAAGTCTTCCAGCCAGTCACAAATCTTTGAATCTGTTCCACATGACCGTATCTTCTTTAGCAGTCTGAAGTGTGGCACCGCGTCAAATGCCTTTTTGAAATCGAAGAAAACACAATCCGCCTGTTGCCCTTCATGCATGGCTCAAAAGATTTCATGTGAGAAAAGGGCAAGCTGAGTTTCACACGAGCGATGTTTCCAAAACCCGTGGTGATTCATAGAAAGAAGCTTACCCGTCTCAAGGAAATTCGAGCTGAGAATATAATTCAAAATTCTACAGGAAACTGATGTCAACGATATTGGCCTGTAATTATGTGGGTCAGTTCCTTTACCTTTTTATAAACGGGAGTCACATGCGCTTTTTTCCGATCACTAAGAACTTTGCGCTGAATTTTCGCGATAAATGCAAGCTCAAGAAGGGGCCAATTCCGGCATTCCATCCGGACCAGGAGACTGTTTTGTATTTAGCTCTCTCAGATGCTTCTCTACACCGAAAATACCTATTACTATGTCCCCCAATTGGGAGTTAGTGCGTGAACACCAATAGCGGAGAGAACGAAATGACACAAGTCACTCTGTAATATGCTGCTGTGTGAACTTGTCTGAATACGCTTCACGAGAGTGGTGCAGAGTAATGATCCGGTGAGGCATTTTGGGAACGCATCTGTGGGAGCTGTGGGGTCAGTGAATCAGTGATGGTGTTTGGGATCCGCTCGGCGAGAGAGGTGGATAACACTGAGTCATCGGGACGGGAAACATGCTTGGGTCGCTTTGCATCCCACTCCGTGTGCAGTGAGTCGAGACTACAGCTTTTGCAAACCATAAGATTGTTGATAACACATTCTAAATGTAACGCTACGTCAAAGGATAAGACGCAACGATTCTTTCAAAACTACGTAATACTTAGTCGATTCTTAAATTTGAAATTTTCAGAGCCTCCACTGGCAGCAGTGTTTCGGCAGCGGTGGCTCAGTGGCTCTTCTTGTCTTAATGCAGCGTTCTGAAAAACTCCTTCATTTACTAGTTATTTTTATGACTGTTAAAAGGTTACTCCATTAGTAAGATACGCAAATCTATGCATGCACATTGTCTAAAGCACATCTTTTGTGGCCTGAGAAACTTCTTAAACATTCGGCATGAGGTCCTCTTAAAATTTATTACTGTCACCACAGTGACATATCGGATCAGATGAGCTAACACTTTATTTTTATCACCCATTCCTCACACTTTGCGTTCGCTTCTGTAACGGACTATCTTTCCCTCCCGGAGCATGGCCCCTCAAAATTTTAATAATTTCTTCCGCTGCCTCCAGGACAGGAATATTCATTGTTCTTTCGCGGTGAACGGCCGTGTGTGGACTTTGTCCATCACACGTCCGTCCACGTGCAGCCCTGCGTGGTGGGTCGGTACTGCTGACCAGGGTACGCTACCCGCGAAGAGTCGGCACTATCAGCTCACCACTCAGTTAACTTCGCCTGACAGTGAAGTACCAGTTGAACTTCAGCTTTTTGCTATTATTTCCTCAAGACCGCTCCATGCCCACATTACAGCTAATCATCCTGTTACCCTTCACTTGAGGCGGAGGGCAAATGTGGAGAGTGACCAACTGGTGTCCGCCATTCTACTTTAGCAGGATCAGAACTGACACATGCATTGATGGGTTTGTAGTTACGGGCGGCTCCAACGTTAGACGCGTTATGGACCCCCTCAAGGAGATAACGTACACGGCCGGAAACAGTGCCGATCTGCACTGCTGGGAGGAGCCCCATGCGAGATGTGCAGGCAGCCTTGCCTGTGGCTGTCGTGGGTATGGGTGCACGTTGTGGCACATGTCATCAGTGACGCCTGTTTCTTGGATTCTCTGGTAATTCTCACTTCATGCAGGCGTCTGGCGGAATCCGTGAAGGCGGTTGGCCTCCCGTGCATGGCTTAACCCTTGCAATATCAATGGCAGGGGTACTTTATGTTCACCCTTTGAAAATATTCAAATCTACTGACGTACTTCACTTTTGGATATTTTAAAAAAAAATATTTATTGTCTTTAATTAAGTCTTCTTCCAGATTCTATGATTAGTTTACAATTTTCGTTTAAGCTTAATCGGAAAATTTAAGATTAAAGAAGGTGGTAATGAAGTATCCTCTTCTCCCCCCCCCCCTCCCTTGGTAGTAGATGCGACTTCCCACAACGGTCGTGTTACTCCACAGATAATAGCTTTACGTGACCTTAGAACACACGGACATTATATTTCTCTTGGTTGGCAGTAACAATGGTCTCAATAATGATTCATTTCCCTTTGGTTCTTTATTATTTCCTGTTCAGTGGCACTTAGTCCAGTGTTAGATACAACTGTGATTGAAAATATATCGACAGTCACTTACTGACAGGGAAATATCACAGATTTTGGAAGAATCTACAGACTCTGAAATAGAATTTGATGAAACTGACAATGTAGCGAGAGAACATGAAGAGGAATATGTTGTGCTTGAGGATGTGGACAGTAAGAGTATACACAGACCTCATTAGGTAAAAATATGATATGCGTTACTGAAAACAGTTTTACATGAAACATTCAGTTTCTGGATTCTGATTATGCATTGATAGATCTTTCAAAAGAGTGTTATTAATATAATTCAAGAACAATTAATGAACATTATTTATTCTTTAATTTTTTATGGTGGGCACTAAGTACCCATCCCCCCTCCCCCTTGGTAATACTGAAAATGGGCCGCAGCGGAATGGCCGAGTACATTGATGCGCTATGCTCCGATGGGCGAGGCCGTTGCGCGTTGGGGGGTTCGAATCCTCCCTCGGACATGGATGTTTGTGTTTTCTTTAATATAAGATAGTTTATAAGTAGTTTGTAAGTTTAGGGACCGATGACGCCGCAGTTAAGTCCCAAAAGCTTAACAAACATTTGAACATTTTGAACTGAAAATAGCTTGATACTACGAGGGTTAAGCAGTGCTCAAAATTGTTGCCAACATTGATCGGGAACCGGACTAGCAGATTTATTGTGGAATGCACGTGGTTTTTTTTTAGTCTAGGTGGTACTTGAGGTGTTCTGATGAACAGTCGACTAGCAGATAGCAAAATCAGGGTGTGTTGACAGGAATAACACTTGAAATGGAAAAATATTAGCAATAAAATTTCAAAGTATTCGTAACAAAGTTACAAGTAATTAATTGCGCACAAATTATCGTCGGGACAGAAAATGGTTGAGTCCGGACGTAGGAAACTCTGAAATATTTAGCGAGACATGGAATGTATAGGACGTAATGGCAGAGTGGGCCCAATAGCAGAGCGTGTGTTCATTGTAATCGACAAAATATTGTCTCTATGAAGATCGAATTAGAGTTTGACTGTGAAGTTATCTGGACGCCTGTAACAGGTCCAGGAGAGATTACGTTAATGTTGGGTGTTTTCACCGGTCCCCTCAGATCCACCCCAATAGTTCTAGAGTTATTCTCAGGTAATTTACTTTCAAGTAGCGTCAGGATACCCGTACCATGCACCATCAGTTTCAGAGCATCTTTAACCTACCGGGTATTATTTTAGGTGCTACAGAAAAGCAGTCTTCTGAATTACTACTGCACACGTTTATCAGAAACAGTCTTGAACAGGAAATAAACAGGCCACAGGCAATGCAAAGGCACTATACCTAAAAACTTCAAAATGTTTAAATGTCTGTAAACCTATTGGACCAAACTGCTATGGTCATCATTACCTAGACTTAAAAACCACTTAAACTTCTTTAAACTAATCACACCGATGTCCAAGGGAGGACTCGAACCTCTGACGTCGAGCAACCGCGTGCTACGCAGCAAGGCGCCTTAGAGCGCTCGGCCACTCCACAGTGGCAGGACCTGACTTCAAACAGATCAATTTAGAGACAGAGGTTAGTGAACATGTTAGTGTCATAGCGACAATGGTTATTGCGGGTAATTAACTGAAATCAGTCAAGAAGACTAAGAGAGTGTATTTGCTAGAAAGTCGATAAGCAATTATTAACATCTCGCTTAGACAATGAATGGACATCGTTTAGTTCTGGAACGTGGGACGCAGAGGAGGCATTGTCAAATTTTAAGTAGATTGGAAATCAAATGCCGAATAAGTGAATCAAGCATGGAAGGGACCCACCGTGGTTTAATAATAAAATCCGAAAATCCTGAGGAAGTCAGGAGAGTTTCACTCTCGGTTCAAAAAGAGTAAGCAAGTAAAGACAGACAAATTTTTGTGTATATTCACGCACCTGTAAAAAAAAAGCTCTTGCCGAGAACCCGAGAAACTTCGGTCCTATGTAAAATAGATAAGCGGGTCCAAGGCCTTTGTCTAAGTCACTCACTAATCAATATGGGATAACGATAGAAGACAGCAAATTAAAAAGCTAAGTTTCAAATTTCACGTTTAATGTATCGTTCACACAGGACGATCATTCAAAATTATCGTCGTTTGATCATCACACAGAGTCCCGAATCCAAGACTTAGTGACAAGCGTCCCTGGTGTAGAGACGCATCTGAGAGAGCTGAAAACAAATAAGTTGTCAGGTTTTGAGAAGGAAAAGGAAGGGTTTAAAGTCTCGTCGACGGTGTAGTAATTAGAGACGAAACACGCGCTCAGATTTTTGGGTAAGGATGGGGAAATAAATCGGCTATTTCCTAGCAAAGGAACCATCATGGCATTTGCCTGGAGTGATTTAGGGAAATCACGGAAAACTTAAATCTGGATGGCAGGATGTCCTCCCGAATGCAAATGCACCTTGTTACCATTGCGCCACTTCGCTCGATGCTTAAGGATGTGCAAAGAGTACTTTGCAGTATTGCCCCTGTGGTGCGCGCCACCGACATCATAGCCGACGGAGTCGTCATATAGAGGCGCCACATGAAAGACAAGTGGAGCAGGTGCGCCCTCTAGAGGAATTGGAGAAACGTTGGACAGTGCCGCGTAGTACTTCACTTTTGCCAGGAGACTCTGGTGACTTGGTTTAGTGCACCTTTCTACGTACCGCACGATGCCACGAGACGGACCTTCGCCGGCCGAACTGCTGCACGGCCGCCCGCATCGGACACTTATTCATTTGCTGCAGCCTCCCACACGCAGTACGGGGCAATATCGCGCATTGCGTTTTCAGCTGGGCGATCCCCTACTCCTTCGCACCTTCCGGGGACGTCAACGTGGGGAAACCTAGTTACCGTTCAGGGCGTGCTGGGGCGCAACATGGTTTTGATCTTGTCCTCTGCCACAGGGTTGCGGTGCCGCCGCCATGCTAATCAGCTGCGCTCGCGTCGAATGCGTGACCCTGCCGCTCAGCTGTTGCTTTCAGATCGATCACGCAGCCGGGGTCCGCAGCCGCGGCCCCGAGCGCCGACGCAGCCACAGGTGGTTCCGATGGATGTCGACGCATCTCCGCTGCCGTCGTCACAGCTCGCACCGCCATCCCTGCCGGTCCAGCAAGCCCGGTCATCGCAGTCGTCGCCTCGGCGCCCCGCCTCCCTGCCCCTCTGCTGCAGTCCCAGCGTCTGTCGCTCTGGACGTCGGCGTGCGCCCTTCCCTCGGTTTCCCGAGCGTTCCCTTGCGAGCGCAGGGTGAATACCGGGGCGCGGACGGGAGCCTATCGCCGGCTGCAGTCTCGGCTCCCGCCCCCTCAATAACGTCGTCGTCCAGACCTCCCCTCCCCCTCCGCCGCCGTCGCAGACAACAGCCCTACACGACGACAGCGCGTCATTTTTTTTTTTTTTTTTTTTTTTTTTTTGGGTGGGGGGTGGGGAGGATTGTGGCGTCGCAAGTTGAACGCGCGCCCGCCACAGACATCATAGCCGACGGAGTCGTCATATAGAGGCGCCACATGAAAGGCAAGGGGAGCAGGTGCGCCCTCTAGAGGAAGTGGAGACACGTCGGACAGTGCCGCGGAGTAGTTCACTTCTGGCAGGAAACTCCGACTGGTGACTTGCTTTAGTGCGCCTGTTTTGTCGACTGATCTTACAAGGCAAGTACTTGGGGTCGAACAAACATATATGTATGAACGTTTGGTTACAGTATCTCTACTTACACCTTAATGAACTGGTGGATGACGTTTTTATGCAAAACTTTGCAATCATGTTCTAGATAGCACTGTAGATGTAATTGTAGACGCCATACGTAATGCATATATCTGAACTATAACTTATGTAATAATCGTCGTACATGTTCTCTAGCGTATTGTCATCAAAAGGCGTGATGATAGTTGCAACTTTAACCTTCTTCTCGGATGACTGTTGGTATTCACTGCCACTGCTTCCATCGCCTCTTCCCGCACTTACCGTAGCACTACGGCTAGCAATGAGTTCTTCGTCATTATCATCGCTATTATCATCATTATGTGTTAGTGTTACAACTGTATGTAACTTATGCTTATATTTCTGTACCATAATAGATACGAGAAAGCATGCGAATGAGTCATCTTCTACACTAATACTATCTTCACGAAGAATGGTTCTTCGTAACTTCATCTCAACGAATCGTAATACTTAAGCAGGAGTGATTATCAATCGCCGCTCCATCTGACGCTTCACCACACAAATGTCGCAAAACGCTACTTCGGAGGCACACTGCACCGTCCCTACTGGCGAACCGACAGGTCAAAGTGCAATGTGGCAAGGCACACCCAGAGGCCTCTAACAGACGACTGCAGAGTTTTGCAGATGCGGGAGAGTCACTAGTGCAATAAGGGATCTTTACATTATCTCTCGTACGATTTTGATGTATATGTGTTTGTTCGAGCCCAGTTACTTTCCTTGTTAGGCTGGTAATAACGTTGCATACCGCTCCGGCCGTACTGGCTAGCTTCGTCCGTCGACAGTGATGTGATAGTTTGGAAGAACTGTAAGTTATGTTAAAGTGGCCCCAGCCGCCCCGCCACCGACAACGTAAATGCTAAGTTAAGTGTTTGTCCAATAAATTATTATCGTCTATTAATGCTCTGGAGGTTGCAGAGTTCCTATCGGCCCTACTCCCACGTCCTTGGCCCCCCAGTCAGTTGCTCCGTTACGAGAGCAGATGGCAACGTGGAGGAACATAACAGTCCCCTTACTTATTTTTCATTGTCGCGAATCTTTGATCCAGTACAAAGCCTCAAACGATTGTAAAGAAGCGCACGTGACTCCTGTTTGTAAGAAAGGTTAAATAACAGACCTTCATAATTACAGAGCATTATCAACAACTTCAGTTTGGTGCTGATTTTTTGAAGATGTACTCAGTACAACCATAATTAATTTCATGGAGATGGAAAAGTTCATATCCATGCATTAGCATGGTTTTAGAAGCGTCGCTGGTGTAGAACTCAGCTTGATCTTTTCTCGTATATCTTGCGTGCTAAGGATGAAGGGCAATACCACGCTGCATATTCCCTGAATTTTGAAAGGCGTCTGACTCGGAATCGCACTGCAGACTGCTAACGAAAATATAAATATATGGAAGAAGTTCCCAGATATGTGAATAGCAGTAAGACTTCTTAAGTCATAGAACCCAGTACGTTTTTATCGACATTAAATGTTTCTGATCCAGAAATACCGTCAGCAGTTCCCCAGGAAAAAGTGATAGGACCATTATTATTTTGTATCTCCATATATGATCAGACGTTGAGGGTGAGTAACAATCTGCGGCTGTTTACTGATGATGATATGGTGTCGGGGAAGGTGTTGTCATTGAATGACTGTAATAGGATACAAAGTGACTCAAATAAAATTTCAAGTTGTGATGAAAGGCAACTATCTCTAAGAGAAGAAACATATAAGAAGATGCAGATATGAGTAGGAAACATCACGCCACGACTTTAGACTGCAGTGTTAGTAGTGATCCGCTTGGCACAGTAGCAGCGATGTAATTAGTCTTAACCTTGTAGAGCGATATGAAATGGAATGGGAATGTGAGGACCATCCTGGGGAAGACTGATATTAGACTACGATTTATTGGGGAAACTTTGGGAAGGTGTGTTCCATCTGTAAATGAGGCCGTGTAAAGAACACTTGCACGATCCCTTTTTGAGTAATGCTCAGGGTTTTAAGATTCCCACCAGATCGATTTCAAGTAACACATAGGTTTGTAACTGGTTGATTCGAACAACACGCGAGTGTTACGGAGATGTTTCGGGAATTCAGGTGGGATTCCTTGTAGGTAACGTGACGTTCTTTACGAGGAAAGCTACTCAGGAAATTTAGATAACCATCATTTGAAGCTGACTGCAAAGTGATTCTACTGCCGTCAAATTACATTTCGCCTATAGGATCACAAACATGAGATAATAGAAATCAGGGCTCGTACTAAGGCTCACACGCATTAATTTCTCCATTTCTCTATCTGGGAGTGGAACAGAAAGAGAAATGATAAGTATTGGTACGCAGGCTGACCAACCTAGCGATTTTGACGCTAGATGTAGCGATTTTTAATTCGATCTAGCGACATAGTTTTTGGTTTTGAGACATGTCTCATACTTAGAGTTTTTAAAAGCGTTTTAGCGACAAATCTGGATTTTTTTAAAAGAAATACACTGAAAAGTTTCAGTTCACAAACAATTGCACAATGATTAGATGTAACGTTTTTTCCTTCTTCGTTAGCACCCACAGAATATCAGTGTTGGACCCGAATCACAGGTGGGCAAAGTCTCGCCAAATTGAAGTCGGTCACGTGATTTCAAAACTTTCTCCCATGCTTTTAAGCAGCGGTGTTCACACGATGGACAACGTCACGTCAGCATATGCTTCCAAAGAATAGTTGAACTTGACGGTGAAGGTCACGTGGCCGATCAACTGCTTACAATTGGCTGTTACGGATTTGTATGGTTTGTGGGTGCTAACATGACTGCTTTTCATTCACTGCTGTCTTCTTCGAATTTAAAATATAGTTCGTTACTGAGCTTTGGGTTATACCTGTATTAGGAAATGAACGACGAAATATTAATTGAGCTTGTTCACCACTCTAGGATATGAGCAGCAAAAATATTTCACACTGTATTGCCGCAAGACCACAAGTTATCCGAATACCGGCGTGGCGTAATGGATAGCGTCACCGATTATGGTTCTGAAGGTCGCCTGTCCAATCCCGTCCACCGGCAAAAATTTATATCTTCGTATGTATCATTTCCAGAATGTTCTACATGGTTCTTATGTTCACTTGTAATTTCTACATGTTTTTTATGTTAACTATTTTTCTAATTTCTGGTACATTCTGTCTGTGTATAAACAGCAGAGCACTCTGCCCAAGAGGCAGTTAGTGCTGCGTGTATGTTAAGTTCTCAAAATCCGGTTTCAAGTTGACAACCCTGCCCTCGAAGAGACGCCTGCTTGCATTTCAACGCGACGTCGTTTGGTGGAGGCGCCGGGTATCCTGTGCAACAGCTGCATCACCGTTGCTCCGATTAGGCAACGTAAAAGACGTCGCTTACACGGGCTAGAACCGGAATACAAGGTATATACCCAGTACATCCTTCCGAAAGTCCGTATCATCAGAAGACCTATGGACACGAAACCAGCGGTAAGCCAGCTGCGCATCAGACACCCGTCGGTGTTCTCTGGAAACGCTGGACAGGACCCCAACAATTGGATAAAAGATGGGTGGGATCATACGATGTGCTTGGCCAATGTTTATTTCTACCTGAACGCAACAGCCCAGCAATGGTTTGAAAACAACGAAGAGAAGCTGAATAACTGGGAAACGTTTCAGACGGAACTTAAGAAGACGTTTGGAGACCGCCAGTGACAAATCCGCTCGGCGGAAGAATATCTGAAGAACCGGGCCCAACGATACGGTGAGCCGACACAGTCGTACTTACAGAATGTTTTGGCCCAATGTAACACTGTCAATCCGGACATGACTGAGGCCGACAAAATCACGCACCTGATGAAGAGTATAGCAGAAGACATGTACCAAGCCCTTCTGATAAAAGACATCGCTACGACAGAAGAGTTAATCAAGTGGTGCCAACGTATTGAAGAGATGCAACAAAGGAGAGTTGGACGCAAGAAGTATGACCGACTCCCCAATGTAGTCCCTATGGCCGTGGAACACCAGCATGACTTCGCTTCTCTCATACGACAAATTGTGAGAGAAGAATTACAACAGTGCATAGCAGCCGGAACTATTAGACCGAGCGAGCATCAGATTATGGCCATGGATGTAAGCCATGTAAGTCACGAGAGAGCCGACGTCGCTGAGGAAGAAGTACTTCAGACATTAGCTCCTGTCTGCCCTGCCAGTTGCACACGACGTGAAGAATGGCCTTGCCCTACAATGACATACGCTGCAGCCGCCAAACGACAACCTAGGGATCGGCCGACGCGGCTACAACCAACTCACCCGGCAACTATGACGCCCCGCAGAATAACAGACGTGTGGAGGACAGAAGAAAACACACCACTGTGTTTCCACTGTGAGAGCCGGACATGTCGTACTCTACTGCAGAGAGAGAAGGCGAGTATTCGACGATTATTTTGCCGTAAGACGTAGCCATCAGAGCAGTTCTGCTGATGAGTTCAGTCGACCTATGGGAAGAAGCCTTCGCCGTACCCTGGACGAAATCGCACCCGGCGCGCCGCTGCCGTTCACCATTGCCGTACTGAGGTACCAGCCGATCCCCTAGCTGCTGCGCCCAGGAAAACTAAGCGAGGCGACCATCTATGTTGGTGGGGCCGCAGCAGATGAAAATCCTCCATGGACGACAATTACTAAGATGTCGGGAAATCTCATCGACGTCATAATCGACGGCCAACCTATCCGGACACTGAGTGATTCAGCAGCTGCTTTTTCTGTATTTTCGGATAATTATCGCGGCACACTAAAGAAGACAAATGTTCTGTAATACGGGAGCAACTGTGCTGAGGGTCTCAAATGGAAAGTAAGTTCAGCCAGCAGTAACTTGTGTCGCAACTATAACCATCAACAACAGGACCCATCCGTTCGAATTTGTCGTTTTAACAGAATATATTCATAATGTCATCCTCGCATGGGACTTCCTTCAGGCATCCCAAGCTATCATTGACTGTGGAAGATCTGAGCTGCAAATTGAGAAAGTCGTTTCGACGGATACACGTAATACAGAATTCTCTGGGAAGTTATTTGCCGTTGACAATGTGACGATCCCGCCGTTGACAATGAGAAGAGTTCCAGTCACAATCACAGATGACCGGTTAAAGTGCTTGTCGATAGTAAAATTTTTATTAGGCTCACAAAAGAAATTTACATACCAGTGGCTGTCATAATCATTACCGGTGGTCGTGGAGAGATTTGGATCACTAATTGTCTCGAAAACTCACAACTTATCCCCAAGGGAATGTGTATCGGGACAGCTGAACCAATCCAAGATGGTGAGCTCAACGTCATCAACGAAAACCCATCCTCTGCTGTTAGTACAGACAACACGCTGGAGGAACCAACCGTGGAACTGCCAATAGGGCCCGGACTGACCAAATGACAACGCCAGCGGGTGTTAGGTATACTATGCCAATAAAGGGGTGCATTCACACTCCAGCAGGAGTAAAGTCAGACGAAAAGGCCCTCGATAAGGAACTGTATCAATACTGGGGATCATCCACCAATTAACCAGCGTTCGTATAGAGTGCCGCCAACTGAAAGATGGATAATTCGGGAGGAAGTGGCGAGGATGTTGCACGATGACATTATTCAACCTCCGGAGAGTCCTTGGTCTTCTACAGTGGTCCTTGTAAACAAGAAGGATGGCACGTGGCGATTCTGTGTTGACTATCGGTGGCTGAACAAAATCACAAAGAAAGTTGTCTACCTATTGCCGCGCACTGACTACTGTTTAGACTGCTTGAAATGAGCTACATACTTCTCAACTATGGACATCCATACAGGTTACTGGCAAATCGAGGTTGACGAAGTTGACAGGGAAAAAGACGGCTTTTATTACCCCTGACGGCGTCTATGAAATCAAAGTAATGCCATTTGCATTTTGTAATGCTCCAGCCACATTCGAACGCATGATGGACAACTTGCTTCGACACCTCAAGAGGACGACGTGTCTTTGCTATTTAGATGACATTGTCGTTTTCTCGAAAACATTTGAAGAACATCTGAGTCGCCTGTCAACTGTGTTGAAGAATCCAACGAAGTGCCCCTTCGTCGCCAAAGAGATAAAATTCCTGGGGCACCTAGTTAATGAAGATGTTGTCCGTCTTGATCCAGATAAAGTAAGGGCAGTCACAGAATTTCCAACTGCTCAGCACATCTGTGATGTGAGTAGTTTTCTCGGGCTGTGCTCATACTACCGACGTTTCATAAAAGCATTTTGTAACAAATCACGTCCATTGCAAGAACATCTGCAGGGAGACGCCAAGTTTTACAGAGATGAAACAAAATAAAGAGCATTTCGGGCACTTAAGGAGGCTCTAACTTCCTCGCCAGTTCTAACCTTATACGACGAGAATGCTGAAACCGAACTTCACACTGATGCTAGCGGGTATGGGATTGTTGCAGTGCTTGTACAATTTCAGGAAGGTGTTGAAAAGGTGATAGCCTGTGCATCAAGAGTACTCTCAAAGTCCGAGATAAACTACTCTACAACTGAGAAAGAATGTCTCGCAGTTATCATGGCTATCAACAAGTTCCGACCTTATTTATTCGACAAACCATTCACCGTCGTGACAGATCACCATTCTTTGTGTTGGTTGACTAGCTTGAATGATCCCTCAGGTTGACTTGCAAGATGGGCACTAAGACTCCAAGAGTACGACGTCACAGTGGTATTCAAGAACGGAACACAACAGTATGAATGAAATTTCAGCCGTCACTGAATTAGGTGACGTTACAGCTGAATAGAGGGAAGATCCAGCACTATTAAAAACCATAGAGGCCTTGAAGTATGGAGGATCGACCAATGGAGATTTCCAACTTATAAATGGGATATCGTATAAGAGCAACTACGATCCACTGGGCCCAAGTGGCTACTGGTCGTTCTAGCTCATCTCCAGCCAGCTAATCTCAAGTATTTCCACGATGCTCCAATATCCGGTCAACTGGGATTCGTTAAGACCCTAGACAGAATCAGACACAGGTATTACTAGAAAGGTCTCTACCGATCTGTCAAGCAGTATGTGAGTCACTGTAGAGAGTGCCAGCGACGAAAGCATGTGCCGCAATTATCTCCAGGGCATCTCGTACCGATTCCGCCGGCAGCAGCACCATTCCACCGAAAGGGAATCGACATTATAGCGAGGTTCCCGATGTCGACAACCGCTAACCGATGGATAATAGTCTGCACTGACTACCTCACACGCTACGCTGTCACCAAACCTTCCGACTGCAGAAGCTCCAGAGATCGCAAAATTCCTTGTAGAAGACATTATTTTGAAGCATGGAGGACCAGGTGTGATGATATCCGATCGTGGAAAAGTATTCCAGCCAAAACTATTATCAGAGGTAATGTCACGTTGCGACATTGTCCACAGAATGACAACTGTATACCATCCTCAGACAAGTGGTCTTACAGAACGTTGTAACAAGACTTTATCAGATATGCTGCCAATGTACGTCGATGTTGATCAGAGGGATTGGAATACAATATTGCCAGTCGTGACATTTGCTTATAATACCGCAAGACAAGACACCACAGGCTTCACGCCGTTTTTCCTCTTCCATGGCCGCGAAGGAGAGACGACAATGGATACGCTGTTCCCGTTCCAGCCGGACGACACTCAGGATGGCTATGTTAAACAGCTCATCACCAGGGTCGAAGAAGCAAGACAGCTGGCTCACATACAAACTCTGGACGCCCAGGAGGACCGTCAGCGGTATAACGCCAAGCAACAACCTGTTGTGTACAGCCCAAGAGATCTGGTATGGAGTTTTACCCCTGTACGGAACGTTGGACTATCAGAAAAGTTATTGAGGCGATACTTTGGAATATTCAAATGTTTGTAGAGCTTATGGGACTTAACTACGGGGTCATCAGTCCCTAAACTTAAAATTTACTTATGAAATAACTTATACTAAAGACGACACAAACATCCACGCCCGAGGGAGGATTCGAAACTCCGACGCATCGTGTCGCTCCAGACCGCTTTTATTTCTGTGGTTAATTCTCTTTGTTCGGACGCTGATCGTGTTTGTTCGTTCTTCTTCCGACGTGTTCTTGGCTCAGCTTTTTTATTACAGAGGGCGTTGAGCCCTCTGGCCCGGCGCGCTGAGCCACGGCGCCCGTCACCGCTCGGCTACTCTCGCGCGGCTATGTATTATTCAAGTATTTTGACTGTAGTACATGAGCATATACAATTTATCCAACCAATATGCTAGTCGAAAAATTAAGCAATTTCTGCACTGAACGACGTAAGAAGCGCCAAACATTAATGAATACATCTGAAACTCAGGTTGATATGTTTTTATGGTAATATTTATGTGACTATTTCCGTATGCTAAGGACGGCACAAATATCCATGCCCGCGGGAGGGATTCGAATCCCCGACCGCAGTCGCCGTGCAGACTGTGACTGACGCGCCGCAGACGGCTCGGCCGCCGCGGCCGGCCGATACTTTAGTCCGTATCGTGTCGTACGCCGTCTGTCAGACGTCACATACGAAATCGGGGATTATGAGCCGTCTTCGAAACGACAGAAACGATGGGACGTTGTTCACGTTCTCCGCATGAAGACTTACTACGATCCTGAAGAACAGATAGGCGAAAATGGCTTGTTGTTGAAGGACTCTAAGGACGGTAATGATACTGATGACTCCACGACAGGAACGTCTGTCGTCGGTAATCGTGCAGAAGGGAAGGATTCTACAGAACTGCCATACAGAGGACCCATGACAAGATCAGGATCCAGGACACTGCAGCTGGCTCCAAAGGGAACCTAACAACAGGTCGCTGTTTTTCAGGAGAGGGAGCAATGCCGCAAGACCACAAGTTATCCGACTGCTGGCGTGGCACAATGGATAGCGTCACCGATTGCGGAGCTGAAGGTCGCCGGTGCAATCCGGCAAAAATTATTTCTTTGTATTTATCATTTCTAGAATGTTCTACATGTTTCTTATGTTCACTTGTAATTTCTACATGTTTCTTATGTTAAATATTCCTCTAATTTCTGGTACATTCTGTCTGTGTACAAACAGCAGAGCACTCTGCCCAAGAGGCAGTCAATGTTGCGTGTATGTTTCAGTTCGCAATAAACCTGCTTTCAGTATAAGTGATGTGTTCAGTTGACAACCCTGCCTTCGAAGTCAAGCCTGCTTCCATTTGAACGCAACAGTATTATAATAGTAGAAACGTGTTAATCAAAGACAAACTGTAGGCCAACAGCAGTGGCCGTGCGGTCTGCGGCGCGCCAGTCACAGTCTGTCTGCACGGCCGCTACGATCGGGGGTTCAAATCCCCCCTCGGGCATGTATGTTTGTCTCGTCTTTAGTATAAGGTAGTTCCTAAGTAGTTTGTAAGTTTAGGGACTGATGACCCCGCAGTTAAGTCCCTTAACCTTAACAAACTGTAGCAGATGCAGGCCTACATATCATCACTACTCAACTGTTGTCTTACATCAGTATTTACGTTATGTTAATATTATCTGTTACTTTATAAAACCAACCGTAGTTAGGGCTTTGAACGTACACCAAAATAATCGCCTTTGTTAACAAATCAGTTTTTGAGTGTGTGGAGGATTAAAAATAGATACTTCGTTGTATAAAATACGACAAATTAGGAGGAGAAAAACTGTAAAGGACTTTACATTTTTTTAAATTTATTTATTTGAGAAATTGCTTGGCTCATGTCTGCTTTCTTGATCCTCCGGCATATCAGAGAGAGTTAATAAAAAATTGTCTCGCTATTCTAAGGTATTTTCTGAAATTTAGACTTTAAATTCTCCATATAGGGTGTGAAATTTGCCTTCATATACTCCCTTCAAAAGCATTTTCATGACCCGTCTTCGTTTTGCTTCCCTTACGCGAATTTCTGCTCACTTTTCTTGTCATGTAAAGCAACTGCAGTTATAATTAATTCTTCAACACTAAATTTAATGTTTGCTGTTCTCTTTTGCGAACGTATACAACCAGTATTATGTGTTTCGAACTACTTAGCGCAAATGGCCCTTTATTTTTTACGTCCGTCTAGTGGGATTGCACTTGCATTTTGACGGTGTATGACGTCACTGACAGTGACGTGACTTTACCCACCGTGTGAATCCAGCCGAAGTGCCAAGACCCCCCATAATTTATTGAATGTCGGAAGCGACAATTGAAGATTGAAGTTGGTCACCCTGGTGGTACGAGGTACCCATCGACTAAAATACAAACCCAACCTGGGCGGCATGTCGTTGATTCGTTGTTAATCCGTCGGTTGGATACGATGCGAGGGCGGCACAAAGACTGCGCCGTTATTTCGACGGGCGGAATCGATGTCAGACATGCGCATTGCGCACTTCCCTGAATCTCGGAAGCGGCGTTTAACAAGCGACTACATAAGCAGGTTGAAATAATATTCCGAATCGGGAACAAGTAAATACATAATCTTTTTTCTTCTCTCTTTTTTCAGATGGGCCCGCAGCATACATCAAGTCAGCAAATAATAGTGCAGCACTAAAAATGAATAAATACTTAAAATATATAATTCCTTTTAATTGGCCGCATACGATTTATTTTTCTCTATACAAGTGGCAGTGATGTCCTTTCTTCACAAATTTCATATGAGGCTATTTGAAAATTAGTTCTCACATGGGCTATATCGCAGGAAACACAGCGGGGAATTTACAAATGACCTCCGTAGGCAACACCGGAGTTCGTAGTTCTGGTCAATCCCGCACATCTTTTGTGACGTTGTAAACGTGGTATTCAAATGGGCAAAAGAACAGACCATATATCAGGATACAAAGAGTTCTTGGTCACCTCTAATGGTTGTGCAGTACTGTCACGGCAGGTAGTGACTTCAATTAAGTTGCACCGAGTCAGATGGCGCAGTGGTAACACAATGGACGTATATCCGGGACGACAGCGATTCAAACCCGAATCAGGCAATCCTGATTTAGTTTTCTGTCATTTTATTCAGTCACTCCAGGAAAATGTCGGGAAGCTTCTTTGCAAAGGGTACACCCGATTTCTTCCCTATCCCTGACAAAAATTATCGGAGCGTGTGTTCCGTCTCTAATGACCATGATGTTGACGGGTAGCTAAACATTACTCTTCCTTAACAAAAAGGAAAACTTCCTGATGTTCTGAAAAAATATTTATTTGGTTACTAACGGCTTTCGGCTTCTTAGGTCATCAGCAGGTAACAGCTGAATGTCCCTACCAATTCTTCACAGAAGTGTGACAACCAGATGTTACTAAATTACGAAAGATACTAATTCACATGTTCATACGAAAGTGTTACATTTTAATGGCGCTAAATTACATTTACTAAAACATAAGATATACAGGGTGTTTCACTAAGTGTGTTTGCCTCTGTAACTTATAAAATAATAGGTGACGGGAAATTTTAATGCGGTAGGTCAACACAAGAAATGTTACACATTCTGCGGAGCTACGAACATAGTTTATTGTATCATTTTCCAAAGAGTTACAGCACAAAGATATAATTTTTGAAATGGAACAATAGATTTTTTTCCATCGTGCATTGGATTCGTTGAAACCAGCTGCGTCCAAATCAATTTAAACTACATTCCTATCACGATCCTTTAGATATCCCCACAAAAAGAAATCTACTGGTGTTAAATCGGGCGACCTTGCGGGTCGTGTTTATGTCACTGAGCCCACATTCCCAGGTGATGTAAAACGGCGCATCGAGGACGCATGTCGTTCCGTCACACCGACGATGTTACATCTCGTCCACAGATCCTTTCGACGGCGCATTGCATTATGCATTGAGGAACATGGACACACATCTGAACATCTCATGTAAATCAACTTCCCACCACCATAACATCCATAACATCCATCACCCACCACACAGCCATGTATTATGTACAGCGTGTGGTATCTGCCCCTGAAACGTTGAAGGGTTGTAGCTCCCAAACTAACAGTGATAGGAATGTAGTTTAAATAGATTTTGGACGCAGCTGGTTTCAACGAATCTAATGCACGATAGAAAAAAAAACTATTGTTCCATTTCAAAAATTATATCTTTGTGCTGTAACTCTTTGGAAAATGATACAATAAACTATGTTCGTAGCTCCGCAGAAAGTGTAACATTTCTTGTGTTGACCTATCGCATTAAATTTTCCCCGTCACCTTTTATTTTATAAGTTACAGCGGCAAACACACTTACTGAAACACCCTGTATATAAGAAACTGATTTTAAAAGTAGAGGTTCAAACCTTGAATATTATCGTTTTAATGAGGGGTGGGGAGGGGGTTTCTCTCGTCGTAATTATGGTAAATTATTCTAGTACACTACGCAGACGTATGTTTATAGTAACTCTTAGTAAAAGACTCAATTTTTCAGTGTCGAAGATTCCCTTTAGTCTCTACATGTGCGGCAATGGACGCGTCGATTTCGGCATTCGATCCTACGTATGGTGAATACTGTATTGCGACACATAATGCCACCTATTCACGTAGCCCAGTCATATCCCCCACGTGCACATACACAACATACAGAAAATTGTTACATATTTTTCAAAGTTGGATAGTTTAAACGAATTTTTTTGTTTATTATGGTTCTCCATACCTGTCTTAGTTGGAGAGATGTTTTCTTCTTCTAAAACTAGCTCTTTATGTGGAAAACGTCAAAATTTGCTAAATTATTACACTGCCGTTTTCTCCAAATACAAGTAAACAGAAGTTCTCACTGCAACCAACCTCGACACAACAAACATCACAGACACTTTTTACAAACACTGTTGCATCTGTTAAACATGTATTAGTTCACAAAATTCCCACTAGATGCGGATAAAACAATATTACATGGTTGTTGCAGATATGCAGCATTTAAGGGTTAACACTTTTCAGTAGTATTATATTTATTAAGTTAATAGATGTTTAATAAAATGCATGTATTCTTAGTTTATTTATGTTTTATTTCATGCCTGTGTTGGATTTGTGACCAGAAAATTGAGTCGACAGAAATAATAATTAATTCTCCTTTAGTGATTCGTATTAGTCCCCCTATCTTTTCCTTCTCACCAATGACCTGAACGACAAAGCGTTGAACATAAATGTTGTGAACCTATGCAACGTATTATTTAGCAACGCTGCAGTACTGATACGGCACCACATGATGATTTTTTTTTTCTTGATTTGTTCCTTTGATGTTGTGCTGTGCCTCATCTAATGTAACTGTTATAAGGTGAAATTACTTCTTCACTCTATGGCACCTTTGTGCAACACAAGTTCGTCTTTAAGGCCCTCAAATATTAAGCAGACGGTGTACTTCATCGTAAGTGTACATTGCATTGTCATACTGTACTATGACTGCAACCGCACACTTCAGCTCTCACTGGATATAAGAGGGCACGCAGGATAAATTGGCCGGTAGATGCGCAGAATGCTGGACAAGCGTGGGGATAGCGTTAGTGGGGTGGGGGGGGGGGGGGGGTAGCGGCCGGAGCAGTGACCGAACGCTGGAGAGGAAGTGCACTTGGCGCTAAGGAAGTTCATGCATTGGCTAAACAAGCGGCATCTTTAGGCACTGCATTGGACCTACAACTACCATACACAGACTTCTTATCTGCGGTCAAGGAATACGCAAAACAACAGTGGCAACAGATGTGGAACGTTTCCCAAGAAACGAAAGGCGCTTCTTACACTGTGCTGCAACCTCGGATTTCTACGCAGCCGTGATTTATGAGGACTCATCTGGACCGATCCGCGATTTCTACCGTTATTCGCCTTCGCTTCAATCACGCCTCTTATCCAAAACATCTACATCGGATCAACGTCTACGATTCGGCGGCATGTGAGTGTGATCCTGAAACGGAAGCTGATGTCAACTACATCCTGTTCAGGTGTCCCAAATTTGACCGAGAACGTTTGAACTTCCTGCAGACATTGGTGAAGATTGGATATGTGGTGTCGCACAAGTATGAAGTGCGCGGCACGTACTTACGCCGCGCGCCGCCATGCACGCACGGCGCGGCGTTCTTACGACGTCAGCCACGAGCGCCCTCTGCTGCAACTCCGCTCGTGGCCACCACTGAACTGCATCGGCCACTTAGGATTCAGATAGGCACCAGTTAAGACTTGGCTATCGGATAGGCACTAGGAATCGACAGTAGGCAGGCCTCTATCTAATCAATGTATCAACATTCTGCAGTCAAGAACTATGTAAAAGTTAAGTATTATTAAGTCTCTATGAAATATATATCTCGTTCTAATTTACTCTAGTGTTTCTAGTTTCTGATGTCCCACTGGCTGGTCACCTCCGTACCTGCACACGCGTGTATCCTTTATTCCTGTGTCGGTCTCTTTCTACTCGGCCACCGACACCTACGACAACCGGCGGACGAGACACAAAAACGGCGATGAGGCTGGGACACAAAAGGATATCCCCTTCCCCAGTCAGCTTCTTCCCTTAGGTTAAAAAAAATAAAAAAATTCGTGTACATAAAATCGTAATTAAGTTTATTAAGATTACTGTACACAATCTATAAGCATCAAGTGTGTTGGTAATATAAGGTTTTGCTTGTGAATATGTGAAAATGTTCCAACATTATTTAAATTGTAATGTAATGCAGTTTTCGCTTTGTTTCCACTTTTCCATTTTGACAAAATGTACTTCTGTTTTGTCTGTTTCTTTAAATATATGTACATTTCCACTGTGTGTTGTAGATGGCCACATTGAGTTAACACTCGGAAGGCTAAATAAATATTTTAAAAAAAATTCCGAGAGGGGCCGGGAGTTACCAGAGGCTGAATTAGGTCAATTTCTATCGACTTTTTCGATCGAATCTTGTCACTTCACACCGTGATCACAACATATTCGTAAATAAGCAGACAACTATTTGTGACATGCATGAATATGAACATAATTTCAATTCGTTTCATTCTCGGTTCATCTGTTAGCTTCGTACCTAACTACAAACTCGTAAATGGCTACTTATTCGAAAATAAACAGCCAACTTTTTTTTAAAGGCAATGCTATTGGAGTGTCATATTGGAGCGTCATCAGTTATTTCTAAAATCACATTTATGTTTCTGGCCTTTCTTTAGTGCTGGATATGTTAATGCTACATGATGTTTGTACGAAAGTGTAATAGAACAAGACCAAATGTTCAAATGTTTGTCAAGCTTATGGGACTTAACTACGGGGTCATCAGTCCCTAAACTTACAAACTACTTATGAACTACTTACGAACTAGGACGGCACAAATATCCATACCCGAGGGGGGATTCGAACCCCCGACCGTAGTGGCCGTGCAGACCGTGACAAGTATAATAGGATCATACCTGTATGTTAATCACATAATAGATTTGCAACAACTATCGAGGTATCTCTTTAATTAGCGTTGTAGGCAAAATATTCTCAGGTATTGTTGAAAGGAGAGTCCGAGTATTATTTGAGGAAAAGTTAGATGAAAATCAGTGTGGGTTTAGGCCTCTTAGAGGCTGTCAGGACCAGATCATTAGCTTACGGCAGGTAATGGAGAAGTGCTATGAGTGGAACAGGGAATTTATCTATGTTTCATAGATCTCGAAAAGGCTGTTGACCGTGTTCCTAGGAGGACGCTACTGTCAGTTCTTCAAGATTATGGTATAAGAGGCAAACTTTTGCAGGCAATTAAAGGGCTTTATGTAGACTGTCAGGCAGCAGTTAGAGTAGATGGCAAATTAAGCTCATAGTTCAAGGTAGTTTCAGGGGTAAGACAAGGCTGTAACTGTTCATACTATTCATGGATAATATGTTGAAAACAGTAGACTGGCAGGGCGGGATTAAAATAGGTGAAAACAAAATAAGCAGTCTCGCATATGCGGATGACTTAGTTGTAATGGCCGATTCGATTGAAAGGTTGCAAACTAATACTTCAGAGCTCTATCAGAGGTGCAAGGATTATGATATGAAGATCAGCATCTCCAAAACGAAAGTAATGTCTGTGGGAAAGAGATTCAAACAGATTGAGTGCCAAATAGGAGGAGGGGACTGAGGCGCTCCAGTCACGGTCTGCACGGCCACTACGGTCGGGGGTTCGAATCCCCCCTCGGGCATGGATATTTGTGCCGTCCTTAGTATTAGTTAGTGCATAAGTAGTTTGTAAGTTTAGGGACTGATGACCCCGTAGTTAAGTCCCATAAGCTATACAAACATTTGAACATTGAACCAAATAGGAGGGACAAAAATTAGAACAGGTTGACAGTTTCAAGTACCTGGGATGTATTTTCTCACAGGATGGCAACATAGTGAAAGAACTGGAATCGAGGTGCAGCAAACCTAATGCAGTGAGTGCTCAGCTAAGATCTACTCTCTTCTGCAAGAAGGAAGTAAGTACCAAGACTAAGTTAGCAGTGCACCACTCTATCTTTCGACCAATTTGTATGGGAATGAAAGTTGGGTGCATATAGGTTACCTTATTCACAAGGTAGAGGTTACAGATATGAAAGCAGCAAGAATGATTGCAGGTACTAATAGATGGGAGCAATGGCAGGAGGGCGTCCATAACGAGGAAATCAAAGGAAAACTGGGAATGAACACAATAGATGAAGCAGTTAGAGCAAACAGTCTGAGCTGGTGGGGTCATGTTACACGCATGGGAGAAGCAAGGTTACCTAAGAGACTCATGAGCTCCGCAGCGGAGGGTAAGACGATTCGACGTAGACCAAGAAGAAAGTACTTAGATTCGGTGCAGAATGATTTTGCAGTAAAAGGCATAACATCAGAGGAGGCATCAATGTTAGCACTGAATAGGGGATCATGGAGAAATTTTATTAGAGGTACTATGCACCAGACTGAACGCTGAAAGGCGTTTAATGATGATGATGATGATGAGATTTTACTTTTCGGTGTTGTATCGTTTCTGTGTACTGGTGCAGTACATTTTCAAATACTTTGTGCTCAATAATGGAACTTGACAACCTGTTTTAAGAAACTAAATGTATGGTTATGTGACGATAACATGGTTTTCAGACACGCCTAACATTTTAAAATTTTTATGTGGCATATAAAAATTGATTTCTCGACTGAAATCATAATTGTGATTACAAATAATTGATAACAATCTAATGTCCTTCAAAATAAAAATTGTATTTGACTGTGGTACCCTCCAAATGAAAATCATCAAGCAGACACGTATTAGCTGCGAGGAAGAATATAAATATCAATGGTACTCGTTGCAATCACAGTAATTGAAGCTGTTTCCTTACCTTTCAGCCTAATTACACACTTGGAAAGTCAGAATGTAAATGTATCTGACAGCAACTCATTTCAGCTGCAGTAATTTAAAGTTTCTTTTTAGTTTCGTACCTAAATTCAAATTCGGAAATCGCCACATATTCTGAAACAGACGGCCAGCGACGTCTTTGTGATAAGGAAGAATCTAAATATCATTCGTACTCGTTTCATTCACACAAATTTAAGCTATGCTGTTAGGTTTCTGCATAACTTCACTCTCGCATATCGCAAAGCATTAGGAAAAAAAGTTACTAATACTGTGCAGCAAACTTGCAGCACATTTAGATTATCGTTCAGAGTCAGGTAAGACGTAAAAAAAGAAGAAAAAAATAGTTTTCACAGGACTCGAACCAAAAACTTTCCAACAGGTAATCTGGGATCTATTGGTTTAACACAAGACCAGAATGAATTATCAGGATTTGTCGCACATAGTTTAATTCCTGTAAGTCCTGGTTTGGGTTTCAGTGTTATTGTATCATTGATATTCGTTGTTCATTGACATTTAACAAAACAAAGTGAAGCATCTGTGATAAATCTTCAATTTACTATCGCCTTAAAATAGTATATTGTCATGTCTCGCATTTCAACATGTCGTCTGCAAAGCAGGGAGCACAGGCAGCATTGCTCCAAGTGAGCACAGATATGGCACGCTGGAGCTTCTGGCAGTCTACTTCCGGAACTCTCGGTGTTTAGTGTGCACTGGGGAAGTGCCCAGCTCACTGGCCGGCAGGCGGAAGTGGAGGGACGCGGCCTCCACTTACGAAGGCATGAACTCGCTCGGACGAAAACTCGTCTCTCCACTTTATCCTGCACGGACTCTACCGACAGTCTTTGGCGCTGTACGCGAGTAACAGATTGCGCTCATCGTGCCCGCACGGCGGTGAAATCGGCTCACGCGCTTACCCCTGTTTCACCACATTCTCCTGCGTACTGAACGATGGACAGGGTTTCTTCCACTTATCGAACCCCAGACTGCGTGCAGGCAGAGAATGCTTTCACCGTGACCTGACATTCTGTCTTCCAAGTCAACCTTTGAAATTATCGTTCGAACTGTGCACGTCGATGAAGTGCCGTGAGTAGAAGACGAGCTAGAGGCGTTTGTGCCCGTAGTCCTGTTGGCGACATTTCGCGTTGACACTTTTGCGTTCAAAACCATCTTGCGTGAACTGTGGTAGCTGCGCTAGTGCTATTACAATACGACTATCTCAGCGGACGTCTGTGTTGCGTGGACGTCCAGAAGTCCAGAACCTCATCTTGTGAGACTGTTCACGTGAACATTGCAGCTAGCATAGTTGCACAATCGATGAAGAGCGTCCTATTTAAGTGCCGCCGGCAGCGGTGGCAGAGGGGACTGAGGCGCTCCAGTCGCGGTCTGCACGGCCACTACGGTCGGGGGTTCGAATCCTCGAATCCTTCGAATCCCTCGGGCATGGATATTTGTGCCGCCCTAGTTCGTAAGTAGTTCATAAGTAGTTTGTAAGTTTAGGGACTGATGACCCCGCCGGCCGCGGTGGCCGAGGAGACTGAGGCGCTCCAGTCACGATCAGCACGGCCACTACGGTCGGGGGTTCGAATCCCCCCTCGGGCATGGATATTTGTGCCGTCCTAGTTCGTAAGTAGTTCATAAGTAGTTTGTAAGTTTAGGGACTGATGACCCCGTAGTTAAGTCCATAAGCTTAACAAATATTTGAATTTTAATAATATTTGAATACTGATGACCCCGTAGTTAAGTCCCATAAGCTTAACATACATTTGAACATTTTTGAACTTAAGTGCCAGTTCTCCGAAAGGAAGCCCACTATGTGATCTACTCACTCAGATGGCTGTAGGAAGCACGCCGCGGTGCAGTAGCCGAGTGGTCTAAGGCACCTTGCTGCGGAGCGCGCGGTTGCTCGCTGTGGAGTTTAGAGTCCTCCCTGGGGCATAGGTGTGTGTGTTTGTCCGTAGGTTAGTTTACCTAGGTTTAAGTAGTCTGTAAGCTACGGACTGATGACCACGCAGTTTGGTCCGATAGATTTACAAACATTTGAATATTTTAGGAAGCACGAATGCATCCATGTGGCATGGCATCTGTTTGCCTCGGTGATGTCACATTGAGCCTCATGGCTATAAACATTCTGTGTTAAAGGATACACACAGATGGCGCTCTGGTAACTATGTCACTACGATATATCTTGGCGGTCGACCATTATCAATTCATCTACTATCCCCCAGGTGGCATCTGCTGTCATCGAGTCAAAACCGACGTCAAATTTTCAGGTATACTTTTTCCTCTGGCAATGTATTTAACAAAGGTTTCGAGAATAATTAATCAGTTGTTTTCCAACATGTTGCTGTTATCTTGATGACATCGTTCTCACCGCGAAAATATGAAGTAGTGTAAGGAGAATTTAAATTCAGAATGAAACTTTCACTGCCGGCCGCGGTGGCCGAGGGGACTGAGACGCTCCAGTCACGGTCTGCACGGCCACTACGGTCGGGGGTTCGAATCCCCCCTCGGGCATGGATATTTGTGCCGTCCTTAGTATAAGTTAGTTGATAAGTTTAGGGACTGATGACCCCGTAGTTAAGTCCCACAAGCTTAACAAACATTTGAACATTTTTGAAACTTTCACTCTGCAGCGGAGTGTGCGCTGATATGAAACTTCCCTGCAGATTATAACTGTGTGTCGAAAACGGGACTCGAACCTGGAACCTTTGCCTTTCGCGAGCAAGCGGTCTACCACTGAGCTATCCCGACACGATTCACGGTACCTCCTCACAATTTAAATTCTGCCAATGCCTCGCTTCCTACTTTCCAAACTTCACTAAGTTTCATTCTGGACACATCCCTTAGGCTGTGTCTAAGCCATGTCTCCATCATATCCTTTCTTCCACCGAGTGCTAGTCTTGCAAGGTTCGCAGGATAACTTCTGTGAAGTTTGGATAGTAGGAGGCGAGGCACTGGCAGAATTGAAGTTGTGCGGTCAGATCGTGAGTCGCGTCGGGATAGCTCAGTGGTAGAGCGCTTGCCCGCCAAAGGCAAACGTCCCATATTTCAGTCCCGGTTCTAGCATACAATTTTAATCTGCCAGGAAGTTTCAGAATCTGAATTGTAGTTTGAGGTACCACAGTAGCCAGGCTGAAACTGAGAGATGACAGAGCGGCTTGGGTAGAAGGGTCTGCTTTCAACAATGACGAAGGCTTGATGTATGTAATACGAAATATTAACCAATGCTATTAGCGGAGTAAGACGCCAATGAAGCATTTAGTTCGACGAAAGAAAAGAAAGACAAGTTTCAAATTTTTTTATTGTCGTTGAAGAGACTACCATGAAAAGTTCCATGGGGTAGGAGGACTTGAAAAGATACTTACTTCACATTTTTTCTTGAATAACGTGAAAACCGTACCGGCCCCCAAAGAAAATCCCTTTTCGGTACAAAATTAAATTACATTAAATTCCTACAAAACAAGCCTCATACTATAAAACTTTTGTAAGCTGCAGATTATTTTGGTACCGATGACCATTGTAGTTTTGTCCCATAGGTTTATAAACATTTGAACATTTTGCATATTATTGAACATAGTTTTTAAGGAACTCATATTCATCATTGACTGTAGGATTAACATAGCTGTAAACTGGAATTTCGGCCATATGGCCATTATGAAGTTGTACAGCAAAATATTTTATGTCAAAATTTGCCAATTTCCAGAATTCTCTGACTTGTAGGTCTACACGTCATCTTCAGAACTTCGCCTTGTAACTTTAATAACACAACCTGAAACAGGCACACAGTTCCGTACATAGTGAAGTGATGCAAATTATGTTATAATGATATATAATTAATTTTTAATATCAATTACACCTAAAAATAACAGAAAATATACATTAAGTGTCAAAAACACATACATTGCATTAGTATCTAAGGTTACCTCTTTTAATCCATACGACGCGAGTCACTTGCGGGCCGCTTAACAGCGTGGAATCTATAAAATAAATAAATAAATAACTAAAAAAGTATGAAATAAATTAACTATTATTTTTGAGGCGGTGAGAAAAGCTGACAGAAGCTGTTGCTCGAAAGTCATTCGTTTATTTGATGGAAAAAGTTCGCGACCGAGTAGCGAATTACAAACGTAACAGGAAATGTATTAAAGAGTTTCAAGATTGTTTGCGGCTGCCGGCCGCGGTGGCCAAGGGGACTGAGGCGCTCCAGTCACGGTCTGCACGGTCACTACGGTCGGGGGTTCGAATCCCCCCTCGCGCATGGATATTTGTGCCGTCCTCTTTCGTAAGTAGTTCATACGTAGTTTGTAAATTTAGGGACTGATGACCCCGTAGTTAAGTTCCTTAAGCTTAACAAACATTTGAACATTTTTGTTTGCGGCTGTCTGCGCATCTCCTCCTCCCCCTTATAAACAATGGTGCCGCTATTTCACGGTAACATTTCTTGCGTGATGTACGTGTTCCAGTCTTCCATTAGTCCACCTCCTCCTCCCCCTCTCACCTGACCTTCACATCCTCCCCCGGTTACCTGACAGTCTGCTCCTCTCCCCTGTCTCATTCACAGAGGAGGTGGAGCAGTGGTTACACATTGGATTCGCAATCGGGAGAACGGCGGTTCAAATCAACCTCCGGCCATCCTGATTTTGGTTTTTCGTGATTTTCCTAAATCACTCGAGGAAAATTCCGGGGTCGCGCGGGAGTAGCCGAGCGGTCTGGATCGCCATGTTGCGGATCGCGCGGCCTCCCGCGTCGGAGGTTCGAATCCTCACTCGGGCATGGATGCTTGTGTTGTCCTTAGTGTATGTTAGTTCATAAGTAGTTTGTAAGCTTAGGGACTGATGACCACGCAGTTAAGTCCCATAAGTTTTACAAACATTTGAATATTGAAAATTCCGGGATAGTTCCTTTGAAAGGGAACGGCCGATTTCCTTCCCCATCCTTTCTCAAAAATCTGAACGTGAGCTCCGTTTCTGTTGACCAGGACGTCGACTGGGATGTTAAACCCCAAGCCCCTTTCCTTCATTCTTCCTCCTTCTTCCTCCTCCTCTCTCTCTCTTTGTCCCGTTTGTTTATCACCTTCTCCCCTTCACTCAATCTAGCTCCTCCAAAAACGTAAGTAAAATTACGTATAGCTGCCAACTTCAATCGTTATTAGTTCAATTCAATGTTCAATAGTTTGTGAAGCTTATGGGACTTAATTGCGGGGTTATCAGTCCCTAAACTTAAAAAATTACTGATAAACTAACTTATACAAAAGACAGCACAAGCATCCATCCCCGAGGGGGATTCGAACCACCGACGGGGAACGGCCTCGAGCATCGGAGCATAGCGCCTCAATCTGCTCGGCCACTCCGCCGCGGCCGATATTAGTCAAACGGTGTCTAAATGTACTGCAAGATATCCTCTACCATGTTGTACACGGTGACTTGCGAAGTATCTTATTCATGGAAACATAAATATGTATAACCATTTTCATAGTCACTGGGCAGCCAGTGTCAAAGTTTATTGTAAATTACCGACCAACATGCACCGCATCGTGGCTTACGGAAAGTAGTCTTTGCGTTAATTCAGGGTATTAGGAGAGGACGCGTACTCGTCATCGCCGAATTCGTCCAAATGTATGGTAGATGTAGTGCGTGGTGAGACACGAAAGTGCCCCGAGTGGGAACTCCAGATGGCCAAGCGTTTAGGAAATAAAAGAAGTTTGATACGGATCTATCATATATGCATCTTATCAACTGTCCCTGTGATGGCGTGTTTCGGAAGCGGTGTTTGGCTCAGCGCGCCCGGTCAGGGAGTCAAGAGTTCCGCTTGAGACGCGACGCGAACGGACGTCCCGCTACATCCGTGTGTCGTTACGCCGCAGGTAGTGTTTACACCGTTGTTGTGTGTCTGAACTGCGAATCAAGAAGTGTTTGTGTGTTTGTTCGTCCCGTATTTATAATTAAAGCGGTTTCGGCCGCTTATTAGTGATGGCTCCTACAGTTCCACAGAAGAATTCCTTGTGTTTCGAGTTTGTAAAGGATTACAGAAAAGTTCAACCCACCTCAATGGAAATTCATAATTGGATCGACGAGTCAATTGGAATAACGTCCGACCAAGAACACACAGCTTACTATGACCTGATGCTGTACTGCTTCTTTGTCAAATTCGACAACCTGCTAAAAGTAGAAAAAATACTGCATAAAACTGCAGGGAATGCAGAGTTCCGCCACCGCGTCCAATCGGTGAGTACAGTTATCATCACAAATGCCGGCATAGAGTATAAACAAGTTAGAATTTCCAGTCTACCTCCCGAAGTTGACGAATCTTTTCTAAAAGTTGTGCTTTCAAAATACGGTGACATTAAATCAGTTAGGCATGAGAGATGGTCGAACCAGCACAAGCTGCAGTGTTTTAGTGGTGTTCGTTCGGTCGAAATGCATATTAAGAGTAACATTGCTTCATATATTGAAGGGTGCGGATACAAAGCTCATGTCTTGTACAACGTACAAGTAGGAAGGTATTTTATATGTAACTAGCTGTAAACCCGGCGTTGCCCGGTGGTTTATTTATCCTACACTCTCGTAGTCCACATCACATTCACTTCCCCCTCTCTATGCATCTACCTCTTTTCTCCCATCTCTCTGTTCGTTTCCACTTTACCCTCCCCGGCAAAGTTTTCTGCAAGATACCCTCTGTCATGTACCATACCGTACAAACATTTATGTATCCAGTGATCTTCCTCTTGGTTTAAAGATCATGTGTGCAAAAATTCATAAAGATTGGAGCAACACTATGCATTTTGTAAAATTCCGTAAGTTCAGAACCCTCCACCATACACCGAACGAAATTTTATACAGACAGTGACATTCCTCTTGTTTCTAAGGTAGAATGTGCAAAATTTCATCAAAATCAGATTTCTGTGAAATAGAAACGCAGGATCACATTGAGAAACTCATTTTGTTGTTCTCAAATATTCCAGTTTTACTTCACACAACACTTGTTCTAAAAAAAAAATCTGTAAAATCGGTCGAGCCATTCACAAGTTACGGCGCTATCAATTTTTATGTTGGAAAGTAACCTCCCCCATGAAACTTCAGGTAGACGGTGACCTTCCTCTTGTTTTGAAGGTCAAGCGTGAAGATCGGAATGATACTGTAGATTTCGTGAGTCTGTAGGAGAAGTATGCTCCACCATGCACCTATGACATACTACTTTCCTAAATGACGTTTTCTACCTATAAACTACATTCCTACCAAATTTCAGCTTCATAGGTGAAGTAGTTTCTGGTACTTCATGTTTAGTCAGTGAGTGAGTGAGTGTCCTTTCGCTTTTCTGTAGATAGAGACTAAGGAAACAGATTGCTTAATTTTGGATGCAAGAGAATTAAGGGAGACTTGCAGAGAAATAGTAACATGCAAATCTCTAATGCTAACTTTATTTGATACAAAGTCATACCTGATGCGACAGTTTTACGGCATCTACAGCCAAACTGTTATGAGCGGTAGACTTCTTTTCCTTTCATCATTCTGTGTGTGTGTGAGGGGGGGGGGCTTGGTTACAAAACGCTTCATAAACGTCAGAAATTACATGCAAACTTTGTTGAAGGTCCGTAACTACCCCCATTTTCCAATAATTGACGCATAAATCTGGGTTTTCTCACACGGTGACCGCTCAATATTTATGACGTCATATCTCCTGAGCTATGTGTCGTGCTCTTTTGTTTCTGGGTCAGGAAACTTCGTGAGCGTACGGTGAGCAGTTCACCAAAGTTTCATTGCAATCGAACGAATGGTTTATGAACACATAGAGGACATACAGACAAACGTTCATATATATAAAGTGTGTTTGCTTCTGAAACTTATAAAATAATAGGTGACGGGAAATTTTAATGCGGTAGGTCAACACAAGAAATGTTACACTTTCTGCGGAGCTATGAACATAGTTTATTGTATCATTTTCCAAAGAGTTACAGCACAAAGATGTAATTTTTGAAATGGAACAATAGTTTTTTTCTATCGTGCATTGGATTCGTTGAAACCAGCTGCGTCCAAATTAATTTTAACTACATTCCTATCACTGTTAGTTTGGGAGCTACAACCCTTCAAAGTTTCAGGGGCAGATACCACACGCTGTACATAATACATGGCTGTGTGGTAGGTGATGAATGTTATGGCGGTGGGAATTTGATTTACATGAGATGTTCAAATGTGTGTCCATGTTCCTCAATGCATAATGCAGTGCGCCGTCGAAAGGATCTGCGGACGAGATGTAACATCCCTGGTGTGACGGAGCGACATGCGTTCTCGATGAGCCGTTTTAGATCATCTGGAGATGTAGGCTCAGTGACATAAACACGATCCTTTAGATATCCGCACAAAAAGAAATGTACTGGTGTTAAATCGGGCGACCTTGCAGGCCATGAATGAGGACCATGGCGCCCCAACCCCACCACACAGACATGTATTATGTACAGAGTGTGGTATCTGCCACTGAAACTTTGAAGGGTTGTAGCTCCCAAACTAACAGTGGTATGAATGTAGTTTAAATTGATTTGGACCCAGCTGGTTTCAACGAATCCAATGCACGATAGAAAAAAAAACCATTGTCCCATTTAAAAAATTATATCTTTGTACTGCAACTCTTTGGAAAGTGATACAATAAACTACGTTCATAGTTCCGCAGAAAGTGTAACATTTCTTGTGTTGACCTACCGCATTAAAATTTCCCATCACCTATTATTTTGTAAGTTACAGAAGCAAACACACTTATATATATATATATATATATATATATATATATATATATATATATATATATATATATATAAACGTTTGTCTGTATGTCCTCTATGTTTTCATAAACCATTCGTTGGATTGCAATGAAACTTTGGTGAACTGTTCACCGTACGCCCACGAAGGGGCCTTATAGTTACGATAAACCTAGAAAAACAGCTGTGCTACCGGTACAGGACACAGTGAAATCTTAATGTCTCACTTTTGAATGACGGTGAACTCAAAGACGTCATTCTTGTTACATGGACGAACTGCCTTAATCAATTTCGCCACTATAGAAGCAAGATAGCTTGGTGGAACTCGGTCGCAAAGCGAAAGATTCGTCAAACTCTAAAAAAATTATAGATGGCAAAAGGTTCATGACATTAAACGGACGATTGATTTCTACGAGTCAGTCCTGAGGGAGCTATATGGGAAGGCGTCTCCGTCAAACAAGAATCTACAGGACATCAAACTAATTAAAGCCAAATTAATAAGTATAAAGCGTCAACAGCTTGACGGAATCAAGATCAATGCAAAAACCACTTATCTCAGAACAGAAGAAGCCACATCGTTGTACCACCTAATGAAACACCGTTTGAATTGCGATCGAACGTTTATTGAAGAGCTCGACACGAAGGATGGGATTCCTCTAATACATCAAAGAGACATTCTTGACGAGGCTCACCGATACTTTAGTGAATTATACTCGCAACTTGATATCCCTGACAACAGTGCCGACGAGACCATTCAAACCCTTTCTCATGAAATTACACATGCAGACAACGGTACGATTAACGAAGAATTTTCTTCAGATTAAGCTCTAGATCTGATAACCTGCTCACCATAAAAAAAGATCAAATGTTTTTAAATCTATCGGACTAAACTGCGTGTTCATCAGTCCGTAGCTTACAAACTACTTAAACTAAGGTAATGTAACCTAAGCACAACACACGCCCATGCCCCAGGGAATTCGTGTAGCGGTGGTTAAATAAATGTAGAAAACAAGACGGAAAGCATAGTATTCTAGGCCGTGGCGGAGTGACCGAGCGCATTGAGGCGCTATGCTGCGATGCGCGAGGCTGTTCCCCGTCGGGGGTTCGAATCCCATCTCGGGCATGGATGTTTGTGCTGTCTTTAGTATAAGGAAGTTCATTAGTAGTTTGTAAGTTTAGGGACTGATGACCCCGCAGTTAAGTCCCATAAGCTTGAAACATCTGAATATTTTGAATAGTATTCTAGTATTTGATGCGAGTGGTCGCATTCTGGGCGAGATTAAGTCTTGGTGGCTCTGCCGTAAGAAGTCAGAGGTCGAGTGTAGGATCTGTAAGTGTGACGCCGTCGTGAATTCCACGAGCGACGTTGTGTAAAAGGAGGAAGGAGTTCTCGGAAGTGAAGAACACAGCGTCCCCTGTGATACAGAAGAAAGTATGCACATGCGCAAGTGACTGGTACGACCGACATCTGTGGCCGTGTCAATGACCTCAGGCGAGAGTCCTTGGGTGCGGAAAACCTGGCACCGGCCGCCGTGTCCTGCCTCACCTCCACAGCAACACTCTGACGCATAGAGGAACGCGCCCGAGCCTTCGTACAGGTTGCTATGAAACGAGCACAGTAGTAAGCTATACACGTATATCAGACGACACAGAAAGACATGACTTACTGGTGAGGCAGTGTGGCAGTGAGGCAGTGTATTATGACATTTTTGAGACCGAAAATCTCCTCTGTAGGAATCAACATGGGGTCTGATATCAACAATCAGGTTAAACACAGCACGAGACCCTGAAAGTAGGAAGTATACGCTCCCATGTATATGCCGTCCTTAGTGTAAGCAATTTCAAAAATGTTCAAATGTTTGTATAGCTTATGGGACTTAACTACGGGGTCATCAGTCCCTAAACTTACAAACTACTTATCAACTACCTTATACCAAGGACGGCACAAATATCCATGCCCGAGGGGGGATTCGAACCCCCGACCGTAGCGGCCGTGCAGACCGTGGCTGGAGCGCCTCAGTCCCCTCGGCCACCGCGGCCGGCTGTAAGCTAGTTCCTAAGTAGTTTGTAAGTTTAGGGACTGATGACCCCGTAGTTAAGTCCCATAAGCTATACAAACATTTGATTTTTGTAGGAACTACTGAAAGGTAAGGCTACAACGACGAGATCGTCGGAAAGCTGCATTTGCTATTTAACAACAAAGGTTTGTACTTCTGCAGTACGTTCTAGTCAGCTCCCCTATTTCTCAGTGTCAGGTTTTTGCATAAATGACATAAGAGTTGTTCGCGACTAAACATTTCATACTTGCATTTGATATAAACGTTTCATAAACCCGAACGTGACTCATCCTCGATACCTTCCTTTCCGTCTGTAAAGCGTTTAAACCACTAAAACACTCACTTTTTACTCACTGCTTCAACACCTCACATCTGGTTTGTAAAATATGGGACCATTCACCGAACTTTTCAGACGCACATTGTAATTGAAACAATAAGGTCTCGCTCACTGTCGAGTCTGGTAATATCAAACGTGGAGGTGGTGAGAGGCTAAAAAAATGTTCAAATGTTTGTAAAGCTTATGGGACTTTACTACGGAGTCATCAGGCCCTGAACTTACAAAATACTTATGAACTACTTACGAACTAAGACGGAACAAATATACATGCCCGAGGGGGGATTCGAACCCCCGACCGTAGTGGCCGTGCAGACCGTGACTGAAGCGCCTCAATCCCCTCGGCCACCGCGGCCGGCGGCGAGAGGCTATTTAAGTATTTTTTTCCGTGTTCTTTATTTCATTTGTTAAGAGGAGTATTTCGAAACGTTTCAAAATGTTGATGATGTGATTGCACAGTTTTAAAGTACAGTGACAACCATGTAAATTTTGTTTCAAACTTTTTGTTATATTTTGTACTGTTCCGATGACATGTGTTCAGAAAGATAGCAACCGCGTTCTTTCGGGAGGATTTTCAGCACATCAGCGACCGTCTTGGCACGTATAAACAAATAGCTGCCTCATATTATGCCGTAGAGCGCAACACATTCAAGCGTTTCGGAATCGACGAGTCACACTTTGGCAGTGTTACTTGTGAATGAGTGTCACACATAGGAACCGCTTACCACATTGCGCCACTTCTCCTCCAGAAATCATCAAACGTACTGTTTTGTGAGCACTAATGTGCCAATGACCCGCCCTTATACGAACAGAGATCTGTGTATCGATTTAGGTCAGGGTAGCACAGTACGGAAAGACGTCGGCTATAAGAAAACGTCACGAAGACTTCCAAAATACAGTACAATGGCGTTAACAGTGTGTGAATGGAGTGGCTGCTCGTTACGTGCAGAATGTTGTAAAACGCGCTCCGTTGTCCTTCCTGCAACAGTATGTGTTGTTCCAACATGATGCTGCTCGACCACACACTGCGCGTGAAACTTACTGTGATCTGCAAGTCGTACAGCTACTTACCTGGCCAGCACCATCTCCTGACTCTTCAATCGAGCACGTGTGGGATGTGATGGGACTACAACTGACATGTGTGATTCGTCAGCCCACAACACTTGCAGAACTAAGAGTGGGCGTGCAGCAACGTATACCAAGGAAGTATTCGCCAACAGTATGACTGGATGAGAACCTGTATTACCGCACATGGGGGGTACAGCAAGTACTAATATGGGCGTTTCAGCATGGATTGACACCTGGTAAATCAGTACCACGCGAGCTATTGATCTATAACAATACTTCATATGCACTGTTTCAACGATAAATTTTGAGTGAATGGAGAATCTCTAAGAGGGTGTACTAATGTTTAATTCTGACAGTGTAATTTATTTATTTATTTTTCAGGCAAAGTTCCTGAGAAACCGCCGATAAACCACTATTTTTGGGTACCAGAAGTTTCGAAAGGGTGTTCAATTGTTTGTAAACCTGAGAGACCAAACTACTGAATCACTGGTTTATAGACTAACAAACTACTTAAACTGGCTTTAACTTGTGCTAAGGACAACACAAACACCCATGCCTCGAGGGAAGGCCGGAACCTCCGACGGAAGCACAAAAGTATCAGTTTTTGGATTGACCATGAAAGTTTTATGAAATACAATGGCAAGGTGAAGTTTGCATCAGTAAACGCATGGTCGTCTTCATTTTATTGGAAAACGGAGACGCGGTATAGAACACAAGTGCGGTCCATTCTTGAATACAATCCTACATTTGGAATAGCCAACAAATCAAACGTTTAAATGTTTATAAACCTATTGGACCAAACTGCTATGGTCAGCAGTCCATAGACTTACAAACTACTTAAACTAACCTACATTAGGACAACATAAACACCCATGTCCGAGGGAGGACTCTAATCTCCTCTGGAAACGGCCACCCAGTCTACATCTACATCTACATTCATACTCCGCAAGCCACCCGATAGGTGTGTGGCGGAGGGTACCTTGAGTACCACTATCGGTCCTCTCTTCTGTTCCAGTCCCGTATTGTTCGCGGAAAGAAACATTGTCGGTATGCCTTTGTGTGGGCTCTAATCTATCTGATTTTATTTTCATGATCTCTTCGCGAGATATACGTAGTAGGGAGCAATATACTGCTAGACTCCTCGGTAAAGATATGTTCTCGAAACTCCGACAAAAGCCCGTACCGAGCGACATAACATCTCTCCTGATGAGTCTTCCACTGGCGTTTATCGATCATCTCCGTAACACTGTCACAATTACCAAATGATCCTGTAAGGAAGTGTGCTGCTCTCCGTTGGATCTAATCTACTTCCTCTATCAACCCCACCTGATATGGATCCCACACGGGTGATCAGTATTCAAGCTGTATGCGAACAAGTGTACTGTAACCTACTTCCTTTGTTTTTGGACTGCATTTCCTTAGAATTCTTCCAATGAATCTAAGCCTGGCATATGCTTTATCGACGATTCATTTTATATGGTCGTTCCATTTTAAATCACTCCTAATGCCTACTCCCAGATAATTTATGGAATTAACTTCTTCCAGTTGCTGACCCGCTATAGTGTAGCTAAATGATACAGGATCTTTCTTTCTATGTATTCGCATCACATGACACTTGTCTACATTGAGATTCAATTACCATTCTCTGCACCATGCGTCAATTCGATACAGATCGTCCTGCATTTCAGTACAGTTTTCCATTTCTATATACTACAGCATCATCTGGAAAAAGCCTCAGTGAGCCTTCGATATTATTCGCGAGGTCATTTATGTATATCGTGAACAGCAACGGAACCACGACACTCCCCTGTGCCGAGCGTTATGCGGCGCGCCAGTCACAGTCTGCACAGCCACTACGGTCGGGGGGTCGAATCCCCCTCGGGAATGGATATTTGTGCCGTCTTTAGTATTAGCTAGTTCATAAGCAGTTTGTAAATTTAGCGACTTATGACCCCGTAGTTAAGTCCCATGAGCTATACAAACATTTGAAACATTTGAACAGTGCCCTGTGGCACACCTGCCATCACTCTGACTTCGGAAGACTTCTCTCCATTGAGAATGGCATGCTGCATTCTGTTATCTAGGAACTCCTCAATCCAGTCACACAATTGGTCTGATAGACCATATGCTCTTACTTTGTTCATTAAACGTCTGTGGGGTACTGAATCAAACACCTTGCGGAAGTCAAGAAACACAGCATCTACCGGAGAATCCGAGTCTATGGCCCTCTGAGTCTCGTGGACGAATAGCGCGAGCTGGGTTTGACGCCTTACACCACGCGACCATTCCTCGCAGCTGGATAGCCACCAGGTCAAATTAACAGGAAGGCAGCGAATCAGTTCATAGGTGCACAGCTGGATTTATCAATAGGTTTGATTAGTACACTGTTATTACGGACTCGCTTCATGGACTTAAATGGTGATCAATGGAGAGAAAACGACGTTGTTTCTTTTGGCCGTGGCATTCTTGAGCAAATTTAGAAAACCGACATTTGAGTCCTCAAGCAGAATGCTTCTATTGCCTCCAAAATACATTTCGTTTCCATTTCACGGTAATGGCCACGTGGTCTAAGGCGTCATGCTACGGACTGGGCGGCCGCTCCCGCCGGAGACCATATTTCTTCCTCGGATATGTGTGTGTGTGTTGTACTTAGTGTAAGTTAGTGTCAGTAGTTTGTAAGTTTAGGAACTGAGGACCGTATCAGTTTTATGCAATAGGTTTACAGACATTTTTATATATGTAATAGTCATAATTAACTCTATGGGACTGCTTAGTGCATATTGAAAGTGTAAGGCGAGGGAATTAAAGATTAAAGACTAATTGTCACATAATTTAAACAATTAAGTCATGAAAATCGAACACATGTCGATATAGGTAATGTTAATTTCTGTTCAATTAAAACATTGCAATCCCACGCCCCTTCAGCTAGAGGATAGTAATGAGTATTTTGAATGCAAACAAAATTCAGTATCAGTTATATACAGTGTGAATGGCGCACCGGGCTTCACAGTGCGATTCCTTACATGCCAGCATTAAAAGAATATCTCGTCCTGCTCATATTACCGGCAGTAAATGGACGTCGAAAACTGAGAAGGGTGTGTGTTTCAGAATTACGCCAACAAACTTCTAGGGGTTGTAGAAGGCGTCTTGAAGGACAAAATGAGCACAGAAACCCATGCCCGGAAACATCCAACGATGCTACAGAGCGTCGAAGTTGCTGGAGGGCATGTCTAGCTGCAAGTGCTGGTGCCTATAATTTTGACTCTCAAGTAATTCCGAAACACACTGACATATCGAACACACACCCATCTTAGTCCTCGATGTCCGTTTACTACCGGAAATATACGTAGGACGAAATTTTGTGTCAGACTTTTTTGTACTGCTGGCATGTAAGGAATCGCGCTGCGAAGCCTGAGTGTTCGAATTTCGCTTCACCCTATATATATATGGTGTCTGTTCTTTCGGATATATACAGCGTGAGTCACTAACTATTGCCACGAAGAATAAAACCGAAAGCATGATAGGAGCTGAAACGTTTGAGGGTCAAAATTTGCATGGGACAACGGGAGTATGTAGTTGGTTTTTTGTTGCTAGGTGGGGTCGCTTCAGATGTATGAAGGACAAAATTTTTTTAATGGGATGCTATAAATTAGTAACTATTTTCTGATAGCGGTTACCGAGACGAATCAAATGATTTTGAACAGAATGGTCTTTTAAGGTCAATGAACGTCATAAAGGTGTCATGAACGTCAATTTACAGAAGGTGTTCAAAGTGATGAGCATTGGTATCAATACAGTGCTGCAATCTTCATAGCGTGGATTGACTGGTGTTCCGTATCACTTCGACAGTTATCGAAGCTCATGCTCTGATAATTATCTCTTGCACATCTTCAGGTGTAGTAGGAACTTCTTTATAAATAATCCAAAGGCGTACCTTGTACATAAAATAATACTACACCTAAGATTAATCACAAGTAAATGAACGAATAAACCCTTCGTTTTTCTTGTCGGACCTTACATATTATTAGTATATAACCTTGTAAGCCGGAAACCTATTCTGCTCTTGTAGTTAGAATAATAGAAGTGTGCATATTCTACATCGAAATAACGAACATTATGGTTTGTCAGTCAGTAGCGAACTTAATATATCAGCTCTCCTTCTTTTCTCATTTCCTGTACTAGCAGTCTATTAAAGCGTGTTCATTGCAAATTATTTGTAAAAAATGTAGTCCATGTTCTCAAACGCTGTCAATTTCCGTTAATACTTTAAAATAAACAATTATTCCGCCTATTATCTGTAAATCTAACTTCAGAAAAAAAACTAAATAATTCACAACGAAATATCTAAAACAACATGAAACTTATGTTACTTGAAATAGGAATTCACTGGATTTGTATAAAATTGGTTGCAAATAGAAATAAATGTGGGATAAAGTGTCACATGTGTGTGTGTGTGTGTGTGTGTGTGTATGTGTGTGTGTAACAATATAGTAATAGGGCAGTTCACAACTCACCGCAAAGACGTGACGCCGAGCTGCGACAGGCAAATTAAAAATACATACACATACAACATTTCAGCTATCGGCCATGGCCTTCTTCAGAAAGTAGAACATTCACGCAGTCACACAGGCACCTGAAACAGTCACACAACCAGGTTTTCGCACTTCGAATCATGACCGATTTGAATATTTTTGTTTCGTTTTGTTTTGCTCCTTTCATACAAGGGTGGTTTAGAAGAAAAAATAGGGAAACCTTAAAGGAACAACTGAAATATCGAGAAAAAAAAACCTCGACGTTAATGCTTTGTATGGGCATCGCCACTTCGGATTTGATTCGTATTTTATGCGCTGTCATGCAATTCAATTGTGATAAAATTTTGCACTCTTGATCGTCAAAACAAAAGGAACGGCACTGACTACATAAGATTTCGTACGATGAATAGCTGAGAGTACTTTTCAACAGACTTCTACACCAGTCCACGGTTATATTCCGATCTTGATGAAATTTAGCACAGTTGACCTCCAAAACAAGCAAGTCATCACTTTCTACGTAATGTTTAGTATGGTGAAGGGTGGAGAGTATCTTACTCCAGAGCCGGCCGCGGTGGCCGAGGGGACTGAGGCGCTCCAGTCACGGTCAGCACGGCCACTACGGTCGGGGGTTCGAATCCCCCCCCCTCGGGCATGGATATTTGTGCCGTCCTAGTTCGTAAGTAGTTCATAAGTAGTTTGTAAGTTTAGGGACTGATGACCCCGTAGTTAAGTCCCATTAGCTTAACAAACAGTTAAATAAATAAAACTTACTCCAGACTTCGACACCGTTTGACCGACGTACTAATTCAAGGCAGGAATAAATAAATAAATACCCGAGAAACGCCGTGTTTTCAGCTAATATTTTATAAAATATGAATGATTAAAAAAAATACTTTTCCTTGCGTGGAAATGTGAGAAGTACTCAGTTGATTATTGAGGAAAGTAGTGACAGAGATATAGTCTGTGGTCAATGTATTTCCTGTTCCTTGTCATGTCTTGTTGGTTGTTAACGTGGTAGCTGAAGGAAGCTCGTAGCTACTACGGCACTCGGTTCGCGGAGCACTCTGTGCCCTGGTACTGGAAGCGTGTAACGCAATCAGCGTCACGCATCACGAGGCGAGAGCCTTTCCTAAAGCCGACCACGGCTGCTGGAACTTCTCGTTTTTTACTGAAGCAGTAAGCGGAGCGAAACGTCTAAACACAAGGCAAGGCCAACTGTACAATTATTATCCTCTCTTCGTTGAATGTATTTATTCGAGCTACAAATAATAAGTCCTGCAGCAGCTGTAGAACACTTGTGCAACGAAGTAAATACGAGTTAAAAATCATTTAATGATGAAAGAGTTCACTTAGAAGTGTTCTTTTTGTGAGAGAATGGCCGTGTGCTCTAACGTGCCATGCTACGGCTTGCACGGTCGTACCCGCCGGAAGGTCGAGTCCTCCTTCGGACATGGATCCGTGTGTTGTCCTTAGCGTAAGTTAGTTTAAGTCTTTTGTAATTCCATTGACCAATGACCTTAACAATTTGATCCCTTTCATTTACAAACTTTTCTTTTTAACTCTGTAGTGTTTATCTATTACACATTTGACTCATACAACTTAAACATTGTGACATAGTAATATTGTTTACAGTTACATGAATAGACAGAGTGTTGTAAATACTAACAGATCACACATGGAAATTACATTTTTGTATCATCCTCTACACCAATGTTTCCCAACCGTTTTAAATACGCGACCCCTTCCAAAATGAAATATTCTGGCTACTCCCACCACCAGCTATAGCGCTACTACTCGGGCGATTTCAAAGACTACGAATTTAATTTTCTGTTGACGCAGATATCTTGTAAAAATAATAATATTTTACTTTATGAATGAATTGAAGTGTATTTTTCGGAATGAAACACATTATTCTATCAGTACATGACTTTCTACAGAGATATATGTTTGAGGTAACACTCAGATGCGATTTATACTCGCCATGCAAGGTTCCACTATGTAGTTAAATTGTAAAGAAGTAGATTCTTTCCATTTTCTGATTTTCAAAATTACTTATTGCGACTCGCCCATTTAGCTATCCATTGATTCCTGGAAACAGTTTTCACGATTTGCGTTTATTCATCAATAACACAGTATTTATTATAAAACATTCTACTCTTTATTCAATTTTTAATTAGTGTTAAAATATTATGTAATTTTAATATAGAATACACTGGTCTGGTTATTTAATTGTTCAACTACTTCCTTCTATGACGGCAACTCCCAGAGCAAGATTTGACGACCCCTGTCGGGGTCGCGACCCACAGGTTCATAAACACTGTTCTCCACCAGAGATAGACATCTTCCGGTGACCAGCGTGACTTATTCACATCCCTGGCCATCACTTGAAGTGACGAGACAGGACCATTCCTATCCCATAGAATCAAATATATGACTTTAATGTTGAAAGTAGCCTGTTATTAAAATAAGCAAAATCTCGGGCAGTTGAGATCTGCAAATGTAATTTAAATCGCTCACTGCTGGTCTTAATAACTTTATGAGTGGCCACAGTACATGTACAATGCAAAATTTATCTAACTGCTCACTCTTTACGGGAGCAGCCAACGTTTTAACAAACACAAAATCAATGTTAAAAAAATGTATAGATAATTAAACATGGGACGGGGAGCATGAAATCATAAAGCAGAGGTTTGATACTTTCAAATCATAATCTATTCAGTACAATAACAAGGAAATAAATGTGGGGAGACCAAATTAAGCACACACTTTGTACAAAACTGAATTAAAACATATAATTACTGCCAAAATTAAAATTGTTTCTGCTCTTTATGAGTATGGAGATCATGTGGGAGGAAATTTTCAAATATACCATGGGTAGCTGGAAGCACATTCATTCATTCACAGACACTTGCATAAAGCTTGGCAGTACATTACATTCTGGAACACATGAAAGCAGCGACAAAGCTAAGCATCGGTGGTGTCTTGACAGATGGCAGACGTCTTGATCACAAAATTTTAAATTATACTGTGCACTAATGAACTCATGTGTGGGAAGGCAGTGGCATACTATTCTTAAGTACCACGTTGTGTGACCATGGTGAATTATATAGAATTTACAAAGAAAATTTATTCAGAATAAGCAAATAGAGCATACACGAGAATTCGTGTAGAAGAAAGTTAGTATTAATAAAACAATGGCTGAAGGCCGAAGTAATCACCATTACAAAAGCACGTGGTGCAATCGGTCATACAAGAAAATCTGAGAAATATTTAGCATACTCCCAGGTACAGAAATGAAGCCAAAACGTCAGTTAAAAACACGAAGGAAATTCAAACGTACTAGGTTTACACAAAGGCTGAAGGCCACACATGTGTATACTAACTTGAGCAAAACTGGACACACAATGATCACTGGATTGAAAATGCAAATAATAAATCTACACTGAATTTACTCGAGTTCTGTAAATTAAGAAACACTTCACCTCTCAAAGCAAAAGAATTACTCAAAAGAACTATCACTGAAAAACCAAGACTGCCTGATCACAAATAAATCAAAATCCTAACAGCAAGCCTTTCCCTCACCATGATTCGGCGGAGTACTTACTTCCACAGTCGTTGGAACCAGAATGAAGAGTGAAGACTAAAGCTCTAAGCCCTCAGAGAAACCGAAACACCTGCCATACACGGGATGTAGAACGCGCTAAGAGCGACGCAGAGTGCGTTCAGAGACTAGTGTTTACCAACCCTTGCTACCTGGCCAAGACAATTCCCTCTTCAATCGCTGCCAGAGAGGTCCTCTGTCACCTCTTACTTTCAAGATTAGGTTGGCACAACACTAAGAACACGGCTACCTCGCCACCTTGCCAAGTAAGCTTGTCTCTGGTCAGCCAGCAGACGCAGCGCAGACGACAACGAAGCCATGCGTTCATAACTACAGCAAAATGAGGCCGAAAGCGGGAGGCGGCGACTGTAAGCCATTGCGCGGCAGTCAGTCAATATTAAGAACACACATACACATTCACATGAACACACAAGTTCAATCACACAGGTGGAAACATTTATAAATATGAGGCAAACATACATAAACATGAGGCATTGATCATTAATAAAAAGAATAAAACGATTAACACACAGATAGATAACATTAATATTGCAGAAACACTTTAGGTTAATGAATCAATCAAAATGGAACACGACCACACATTCAGTGGACGTGTTTGAATGTTTATCGGGTAGCGTACCGATATGAATGCTAATCAAAATATCCACGGGTGTACTGCCGGTCTATAGTGTCCAACGGGCACAATATTTCGGCGATGCTATCCCTTTTCCGAAGCAGAAATTCTGTACTCGTAACGATTTCAGCTGCAGGGCTTTCGATTAGAAGATGAAGCTCTGCCACTTTCCTAACACAGCTTCCACAATTTACAATTACTGTTCTGACTGTTGCTTTGCCTACCGTCATTCTGTTCAGGACAGTGTTAATTTTGGGGCACGTTGTATGTTGTCGGAGCCAAATTTCAAATTTGTGGTTTTCCGATCTTGACGGACTGCTTAGGACACTATATAACATTTTACACCGAATTCCCTTTTTATGCGACTTGAATGTATAGCATTTATACCTGGGTGTTTTGTCTGATTTGCGTTATTAGAAGGAGGCGCTCTGTACCCACTTTCTAATCACACTCGTTGTGTCTGTTGAAATATTACGATGCTTTTCAAAACAGATGTTACAAGAAACGTTATCTCCATCCTTCGTAATGTATTGCCAAACCCACGACCTCAGTTTCTAGTATGCATATTTGAATCACAATTTTATTCGAATGAAACGTGAGGTATACTTTCTGGTGAGCTTTTCAAGAACCCCAGACGCCGGCCTCGCCTTCTCTTAATTGCCGGACGCGTGACGTGACTATAGTGTGTCCAAAATTACTTCAGTATTAACAGGTACAGGGTGTCCAGAAAAGAACTCCCTGATTTCAAAATTAAATATCTCGAAAACAAGGATCGATAGAGGAATGCAGTAAACAGTATGTTTATTGTGAAAGCTGTAAGAAGTTTATACTGCAATTTGAAATAATAGTTACAAAAGCTGCTAGCAGATGGCGCTGTGCGCTGTACAGCTCATATCAGCATACATAAGTGAAATAATCGTATGAAAACACTCTTTGCAAACAATCACATCACAGTGTTTTCAAAATGTTCACCATTGGCACTACAGAGGTGGCGCAAACGAAGAATGAAATTCGCCATCACATTTCGTAGAGTCTCAACCGAAATGGATTCACATGCCACAGAGATCGCCGAGTCAAGCTCGTCCAGCGTGGCGGGATGCTTCGGGTAGACAATGTCTTTCACTGTGCCCCACAAAAAAAGTCACAGAGAGTCAAATCCGGCGAATATGGATGTCAATTCCTGCCTGCACCAGTAAATTGGGGATATTACAAAGCAATGACTCGATGCCCGAAGTCAGTGGCGGCTCGTAAAAAATTTGACCAGTGTGCTACAATATTACAAAAATAAACAGGAAACAAAATATACTAAAATAAAAAGCGTGACTCGCAATGGAAATAACGGAGCTTTGGAATATCCCCACCACGTCATCTGCGTTCTACACAAGTGACCAATGAAACTGCTTGGTTGAAAAGCGCAGTTTCACTCGCATGTTGGCTGTACATTACTAATGTTGTTTGTGATTGAAGTTTTATTTACAGAAATTAAAAATTTGCTCTCAGAGATATTTGAATACGAGCCTCACACAAGGAGGTTTGAGAGACAACGCGCAAGACGCCTGAGCCAGCGCGCTATTTGACTCTGTATGCCGCAACATTCGTCATATACTATTCTTCCGCAACCGTTACACTCAGCGGGAAGAGAAATACTGATCTGGTGCTGCAATCGGTCTCAGCACACGAGTCGCCAGGCCTGACGTCACGTCTGCGCATGTGCACTAGCGAACAGACGACTGCGCCGCCTCTCTGCGCACGTACCAGCGCGGCTGAGTCCCACTTCAGCACACGGAGCTGGTTTCCAGCTATCGCGGCGAGAGCGCTCCAAAATGCATTTTCATCCTTATTACTAGCATTGTAATACATATTGGAAGGGAATTGGCATAATTTTATTGTGATATCTGGATCGCATTCCAAGAGAAAGGATGTAATTTTACAGCGATTTCTCGCTTGCTTTCGAAGAGAAATGGCATAATTTTAGTAATGTATTTACAGTGTGCTGCAGCACATTAGCACATTGTCACTGCCCGAAGTATTCCTCAAGAAAGCGAAACACTTGTTCGGTCCGATGTGGTCGGGCTTCATCTTGCACAAACCATTCAGAACCTGGTCGATCCTCTAACGCTTGCTGTGTGGCGACAAATTGTTCCAAAATTGCAACGTAACGTGCACCACTGACCGTTTCTCGAATGAAAAAGGGCCAATAATGCCTCTGCTGCATACTGCAGCCCATACATTAACTTTAAGAGAATACAAGGGCTTTGCTTCACACCAATATGGCTTTTCGGAACCCCAAAATCCGTTACGCTGCCTGTTCGTTGAAATTTTGCGAAAAGCCTACGAATGGTTTTCGTATCGGGAACTTTTGGAACATTAAATCGTACTTGAAAACTTCGCCTTGTTGCCGTAGGACTCTCTTCTAATCTGTGGTACTCTAGCACCAGAAAAACGCGTTGTTCAATGCAGTACATGATTTTAATCTCTTCCTTCGGAACGCTAACCTCCTTTCAAGTTTCAATAGTGGAACTGATCGCTATATATAGTAGGCATTACGTATGGCGATTACAGCGCCATCTGTTAGTTGCAATTGTAACTATTATTTCAAACGGCTGTATAAACTTCTTACAGCTTTCACAATAAACATACCGTTTACTGCATTCCTCTATCGATCTTTGTTTTCGAGATATTTAATTTTGAAATCAGGGTGCCCTTTTCTGGACACCCTACAGGACGGAACAGTATTAGGCAAGCCCACGCGCGGGACAGGGACCGTAGTCCGCCAATCCCACGGTAGCTGCAGCTGCAGATAACACCCCAAGTTGCCAGGCCTTTACGCATCACCACGACACTTAACGCTTACACCGTGCTTGAGTTACAGGCTGATTGATATCCTACGTGGTCACTGCACTCTGTAATTTGATTTTCTGCGTTATCGTTGCACATCGTGGCTGTCTTTTGTCGTTTTTATGATTGCAGAAACCGTTATTTAATTTTCTGTTACTCTTATTTTTGTGTGGTACTGATAGATGCCAGATCTGAAGCCGCTGAATGTCATAAATGGAAAAGACCGGCTCGTTATGTCAACTGGGAGACGGCTGTCGTTAGAAATGGTTTACACGTTTCGAACCTACTTGGCCCACTGTTCTGAAAATAAAAATATCATAAATGTTTCAGAATTAAAACATCGGAAGTTTAATATCTTGGGTAAAAAAAAAAAGATATAGCTAAGTATATTACCAATAACAATTCGTTTGCTAAGGATGCGATTCGTCGCGGAAAGGAAAACCCGACAACAGGTTATTCGACACCGTTATAGCATCAGGTCTTTTTCCAGGCAGGAGATTTCACTATTGAAGTTGGAGATGATTAATTCATTAAATAACAAGCTTCATCCAATTACCACCATTTAATGAATTACATGCGGATTCACTTTCAGGTTGACGTGCAAAGCTTACAGTGCTAAATAGTTACGAAACAGAATTATATTTTTGTAAATTTCGATATTTTAATAAGAAAGCTTTAGCATCAACTGACTCCAAATGAAGTTAGTATCAGGAATTTAGTATTCACCTCAAAAATTAAATATTACTTTATACAATATTATTTCTGTAATACCGAATAACATTTATTACCTCTTTCATCACTGGTTGGTCTATTTGTAAAAAAAAAGTTTTCTCGCCGCGATAAATAGGCATAAGTCTAATATTTTTTATTGTAGAAATAAGAAGCAAGGTCAGAAAAATTAAAAATGGGTTAATTATAAATATCTTGATCTTTTTCTCGGTCGATCACTCAGTACAGTAAGTCAGATATAACTGAAATTATCTGGTATCACAATACTTGGATAGATTTCCGAATTAGAGTAAAAAAAAAAGTCTTCTTAACATTTCAGTCTCGTAATGTGCTCAGCTGACATTGATGACAAAAATGTTTTCTGCTTGTCGAAAATGCGGTAACATAATCAGAAAAAGCGTTTTAGTAATCTGTCAGTATATCGTCTAAATAATCTGTTGCTACAAGTAGAGCTAAAGTAAAATATACTACAGTTCTATCAAAATACATGGATGCATGAAGTAGTCGAATGAAATATGAGATGACGCCTGAGTTTAGGGCGGGACGTTGCAACTCTATTCCCAGTCACCTCGTGTTCTTACAGAAAAATGTTCAAATGTTTGTTAAGCTTATGGGACTTAACTACGGGGTTATCAGTCCCTGTTCTTACAGAGCTCTGAATTCTGAAGTAAATTGGAACAGACTGTATAGTTTGTTAGTTAGACGGAGGGTATGATTACTCATGTTAATATGAAAGCCAGGGAGATACAAGCGATAGAAAGCACGTCGTCTCAGTCTGTGGCGAATATTACATATATTTTTTGGGAGGGCCAAGATGAATGTAAAGATAGGTATCGTAATTTTAGGAAGACACCCCATGATATTTTATATCAGTTTTGCTGCTCATATTAAGAGGGTAATTAGAGCCGAAGCCCCATTTACTTTACAAAGATCAAATTTTTTTATTGTTGAAAGAGAGTTATTAAGAAACTGGAATGAACTTCACACCACTAACACCCCATTCCATTCAACAATACAGGGAAATATGACTATCTATCACGGCGACGTCATCGCGCATTATTCATTAAAATAATTCAGATATCGCCTTTTTTCTTTATATTCATTATACACGTCCCAGATTTCTGTATTAAAGGGATTTTGATAGGATTTCGGATAGTGAAATTACACCACAGAGTGCCGGAATTAAGTTGAATATGCAGTGATGGTTGTTAAACGTCTGTGGTGGGGGGGGGGGGGGGGAGGGGTTGACGGTTGGGAAGAGAACAAACATAGCAGGTATGTAGATGGGAGTAGGTGGCTCCAGTATATAAGCCGTTTAGAGAGAGTGGGGCACATGGAAAGGGACCTAGGCTGGCTTTATTGCTTTTAATGGATGGATCCGGAAGACAAGCGAACAAAATGAAAACAAAAAGATGTTAATCTAATCGGTGAAGCCACTTTTGAGTATTAGCCAGACTTACAGCCGACAATATATATATATATAATAAACAGGAAAATTAGAACAAAATGATATACTCGAAAAATTTAAAAATCACGGTTATACCTGATGTGTAATGTGAAATTAATTGTAGCACCAAGGAAACGTCTTAAATCGAATACAATAGTAATTTCGTGTGGCTCAGTGACCTGGTGCCAGTATTTCGAGTGGACGCTTCTTCGTAGCCTAACAAATCCCTAACCTATCCCATTTGTCCAACCGGGAAAAGGGGACCTACAGTTTCACGTGAAAGCCGAACCTCGTGTCGTTTCTGGAGACTGCTCACATCGTTGAAAGGTGAAGGCTAGGTTGAAACTGAAAGTAACACCTTGATTCTAGCGTCTTTCGAACCCGTGACGTGTTGCGTATTGCGCTCTCTCCGAGAACTTTGTCTCTAGCACACACTTCAACAACAGCGCCACTTATGTGATACTTCCCCGACCGCAGTAAAATCATTTAATTACAATTAAAATCATATACAGGTTATCAATCAAGATAAAACTATCCTGTCATTTACGTTGGGCCAAATAATACACACTGCAAAATTTCATTAAGATCAGTTGAGTGCTTTCGGAGTTCAACGCGAACAAACAACGTGACGCGGGACTTCTGTATATTTAAAGATTACTCTCTCTCTCTCTCTCTCTCTCTCTCTCTCTCTCTCTCTCTCTCTCTCTCTCTCTCTCTCTCTGTGTGTGTGCGTGTGTGAGATAGAGAGAGAGAGAGAGAGAGAGAGAGAGAGAGAGAGAGAGGTAGGCCGCGGTGGAGTGGCCGAGCGGCGGAGCGTGCGGTTGTTCGCCGTCGGAGGTTCGAGTCCTCCCTCGAACGTGTGTGTGTGTGTGTGTGTGTGTGTGTGTGTGTGTGTGTGTGTGTGTGTTCTTAGGTTAGTTTAAGTTAGTTTAGGTAGTTTGTAAGCCTAGGAACTGATAACGAGAGTAGTTAAGACCCGTAGATTTACAAACATTTGAATCTTGAGACAGAAAGAAAGAAAGAGAGAGATAGAAAGCGAAACTAGATATGTGTTTTCTGTGAATGCTTTAGGTACGTAGAGCACATTGTACCCTGCACGTTTTCATTCCTCTTTCTTCGCTGTTGATCTCTTCCCGCTTAGTATGCTATCCCGAAAATAGTTCATTAGATATCAATGTACTTTTCCCCGACTCCAAACACATGCATCACTTGACTGAGCTATCAAGACTGCTAAAGCGTGAACGGCTTTGATACTAGAAGTTATAAAGCATGTGATTGGCGCCCATTGACCATTTAAAGTGTTTCAAAAATGTTCAAATGTTTGTTAAGCTTATGGGACTTAACTACGGGGTCATCAGTCCCTAAACTTACAAACTACTTATGAACTACTTACGAACTAGGACGGCACAAATATCCATGCCCGAGGGGGGATTCGAACCCCCGACCGTAGTGGCCGTGCCGACCGTGACTGGAGCGCCTCAGTCACCTCGGCCACCGCGGCCGGCGTAAAGTGTTTGCCTGGCTGTGTGCCATATTCTGATGAACAATGAATAAAGTGGAAGAATACTTTCATTAGGCGGAACTGGTTGATGTAACTGGTAATATTACAGGACATTCTTAGTACGGTCAGTCAAATGACGACTTTAGGAGAATTAACGCGTCCTTGTTGAAAACGAAAGCCTACGTGGGAACATTAAGACATCAGAAGAGAAGCCAATATCATCAGGTGAAGAACGAAAGGCTGGAAATGTTTAGAATGACTGTATGAGGTAAATGAACTTCAAGACAGTATGTAAGGAAAGGAAGGGCAGTGAAAGAAGGAAAGATAGGAAATGCAATACTTGGTATGTACAATATGCAACACAGGCAACATACTCTCAGACTTCAAGAAGAATGTAATAATTCTAACACTAATGTGCGGAGGAGTTGGCAGGTGTGTATATTACTAAACAATCTGTTTAACCCTTTCATTCCCATTGTTGTTCATGGACAACAACGTATTAAAAGTTGATTTATTCCGTATTTGTAGCATCAATCCTTAAAGTTGCAGTTTTGTTGAAGAACAACATGATTCTAGTACATTTTGCCGCTTGGTACGGCATATAGCCCCTTCAGAGGCATAAATATGTCCATCTTGGAGGCTGTGTTTCGTTTCCGTCTGTACGTGGCTGAGAGTGTGAGCGTGAGTGTGGTTCATTTTATTTTATTCCAACAGTGAATTGTCTTGTCTTTGGTGCTATGGTGAAGATTATACGTACCAGTCTTAACTATCAACAAAATAACGTCCAAGTAACAAAATACCTCGATACAACCGATGTGCTGTGCATGAAATACATGACATAAAAATCAATAGTTCAACAAAAAATTTTAACGCTAATATTTTGATGCTTACTGCACTCTATTAATACAAAAAACAATAAATTTTAATGTTTCCAAAGCTGATTTCATAATGTGCGAATGAAAGGGTTAATAAACCACGTTTGTGGAACAATGACACGAACAATTTGCACAAGATAGGCATAGGTGTCAAAAGTTTTCTAAAATCAGATTATTTTGTATTTCGGCGAAATGTAAAAACACGTGATAGATACTGACCCCAGGACTTACTTTAGCAAATAGGTGATGAAAGACAAAGATACGTTTATACCAGGGTTAGAACTTAAATAAATTCACAACAGATACAAAAGCGATATATATTTGCACCTGTTACTGTCCTTCAACGTAGTCACCAGCTTTGTGTAGAACCCGTTGCCAGCGATGTAGAAGGCGTAGTATACCGTTAGCAGAGCTTGTTCTGTTGATTGTGCTAATGTAGAGGTCTAATGCCTGTCGAATCTTTGGAACGGTTCTGAAGCGAATGCCAGGAAGTTTGGAATCAAATCAAAGTGACAAGGACTTAAGTCCGGAGAGTGTGGTGGATGGTATAGTACTTCCCAGTCCTATCGCCTGAACAGAGCAGCACAGCTAATGCTGAATGCGCAAGCGCATTGTCGTGCAAATTGATGGGTGAGTTGCGCAGAAAAAGTGTTGCCGCTTCATTCGCAAAACTGTCTTAAGTGCGTCAGAGCACCAGTTTGGTGAGAAAGTTATGGTGATTCTCGTGTATGACTGTGATGGTATTATCCCAACGCATTAGGTGCCTCCACGGCAGACCGTCAATGCATCGTATTACTGTTCGTCTTTGGAGCATCACCTGCGACCAGCTTTGCGAAAGAAGCGGCAACACTTTCTGCAGAACCGAGTCATCATTTTGGACGACAATGCACAGGCGCATAGAGCGCAAGCTGTGGCTGCTCTGTTCGGTCGGTATTACTGGGAAGTACTGTACCATCCACCATACTCCCCGGACTTAAGTCCTTGGGACTTTTATTTGATTCCGAAGATGAAGGAACCACTTCGTGGCATTCGCTTCAGAACTGTTCCAGAAATTCGACAGGCTGTAGACCGCTCCATTCGCACCACAAACAGAATAGGCTCTGCTAACGGTATACTGCGCCACAGAGTAACATATACAGAGGAGTAGCCCCCCTAAACCACTGTCCTACGCTCCCCTTATAGTTCCGTAAGATGCTAGCAGGTGTCAGGCGGATCGCTGGCTTAGGGTGCCTCTCGCACATCAGAGGGTAGCGTGGAGGGGAGGCTGAGGGGAGAGCTTGTGCCGCCTGCCACGAGGCCACGGCTGTGTCCGGTTTGAGGGGAGGTGGTGGTGGGGACAGCCGCTACCTGCCGCCTGCTCTGGCCAGTTTAAAGAGCTGCTTCTGACCGCAGCGCCATCATGTGTCATCTTACGGAACTGCTGGAAACCCTCCCTCCCCGCACCTCTGAGCGTAGGACCGGGCCCTTACGGAGGTTTCCCGTCTGTATATATTTGTCTGTGACTGCGCCTTCCACATAGCTGGCAATGGGGTCTACACAACGCCCCCCCCCCTCCCCAGGGGGCTCACGGTTCTTTCATGAGTAGGTGCGTGACTAGCACAGGACCCGCGTTAATGCAGCCTTCCTTTCTTCCTTCTTTACTTCGAGGACTGCATTTCTTTTCACCCTTCCATCCTTTCTTATGCTCACTCCTTCCCTTCTCCACTAGGCGCCTGATAACCTTAGCAGTTTAGTAGCCCTATCCCAACCAATCAACCCAACCATCCACCCAACGCTGGTGACTACTTTGAAGGAAAGTAAGAAGTTCAATTATGTAACGCTTTGGTATCGGTTGTGAATAAATTTTTGCCACTATTTAAGTTCCAACCATCATAGTGTATGTGGATGTATACAAATCTTCGCACGTTGTTGACTGGACTACTCTTCCAGAAATCTGGAAGAAAAAGGTACAAAACGCTAAGAGTGTACAGCCTCATTAACCAGACTGCAGTTATTTATCAAGCGACGCGACATGTAACTAGTAATGCGGGATAAAAAAGAGAAAAAGATGGGGTAAATTGTCTTTCAAGTTCCAGAAAGTTAATTATTTAAAAGTGAATACGAAAGTTTCCACCTTTCTTCCTTCTTTCACCCTCGGGCCTGTGACCAGGCCACTTCGTGCCAATGTTTCTATTTGTGATAGAAAAATGCACTGAACGTGAGGGGCCGTATTGCTTCCTACCTCGTCAGGGTGTGAAAACGAGAGTTTCTGTTCAAAAACCTGGTATCTTCTTTCGCTGCTGTTTTCCCCTGCGCAGAAGCAGTACTCGGGTCGTGGATCCATTGTTTGTTGATGCGAAGGTTAAATATTGGTATAATGTGTCCTATGCTTTCATTGTTAAATAAAGTATGTCACACAAAAGTTGGGGATGCCAGTGGCTTTTCTTGTTTTATTTATAATTCACTGTTCCGTTACAGTAAGCCACAAAGCCACAACTGTGTATTGAAGATTCACAAACGTTTAGCAATATAAAAGATTTTTACGCGAAACCCGCACCCGATTTCTATAGACCGTCAGATGATAACGATCCGAGGCGCTTAGCTCAACAGACTTAGTTGTTAACTGTATGAGGCCTCTCGCTCGACTGACTACGGCAGGAGTAACACTCCGGGTCTGTGTCTACATTTTGGCGCCAACGGAACATTCTAGAGTGTTACGCCTGTCGTCTTTGTTATACTAATATTTAAATAACTTCTTAAATTAAAGAAACATATCCTACTACAAGATAATTACTCTTTATAAAGAGACATATTTAAATTAAATATTAATAAAAATACAGGAGGATTTTTGCGAACTGATATTACTTGTAGGAGCCAATCAGATTTTAGAGTGAAATATGGGCAGAGTTTTTCCATGTGATACTTCTTCACCACTGAACAGAATTGGGGAGAAAAGAAATTTTTGGCATACCTTGACTAAAAGAAGAGATAGATTGGTAGGACACATTCTTAGACATCAAGGAAGTGTGAATTTAGCGTTGGAGGGAAGTGTGTGGGGTAAAAATCGCAGAGGTAGACCAAGAAAAGGATACAGTAAGCAGATTCAGACAGATGTAGGTTACCGTTCTTATGTGGAGATGAAGAGGCTTGCTCAGGATAGGGTATTGTGGAGAGCTGCATCAAACCAGTCTCCGGACTGAAGATCACAACAACAACAACAAATGTTCAAATGTTTGTAGAACTTATGGGACTTAACTACGGGGTCATCAGTCCCTAAGCTTACAAACTACTTATGAACTAACACTAAGGAAGGCACAAATATCCATGCCCGAGGGGGGGATTCGAACCCCCGACCGTAGTGGCCGTGCAGACCGTGACTGGAGCGCCTCAGTCCCCTCGGCCACCGCGGCCAGCCAACAACAACACTTCTTCACCAGATCATATGCTCTATGTTTTACTCATACGTCATATTATGCAATGCTCTTCCAACACAGTAAAGAGATCTTACAGAATATAAATATAAAAGTGCAAGTAAATAGCTACACATCAGCTACTTCACACATTCCTCCACCCTTATTAAATTTGCGGTATAGAAAGATTCTAGCAAAACAATTTGAAAAAATACAATAACATTTAGAATGGATGTAGTAATGAAATTAGAATGGATAATTTCCATAAATTCGCACTGATATGGAGTACAAAATATAAAAATTACAATACATTACAACACAACATATTAGCTTAAATATGCATCTTCCTAAATAACATGGCAATATCATAGCTACAGGGGATTGCTTATAATTAATATTGAGAGTTCTTATTAAAATTATTGCTTGAAACATTTCTGTGTTAATTGAAATTAATACAGTCACTTCTTAATAAAAATCCAAATTTCTAGTACTCTTATGAGAGAATCTAAAAGTCAGAATGTTATTCCAATGAAAATTTTGTTATATGAAATTTAAAAAAAAAAAAAGAAAAGAAATTAACTTGCAAAATTCTGTAACACTTATCATCGACTAAATGCCGTTCCTAAAAATAAACTTTCGTCACGTTGACGTTCATATAACACAAAGTGACATTTGATAGTTTTTAAACCTTACCCGCTTACAAAACTCTCACATTTTTAACATCGAAAGAAAATTAAGATTAATTTTCGTCGGCTTTATGGCGTAAGGGAAAAAAAAAAAAAAAAAAAAAAAAAAAAAAAAAAAAAAAAAAAAAAAAAAAAAAAGAACTCATCACCTTCACGTTCATATACGAAGAAGTGCTCTTCTGGTTTTAAATTTCACTCACTTTTCCCATTCATCTTTTAACACCAATTTCAAGAAACACTTCACGCATTTATCGTGACGTGGAGACGAAGGAATCTAGAGCACCGACATCGCAGCTGGGTAGGGTTGCGTAATGCAGAGCAGCGACCGCTGCGGTTACGTGCGTCCACCATCTGACGAGCGTAGTCTTCCTGCTGTGTACGTCTGCTTCCCAGGCTGCAGCCAACTTTAACTGTCTTTGTTCTTTCCTATCGTCTTCAACGTCCAGATTTTTATCTAGAACATTTACATGAAAAGCTATAACTAATATCATCAGTGACTTAAATTAGTAAACAAGAAAAGAGCTTGCTAGAAAAAATATTTACAACATTTTAACAACTTGTATTAGGTTTTATATATATATATTACGTACTTCTTTCCCTTGGTTATGCAGAAGTTTGCTTTGCTTTCTAAAGCGGTGTCTATTTGTTTTTCTGTGTCGGCTCGTGCCAGCTGACGCTCTAACTGTGCCGGCTTCACTTGACTCAAGCTTCCTCTCACCCTATCACCGGCGTCCTTTAAATCAATGTGTGGCCGTGGCCAGTGACCTCGTCTGTTATTTTGTTTACCTTCTGCGCTTCTTTCATTGTAGCAAGACACGAATGTCGTCAGCATTCATTAAACTTGATATAAATTCAGCCATGTCTGTTTCTGACAGTTTACATAAAGCAGATAATTAGACATTCCAATGTGATTTATAATGTGCAGCACAAATTGCCATACGTAAATTTTAAGCAAAGTTTGTCATTTGCGTGGACATTGAACAAAATCAAAAATGTTTGTTCAAATGTTTGTAGAGTCTATGGGACTTAACTACGGGGACATCAGTCCCTAAACTTACAAACTACTTATGAACTACTTACAACTAAGGACGACACAAATATCCATGCCCGAGGGGGGATTCGAACCCCCGACCGTAGTGGCCGTGCAGACCGTGACTGGAGTGCCTCAGTCCCCTCGGCCACCGCGGCCGGCTGAACAAAATCGATCATTGGTTTCACTCGACAGTAAGAGGCTACTTTCCTTTCTTTGGAGATGTGAAAACTACTTAACATTCAAAAATATACTGTCTCCTGTGTACACTTCTCTTGTGAGTATCGAAACTCCTTATTAGTAGATGTAGATAGGTACTTACCTTATACCCTTACTTCATTAACTGTCGTTTTATTGCAAGTGCGAGCTTATGTGTAACCTTTGTTTCTTTATAATACGTGAGTTATGCGTGTATTTCTCTCATAGCTACTACATCCTACAGCAAACTCCACTACAGGATAAGTGTTTATGCTTTGTGGTGACAACATAATAATTGCTCAGTATGGTTGTGTTTCACGATATGCTATGCTATTTATAGATTGTGTAAGAACTGGATTTTTCTGCCGGCCGCGGTGGCCTAGGGGACTGAGGCGCTCCAGTCACAGTCTGCACGGCCACTACGGTAGGGGGTTCGAATGCCCCCTCGGGCATGGACATTTTTGCCGTCTTTAGTATTAGTTAGTTCATAAGTTCAAAATGTTCAAATGTTTGTAAATCTATCGGACCAAACTGCGTGGTCATCAGTCCGTAGCTTACAAACTACTTAAACCTAGGTAAACTAACCTAAGGACAACACACACACCCATGCCCCAGGGAGGACTCGAACCTCCACGGCAAGCAACCGCGCGCTCCGCAGCGAGACGTTTTAGACCGCTCGGCTACTCCACCGCGGCAGTTCATAAGTAGTTTGTAAGTTTAGGAACTGATGACCCCGTAGGTAAGTCCCATAAGCTTTACAAACATTTGAACATTTGGATTTTTCTGAATCTCTAATTTGCGTGTGTGGGCGGAAACCACATCGCCCTACATATTCTGAAACCTCCAGTATATGTGTGGCCGGACCTTCTCGTGCCTAACACTATTTCAAAATCTCCCAATACAATATATAACGGTGGAATTGCATATCGCCTAAAAAATTCCCTCACTCACAAAATAGCCTAAACCTGTTCAGACTTAAACTCTATTCTAGCCATGAAACCAAGTACCACCTATCCATTTCTAGTCACCTATTGCTGTTCATTACTTAATGTACTTACCTGGTTTTGTTTCTCCTCTTCTTCTGCGACCTAGATCTTAAATAATTGTCTTTCTGTGTTACATATGTCTGTCTTGAGTGTATCCTTAAATCTCAACTCGCATATAATTCTACATAATGAAAAAACTTTGTTACAAAATAGTCAATATTTTCTGTTTTATTACTTCTTTCTCTTTTCAATTTATAAATCGTGTCAGCTATCAGTAGCTAAATATAAAGTCTACAGTATTCTGAGTATTATGTCATACTCAGGTACATCTTTTGTCTAATCCTGTGCTTGTGTCAAAATCGTGTTTATCTCCTCTCCTTTTACCATTTATATGTGCGTGACACCGAAGAATGGAAAAACGAGAGGTATAGATGACAGATAGAAAAAAGGACTGACAATATAGAAATAAAACGGAAGTAATGTTGCCAATAACTTGAGTGTTTGATGGCTGTGTCACCTAGCATCACAAAGAGTGTAATGCCCTCTGAGGCAGATGTTCTAGTTTTCCGGATCCTCGCGTTCTCTTTCTCTTTCAGGGGTATGCTCTCTGTTTTGATTGTTATGGTACTCCCTACCACTTTCTCTGTTCATACCGCGATGCGACGCGCCCCTTTCCTTTCTCGACGGGCTGCGGCTACGTCGCTGCTGTCTGTTACGTCAGCTGTTAGGACGTCTCCACGCGGGCAGCACCACCTAGATACACGGGTCGTTTCTTGTGGTGTCGCACAAGTACAAAGTGCGCGCCGCCTACTTTCGCCGCGCGCCGCCATGCATGCACGGCGCGGCGTTCTTCCGACGACAGCCACGAGCGCCCTCTGGTACAACGCCGCTCGTGGCCACCACTGAAGGACATCGGCCACTTCGCACTTCGCACTACGGACTGAGATAGCAACGAGTTAGGACCTTCATAATCAGATAGGCACCAGTGAAGACTTTGCTGTTGTACAGGCACTAGGCAGGCCTCTAACAACTATGTATCAACATTCTGCAGTACTATGTAAAAGTTAAGTATTGTTACATTCTGTGCAATATATCTCTTTCTAATTTACTCTAGTGTTTATAGTTTCTGGCTGCTCCCCTCCGTACCTGCACCAGCGTGTCGGTCTCATTTCACTCGGCCACCGACACCTACGACGAGGCTGGGACACAAAAGCGGCGACGAAGTTGGGACACAAAATTTCTCACTCGTCGTGGGCGCGACTCGCGTCTCGTCCGTCGCGCGCGCCTTGCGCGAACATCGCAATGCCAGCGCCGGCCGTCCGCACACGGGTCAATTGTAGACTTGCGTATAATAGTTCGCGATCGGGAGCGCTCACTTTAGTTCGTGGCTCTGCCGCGAACTAGTTCGTTCTTTTAGTTCGTCCACTCCCAGTGACGGCTGAGCGACGTGGTCTGCGCATGCAGGTGGAGGGAGAAGTTCCCCCACCTCGCTGCTTCATGCGCTTGCTGCATGAGCCGCTAACGATATCACGCAAACCAAAAGAAACGGTTTGTGGATAATTTCTCTCGTTTAAGCTTAGAGCTATCTCTATATCTTGGCATTATGGAATTTATTAGTCACATATTGCAGAGTAGTGCAGAATACTTCAAAACAGAAATTTTGTAGCACTGAACTATGTAATCTAGTAGGCAGACGCTATATATATATATATATATATATATATATATATATATATATATATATATATATATATATATCCAAAGGTCCCGGGTTCAATCCCCGCCAGGTCCTGGGATTTTTATCTGTCACTTTCCACTTCTTTCACCTCTGGCAGTGTTGCTGATGTGAAAAATACCGAGCAGCACCGTGGTTCGGAACCCACGTTAAACTGTAGGTCCCCCTATAATAACTGGCTGGGTAAGTCAATTCGAAGGTCGGAGGAAGGCAACGGCATACCACCTTTTTTTTTTTTTTTTTTTTTTTTTTTTTTTTTTTTTTTTTTTTTTTTTGAAGAGGACTCTAAATGTAGGATTTGTGATGACGGTGATGAAACTCCATCGCATCTAATCTTCGAATGCAATGCATTGGAGAGTAAAAGGCACAGAACATTTGGGACAACCAGACCCGAAGAAATTGTGTCTAATAAAGAACTGGTAAAGAGACTCCTTGCACTGTTCAAGGGCATTGGTTGGCTTTACTAGATATACAGGGAGCGATACCGCACAATAAACTTAGTTTCGGTGCGGGCAGTGGCGGGTTGGACCAAGACTGTTTTGGCTTCCCTGCAAAAATCAAATCAAATCAATCGCGCATATTTTAGTTCGCGACCTATAGTGCATATTTTAGTTCGCGACCTATCACGCATATTTTAGTTCGCGACCTATCGCGCATCTTTTAGTTCGTGACCTATTACGCATCTTTTAGTTCGCGACCTATCACGCATCTTTTAGTTCGCGACCTATCGCGCTTCTTTTACTTCGTGACCTATCACGCATCTTTTAGTTCGTGACCTATCACGCATCTTTTAGTTCGCGACCTATCGCGCATATTTTACTTCACGACCTATCGCGCATCTTTTAGTTCGCGACCTGTAGTTCTCCTTTTAGTTCGCAGCTCGGCCGCGAAGTAGATCGCTCTTCTTAGTTCGTCCACACGTTTTGGCTTTTGTTTGTAAATCTTTCGGACCAAACTGCGTGGTCATCAGTCCGTAGCTTACAAACTACTTAAACCTAGGTAAACTAACCTAAGGACAAACACACACACACCCATGCCCCAGGGAGGACTCGAACCTCCACGGCGAGCAACCGCGCGCTCCGCAGCGAGACGCCTTAGACCACTCGGCTACTCCACCGCGGCTTTTGGCTTTTGCTACCGCTACTAAAACTACAGCTGAGCTGCATCTCAGCTCGAAATGACGGCAACTGGCAGAAGGGAATCACGCGATTCTGCACCCTCTCGCGTCCTCTCGCTGTTACCCGTCAGTCTTCGGAAAAGGAGCGGAGGAACTAAGAGGAGAGGGATCTGCGAACAAGTTCGCGTAGGTCGCTTGTGGGAGCGCTCTTCCGAAATAGTTCGTTCGCGAACTACACAACACTAATCGATTGGCACTCGTCGCGGACGCCATTTTCCTTCACTCGCAATGTTGAAATGTTTTTCAAGCTTAAGGGGCTTAACTGCGGGGTCATCAGTCCCTAAACGTACAATCTACTTATGAACTACCTTATACTAAGGACGATAAAGACATCCATGCCCGAGGGGTATTCGAACCCCCGACGGGAAACGGACTCGCGCGTCGTAGTATAGCGCCTCAATGCGCTCGGCCGCTCCGCCCCGGCTTTCCTTCACTCAGCTTGCGACTTCCATCTTGGAGCTAAAAGCGGCGTTGGTTATTTCCTCCAATAATTAGCGTATAACGGACAGTTCTAATCGACTGGCTACTCTCTTACTTTGTGATTCACACAACCGTGATAAATATTATTGTGTTGGATTTTGCCATATTATTGACGTGAAACATGTTTCATTCAATTTAACCCAGTTATCATGCATTTTACAAGATTACGTGATATTTTCCGAGACCCCACTCTCCCACGTGAGATTTGGTGAGATTCGGGTTGACCCCTTACACACCTCACGTAATTAATGGACGCCCCTTAGAGAGGCCGGCCAGCCCTCTGACTGAACTACCGAGCCGGCAACTGAGCTACCTCACGGTCCGTTCTTCCGTCCTTACAGCTGTACTTCCGCCAATACCTCGCCTCCTACCTTCTAAACTCCCCACAATTTCTCCTGCAAACTCTGCTGGACTGACACTCCTGGACGAAAGATGTCCACAGGTAGCTCAGTCGGTAGAGTTCTTGCCTACAAAAGGCAAAGGTTCTGAATTCGAATTCCGATCTGGGCACAGTTTTAATCTGCCAGGAAGATTCATATCAAATGTTCAAATATTTGTAAAACTACTGGACAAAACTGCTACGGTCATCAGTCTGTAGATTTATAAACTACGTAAACTAACATACAATAAGGACAACATAAACACACTCATGCCCGAGGGAGGACTCCTCCGGCGTGAACGGCCGGCCTGTCAGTTCCATGACGCCTTAGACCACGCGGCCATTCTTCGCGGACAGTTTCATATCACCGCAAACTCACCTGCAGAGTGAAAATGTCAATCTGGAAACAACCCCTTGGCTGTGGTTAAGCCATGTTTCCACCAAATCCTTTTTTTCCAGAGAGCTAGACCTGCCAGATTCGCAAAAGAACTTTTGTGAAGTTTGGAAGGTAGTACACTAGGTACTGGTGGAACTAAAGCTGTCACGATGGACCATGAAACGTGAACAGGTAGCTCAAACGGTAGAGTGGTTCTCTACGAATAGCAAAGCTTCTGGGCTCGAATCCCGGTCTGACATATAGCTGTAATCTGCCAGGAAATTTCACGCAGTGTGATTTTAAACATAGCATTTGCCATTATTGGACCAAAGCTGCTTACTACGATTGGTCCAGGACTTCCAATGACCCTGTAAACTCTATTTTTTTCAATCAAAATATCCACGGGTGTACTGCCGGGCTATAGTGTCCAACGGGCACAATATTTCGGCGATCATACATGTCGCCATCATCGGGTGAACTGACGGACTGAACTCCTGGAAACGCGCCGGCGCGGAGATCCGCACGCAACGGCGGCTCAAAGGGAACTGGTTTCTTGCCCGGTAGCGGGCGATTTAAATACCCTCGGCCCGCGGAGCGACCCCTCCGTGGTCCGCGCCCCGCGCTGCGGTCACGCAGTGGAAACGATTGTGACGGCATCTGAGATGACGTCGATGTGAGGGCTCTGTCCTCCGTGATCGTCACTACGTTACGTTTGCTAGATATACTCTTAATTAACCCAATCGCTGGTTCCCAAGCTTTGCTAAGATTATAGCCACAGTCGCGGTGTATGAGGTCGTCACTAGTGCGAATTTCAATGGCCTCTCTAACGACGCAGCCCCAGTGTCTCGACGTCTGTACCAGAATCCTAGTGCGTTCATACTCCATCGCGTGATTCTCCGACAAACAATGTTCAGCGGCCGCCGACTTGCTCGGATACATAAATCGTGTGTGTCTCTAGTGTTCAACGCATCGATCCTCGACGGTACGCATCATCTTTCCTTTTTTGACGTGTGGTAAATGATATTATTCGATCATTGAAACACAAATATCAGTTAACAAATTTATTCTTTGTTAATTATTCCACATATAGCTGCATTGCCGGCCGCGGTGGCCGAGGGGACTAAGGCGCTCCAGTCACGGTCTGCACGGCTACTACGGTCGGGGGTTCGAATCCCCCCTCGGGCATGGATATTTGTGCCGTCCTAGCTCGTAAGTAGTTCATAAGTAGTTTGTAAGTTTAGGGACTGATGACCCCGTAGTTAAGTCCCATAGACTATACAAACATATAGCTTCATTCCAAAATAATGAACTTGTTCCTAATTTCAAAATTGACTTACGTGTAGCATTTATTTTCAGTAAACAAGTTAATAAAGTGCAGCCAGTTGTTGATCTCACGACATTTAGTTAATTTTATTTACTCATTATAGCAACAAACATTTTACATATTCAATTCCCCCCCCCCTCCCCCCCGAGGACCGTGCCACAGTGGATACAACGGTTCCCGTTATCACCGAAGTCAAGCACAGTCGGGCTTGGCTGGCACTTCGATGGGTGACCATTCGGATCTGCCGATCGCTGTTGGCAAGTGGGGTGCACTCAGCCTTTGTGAGGACAAAAGAGGAGCTACTTGACCGAGAAGTTGCTGCTCCGGTCTGTAAACCGGACACAACGGCTGTGAGTTCTGGGCGCTTATTACGCAGCCGGTGACGCTTTCTGGTGGAGGATGACATGCCGGTCGGTCGGTACCCTTTGGGACCTTGAGGTCTGTGTGGGATGGAGGTTAATTAATTCAATCCGAAAACAAAATGCTCGGATACTACATTCAATTAGTAAATACCTGTGCTCAGAATATGGCATCAAGTTGAACACAACAAGCGTAAGTCCTGCCGAACAGTTTTCAAAAATGTTCAAATCTTTGTAAAGCTTATGGGACTTAACTGCGGGGTCATCAGTCCCTAAACTTACAAACTACTTATGAACTAACTTATACTAAAGACGGTACAAACATTCATGCCCGAGGGGGGATTCGAACCCCCGACGGGGAACGACCTCGCGCATCGTAGCATAGCGCCTCAATGCGCTCGCCCTCTGAGCCGCGGCAACAGTTTCCACAAACCCGAACTGTACAGTAATAAGATGAAGGCGAAACTGAGCGTTACACTAGATTCAAAACTTTTAAGATGTGGGTGAAGACACAGATAGGTGTAATACTTACGACAACTCCTGCCTTTGAGATTTGTCATCTGCAGATTCTGTAGACGATGATTCAGTACAGGTGTTGCTGTAAATGAGTCGATTAAACTCTGATGTTAAGAAGTGGCAGAAAGGTTTCTTCTTTTTTTCCCTGGTCTTTTTTTCCCCACAAATCTATTTCCATATTGTTGACATGCTTGCCAGCAGGGACCTCTTTTTATGTTTCTTGGTTCTGTGCATCACATTTCAAGTTCCAAGACCATTCATTGTCTGTTTTAAAAACAAACAATGTGAATAATATTCTTAGCGATAATCGATCTTCTTGGACATGCCATGATGGCGTGTGACTCTCACAACACAGTTCGACAGAACCGAACGGGAGAACTTTCAATAGACCTATTGAAGATCCACACGACTGGCCACTACTGATTTGATAAACTGGGAAAAGAAAGAGTATCGCAATCGAATTGCAGATAAAGATTTTCTTGCGTACGCTGCCCTCATGAAAACAAAATTACTAAATTGAGCAAAATACAATGACATCAATTTATTCTAGAGGAACTAGGTATCAGGAGGCTTCAATTCAAAAACTTCAAGTTCAAAATATATTAGCCAGCAATTATTATTTGTAAAGTATTACTAGAAAAAGGAGAACCATTTAAAATTTTGAATTTCAGGTGGCGGTTAAATAAAATGAGCAATGATTGTCATCTCTTATGAATATTGCGAACCATGCAATATTTCGGCCAAGAAAAAGACTTGAACAGTTATCTTTCATTTCTCCAGTACTCCATTATTTTATCCCAAAAAATTACAAACATCGAGCAGTGCATGGGATATTTACCCTGCTATATACTATGTCGATCTATGACTTTTTTGTCCATAACTACAACTTTTGTACTTTGCTTTTTTATGACTTGAATGGAATCCATTATTAAAATCCGGAATGCACGTGTGTCACCTATTAATTGACATTACTTGAGTTCGCAGGTTTTGGAGGCGATCTGGGAGATTAATATTCTTCAAAAGTGAAACGCCAAGATCGTGAAATACCTATTTATTTAATAACGAGCGGTTTCGGAGAACTGGTCATATTACATTTTATAAGTTGGTCATCTTATTAAATAAAAGGAGATTAAATAATACGCGCAACTTAGCACTTGGTCTAAATATAAGAATAAACAAATTTGTGTATTTTTATATTTAGACTAGGTGCTAGGTACTGTGATTTTTCTAAATATAATAAGAATTTGTATCTTACAGATATTTGTTTTATAATCGTTGGTTGTGGACAGCGTTTACGTAGGTGGCTCTAAATTTTACTTACGGCGTCGCCCACGTATGCGTTGTAGTGGCAACATATTTAAACTGCGCTGGACTTGTGTTCAGAGCAAAAGTATATGTTTATCCCGAACGGTATTAATCTCCTTCATCTACTGCATTTTCATATTTTCACCTTTCATCAATTAAATTCAATATTTCTCGTGATATCCACGGATTCGTTGTAGGTCTTGTCTTTCTATCTAACTGGATCTCTTCTGCTTTCACTATTTCAAAGCTGTGTTATTTTCCCATGTTTCTGTCATAACCAATAAAATGTGGTGAGAGTCTATATGTGCCACTGGATATGTCTTACAGTTTAAAACATGTTTACGAAATCCATGTTTTACGATTATAAAATCTATCTGCTAACCTTACAGCGTCTCCTGGTCTCTTCTACGTGTATAACCGTCTTTAATGATTCTTAAATCAAGTGTTTGTTATTATTAAATTATGTTCTGTGGTTTTTCTAAATATAATAAGAATTTGTATCTTACAGATATTTGTTTTATAATCGTTGGTTGTGGACAGCGTTTACGTAGGTGGCTCTAAATTTTACTTACGGCGTCGCCCACGTATGCGTTGTAGTGGCAACATATTTAAACTGCGCTGGACTTGTGTTCAGAGCAAAAGTATATGTTTATCCCGAACGGTATTAATCTCCTTCATCTACTGCATTTTCATATTTTCACCTTTCATCAATTACATTCAATATTTCTCGTGATATCCACGGATTCGTTGTAGGTCTTGTCTTTCTATCTAACTGGATCTCTTCTGCTTTCACTATTTCAAAGCTATTCAATCCTCCTGTACTGTGTTATTTTCCCATGTTTCTGTCATAACCAATAAAATGTGGTGAGAGTCTATATGTGCCACTGGATATGTCTTACAGTTTAAAACATGTTTACGAAATCCATGTTTTACCATTATCTATCATTATCATCATTATCTATCTGCTAACCTTACAGCGTCTCCTGGTCTCTTCTACGTGTATAACCGTCTTTAATGATTCTTAAATCAAGTGTTTGTTATTATTAAATTATGTTCTGTGCAAAATTCTATCAAGCGGCTTCCACTTTCTTTCCTTTTCCCCAACCCATTTTCATCTACTGTTTTTCCCTTCCCTTCCTTTCCCTACTACTGAATTTCAGTCCCCCATCACAATCAAATTTACTCTCCTTTAACTGAGTAATTTTCTCATCTCCTCATACATTTCTTAGATTTCCTCATCATTGGCAGAGGCAGCTGGTAAATAAACTTGAACTTCCGTGCTCGGTGTTGGCTTTGTATCTATCTTGACTAAGATAATGCGATCACTGAGCTGCTTATAGTAGTTTACCCGCATTCCTATTTACTTATTCATTATTAGACCAACTCCTTTATTACCTCTAAATGATTTTGTATTTATAAAACTATACTCATCTCATCAGAAATCCTGTTCATCTTTCCACCGATCTTCACTGATCCCCACTGTATCTAACTTCATACTATCCACTTTCCTTTATAAATTTTCTAACCACCCTACCCGATTAAGGGAACATAAATTCCACCCTCCGATCTGTAGAATGCCAGGGTTGTCTTTCCTGATGAGGACATCTTCCTGAGTAGCCCTCCTTCGGACATCAGAATGGAGGACTATTTTACCTCTGGAATATTTTACCCGAGAAGATGTCATCATACAGTAGAGCTGCATGTCCTTGGGAAAAGTAACGATTGTTGGTTTTAGCCGTTCACAGTAACTATGTGGCAAAGTCACATTAGCTGATATTACAAGGCCAGCTCAGCCAGTCGTCCAGACTGTTGCTCTCTCAACTACCGAAAAATTTTCTGCCCCTCTTCAGGAACCATACGTTTTTCTGGCCTCTCCACAGATACCCCTCCGCTTGTTGTGCCTTCGATACGGTCATCTGTATTGCTGGGACAGAGCGGTAATTCACAGCTTTTTGTCAGGATGTGGCGAAGATACCCAGTAAAGCGCCAGAGGGTGTCAGTAAAATAGTATTATTGTTTACAGGTTTATTCAATTGTTACAAGATTTCGTAGTGTAGGCGCTAGCTCAGCAGGAGCTAGATCATCAGGTGACGTCGCCTTTGGTCGTGCCAGCTCGCCGTCTTGCTGCGTCTTCTATGTGCCGGCTGTCGTGACCCGGTTAAACATGCGGTATCCGCGTCTTTGTATATGCGAGTAGAAGAAGAGACCACCAGAGAAAATGTGCTCGATCCCACCTTCGGCATATGCAGCCGCTTGTGGGTCCATACTTGCAACCACTGGAGTCGGATGCAGTAGTAAGAGATGAACTCTTCATACAGGCTAGCAGAGTTAGCACCAGAGTGCTAACGTGTCGACAGGATCATTGGACTTTTGGGACCAACCATTGAAGTCTCATCTGCCCTCAGGCAGGAACCATATTCAGCGCTGTGAAGATGGTAGTACCTGAATTAACCATCTTCCCTGGATGATGATCAGTTCGAAGTGTAGTAGTTCCTGGACTCCATCTCCTACTGTGACTGGTGGCCACTGGCATGTAGTGCTTTATATAAGACATCTAAGCTGAATACAGTGATTAGATCATTGGATCGATGACTACTCTCCTGAGCATAATCGATCCCAATGACCAAGTGACCACAACTTCCTAAACCTGGAACATGTGTACAGAAATTGGCTGAAGCTATGATGTGATGGTCGGTTCGTAAAGTCCGAATATGTCCCACATATTTGTGCAGCCTTCACTCAGTTCTCCTGTTAAATGCTGACTTATCACCTGGCTATTCACTTTAGTGAAAGATGTAGGTGTAGTTAGGAAATGTTTAAAGCTAACTAATATACACCCTCGTTGCTCTTGTCTTCTGTCGCAGTCAACAGACTGCTGACTGTCGCCTATCAACTCGCCGACACTGCGACTGCTGACATCACGAGGGTCACTGACGGCATTGACAACACAACCGATGACCTGCATCCACCTAACTTGGCTGGAAATTTCTTGCGCAATCTAAAATTGTTACAAGTTTGTCTCTTATTATTTTATACTCTAACAGTATCATTGAGGCACTAAAGTTACCGAACCTCAGCAATATATGTGGTTTAAGTGGGTAGAAAAATGGTGTAATTTGGATATGAGGTCCGTTTGACATACAAAAAATGTTTTCTGCTTTTACCCAGACATGTTTCTGCATCTCTGTGCCATCCTCAGAGGGTTTATTTCTTTATTTATGGCGGTGAGAAAACAAAAATATACATTGTTTAAATAAAGTTTGTATAGCTTATGGGACTTAACTACGGGATCATCAGTCCCTAAACTTACAAACTACTTATGAACTAGCTACTACTAAGGACGGCTAAAATATCCATGCCTGAGGGGGGATTCGAACCCCCGACTGTAGTGGCAGTGCAGACCGTGACTGGAGCGCCTCAGTCCCCTTGGCCACCGCGGCCGTCTACATTGATTTAATGCTAACGTATGTGTATTAGGCCTAAAAGTCGTATGTCTTATTTTTCGTTATTACCATGGATTTTACATTAGGTGGTCTTGGAGGACTCTTTAACATAATTAGGCACTGGTAGCATTGTCATCTATAACCACATAATATGAGTGAACATTGAGACGACTTAACACACTATTTCTAGTGTGATAACGTAAAATTGGGATGATGGGATATCGTAATAGCCGGCCGCAGTGGCCGAGCGGTCTGCGGCGTGCCAGTCACGTTCTGCACGCTGTGGTCGGGGGTTCGAATTCTCCCTCGGGCATGAAAGTTTGTGCCGTCTTTAGTATAAGCTAGTCCATAAGTAGTTTGTAAGTTTAGGGACTGATGACCCCGTAGTTAAGTCCCATAAGCTCTACAAACATTTGAACATATCTTGATAATCGGACTGTATTTTCTATTACTTACAATTTGTTTAGAACTAAATTTTCTCTTACGCGTTTCTATGGACACCACAAACGCATTACACATATTTTAGAATCACGACTGTGTACCCTTTGTTATTTTTCGTACCTACTAGACGGCCTTCATTTGTTCTCCGGTGGGAATGGTGGTGGATTTGAATTTTGTTTATTTTCTCTCGCTGCCTGTGTGTGTGAGAGAGTTTTAACTGTCTTTGTTATCTTTCCTGTATAGCTCCTTAATGGATTAAATAATGTGTCTTTGTGTAGTGTTGTATAATCGTTCATGACTAATTTTTCTTCTGCTATTGCCTTTTGTATGTGGTAATTTTTTCTCTTATGAGTCTGTGATATAGGTTGTGGCTTGATATTAGTGTTTTTAGGCGTGTTTCTATTTTGGCTGGGTGGTGGTTGTGGGCCATTAAGTGGTTTGGAAATGTGCTATGGGAACTGTGACTTTTTAGTGCTTTTAGCTGTTCCGAGTATCTGGTTTTGCATTACCTACAAGTTTCTCATGTATAAACTGATTAACATGTGTTGCATGTGAGTTCATATATTACTCATTAATGTTTTCGAGATCTGTAGGTCAGGAAATTTGAAACATTGGAAAAAAATTGCGAGAAAACTAATAAAATACACGAAAGTCTCAATAAAGAAGTCACAAGGATTTATTAAAACTGTTGCAATTATAGCTCGAACCAGAGAAATACGAGAGAATTGGTCTTCAGGGTTTTAGAGGGATCGATTGATTCCGTGCTTCTTGGCATGTATGAGCGCGTGGCAGTAACTTTGTCGGGTAGACGGATACGTATTGCATAGTGTATTCAGGGTGTCTCAAACGTTATAGATCAAACTGAAATGGTGGCTTTGGATCCACAAGCGATTGAGATAGGAAACCAATTGTCAGAAATTCATATTTATTGATTTACGAACACGCACAGCGTAACAACAACGTTCTACATCTACATCTACATAGATACTCTGCAAATCACATTTAAGTGCCTGGCAGAGGGTTCATTAACCACTTTCATAGCTTTTCTCTACCGTTCCATTCTCTAATAGCGCGCGGGAAGAAAGAACACCTAAATCGTTCCGTTTTCGATCTGATTTCTCTTATTTTATTGGGATGGTCATGTCTTCCTAAGTAGGTGGGTGCTAGCAAAATATTTTCACATTCAGAACTAAAAGTCGGTGATTGAAACTTCGCAAACTGATTACGCCGCAATGAATAACGTCTTTCTTTTAATGATTTCCACCCCAATTCGTGCAGCATTTCCGTGACGCTTTCCCCCCCGTAACGTGATAAAACAAAACGAGCTGCCCGTCTCTGAACCTTCTCAATATCTTCCGTCAGTCCTACCTGGTGAGGGTCCCACAAGGGGCAACAGTATTCCAGGAGAGGGCGCACAAGTGTGATGTAGGCAGTCTCTTTGGTGGAGCTGGTGCATCTTCTAAGCGTTCTGCCAATGAAACGTAACCTTTGGTTCGCCTTCCCCACAATATTTTCTGTGTGTTCTCTCTAGTCAAAGTTGTTCGTAATTGTAACTCCTAGGTGTTTGGTAGAATTTAAGACCTTCAGGTTTGACTGATTGATCGCGTAATTGAAGTTCAGCGGATTTCTTTTAGTGGTCGTGTGTATTACTTCACACTTTTCTTTATTTAGTGTCAATTGCCAATTTTCGCACCAAATAGAAATTTGTTCATAATTATTATTCAGTCTACTACCGCCATACACAGTGCACGTATTTTATGTCTGGACTGAGAAAAATTATCACACTATCCACATCGGTGACCAACACCAACGATTTCTGTCAACGCATTCTACAAGATAACCTAGAAAGTTCTAGATTGCTACCATCCCGTTTAACTAGTCCACGTTGCCTGATGTTCCTGCGAGATCATCTGCCATAGTTCTCCAAAACAGTACCCCTTGCCGTCCGCGAAGGAAAGAGGTTTTCCTTACCAAGCCTACTGAGAGAACCTGAACTGCATGTTCGCTCATCGTAGGATTGGAAGGGGAGGCGCTGTCTGATAGCCAGTGCGATCACCGGTTCTTACAGCTGTGGACTTTTTCCCCGTAGTTACGTCAAGTCGTTTATGTATGAAACCGACCTAGATACAGGTGAAGAGCTTCTTGCTGGGGTTCACGCTGCCTGTCTCCTGATGCAACCAGCATCAGGTGCTAACTGACAATCCCTCAGCGGTTGATTGAGTTTTACTTTTATCTGCGAAGGATATTTTTATTGTTAAAATTATTTATTCTAAGGATGTTGCTTTCAAATAAATTATTTACTGCGACAGGCTTATTGCGGCGAGATTGCCATCGTCATGTTAACTATAAAATACGAGAGTGAGTATACTATTAAATTTTGATTGGGTAATTGTAACTCATAAATATAGAATATGTACATACATTGGCAGCTCTTTTTCTCCTTGTAATATCGTTGTTTACCTATTCTGTTTAGTTGTTATACTAACAGTTATATTTGAACTGTTGTTATTGTTGTTCTTTATAATGCAGTTCGTACATCAAATTAAGTCTTATGTTGTCGATATGAGACAGCTGCCATTTGAGTCAGCGACTTTACAAGGTTACATGCAGTTATTTCTTTACTATTTTATAAAGCATACCTTGTCGTCGTTAGTATGTTCCGAGTATAAATTGTGTTTCTGCGATAGTAAGTATGTTTGTTCAAATGTTTGTTAAGCTTATGGGACTTAACTGCGGGGTCATCAGTCCCTAAACTTACAAACTACTTACGAACTACAGGGTGTCCAGGAAAGGGCTCCCTGATTTCAGAATTAAATATCTCGAAAACAAAGATAGATAGAGGAATGCAGTAAACGGTATGATTATTGTGAAAGCTGTAAGACGTTTATACAGCAGTTTGAAATAATAGTTACAAAATCTGATAACAGATGGCGCTGTACGCTCTACAGCTCATATCAGCATACATAAGTGAAATAATCGTATGAAAACACTCTTTGCAAACAATCACATCACATTGTTTTCAAAATGTTCACCATTGACACTACGCAGGTGGCGCAATCGAAGAATGAAATTCGCCATCACATTTCTTAGTGTCTCAACCGAAATGGATTAGCATGCCATAGAGTTCGCCGATTCAAGCTCGTCCAGCGTGGCGGGATGCTTCGGGTAGACCATGTCTTTCACTGTGCCCCACAAAAAAAGTCACAGGGAGTCACATCCGGCGAATATGGAGGCCAATCCATGCCTGCACCAGTAAATATGGGATATTCCAAAGCAATTACTCAATTCCCGAAGTATTCCTCAAGAAAGCGAAACACTTGTTCGGTCCGATGTGGTCGGGCTCCATCTTGCATAAACCATTCAGTATCTGGTTGATCCTCTAACGCTTGCTGTGTGGCGACAAATTGTTCCAAAATTGCAACGTAACGTGCACCAGTCACCGTTTCTCGAATGAAAAAAGGGTCAATAATGCCTCTGCTGCATACTGCAGCCCACACAGTAACTTTAGGAGAATACAGGGGTTTCACTTCACACCAATATGGCTTTTCGGAACCCCAAAATCGCCAGTTCTGGTTATTCACATATCCATTCAGGTGGAAGTGTGCTTCATCTGTAAACCAGATGCAGCCAACATCAAATCCTTCACTATCAATCATTGTGAGCATCTGATTAGCAAAGGCAACCCTTTGTTGCACAGCTTGTACGGGTATGGCCTGGTGCGTTTGAATTTTGAATGGAAACGTGTAGGCTCTTTCTCAGTATTTTCTGCGTGCTGGTACGCTTCAAACCAGTGTCAGATGCAATTCTACAGACGGATGACATTGGATTTCGCTGAATAATTCCAGAAACTGTGGCGATATTTTCAGGCGTAACTGCGGTTTGCTTGCGGCCAACATGCCCCACTAGATCATCAGTTACGCTGCCTGTTCGTTGAAATTTTGCGATGAGAGTACGAATGGTTTCCGCATCGGGTCTTTTTGGAACATTAAATCGCACTTGAAAACTTCGCTTTGTTGCCGTAGGACTCTCTTCTAACCTGTGGTACTCTAGCACCAGAAAAACGCGTTGTTCAGTGGAGTACATGGTTTTAATCTCTTCCTTCGGTACGCTAACCTCCTTTCACGTTTCAATAGTGGAACTGATCGCTCTGGGCTTCCGATCACTATTTATACTAGGCATTACAGCGTCATCTGTTAGCAGCTTTTGTAACTATTATTTCAAACTGCTGTATAAACTTCTTACAGCTTTCACAATAAAGATACCGTCTACTGCATTCCTCTATCTATTTTTGTTTTCGAGATATTTAATTTTGAAATCAGGGAGTCCTTTTCTGGACACCCTGTAACTTATACTAAAGACAGCACAAACATCCATGCCCGAGGGTTATTTCCAACCTCCGACGCGGGAGGCCACGCGATCCGTAATGTGGCGCTCCAGACCGCTCTGGTACTCCCGTACGGCTCATATGTTTGTTAGTAGAATAAATTCTGATGTAATTTTGTGGTAAATAAGGTTCGCAACGACTTTATGACGGTCTTATCGTAAATTTATGCTTTCCAGAGATTTCGTGGTAATAATATTTCTGACATATTTGTAAATTTCGTTTATCTCTTTGGTAGGTTGATAATAGTAAAACTTTCTTAGTGGCGTTTCTCTTTCTTGTCGATTTGTTCATTTAAAATTTGCAGAGGGTAAATTTTTGTGCATGAATAAATGTAAACCTCCTGAAGAAAGTGGGTGCCACAGCTTGCTTTCTCAGGCCCTCGATCTTCCTGCAATTTCTCTCCTGCCTCTTTTTAGTGTTTTGTATGTATTACTTGGGTCTGTTTTGTGTTTCGACTACGCCTAATTTCTAGAGCCGAGTGAGGTGGCGCAGTGGTATCACATAGGACTCGCATTCGGGAGGACGGTGGTTCAAATCCACCTTCGGCCATCCAGATTTAGGTTTTCCGTGATTTCCCTAAATCACTCCAGTCAAATTCGGGGCTGGTTCCTTTGTAATAGCACGGACGATTTCCTTCGCCATCCATACTCAAAAATCCGACCATGATTTCCGTTTGTGAAGCTCCGTCTGCAATGCTTCCTTCTCCCATAAGCTCTTAGGCTGGAGGTTTTAGTGTGTTGCATAGTCGCTGACTCACCCTTTTTTATCCCACTGATCAGCCAACCACAGCCATTTACTACAGCCTTTTAATTCCCTCTCGCACGTTCTTTTAGACATTTTTCGGTCACTTCTCTTGTGTTGTCCTCTCTTATCTTCGTTTCGTTTGTGTAGATTAATTTTTGTGTACGGGTTATTCGAGGTAATTGTAATTTTCTAACATGAGACCCATGATGTGCGTATTTTCACCCCTCTAAAGATCAAACCCACCCTCAACAAACATCAGGGCTCAAAGTGCAGTAAAGCTTATGCGCAGTTGCTGCGCATGCATTGAGACTGACAGTTATCACTCTGAAAAATTACTATGAATAGCGTTGTTGTTATGCGGTGGACGAGGCTTATATCCGTAAGATAATAAACGTGCATTAATGACCGTTGATTCCCCTATCTAAATATAATCGCTTGTTGATCTATTATCAGATTTTTCATTTTGATCTAACAGATTTGAAGAAATTAAGATTATGGTTTAATTTATCGTCGACATTACAAAAAGGAAGAAGGAAGCTTGGAGTTTTACGTCCCGTCGACAGCGTGGTCATTAGAGACGGAGATTACGCTCAGATTTTCGGGTAAGGATGTGGAAGGAAATCGACCGTGTCCTATGAGAGGAACCATCCAGGCATTTGCCTTGAGTGATTTAGGGAAATCACGGGAAATCTAAATCTGGACGACCGGAGGTGGATTTCAACCACCATCCTTTCGAATGCGAGTCCAGTGTCTTACCACTAGCCGGCCGCGGTGGCCGAGGGGACTGAGGCGCTCCAGTCACGGCCTGCACGGCCACTACGGTCGGGGGTTCGAATCCCCTTTCGGGCATGGATATTTGTGACGTCCTTATGATTAGCTAGTTCATAAGTAGTTTGTTCATAAGTAGTTTGTTCATAAGTAGTTTGTGGTGCGCCTCGGTTGCACAGTGGTAGAGTGCCACATTACAAATCCAGGTCGCGGGTTCGATCCCCGCCAGGTCCTAGGATTTTTATCTCTTACTTTCCACTTCTTTCACCTCTGGCAGTATCGCTCATGTGAAAAATACCGAATAGCACCGTGGTTCGGAACCCACGTTAAACTGTAGGTCCACCTATAACTGGCTGGGTAAGTCAGTTCGAAGGTCGGAGGAAGGCAACGGCATACCACCTCCAAACAGGACCATGCCTAGTAAAGCACTGTGGTGTTCAAACCAATCTCCGGATTGATGACTGCTTTACCTTTTTTTTAAGTAGTTTGTAAGTTTAGGGACTGATGACCCCGTAGTTAAGTCCCATAGACTCTACAAACATTTGAACATCTTACCACTGCGCCACCTCGCTCGGTTCGACATTACAGTAGGGACATTCAAGTACTACTGAAAGCCCGGCAGTCAACAGAATTGACTGGTGTTCTAGATATTATGAATTGTGATTAAGAATATCTGTGCAAAGGTGTCTGCTAATTCAAATTGAATTACCCAGGGCAGGTGGCGAAGACGTCCAAATGTTCAAATGTTTGTATAGACTATGGAACTTAACTACAGGGTCATCAGTCCCTAATCTTACAAACTACTTATGAACTACTTACAAACTAGGACGGCACAAATATCCATGCCCGAGGGGGGATTCGAACCCCCGACCGTAGTGGCCGAGGACGTCCCTTCGCTTACTGCCCCACGGGGTTTCCCCCTTCTACTTACAAAATTGCTCAAAGTAGAGTGCGATGGACGAAACCACTGGCGACACATTTGTAAAGAGCCACCACTAGCTCAATAAATAAAGGTGATTTAAATAATGAAATGTTGATTTAGATGTAAAAGATTTCTTTGTAGCCGGCCGCGGTGGCCGAGAGGACTGAGGCGCTCCAATCACGGCCTGCACGGCCACTACGGTCGGGGGTTCGAATCCCCCCTCGGGCATGGATATTTGTGACGTCCTTAGGATTAGCTAGTTCATAAGTAGTTTGTAAGTTGAGGGACTGATGACCCCGTAGTTAAGTCCCATAAGCAAAAAATCTTTCCATCTTTGTTAGGCTCTCCTAGCAGAGGACCATCAACAGTTTTTAACTTTACGCACCTTATTTTGATATGGTCCAGGATACCAAGCCACAATCGAAATATGTATATATAAATCTGTATTCTGTATTGTACTCTATGTTTTTGTCCAGTTGTAACATATTTCTGTCACTCATGGTAATAGCATGTCTAAAAATATTTTTAAAAGTTGATTCTAACACCAATGTCTATCTAACAGCGATGAATATCGATCAACTCTAGCATAGATCATTACTCTCTCGTAGTTACTTCACGGAAAAACGTTAATAATAGCTATCGGTGGAAAAAACTGACACACACGTAAGCTGCAAAACTGCAGATGCGCATAGTTGCTTATGGAACTCGACAACAGCTCTGCGCATGCGCAGTTCTATCGGTGACAAACTGACACGCACTTAAGCCGCTTATGAAAAAGACATTACGGGTATGCAGCCAGGTAAAAAATCGACGTTCGCCAATATTTCGGCAGGAGCACACACTGCCATTTGAAAGACAATACTACAGTGAGGAAGCAATGTGCACAAGCGTTTAAAATCTCGGTTTTCAGTGACAGTAGGAAAGACAAGCCACCGAGCAAGCAAGCAAATACCGTCATCACACGACCAAAGCTGAAATACCGATAGTAAACATTAGTTTCTAACCGGTGAGGTGGCGTTAATTTTATCCTTCTGTTTTTGACAAGTGAGAGAGTAGGATTTCATGCACAATGTAAGCGAAACTTTATTACTATTAATAAGGTTATCCGCTAGTTTAATTTCAGTCGCTTTCTTGATAACACACTCCTAATATATGAAAGTGCATGCCAAATCTTCCGTTTTGTTATATTCCACAGAATGACCTGTGATCAGGCAGTGTTCGGGAACAGCAGATTTGTTTGGTTGTTGTAAACGTGTTTGACGTTTATGCTCAATACATTGGCCGTCAAAAGTCCTAATTTTTTTACCAATAAATGACGCGCCGGCCGCTGTGGCCGAGGGGACTGAGGCGCTCTAGTCACGGTCTGCACGGCCATTACGTTCGGGGGTTCGAATCCCCCTCGGGCATGGATATTTGTGACGTCTTTAGGATTAGCTAGTTCATAAGTAGTTTGTAAGTTTAGGGACTGATGACTCCGTAGTTAAGTCCCATAGACTCTACAAACATTTGAACATTGAATAAATGACGTGCTACATGTGTATGGGATACGGTAGACACCGGCCTTGCGCAAACCAAGATCATCGTTCACTAACCATGACAAGGCCTTAATTTTAGATGATGGTCGAAACAGTCATTTCACATCATATTTATGGAAGATTCGGCTAATCTTTTTGGAAATGACTTGTGTGCCGCCTCTCACTAGCCCATTGCTGCTTAGGACGATAGCGCAACGCTCTTTTAACCCTGCGTTACTAACGTTTTAACGCTCGCTACTAACACCCGCCTTTCAGGGGGTTTTAAACTTTTGTTAGTAACACCCGTTAATTCTGCGAGTGTGATTCCAAACTAACACTCTACCCGTGTATACTTGTTCATCAATTGTTCCTCAAAACGTCACAGCTCGCTGACAATTTGAACGTAGTCATCATTTTGACGGATGTTAATAAGCTAGGGTTAATTTGCCCATCACTATAACCATTGTGGCGAAAACTGGCTTCCAGATGGGGTAGCTCAGATGACAAACTTCCCTGGTCTAAAATGACGTGAGTCCTGTGCGCTAAGGTACGAAGTACACCTTCGCACTGAGCAGGGTGGTGACAACTATCAGTCTGCTTATACATATCAATGTGATTATTTATATGGTATCTGTTCTTTTTGGACATGTGCAAAAGAACATATGCCATTTGTTGACAGTAACGGCCGCAGTTTCACGAATTTGAAATATGTAAACCTTTCGACCGCTTTATCCAACGGCAAAGATGAAAATTTGTGCTGGACCTGGATTCGAACCCGATTTTCCCGCTTTGGGCTAGCGGTTGCCTTAACCAATAAGGCTATCCACGTACGTTTCCCTTCCAACCCAAATTCTCACCTTGTACCACACTAGCATTGTAGTGCCCCCTACCCATTTGATTCCACTTGCTCGCAGCCTACACTGGATTCCCCCAAAGGATCGATCATATTAATGCGTCCACATTGAAATTGGCATTGCCTGTTGTGGGCATATTTGCAATCATTGATATGGTGTCTATTCTTTTCGGACATGTCCGAAAGAACAGTCACCATTTGTTGACAGTAAAGGCCGTAAGTTTACGAATTCTAATATTTATATCTTTAATGCATGACTTTTTATTTGAAGTCATAAAAAACTACCACGATTAATGTATAGTGCGTATATAGTGAGAAAATATTGAAAAATATCCTTAAAATTATTATGCACTAGTAGCAACAAAAAGTTCATAGCTGGTCAGCTATATAGTGCTTCCATGATGTACCCGATGCAGTATACGTCGCCATTATGCCTCTAATCTTTCCAGAAATTAACTCATAATGCAACAGTAGTATGTGATTGACTACTTTTACATGGCAGAGGGGTAATACTAAAGTAAACAAATGCACGTGTTAGGAGTAACTCAATGCAGCTAACTGTCGAACTGATTCAGTAGCACTCTGCAATTTATAATTTCTAGGAAGGTCTAGTAGCATATGAAACACTATCTATACATTATTATTAATCTGGATTTGGACTGTCCGTGACTGTACAGTTTAGGTTAGGGGTATATTATTATAATAATAAGTCGTCTTCAGTCACAATAATTTTATTGTTTTTATTGTCCGATGCGTTTCGGAGCTGTAACTCCATTTTCGAGGATTTTATTACTGTATTTTTGTGTTACATCTGCTTCAGTTTTTCACCTGCATTTGTCGAGATGAAATTATCTCCTGCATTGGTGAAATAAACATGCCAATTACAAAAATGTGTTGTAAAATTGTGTGCAAATGCGGAAGTTATTTCACCAATGAAGGAGATAATTTTTTCTCGACAAATGCAGGTGAAAAACTGAAGCAGATGTAACACAAAAATACAGCAATAAAGCCCTCGAAAATAGAGTTATAGCTCCGAAAAGCGTCGGACAATAAGAACAATAAAATTATTGTGACTGAAGACGGCTTATTATTATAATAATATACCACTAACCTAAGATATGTTTACAAGCAGCTACAAATGAATTTGTGGTAAAATTTTGATCAGTTTGAGAGATAATGGGGAAAATAAGGTATATAGCTGATCAGCTACACTATGCATCAAAGGGCTTAACATTTTGACGTTTCGAATCCCGATCCAGCACAAATTTTCATCTTTGCCACTGGATTTATTTCAATGCCCTGAAAGGTCGAAATGTTTGAATATTTCGAATTCGTTAATCAACGTGTGTTGGGTTGAGAATGGAATGGTGTGCTCGTGCTGAAATCTCAGCGAACATCGAATTCTCCCACCCCCCCTTTTTTATCTCTCTTTTTTTTTTAAGTAACGGGCTGCATACATCTACATGGGAAACTCTGCAAATCACATTTAAGTGCCTGGCAGACGGTTCGTCGAACCAACTTTATGCTATTTATCTCACATTCCATTCTCGGATAGCGCGCGGGAAGAAAAAACATCTGAATCTCTCCGTTCGAGCTCTGATTTCTCGTGTTTTATGCTGATGATGTTTTCTACCTATGTAAGTGGGACTCAACAATATATTTTCGCATTCGGAGGAGAATGTTGGCGATTGGAGTTTCGTAAGTAGCCCACGCCGCAGCGATAAGCGCCGTTGTTGTAATGATTCCCATCCCAGATCCTGTATCATTTCCGTAACACTGTCTCCCCTGTATCGTGACAATACAAAACGAGCTGCCCTTCTGTGAACTCTTTCGATGTCCTCCGTCAGACGCGCCTGATAAGGATCCCACACTGGGCAACAATTCTCCAAAAAAGGACGGACAAGCGTAGTATATGCAGTCTCTTTAGTAGTTCTGTTACATCTTTTAAGAGTTCTGCCAATAAAACGCTGACTCTGATTCGCCTTTCCCACGACATTATCTAAGTGTTCTTTCCAATTTGTCTGAAGTAATAGTAATTCCTAGATATTTTGTGGAATTTACGGTCTTCACGTTTGATTGATTTATCTTGTAAAGCTATTTGAACATTCCATAGTCAGATAGTTTGTGTCATGGATGGGGAATGATATCGGCCATGACCCTTGCAAGAAATCATCCCGACATTTCCTTGGAGTGGTTTAGGAAAATCACAGACACGTAAATCTAAATGACCGGAGTCGTGTTTGAACCGCCGTCCTCCCGAATGCGAGTCCAGTATGCTAAACGTTTGAGACTGCTTGTATGTGCGAGGGCCCGTGTACGACCCGTTGCAGGTCATTTCTGTCACGCCCCGAGCCGTGGTGGGAGTATCTCTGCAGGAGAGTCTCCGCGCGCGGCCGACGTCTGCTAACGGTACATCGTCAGCTGGTCCAGACTGCGACGGAAGGAAACGCGCTACACGTAACAGAGCTTCCGATATTTGGAGCCTGCCGCGTCGAAAGTGAAACTGAGTTTTCTCAAAGGCTCCGCGGCCATAAGGAAAAGGGGGGAGGGGGAGGGGAGGTGGCCCCTCCAGCTGAGTGGCGCCGGCGTCCTTTCTCCGGACTTATAAAGCCGGCGCAGCGCCGCCCCGCGCCTAGATCCCTCACGACGGCCGCACCAATCCGCACACATGTGGCTCTTCATTGCAGGTAAGTCACACTACTCGTAACCTAGCCGCATGCCTTCCATAACTCCGACGTTTTCCTACTGCATTCGCGACTCTGTACGGGACCAACTCTCCCAGATTTGTGATTCTATTAATAGGGGGCTGTGGGGCCTATAACATGTAGAGTCCACTAACTACTTCCACTTGTCAAAATGTAACAGTTCCATTTCGCACAGTAATTCACCGTAACGTAAGAGGATAGGCTGCAGTTGGAATGTTTTGCTTCTAAGTTTTGCCGCGATTTATCTGTTTTATTTCTCTTTGCTGCTGCGGGAGTGGCGAGATATTCTGCGACTGTCACTGTAGACTGGGGTGGAGTGTTGGGGACTATGCGAGTTTTTGGAAACGGTGGATTAAGCGGCGGTGTAGGCGGAAGGCTGCGTTACTTTCACTGGCGGTCCGTTACTGTGGCCAGGTCCTTGGGCGGCGTAGGCTGCGGGCCCCGACAGCAGTAGCCAAGGCCGGGGCCCCTCCGACGTCACGCCCACCGGCCTGCTTGCACACTGCTCTCGCTACACGCTTCCTTTTTCTACTCGCATGACGAACAACTATGCTTCCGTAGTGCCTCTCTGCTACAGGCACTAGTACTAGAGCCTCCCTTGACACATACATGGAGACATTAATACTGTGACTCGCTTTCACTATCACACAAAAATATCAACTGTATGTTAGATGCATGTACAATGCTTATTCTGCTCTAGAGCTTTCGATCGTCATTGATAAATGTTATTTGTTTCGTGACCTGCTCGTATGTGCAGAAAATTATAAATCTATTTGCGCAGATCAAAAATGTCAATCCGCACAAAAGTGTTTAGGACATTGTGTAATACCTCGAAAAGTTTCAAATATTTTGCTCGAATGAAACACGTATACTGTTACCAGTGACTGTTTACAACCCTCTGTGATAGTGTGACATTTTCCGAGTATTACTTTGACGACATGTGTGTGCTGTGGTACGACTTTTGGGTAACCTCTGACACAGTGGTCACAGACTATTTTGTTTGTCCCAAAATATCGCATATAAAGTGTCACAATTTTTAAACAAAGTTAGTGTCTACAAAGAGAAAAGAAAAGATTGAAAATTTTACACATTGTGTGCAACGAAGAAGTTTAAAAAGTCTAATCAACAGTTTAATGTAAGCATCTTTTGACCATGTGAACGATTACAGCATATAAGCTAGTGGATTATATTTTGTTTCTGTCTTGTTTCTATGTTGTTTCATTTTATAAACTTGTGTGTATATATTGCGCGGCGTTCGATTCTCGTATAACTGTTATTTATTTAGACAACTAAAGTGATTAATCCCAAAACCAAGTATTATATGAAATTAAATTCTCTTATTTTTTCAGTACAAAATAATAAATGCACTGAATGTAATCACAAAATGGGATTTTTAGTAAAATAGGGTCTAGTATAAATTAATATCGCGGTGTGTTAAAACTATATTCCACACGCATTGAAATATTTGACATAATCAAAATAAGTTTCTTCAATAGAAAAGTGATATAGGTTATACGTTATACTAGAAGATATTCCGGTTACACTATAAGAAAGTTATATATAACACTTGGTGTTACGTAAACACAGGGGATGCAAATGATAATAATACTTTCCAAAGTGAAAGGGTTTTCCATATATTTTCTATGCATGGGGAATGGACTTACAGATATGTGTGAATATGATTAACCAATTACGAAATAAGATTAAATAAAGCTATGTTATTAAAATAACTCTAAAGAATTCAGAATATTTTAACCTGCCGCATTTTTCTTCTTTATCTTCCTAGTGTTAGTTCATTCTGCTTACAATATACGTATTTTTCTTTACTAATTCGCTTCCATTTATTTTATTATTTTTGGCATTAACACGCATTGTAAGTAGTGACAAAGCTAGAAATGCAATTCATAAGCTTCAACTGGATTTAAAATTGTTTCCATATTTTAAGCAATTTGTTTATTTGATTGTGTAGTACATTCATTTCTCAAGATTATAGTACGCATGTATGAAAGCTGCCGATAGTAAATTCCGACTTTCCGAAACTTGCTGTCCTATTTATTTCGTAAGTTCGTCATAAAATTCGTCTGCTTTACGGAAAACACATCCTACGTCCCAAACCCTGAACTTGATAATCGAGTGCTTCCTCTATGAGAAACTAATACGATGTTTATAGATCTGTGAATTACAACGTGCTGAAAGGAGAATCCATAAAGTAAAATTGCGTAAGTCGCGAATTACGCAACGTGCCGTGTGCTGTGATGCAATGCCGCAGAATGCGAAGCCGAGAAACTTGAAGCAGGCGACCAGCTTCCCACGTTTGACACCAGATACACCGCCGGCACGCTGGTCCTTCACGTCTCGGATTCGGCGCGGTGGTTTGATGTTTCCTTGCCTCACAACAGAACACGCAGGAAATGGCCATGCGGAAACTGCCTGCCGAGCTTGTCGTCATAAATAGCAAAATTGTAGCACCATACTTTAGAACAGTAAACGAAAATTAATGATGCAGTGCAAACAGTATTTAGGCATTAAATGTACATACTTTTTGTGCCTTAGAACATTCTCGTCCGAGGTACAATGTAACATAAGTAAAAAAGATTTTCCAAATTTATCACTAACAATCAATAACCCGTTGCTTGTTCCCACTACGAATATTTCTGGATCGATTTCACCTGCATTATGTGAATTTTGTGCTATTCTAGAGATACACTTGAAAAAAGCCTTAGAAATAAAATTAAAAGTCACTGGAAATTTTATATTAATTTTGCACTTCGTCGAGTGTACTCTGAATATATAGTTTATTCTAGGAACTATGTAGTTGTTCTACCTAGCTGAACAGTGAAAATGCCGGCCGCGGTGGCCGAGGCGCTCCAGTCACGTTTTGCACGGCCACTACGGCCGGGGGTTCGAATCCCCCCTCGGGCATGGATATTTGTCCCGCACTTAGTCTTAGTTAGTTCATAAGTAGTTTGTAAGTTTAGGGACTGATGACCCCGTAGTTAAGTCGCATAAGCTATACAAACATTTGAACATTTGAACAGTGAAAATAATAGTATCAATATTTTTTCGCAATAGCGAATTTCCCTTAGCGTCAATGTATAAGGTATGCATGTTGTACCAAATGGTGACATGTAAAAATTAGTACAGGGCCGGGACTCGAACCAGGGTTTCTCGCTTTTCATGAGCGGTCGCCTTAACCACTAAGCTACCTGAACACGACTTCAGGACCGACCCAAACTTCCATATGCCACACTGCCTGCACATACGTGTCCACTGCGGGAAACCCGGGCTCGAATCCCGGCCCGGCACAAATTTTCATATGTCACCATTTGGTAGAACATCCATACCTTATACAGTGACGTTAAGAGAAATTCGCTATTGCGAATAAATGTTGATAATATTATCATCTCTGCAGTTCGTCACCATACAGTAATTTAATGAAAATAATCCTGCTATTTATTTCACACCATGTTTTCCTGTGACTCAGGAGCTTCCGCATAGCAGAATAACAGAAGAGTCATTTAACGTTGAACACCTGACTCGTAAAAATAAACTGCTAGCCGTGGGTGCCCACTACAGCAATTTGACTCTTAACTAGAGCAGTATCGTAAAAACCTGTTAGAATTCAGCGTAAACAATTACGTGTCGTCAAGGATTTTTCGGTGCTCTCGGGTTAGTTTGCCGCGTCCTTGCAGCACACATTTGCATATAAAGAACGCTTGGCCTTGGGACGTATTACTGCATCCTCTGTCGGAGTCAGGGTGGGTATCTGAGCCACGTGTTAGGTTCACGAGCATCAGATGAACGTGGATGCTATTTCCTGCGTTATTTTGGAGTAAAGCCTCTAACGGAAGAATTCTAGAGATATGGCAGTTTATGAACATAGTGTATTTTACTTCAGATGCCAAAGTAAGGTATTGTAATGTTTCGAGTCGGCACATTAATCAGCTATTCGCGTATATCATTAGTTATTGATTGCGAGGCGTTATCTGTATGGGATGATGTCTTCTATGACTAGAAAAGGTAACACGTATATTGTCAATGAATTAGGGCTCCCGAAGGTTTCAATATACCCTCAGCGTTAGTAGATTCTTGTTGTTAAGTGTAATGTAATGTAAAGAATACGACTTACTTCTAATTTAATCAGATCTTGAGAAATGGTGCGTCATCTATGGAGAAATGCGGTGTTATTCTAAGTTCTAGTAGCAACCATTTAATAGAAAATAACGTTGACAAACTCACAGGTGAAATCAATATACTACTGATTTCCAATCAAAGCACTTACTACTCGTCTAATGATCGTCGATTGGAGTTCCAACACTATTTTAACTTTATTTCTTTTCTTTGGGTGCCTCTTTCATAAGATGCAGATAAATATATATCTCGCAGGACACTGTATGGAGGACGTCTTGGTAGGATATGCAAATATATTTTTTTCCACAACATTGTTTGAATATGGCAAAATATATGATTTATCAGCCGTTTACCCCTTCGTTGACAGTCAAGAATGATGTCCAAGTTATCAAGTGGTGCTTTACTTCAATTTAAAACTGAGATTCTGTTAGATACCAATATGTAGCTTAGTTACAAATGTTCAAATGTTTGTAAAACTATGGTCATCAGTCAGCAGTGGTCATCAGTCCCTAAAATTACAAACCATTTAAACTAACTTATGCTAATAACACACACACACACACAACCACATACATGTATGCCTGAAGGAGGACTTGATCCTCCGACGGGGAACAGCCGCTCACTCTGCAGCAAGGCGTCTTAGGGCGCACGGTTATTCCCACACTCCATTTTGCTACGCTTTATCCACGTGTACTCTGCGAATGAGTGTCACCTTTTCAAAAACCCGTAATTATCTCCGTTGTGATCCAGAAGTTTCAAATTTGACTCACAGGAGCTTACAACGTTTTTCTATAATGATGCAAATGTGTGGCACCATACGACGTTACTATTGGGATAGGCGACCATTCAAACTGCAAGGTGATGACGCATCTCAAAAGACAAAATCCCAGTCCTCAGAGTGTAATATGAGATTTAAGATGTGCTAATGATGTCACATTGGCACCAAACTTTAACACAATCTCGCCCATTGCCTCGGTGGACATGTCACGCACCGCGGCATCCTGTCTACCAGAGCAAATATTGTGCCTGTTGCTCCCCGTCGAAGGTTCGAGTCCTCATTCAGGAATGTGTGTGTGTGTGTGTGTGTGTGTGTGTGTGTGTGTGTGTGTGTGTGTGTTGTCCTTTGTTTAAGTTATTTTATGTAGTCTGTAAGCCTAGGGACTGATAACCACAGTAGTTAATCTGATAGATTTACAAACATTTGAACATGTCACGTAATGGAAAGATCGTCACACTCTCTTCTATACACATAAATTAGTCCTCTGACGCCTCCGCGATGGATGTGGAACCCACGACACCCAGCTTTGAAATCAAACGGTTCTTGTATTGCTGGCCGAGGGAAACGTTTCACACAGCCGATGAGAATCGACAGGAAAAGGCTTCAGTGCGTGGCATAAAGGGGTGTCAATGAACCACCCCTTCTCTTGCGGCGTTGATTCCTACACATTTCATATTCTAAAACTATAGTTCACAGTGCATTGAAAAACAGGACGACGTTCTTGAGAACTTTCAGCACTGCTGACATCCCCAGACGATTCAAACCTACTCTAACATAAATCATGAAGTTGCAACCATATTGAAATGATCTTATCATTTTGAAGTACAGCACAGTCACAATCTTTGGTCTGATTTATAGGCTGGAATGACTACAGACTGTTGAAAAGCATTCGATGAAATTTGAACACGGTCCAAAGTAGCAAAGAGCGTTTATGCTTTTACAACCTTGCTGTTTCGTACCCTGGCATGATAACAGAGGTGTTCCGACATTAACACTTGTTTGAATAAAACGACAAGCCCCCAATTCGAATACACGCTCGGAGCTACCAGTATACAACTCTTCAGCACTGTGAGTACTTGTTCACCTTTCAACTGAGTGGCATGCATTTGCTGCTCTAGTACCTGATGGGACGACAACTTAGTTGTCCCACAAGCAGGAGAGTGCTTGTTGAAGTGACTAAACAATTACACACTGAAAGTCGTCAACAAAGTTGCAAGGGTGATACCGAGGAGGTTGCCGTTCTGTGACGTCTTAAAGGTACCCTTTGAGATTTATTCGCTCATGTATCATGGTTTCAGCTCCATGGATCACAAGACAGGAGGACACGAAATAGCATTGGAAATGCATAAACATATTTTTCCCCTTCAGATAACTTTCAGATTTCGTCGAATTGTTTTGAATGGTCTGTAGTGGTCGCATCCTGTATACCAGAGCAAATATTGTGCCTGTGCTCTACTGCTAAGTGAGCATGTCACGTTCAGTGGCGTTGCAACCCAACTATGTTCTCAGTCAAAGCATGAATCGTCTGAAGGGTGTCAGCAGGGTCGAACGTTGTCAAAAGCGTCCTCCTGCTGGTCATCGCACTGTGGACAGTTTTCGACCTCGAAATGTGTGGGAATCAACCCCGAAGAGAAAGGGTGGTTCCAATGACGCTCTTTATACCATCTCCGGTGGCAATATCGTATCAGTTTGAGAGGCTGTATGTCTGGAATGTTTTCCTCGGCCAATGCTGACAATCGCACCGAGCGAGGTGGCGTAGGTAACACACTTGACCTACATTCAGGATGAATCAAATGTTTGTGAACATTAGGGAAAAAAACTGCCAGGGTCATCGGTCCCTACACGTAAGTGTAACTTACGTTAAAGACCACACACACACACACACACACATGACCGACGGAGGACTCGAACCTCTGACTGGGAAAGGCCTCGCAATACGCAGCATGGAGCCTTAGATCACGCGGCCATTCCCACGCTGCGTTTAGTAGGACAGTGGTTAAAATCTACCCCCGGACATCCAAATTTACGATTTCCGCGTTTTTCCTAAATCACTCCAGACATTGGACGGTTCTCTTGAGAGGACATGGCCAATTTCCTTTCCCATCCTTACCCAAACAATCCGAGCGTGAATGGCGATGGCCACAACTGTCGTAAAATTTGGTGCCAATGTAACATCAGTGACACACCTTAAACATTACATGAAATTCTCAAATGCGATGTTTTACTAACATACGTCTATACCTTGATGGTTTAAACGTTGCCGTGCACAAGGCTGACGCCACAGGGCACCACGCTTCGTACCAAAAAAACCTTCGAGCCAAGTTTGAAACTCCAACGTCACATTGGAGATAATATGGGCTTCCGAAATAGCGACTCTTCAATTTTGTTGCGTTATATAGTTCCCTTTTCAAAACCTTTTCGGTCACTGGCTAAACCAAGACTCCGTGGACCGTAAGGCAATAAGATTAGAATTTGACGATTCGTCGACATCAAGGTATTAAAAGGGAGGTTAGGGTTTAACGTTCCTTTGACAGCGTGTCATTAGAAACAGAGCTCACGCTCGGATTTTTGGGTAAGGGGGGGGGGAGAAGGAAATTGGCCGTGCCTTTTCAAAGGAACCATCCAGTCATTTTCCTGGAGTGATTTAGGGAAATCACGGAAATCCTAAATTTTGATGGCAGAAGGTGGATTTGAACCACCGTCTTCCCAAATGCGAGACCAGTGTGTTACCACTACGCCACCTCGCTCGGTCAAAGGTATTAAACGCGAAGCAATAACTTTTACTAAGTAAGACAGGATAAAAATCTATTGTACTATTTATAAGAACCACCAAGATAATTGCTTGATGCGATGAAGTGGAACCACTTAGAACCCAAGGCAAGATAGGAGGGTGACGATTTCTCCCGAATATGTATAGTCCCGTCTGACATTTGGAGCGATTAGAACTCTACACTTCCTGATTCGGTAATGGTTATGGCTTACGTAGGCAATTAACTTTTGACGTCATCCTCGTAGGCTAAGTGTATTGCTCTCCTAATTTTACAGAGTTAATTTGAGTTCAATCATAAATAGAATAGTTGTCCTATCAAAATTCACTGGAGTGATTATTTAACCATGAAACCATACTGTCTCGTTTTCTGGTGTCACTTTGTTATTATAAGTTTGTATTATTGACGGAATTTTATATACTTTAGCTAAATACCTACCATACCTTTTGTCAGAGTGTGTAACATTTAGTTATGAAGGGTTACACTATCATTAGTACATTACTTCACATAAAAAAATGTCCTGATTTGCCTGCCGCGGTGGCCGAGGGGACTGAGGCGCTCCAGTCACGGTCTGCACGGCCACTACGGTCGGGGGTTCGAATCCCCTCTCGGGCATGGATATTTGTGCCGTCCTAGTTCGTAAGTAGTTCATAAGTAGCTTGTAAGTTTAGGGACTGATGACCCCGTAGTTAACTCCCATAAGCTTAACAAACATTTGAACATTTGTCCTGATTTACTGCTGGCATATAATTTCCGTATTAAGGTCTTAATTCGACATTTAGTTTCTTCGTTCTCTCTCATAGTCTTTGTTGTATATGGAAACCGAGTAAGAGCGAAAAGCAACTGATAAATCTACGTGGATAACACTACAAGTATCTGACCCGGGACACAAAAGAGATGTTACAAAATACGTAACTAAAGGACCCAACAGCCAGGGTAATGGCTCGCTAGCCTTAAACACTACTTTAAACTACTTACATCACGCACACACATGCTCAAGGGAGGAGTCGAACCTCCGGTAGGAGCGACTGCGCAGTCCGTAACATGACGCCCTAGATCATGCGGCCATCCCCACGCGGCAATCGGTTTTTAAATTCCGATACAGTCGCGTATGGTTAGGTTAGATGTGTTTTACAAGAATTACGATATGTAAATTGCTTGTTTTCTTCATGTGCACAACATTAGATTCATCTTCTACTTGTGGAGCGCTCATTTAATTTAATTCTGCTATATCACAGTCATCTTCTCGGATCCTCTTCAATTTTCTCAAAAATACGAAACTTATTGAACAATCTGTCAACATCTGTACAGTTATAAACATATTGTTATCGACTAGGACCACATGATGCATTGATAAAGGAAACAATCGTTTTGCGAGAATGAGCTCTGGGTCTTAGATTATGCGCAGAGGATATGTTATATCTGTACGTCTATTTTTATTGACATCTTTGAAACATACATTACACGTTATGTAAACAATAGGCGAGCCGCATTACACATCCGATAAATGCTCACCGAAAAACCACAAAATAAAGCATTTACCAAAGTGAAGGGGAACTTCGTAATAATACTTTTGGAAGGGAGTAAAACAGGGATGTTCAGAAACTTAATCGTAAAGTGTTTTCTTCTTTAGCGTGCAATGGTACCTTTCTAAATGGCGAATTATAAATAAGCTGGATTTGACTTTTACAGCCCTTCGACAACATGGGTTATTAAAGATGGAGCTCAATGGAGCTGTTTTTACTTTATTTTTTTTTAAGTATGGAGAAGTTAATCGGCCGTTCTTTTTCAAAGGATACAGGTATTTTCATGGAAAGACTTAGGAAAAACACGGAAAACTTAAATCTGGATGGCCTCAGGTGGATATGATCTGCCGTCCTCCAGAATGCTAGTCCACAGTGTTTATCCACTGTGCCACCTTGCTCGGTCTTGCAAAAAAGCTGAAAGAGCTATGCTGTAAGTTTATGTGTGGAGTATTAAGAAGTAGTGTCGTGACGTGTTGGTTTTTTCTGAATAAGAGAGAGAGAGAGAGAGAGAGAGAGAGAGAGAGAGAGAGAGAGAGAGAGAGAGAGAGTGGTAAAACGTGTGACGACACATAGACCACGCCTCCCGAATAACATCAAGAAGAACGTTTTTGGTCCACTCCTGACTGAGAGGACGGCAGTGCCAAATATCCTCATTTCAAGGGATAGGTATGGAATTTAACCTACGTCTTTGGCACAAAGTCGGGTGATCAGGAACTTCAATCAACCACCTGTCCCGCCTTTGTCGACCTAGCAATGGCCGTAAAAGTATCTTTCATTACAAGGTTTAGAACTATCTACCTTCAAAGCGTCCACTTTAATACATGGATCAGATCGTCCAGGTCAGCTTCTGGTAACTTCTCAACTCACTGAAAAAAACGTCCTCTGTAGCTGGTAACGGGTCGTATACGTGTTATTAAGTTTTTAATCATTCAGGTAAAAGCTATTTATTCCAGCTCAGCCATATTTAAGTCCAGGGTGTGTGCTGGTTACTTCAGATGTGGCAGGGGCAGATGGAGGAGGTACTCGTGCACCATGGAACCATAGTACCGCCAGGTATATTCATGAATCACACGGAATCAAAATTCCGTACCCCTAGGGGTTCTTAACGTGATGTTTTCCTAGAGCAAGAGCACTAGAGCTGAGATATTGGTTTCGGAGCATGACTATTGAGTCATAACACGTTATACGAAATTCCGTACGTAATAATAATGTCAAGAGTAAGTTTCCGTGGTGCAAAAATTGATTGTTTACTTAATTTAGTAAACAATAATGTGCAAAGGAGAGTATTATAATTGCGAAAACGATTTTTGTTACCTCAAAACGTTCGGCAAACCATGCCTGCCGGTACAGCCTGCTCGTAAATTTTGACAACGAAGTGAGACAGTGATAAGATACTAACACTCGTATTAGCATGGAGAGTGGTTCAGAAGCACATCTGGTCGTCCAGGCTTAGGTTGCACTTCTCTGAATCAATTAACGCGAAACCTGAGTTGGTTCCTTTGAAAGAAGACGGTCAGTCTTCTTCTCCTGTCCAATATTGTTTTCCTTCGCTAATGAAGCCGTCGTCGCCTACATGCTAAAGCCTGATAGTAATATCTTCCTTCATCGCTTTTAATATAGTCCATTCAAGTTTCTTTGCGCTCAATAAAAAAACATTCAGACTGCATGAAATCTAAAGAAAAAAAACTGGTGCAGGAACACTTGTTAAGACGAATAATGATGTACAAACGAGAGGGACGTTAAAACAGCCTTTGGATACGTAAATATAGATGAACGTAGTACTAATCATTCCACGTAATTTCTGAATTCTTCATCGATTCACCTCGTAACCTACTCGTTTCCTGTTCAGGCAAATAAGGATATCTCAAAATGTTCAAATGTCTGTAAATCTATCGGACCAAACTGCACGGTCAATAGTCCGTAGCTTACAAACTACTTAAACCTACGTAAACTAACCTACGGACAAACACACACACCCATGCCCCAGGGAGGACTCGAACCTCCACGGAGAGCAACCGCGCGCTCCGCAGCGAGGTGCTTTAGACCGCTCGGCTACTCCACCGCGGCAAGGATATCTGAAATCGACGATTTGTTCTGAGGGCATCGTTGACTTGTACGTTACTTTTGTAAAATAGAAACAGTTTATAGACGCTAAAATATCTCGAGGGAGAAAGTTTTATAATGGGCATATTGTAATACTAATCATGATGCTAAAATTGTTTGGCTGAAATTCTCTTCATTCAGTGCTAACAATGAGCAATCGTCAAATGTTTCAGGAGTACAGAAAGATACTCTCGTAAATACGAGAAGAGAGCAACTACAAAAGAAACTGGAGCAATCGTTGCAGTCAATTACGTGTATTAGAGGGTCACTTCCTTGTAGAAGCAGCATTGGTATCTGTTGATGACATCGTGCAAGGGCCTTCACTCTAGTGAAGGGGCTGCTCCACTTATTTATTATGCAAGCATGTAGCGCACAAGAAGGCAATCCTTTCCAACTATCGTTGGAACGGGAACCCACTTACCTGTCAGATCGTTCGACTCAACTGATGCCATGAAGAAACTTGTCCGGTGAAAGTCTATTTGGTAGACGTTCAAGTTCGTGACTAGTTGAAACGAAACGATAACTACATCGAGATTGAAAGGGCCACCGCTGATCTATTGTGCCATGAACAGTGCACAATGTATGAGGTGACACTGTCAGAAAATGGCACACTAAATCCCAGGAGTGCACAGTTAAGGATATCCATCTACTTATGTGACATAAAACTTCATCCTTCAGTTATTTTAAGTACTGTTGCTGTAGTTTAAACTAACAAAACTACATAAATCTATAAAATTTGGCAATAAAACGGCCACATAACTCAGTGTTTCGCTACATGGTGTGGGAAAAGTTTTATTATTCCATTGCCACTATTTCTGATAATATTATGTAATTACAGCAATGGAAAAGAAAAATTCAATTTCAGTTTCAGTACTGTGCTCTCTGAGTAATGCCACCGTTACGGGCCAATCCGAACTGGCTTTGAATTAACACAGATTAATACTTAAAAGCATCTAAACTCGAATTTCCTTGTCAGTACGCAACTGTGCTGCAATGAAGTAGTACCTCACAACATTGCCCTAGTTTCAGCAACTGACTACGTGCCTACTCGTCAAACCTCTTTCCACTCATTAGTGCGTTGACTAATGGTTGACACAGTTGATCACTCATTATTCGCTGATCGGTATTTATAAGTGCAAATTACGAACGAAATGGAAAACTGAAACATTTCGACCGTTTCGGGGTTGAAACAAATTCAACGTCAAAGTTGAAAATTTTGTGCTGGACCGGGATTCGAAACCCGATTTCCCGCTTCGGGCCAGCGGTCGCCTTAAACAATTACGCTATCCAGGCACGCTTCCCTCCCCACCCAGTTCTCAACTTCTAGTTCCCTCCCATTTATTCCTTTTGCTCGCGGCCTACACTGGATTCCCGCAAGGAATCGAGCGTTTGAATGCGTCCGCATTGAAATTGTCATTGCCTGATGTGGGCATATATACAATTATTGATATGGAGTCTCTCATTTTTTTTTTTTTTTTTTTTTTTTTTTTTTTTTTTTTTTTTTTTTTTTTTTTTTTTTTGGACATGTCCGAAAAAAACAGACACCATATCAATAACTGCAAATTACGAAGTCTGATCATGTTACACCACTAAACACATTTAATGAGAGGAAGACAAAAGGTAGTATAAGTAAAGAAAAGGAATGACTTACTCTGCGCATGGTATTGAAATAATTCATTAGAGACAAGTGAAAACTTACGCCTGAGCGGGACTTGAATATGGACTTTCCGCTTTTGGCCAGCGGTCACCTAAACCACCTTTTCTATCTGAACACGCTTCCTGTCCGCCACAAATTCTCATTAGTCGCTCACTACGGAAGTATCTCTGCTGTCCTCTGTATCCTGTTACTTTCGCTATACCGGATTCCCGCACGAGGTCGAACGATATTATCGCATCTGCGGTGAAAAAGTGAACCGAATGCCATCGATGCGTGGAAACATATATACCGATGGTGTGGTGTCTGCCCTTTCGGATATATTTTAAAGAACAGACACTGTACCATTCTATATAAACCCCAGACTATTAAAATGAAACATTTGAGATAAATAAGAGAGTTATCTTTGCATTTGTTTAAATATCCTTTATTTCCATATTCTGATATTAATAGAAGACGAATGGGAGCAATTTGCAAACTAAGTATAGCAGTCTCTATATGGTGTGGTGATCTGTCGAAAAACTTCAGTCTGTTTGAATCATTCAAAAATGTTCAAATGTTTGTATAGTCTATGGGACTTAACTACGGGGTCATCAGTCCCTAAACTTAGAAACTACTTATGAACTACTTACGAACAAGGACGGCACAAATATCCATGCCCGAGGGGGGATTCGAACCCCCGACCGTAGTGGCCGTGCAGACCGTGACTGGAGCGCCTTAGTCCCCTCGGCCACCGCGGCCGGCTTTGAATCATTAACATGAACGACTTTCTTTCTTAACGAACGACAGATTTGATCGGCAGACATAATTCAGAAAAACGCAGGCAATATGCCGTTAAAAGATTAAAAGTCTGAAAATGAATAAGCTAGGTGAGAGACAGTAGAATTCTTTTCAGCGAGAGGGGAACGGATGGAAGGCTATCTTTTAACGTCCCGGAAATCACAAGATGACCGGAGGCAGAGCGGAAGCCCTGATTTGGAATCTGTCGTGACCTGTCCAAAATGGCCACTCGTAAACGAACAGCTTAAAATCTTAACCTATATGTGCAAACGAATAAAATGTGTTACATTTACCACATCCTCTATGTTTACCTTGTGAATATGACGAAACGTGTTTGGGCCCGAAACTGAATATCGCCTAATGTACAGCACGCAATTACCTGTTATTGTTTGAAACTATTACAGCTGCTGTGAAAGTGGCCATCATCAGTACTGCGAATCATTTTAGAACGTTATTTCATTTCTTCAAGTGCGTAATCTATTATGACCTAAATTGTGATACAAAACCATTTCCCAAGTCACAAAAGAAAGATCGGGATGCTACTAAAAATTACAAGACAAAAGAGAAATACTGAATAACTCGTAAAAACACATAGAATTGAATGTCACATATGTTTTAAACTGCAGTACCATTATTGTGGTGTGTCTGAACACATTAATATTAACAACGAAATACAGATAAGAAAGCTTTGAGGGAATAATCTTTTCGTGATCTTCAGACAACCTTCCCCTTTCCTCTTCTCACACATATACGAGTAGCGCTCACTGCCATTTCGTTGTCTTTATAGCTGCCATTACAATAGTATCACAAGCGTATCACAGTGTGACTTAGTAGTAACCGTGATTACTCGATGGTCTCTTTCCAACGTTTTCCTCTTTCATAAGAGAGAGTGCAGACAGGCAACAGTAAATTATTTTGAAAGTTGATAGAGGAATGTGCTTCTAGTCGAGATGTCTACGTCTGTCTAAACGGACACTACTTACGATAAAAATAAATATCTGTACATCTTCGAAATATTTACTGAAACTGATCATCCAAGTAAGCGCCGACGCCTGTCTTGCTATTAACTTACGGAGACCGCAGGCATCGAGAACATCAAGAATGTAAGATTGAGCAAGGAATTCGTGCATGAAGTACCTCGTGAGGAGCCATGTGAAACAAAACAATACAGAATGGTCAAGGTAGCAACTGAAACTGATTTCCACTTTTCTCAAAAATGTTCAAATGTTTGTAGAGCTTATGGGACTTAACTACGGGGTCATCAGTCCCTAAACTTACAAACTACTAAGAACGGCACAAATATCCATGTCGGAGGGGAGATTCTAACCCCCGACCGTAGTGGCCGTGCAGACTGTGACTGGTGCGCCGCAGAGCGCTCGGCCACCGCGGCCGGTCCACTTTTTTCAAAGTTCAAAGTTTGTGTAACTAAGGGCCCAAACTACTAAGGACATCGGTCTCTAGATGACACCCTACTCCAACCTGTGCTAAGGGCAATACACGCCCATACCCAAGGGAGGACTCGAACCTCTCTTCGTATTTTACGACGAAAGAATATATTTTGTGTTATACATCTTCTCCATCAGGCCTACTAGGCATCTTACTTTGTTCTGAATGTGGCGTTAATTTTGATTTTTAACTGTAATTTTTCTCCAAACTCATAATTCAAATTCAAATGTTTGTGAAGTTTATGGGACTTAACTGCGGGGTCATCAGACCCTAAACTTAAAAACTACCTTATACTAAAGACAGCATAATCATTCATACCCGAGGGAGGATTCGAACCTCCGACGGGAAACGGCCTCGCGTATCGCAGCATAGCGCCTCAATGCGCTCGGCCGCTCCGCCGCGGCAACTCATAATTAATAAAACTGATAAATTGAGTGGGAGCTAACTCGTGGCAGCCTTCCTGCCCCCATTGTGACCCTCTTTGAGCCAATAGTTTCATTTCACTGTATACATTGTAGCGGATGTTCATAATAAATGGTGTTTATTCGAGCCCATCCGTAATTCTTAACTTTTCATAATATTTTCTTCCGCAAATTAAGGAATTCTTAGTTCTTTATCCCAAGGTACATATCATATTTATTCCTTTGTTGAACCGTATCTAAGCCCTCCAGACTCCAAAAACAATCCTATCTAAAGCCCTTCCAACTCCAAAAACTCGAAACTCAAACACTCCCAGCTATCTTTGTTGTAACTTATCCATTTTCCTTCATTATTTATCGTACTAACATTTTATTCTTTCATGCAATAATGTTGTTCCGATAAAGAGTGTTTCTTTAAAAAACGTCTTCTTTTATGTCGCCTTACTGATGAGCCTGCATTATTTGCTTTGATTCCAGCGGTTATGTAGTGCACCCACACTTATTTAGGTAACATATTGAGTAATATGTGTATGATAAATTCGCAGATGTCCTAACCACATGTATGTATTCATATTCACAGAATATATGACATCAACTGCGAATGGGCAAAGCTGAAAATGTATACCCAGCCGGGATTCGACCCCGAGTCTTCCGCTTTCTAGGCAGTTGCGCTGACCACTGCACCACTGGGGCGCAGTGATCACCGCACCTGCAAGGACTACCTATGCCCGTCTCCCGTCAGACACAAATTGCCAGCTTTACTCTGCCACTGTGTCCCCCGTGGTGTAGTGGTCAGTGCAACTGCCTAGAAAGCGGGAGACCCGGGTTCGAATCCCGGCTGGGTACAATTTTCAGCTTTACCCATTTGCAGTTGATGTCATATATTCTGTGAATATGAAAGAATAACAACTGCAGGATCAGAAGTGACGTCTGTTCTTTCGGAATAGACGGCACATATATACATGTATTTATATCGCTATTTATGTTTCAATACCAACTTCTTTTGTTGGAGGTTATTATTTTAGTCTGTGTTCGTCCACAATAGGTTATGGAAACCACGAGTGAACACTCAATAAACAGTACGGTTTTAGGTTCATCACTCATGGTTTATTTTTTTCGTCAAATTTGCCGTTTTGTGGAAAACACATCCACAGGAAACCTGTGAAGAAGACAGCAAGCCGGCCGCGGTGGCCGACGAGACTAAGGCGTTTCAGTCACGGTCTGCACGGCCACTACGGTCGGGGGTTCGAATCCCCCCTCGGGCATGGATATTTGTGTCGTCCTAGTTCATAAGTAGTTTGTAAGTTTAGGGACTGATAACCCCGTAGTTAAGTCCCATAGCCAAAAAAAAAAAAAAAAAAAAAAAAAAAAAAAAAAAAAAAAAAAAAACTAGGAGATTGCCTTGTCGTGCATCAAGCACTTATGGTATCTGACATTCATAGACATTTTTTTACCTTTGAGCAGTATGAAGAACGACGCATCACACCAGAAAAAAAAAATCAATTTCTTCGGCAGTACCTAGTCTCCTATCATCCTATCGCAACAACATTTTAGTTCGATAGTGATTCGGTGGTCAACACTTGATTTGCTTTCATGTATGACACTGAGGATTTTTTCTTTCTTGGTGAAAAACTCAGATCTTTTGTGACACGACTGATACAGCAATTCAAGTATGCGGACGCCCTTGACCCCGTATTAATTGATCGTTTAATTTGGAGTTGTAACGCTACCGAAGCTTAAGGGATCTTAGCGTTGGCCACCGTTGCTTGTCCTTGCAAGGGCGCTGATGACTTTGCTATTTATCGCACTAAAATACCAATCATCGTCATTACTGTTTACATACCACAGAACACCTCTTTCCAGGGTAATAATGCCCCTCCATGCTCATTACCAACTAAAAATTCTTCGTTTTTATCACCGCTAGTTATCCGAGTAGATGCGGTATAATACCGTGCAAATCATATTAGTGAACTAAGAAACCTCCTGAAATAATTGGTTTGCTACTTTAACGAATTGCTTAATCAAATATCACGCCTGAATAGTTGACGAATTTCAAGCCATTACTGGCGATTACAACAGGGCGTAATCTGTCTGTGAAAGAATGAGTAGCAGGAGGGTGATTGCTGTAGCGGCAAGCGATGTTGTTAGTGTTTGCGGATCTCGTACACGATACCGTGGCGTAGTCCCACACATCCCGTTCACCCGACAGGTGCTAAGATAAATGTACAGGCTATTGCGGGGCTGAGGAACGGTCAGTCACGTAACTGAGCGAGAGAAGGCAGCCACCGACCCAGAGGCAAGGAGAACCTCCACGCCTTTCTCCGCCGGACTGGAAGCCAACCTTTCCATTCCGAGCTACGTATCAGATCCGCATAAAGGCCGCTGTTAATTGCGCTCGCCTGTGACACAGCAAAGAACGAGCACTTTTGCTGAAAGTAGCCGTAAAACGTTGATAGCTGCTTTTAAATAGTCGTTAGGACTTCACATTAATTTTTTCCGCGCACTTCTCTTTGCGAGAGTCCAGGAGTTGTTCTCTCCGCTGCAGATATTATGAAAAAGATGTTTCAACATCTGCTTTGCCTGTAATATTCCCGGTAAGAATGGCGTGACGATAGCTCTTAAGCCTAACAGTTGAAGCACTGGATGTAACGGTAACTAGTCGGACGACAAAACAACAGTAAGAAGAACGTTATAGCAGATATTCTAAAATTTCTTGTGCTTACCTGTTCAAATGTTCAAATGTTTGTATAGTCTATGGGACTTAACTACGGGGTCATCAGTCCCTAAACTTACAAACCACTTATGAACTACTTACAAACTAGGACGGCACAAATATCCATGCCCGAGGGGGGATTCGAACCCCCGACCGTAGTGGCCGTGCTGACCGTGACTGGAGCGCCTCAGTCTCTTCGGCCACCGCGGCCGGCTGTGCTTACCTGTAGAAGGGATTTAGTACATAAATTTTTGCGTTTAATTATACATCCAGAAGTAGTCACTTAACTATTACCATAAAAACAATATCGCCGGCCGCGGTGGCCGAGGGGACTGAGGCACTCCAGTCACGGTCTGCACGGCCACTACGGTCGGGGGTTCTAATCCCCCCTCGGGCATGGATATTTGTGCCGTCTTTAGTATAAGGTAGTTGATAAGTAGTTTGCAAGTTTAGGGACTGATGACCCCGTAGTTAAGTCCCATAAGCTTAACAGACATTTGAACATTTTTTGAAAAACTATATCAACCTAAGTTTCAGATGTATTAATTAATGTTGGCGCTTCTTACGTTGTTCAGTGCAGAAATTGCTTAACTTTTTGACTAGCATATTCGTTGGACAAATTGTATACGCTCATGTACTACAGTCAAAACACTTGAATAATTCATAGCCGCGCGGGAGTAGCCGAGCGGTGCCGGGCGCCGTACCTCAGCGCGCCCGACCCGAGGGCTCAACGCCCTCTGTAATAAAAAATCTGAGCATAGAACACGTAGAACAAGAACGAACAAACACGATCAGCGTCCGCAACAAAGAGAATTAACCACAGAAAGAAAAGCGGTCTGGAGCGCCACGTTGCGGATCGCACGGCCTCCCGCGTCAGAGGTTCGAATCCACCCTCGGGCATGAATGTTTGTGTCGTATTTAGAATAAAAATGTTCAAATGTCTGTAAATCTATCGGACCAAACTGCGTGGTCATCAGTCCGTAGCTTACAAACTACTTAAACCTAGGTAAACTAACCTACGGACAAACACACACACCCATGCCCCAAGAAGGACTCGAACCTCCACGGCGAGCAACCGCGCGCTTCGCAGAGAGGTGCTTTAGACCCTCGGCTACTCCACCGCGGCGTCTTTAGTATTAGTTAGTTCATAAGTAGTTTGTAAGTTTAGGGACTGATGAACTCGCAGTTAAGTCCAAAAAAATTTTCAAATGTTTGTAGAACTTACGGGACTTACCTACGGGGTCATCAGTCCCTAAGCTACAAACTACTTATGAACTAGCTAAGACTAAGGGTGGCACAAATATCCATGCCCGAGGGGGGATTCGAACCCCCGACCGTAGTGTCCCTGCAGACCGTGATTGGAGCGCCTCAGTCCCCTCTGTCACCGCGGCCGGCGCAGTTAAGTCCCATAAGCTTTACAAACAATTGATCATTTTTTGAATTTTTGAGTAATTCATAATGATTGCTACCGAACCTATAAACGCTTAGTATAGAGCAGTGTTCGTCAACCACGCAAAGACTTGTTCGGGCGGGAGAGGGGGGGGGGCGGTCAAAAAGGACGTCCAAATGACTGAAATGGCTATGTACACTGGTCTGCGGGGCATATTTGCCCTAAATTATATTTTCAATGAGTTTTTACCTCTAAACTCATCCCATGCATGCAAAATCCACACAGAGGAAGCGCAGACTGCACTTCCGAGTATCGTTTGATCGCCATTGACCGTAACAAATGAACCGCTAAACTACAGTACCTTAGTATACAGGGTGTTACGAAAAGGTACGGCCAAACTTTCAGGAAACATTCCTCACACAAAAAGAAAGAAAATATGCTATGATGACATGTGTCCGGAAACGCTTAATTTCCATGTTAGAGCTCATTTTAGTATTTCTCTTTAAATGTAAACTTAAATAATTCGTGCAGACAATTATCAAAATACCCAATTGTTTCGTTAGTATGTACTGTACTTCCTTGATTCACGTCATCAACACAGATTTTCTGTGAACGTTTGGGCAGGAATTGTTGGTGATGTCTTGATTGGGTCTGATGTTCTTCCACCTACGCTCACTGGAGCACGTTATCATGATTTCATACGGGATACTCTACCTGTGCTGCTAGAACATGTGCCTTTACAAGTACGACACAACATGTGGTTCATGCACGATGGAGCTCCTGCACATTTCAGTCGACGTGTTCGTACGCTTCTCAACAACAGATTCGGTGACCGATGGATTGGTAGAGGCGGACCAATTCCATAGCCTCCATGCTCTCCTGACCTCAACCCTCTTGACTTTCATTTATGGGGGTATTTTAAAGCTCTTGTCTACGCAACCCCGCTACCAAATGTAGAGACTCTTCGTGCTCGTATTGTGGACGGCTGTGATACAATACGCCAATCTCCAGGGCTGCATTAGCGCATCAGGGATTCCATGCGACGGAGGGTGGATGCATGTATCCTCGCTAACGGAGGACATTTTGAAGATTTCCTGTAATAAAGTGTTTGAAGTCAGGCTGGTACGTTCTGTTGCTGTGTGTTTCCATTCCATGATTAATGTGATTTGAAGAGAAGTAATAAAATGAGCTCTAATATGGGAATTAAGCGTTTCCGGACACATGTCCACCTGACATATTTTATTTCTTTGTGTGTGAGGAATGTTTCCTGGAAGTTTGGCCGTACCTTTTTGTAACATCCTGTATAGCTTGGTACCAAGGAATACAGTCATTGATTGTGTCTAATTTTTCAATGTAGAGACCACGGGCTCGAAGGCTACGTCTGTTTGCTAAACCATAGCAGAGTATCATATCTGCCCTTTCACTAGCCGTGTAGTAAGTTTCCATTGCTAACAACTAGTGGAAGAGAGCACAGTAAAAGTGAATTCGATTTTGTAAGAAGGTTAACACCATGATTCACGCCCAGGGTCGACAGTACTGTACAATAAGGCACAGCAACACGGTGCAACACTAGTCGAATCACATAAATGCCTGCAGACAACCTAATGGTAGGGAGAGTACTGTAAGGTATCGTAATACATGCTGACACATTTGATTGGGTCTCAGTGCAATGGCTGTGCTAATATCCGCAACCAAGCGTCTCACAGCCTTCCCCTGGAATCGTGTGTTTATCTCAGAAAGTTTGTTTCCGGACTCGTGTTTCTCCTATGATATCCAAGAATTATTTATTAGTCTTGCGTTTCTATCTTTTTTGTCCTCTGCCGCCTTCACTATTTCATTTCTCAATGCTACCCATTCTTCTTCTACTATTTTATTTCCCCCAGTTTCTGTCAATTGTTGCCTAAAGCTCCCTCTGAAATCCTCAAGAACTTCAGGTTCCTTCAATTTATACAGGTCCCATCTCCTTATTTTCCTACCTTTTTTCAGTTTTTTCAGTTTCAGTTTAGAGTCTGACACTCTGCCACTGTCCAACCGAGGCGCACACGTATACAACCTTATTTCATGATTCTTAAACCAACTGTTTGTTATGATTAAATTATGTTCCGTGCAAAATTCTACCAGGCGATCTCCTCTTTCATTCCTCTTGCCCAGTCCATATTTACCTACTATTTTCCTTCCCTTCTTTTGGCTATTTATTTCTCGTATTTTGTAATTATGATTAGCTCTCCCTGTATAGGTGGGTGCTAACCAAACATTTTTGCGTTCGGAAGAGAAACATGCTGATACAAATTTCGTGAACAGATTTCGCCTATACGAATAACATATCTCTTTTAACGATTACCACCCCAAATCGTGCATCATTTCCGTGACACTCTCCTGTATCGCGATATTACAAAACGAGCTGCCCTTCTCAGAACTTTTTCTATGTCCTTCAACGTTCCCACCTGGCAAGGATTTCACAATGCACAGAAATACTTCAAAATAGAACAGAAAAGTGTTGCGTAGGCAGTTTATTTAGTAGAATTGTATCTCCTAAGTGTTCTGCAAGTGAAACGCAGCTTTGGTTCACCTTCCAAACGAAGTTTTCTGTGTGTTCTTTACTGTTGAAGTAGTTCTCGTCGGTGTTCCGTCGGAGGTTCGAGTCCTCCCTTGGCATGGGTGTATGTGTTGTCCTTAGGTTAATTTAACTTAGTTTATTTATCTTCTAAGGTTTTCCAGGCGTAATTCTTCTTTCAATAACTTTCGGATGTGCATCCGGATCCCGTCGTCATTCTGACACATTTCAGCCTCGACGGCCAATAGCTAGTACTCGCTCAATACCTGAAAATGGCCGTATGTCTCCGGGCAGAAATATCGTGTCAGAATGACGACTGGATCCGACTGCACACCCGAAAGTTACTGGAATTAGGTTATGTAGTTTGTAAGCTAGGGACTAATAACCAAGCAGTTAAGTCCCATACAAACATTTGATCATTTGAAGTAGTTCTTAATTGTAATTCCTAGGTAATTAATTTTACTTACAGTCTTTAGTTTTAACTGATTTATCGTGTAAATGAAGTTTACTGGGTTTCATTTAGTGCTCTTATGGATGACACCAGTTTTCATTATTTAGGTGCAACTGCTAATGTTCGCACAATGCAGATATCTAAATCGTTTTGCAGTTGCGTCTGATCTTCTGGTGACTTTACTAACTGATGAACGACAGTTTAACACGCGAACAGTGTTAGAGAGCTGCACAGATTGTCTCCTAAATCTTTTATAAAAACGAGGAACAGTGGCGGCCCAATAACATTTCCTTGCGGAACGCCAGATATCACATCTGTCTTAGTCAAAGACCTTCCGTGAGGTACTATGTACTGCGCCTTTTCTGACAGGAAATCACGAATCCAATCGGATAACCGAGACGATATTCCATAACAATGCAATTTTATTCGAAGCCGCTTGTGAGGTACAGTGTCAAAAACCTTCCGGAAATCTAGAAATATGCAATCAATTTGAAGTCCCTTGTCAATAGCACTCATCAGTTTATGTGAGTAATGAGCTAGCTTTGTTTGAAAGAACGATACTTTCCGAATGTAAGGGTCAATAGGTTGTTCCTCGTTTTTATTTTCCATTTTCGAACAAAGTATATGTTCCAAAATCCTGCTGCGCGTCGATAACACTAGCATCAGTTATCATTTGATACTACTGAAGAATTCAGCACGGTTACGATTACCGTCTCTCGACCTTCAGAGCTTTGTTCAGACTTCTGCATTAAAGCTTTGTTAGAACTGTTTCGACATCCCTCGGTAGCTAGGGTACAGAAGCCATAAGCCCGCATTTACGACGACGATAAAAACTTTCTAGGAAGGGAACGTAGAGCACACTCATCGAGTAAAAAGTGTAGCTGGCGCGCTCTGCAACCGAAGGGAAGAATGCGAGCGAGCTAGGACAAGACACGAATCGGCGTTACGTGAGCTTTACGAGTTCTCCGGCTCCGATTCCCAGACGCCGACCCTGCTCTCACACGCCGTTGCAAAAGCGGTTCCCTTCCTGGTCTCACCTTTCACCGTTATGGATCACTGGTAGCGCACGCGTCACATGCATTGACGGTACCGATCGAGGTGGCGCGGTAGTTAACACGATCACTGGTTCTGTCGCTTCGTAATAGGGCTGCCCTCCGGGAGATGCTGACCGATGCAAAAGCAGTTCCCTTCCTGTTACCACCTTTCACCGCTCTGAGTCACTGGTAACCACTCGCTGTATGCATTAACTGTACTAGCCGAGGTGCCGCAGTAGTTAACGTGTTCACTGGTTGCCGGCCGCGGTGGCCGAGGGGACTGAGGTGCTCCAGTCACGGTCTGCACGGCCACTACGGTCGGGGGTTCGAATCCCCCCTCGGGCATGGATATTTGTGCCGTCCTAGTTCGTAAGTAGTTCATAAGTAGTTTGTAAGTTTAGGGACTGATGAACCCGTAGTTAAGTCCCATAACTATTTGAACATTTGTTCACTGGTTGCGGAGCACTGCAGTAGGTCTGTCCCTGAGGAATTCTCCATTAGGTGTAGGAGTGGTCAGTGATAAAATTGGGGAATGCAGCGACGGCTGTGTCCTAGAGTGTACAGGGTGTACTCATTCTCTCGGAATGAAGAAATCTGAAAGACAGAAGAAAATTCCTTGCGAGTGGAAGTTAGCCTTGATGCATACACTACATATGAATGACTATAAACACGATGTTGAAAACTATAACGAAATTACTTTACTACCTATTGAAAAAAAAAATATTTTCCAAGAGTTTACTGAACAGAGTAGAAGCAACAATGGACTGCCATTTACCTGAACACCCAAGTGCTTTTACGAAGGGCATACGAAGAAATAAAAAATATTTATCAAAGCAATACCTATTGGTCTTCAAGGAGTTTCTGCGATCGTTATATGAATAAAATTCTTGAATATCCGTCTCCAGATCGCTTTTATTTTCTAAAACATGACCGGTTTCGGGACAGCTGCCCATCTTCAGATCTGTTAAACAAATGTTACAACTGAATATAAGGTACTATTTACAAATTATGATATCATATAGTTAAAGGAAAAACAGTAAAAACGTACCAAATTTTGAAGTTACAGACTAACCTGTCCTGTGATGAACGAATGTTCACAGTCGTTACTAAAACATAGTAGCTTCCTGAGGCTTTATATAATGTACTTAAAATCATCTGATTGGTGGGGATCATTTTTGTTAAAATCATTCTCAATAAGTAATTATTGACGTACATATGTTTTTCCTTTATGATATCATACTTTGTAAATAGTAGCTTATATTCAGTTGTAACATTTGTTTAACAGATCTGAAGATGGGCAGCTGTCCCGAAACCGGTCATGTTTTAGAAAATAAAAGCGATCTGGAGACGGATATTCAAGAATTTTAAAAAATATTTAATCTTTACTGATTCGTTCGCCACCGAACACTGAAAAGATAATGCAGTTATCTGTGTTGACTTCAAAAATGCCGTCGAGTCCGTAAAGAGACGAAACATAGATGATATTCAAATGTGTAAGCCTAATGGACCATACTGCTAAGGTCATCACTCCGTACGCTTACAAACAAATTAATTTAAACTAACTTACGCTGATGAGAACAGACACACCCATGGCCGAGGGAGTACTTGAACCTCCGGCGGGAGCAGATGCGCAATCCGTAGCATGGCGCCGCATACTGCGCGGCCATTTCCACGAAACATAGACAAAATATCCAAGAATTTTGTGGATACTCGTAAATTATCAAATGTAGGGAATTCGTGAGTCCAGGAGTGTCAACACGAACTGTTGCCAACCAGTGGGCACACAGATCTCTATCCCGTCTTCCACTCACGCGACAGGATCGACTTGCACGGCTCCACTGATGCCATCAGAGGCCCACTTGTAAGATGGAAAGGTGGGTCGTGTAGGCGTCACCAGATGTCCTCTGTGGTTTCATACGCTCGTGTCATGAATCTTACTTCACCTCTCATCGATCATTCTAATAGTTTGTACCAAATACTATCCGATGCAGTGGCACAAAATACTGCACACAGTTCCAGAAAGTTTTGGTAGCTTGTATAAAAAAAATGTTCAAATGTTTTTTAAGCTTATGGGATTTAACTACGGGGTTATCAGTCCCTGAACTTACAAACTACTTATCAACTAGCTTATACTATGGACGGCACAAATATCCATGCCCAAGGGAGGATTCGAACCCCCGACCGTAGTGTCCGTGGTAGCCTGTATCATTACAGAAACAAAGGGTGGCAAAATAGTGTAGGTGGGAGACGCCAATGTGTGGAGATCAATTCGGCCACGGTAGAATAGCCGTGCGCACTGAGGCGCCCTGCTACGGTGCGCGCGGCCGTTCGTCGTCAGGGTTTCGAGTCCTATCTCGGGCATGAGTGTCTGTGTTGTCCTTAGCTTAGTTTAAGTAGTTTTGGATTCCAAGACTAAATTAAATTCCAGTATTACCTTGTTGTTGGTTTTTGTTTTGCAACAAAATTTACAAATTTGAACTCGTATTCGGACAGTGTTCCATTCCCTCCGCAAACAATGGCGCATTTTCCCATTGTTGCAGACAGTTTGTACTTTTACTTTGGAATGTACAGTAGGACTGTAATGTGTATATGTATAGTGCAGTGTCATGTTGGATAGAAGGGAGAGGATGAAATTCGGTACCAGCACGTAGCTCAACCTGTTAAAATGATACCAAGGTGGACACCAGGCTTAACGTGTGTTACTTATTGATTCTTCCTCGTATTTATTTTTTACTAGAGACATCCTGGTGACGAAAGCCTTTCACCCAACGAGATACAATTTGTTGCCGGAGCCACGACCACGTCTCTCGAAGGAAAATAAGTTAAAAAGAAATCAAATGTTTGTAATGCTTAAGGGACTTAACTGCGGAGTGCGTGTCAGTTTGTCACCGATAGAACTGCGCATGCGCAGAGCTGTTGTCGAGTTCCATAAGCAACTATGCGCATCTGCAGTTTTGCAGCTTACGTGTGTGTCAGTTTTTTCCACCGATAGCTATTATTAACGTTTTACCGTGAAGTAACTACGAGAGAGTAATGATCTGTGCTAGAGCTGATCGATATTCATCGCTGTTAGATAGACATTGGTGTTAGAATCAACTTTTAAAAATATTTTTAGACATGCTATTACCATGAGTGACAGAAATATGTTACAACTGGACAAAAACATAGAGTACAATACAGAATACAGATTTATATATACCTATTTCGTTTGTGGCTTGGTATCCTGGACCATATCAAAATAAGGTGCGTAAAGTTAAAAACTGTTGATGGTCCTCTGCTAGGAGAGCCTAACAAAGATGGAAAGATTTTTTGCTTATGGGACTTAACTACGGGGTTATCAGTCCCTAAACTTACAAACTGCTTATGAACTACCTTATACTGAAGACGACACAAACATCCATGCCCGAGGGGGGATTCGAACCCCCGACGGCGGACGGCCGCACGCACCGCAACACGACGCTCCAGTACGCGCGGCTAATCCGCCGCGGCTAAATAAATTCAAATATTTGTAAGCCTAAAGGACCAAATCTTGTGTGGGCGTCGGTTCTTAAACTTACAAACTACTTCAACTAACTTATACTAAGGACAACACACACAGCCATGCCCGAGGAAGGACTTGAACCTCCGACGAGAGGGGGCATGCGATCCGTAATGTGGCGCTCCAAACCACGCGGTTATTCCAGCACGGCACTTCACTTCTGACTGCACCACTTTATCGCTAAAAAATGAAGATTTCGACGTCGTTCTTTACCACTTGAAAAGGTTGAATATTGTGTAGGGCAATGTCGGCACCGTATGGAGGAAGATTGATGACAATAAGCTGAACACTTCGTTGTAGATGTGACACTCGTGCTTTCGTACGGCAAGCAACTTTTCACGCATCGTCTATTTACGTTACACAATGATAGGGTTGAAACTTAGGTCACCAAAGTGCGAAAGACAACCGAAGTAATATGAATGATATGTAATACTCCAGCTAAAATTTAGAACAAGCTCTCGTAGATCTCACTCAGAAACGATAATTCGTAACCTGCTAGTCGTGAGAGATCTATGAATTAATTCAAAACACAATCACAGCTGCTTTATAGGGGTTTAATTCTTTTATGGATAATCATACAAAGACGTCGGTTTACTCGGTTTTTCGTGTAAATTCTTTCACGCACAATAGGGGAACGACACTAGAGAAAGGAATCATTATATAAAATTTTCACGGTTAACAAGCCGCGTCAAGCCGAGCTAAGGCTCTCGAGCTTTCAATGTCGACCGAGACTGACACGGTTTTATTGAACTGACGCGGCTTGTGAACCCAGAAAATTTTATCCAAGCGTCCCATCGTGAAAGACTTTAAGGGAAGGAACAGCTCCTACCAGTCTACGTTGTCAGCGTGTCTGCTTGCAGCATAAACAATCAGGTTGTATACCCAGTACTGATAACTAATCTTCACTTGGTCTGAGGTGTGAAACGATGTGAACTTAGCCACGTGGTGCAAATTGAGTATTAAGGTGGGGAACGTAGCGACGGCGGAGACAGCGATGTGCTCAGTCCATGCCCTTCTATAATTCATCCTAATGACGTCACTGGATGACACTGCGGAGTTCAGTAATGAATTGCTCGACTTAACAATACTTCCTCGTATTTATTTTTTACCATAGTCTACCTGGTGACGAAAACTTTTCACCCAACGAGATGCAATTTGTTGCCGGAGCCACGACCTCGCCTTTCGAAGAAAAATAAATAAATTAGTTGAAATATTTGTAAGCCTAAAGGACCAACCTTGCGTGGGCGTCGGTCCCCAAAACATACAAACTACTTCAACTAACTTATACTAACGACAACACACATACCCATGCCCATGCACAGGGACATGATTATCTTGTAGCTTTACAATCTTTTTAATGTAAGAGGGGCGTTGAAGAGCTGCAAAACAGTAATGTTGGTATAATGAAGTCGTTATTCGAAAGAAATCACCGGAAGTCTGAACAGAACTATTCCACTATTCCACTGTTTCCTGGTGGTTTCCTTGTTCCCAGAATACCTGTGACTATGATAGGAGCCAGTTCTCCATTGCATTGAATTTCATTGAATTTCGTCCTTACAATTTGTGTGATCTTGGAGATATGTGGGCGCACGTCTTCGTGGAGAAAAATCACTGTCACTCTCAGCCCAGGCCGTTTGTTGTTGATGTGCTTGTGTACGGTATGAAAATTATTTCAGAGTTCACGTCACTGTTAGTCGTTTTCCCGTGATAGGGGTATTCGATGAGTATCTGATGATTAATTTTGAATATAGACTTCAGAAACTGATTGTTGTTTGGTTCCATTTCATTTGAACACCCCCCCCCCCCCAAATCGTACTCTTTTCATAGTGCATCAGTTAGCTGATGTGAGATCAGTTTTCTCTAATACACGACAAAATACTATTAGCGAACAATGAATACAAACAGTAAATATGCAAAACTCCTCGAAGTAACCCATCGGATAGACCGAACATGCGATGAAAACATATTAAAGGTAGTAGGAAAAGTATATACTAAGCTTAAACTCATGGGAATGTGCAAAGGCAATGTACTTAATCCACGAAAGAAATGGATTACGAACACTTGTTCAGCCGTTGAGTAAGTATTGCTAATCAGCCTGTGATCCATACTAAACTTGCTCAGTACCTATGATGGACCGAGACGGAAAGAAGACAGATTTAAGTCTCTTTTATTTGGAGCACGAGTGCAACGACGATGTTCAATATGCTCCACTGGTAAATAATAGAAGAAAGGTGTTGCGCGCTACGAAGAAGTTTACTGTTGAAATTGTAAGGGCAAACGTTCCGAATGTGATCGAGTATATTACTTCGTGTGACATACGACTCGTGAAGTGAACGCCAGATAACTTGACTAATCTAGAGTTTTACCGATAGTCATTCTTACCATGTACCTTTTTCAGGTGGAACAAGAAAGTGGAAGGTAGCTTGCGTACTGTAGAAGTAAATGTTAATGCCGATGAAATATTGTGACCAGAAAATAGATTCGATCACTTACAGAAAGATGAGAACAACTACCCGTCAATATTTCTGGATTACTGCTGATGCCAGTTGTATAATGAAGCTATGCAGTGGCGTGTGTGAGAATTTGAAACTCCTTTGTAGATTATAAATTGTGTAGATGACAGGAACTCGAATCTCGAATCTTTCTTCCAGAGATGCTGCTACTATTAGGCATGCAGGAGAACTTTTATGAAATCTGGATAGTATTTTAATGGTTAACACTACAGGAAATGTTGGAGTGCCGCACGGGAATGGCCGAGCAGTTATAGGCGCCATGACAAGTGCAGAGAGGCCGTTCCCTGCGGAAGTTCGAGTCTTCCCTCGGGCATGTGTGTGTGTGTGTGTGTGTGTGTGTGTTGGCCTCAGATTAATTTAAGATAGTTTACATAGTTTTTAAGCCTAGGGACTGACGACCACAGTAGTTTGGCCCCATAGATTATCAAACATTTGGACATTTAATGGTTGGAGAAGACGTCGGCGCCGGTTACTGTCACTAGGCCACAGCGAGACAGCAACCGCCGGTCGTTGAACTGTATCATCAACGTCTGTGTCGTCAGACCACGAGCGCCAGGCCACAGCCCAACGTCACGCAATCGACGCAGCCTGGCCAACCTACTGCCGATTACGCCACGCCTCGGGCATTGCCCTCGTTCCAGATAATTCCCATTTACTCCACAACACACCTTCCAAAACGCCAGCCCTAAGGCACAGAGAAAGGAGATTTAACGGCAGGCACAGAGAATACGTCACCTCCGACACCGCAGGTCACTGCGTGTGTCAACTGTCGCTACGAGTCTACGATTCGCAAATCTGCCATCGTACAGCTACGAACGTTGAACTGCTGCCTGTCTTCTCTGCCCGGGCAGTGAAAACTGTGCCCGTAGCCTATTCCTGCTACATCTAAATCTATATATATACTCCGCAAGCCACATCACAAAATTTTCAAATGTTTGTTAAGCTTAAGGGACTAAACTGCGGTGTCATCAGTCCCTAAACTTACAAACTACTTATGAACTACCTTATACTAAAGACGACACAAACAGCCATGCCAGAGGGGGGATTCGAACCCCCGACGGGGAACGGCCTCGCGCATCGTAGCATAGCGCCTCAATGCGCTCGACCACTCCGCCGCGGCATAGATCTTTCCAGTAGTAATAAACCACAGTGTCGCTGTAACCCCGTCTTCTGCAGATATAATATTGCTCATGCGCTTATTCCGCTTTGTGATGTGAGGAACCAATTTATTGAGTAAAATACTGATACTATGTAGCATCCATTCTCAGGTTATTTATATGACTTGACGTCCTCCACTTGTAATTCAAATGTTTCAAATGTTTGTTAGGCTTGTGGGACTTAACTACGGGCTCATCAGTCCCTAAACTTACAAACTACTTATCAACTAGCTTATCCTAAGGACGGCACAAATATTCATGCCCGAGGGGGGATTCGAACTCCCGACCGTAGTGGCCGTGCAGACCGTGACTGACGCGCCTCAGTCTCCTCGGCCACCGCGGCCGACCCTCCACTTATAGCCCCGCTACAAATTTTCTGAATGGTTTGTTGTCATCATGTGTAACACACATCTTCACCCAAGTCAGTTTTCTTTATCCACAACTTGTCTTCGTTCAAATGCATACAAAATGTAATTGTGGTTGTAGCAATTGCAGTGCCTAACATGGTATGCAGTGTCAGAAAATCAGGCGATGCTAAGGAATTAGATTAACTAATGAGACGATAAAAGTAGTGGATGAGTTTTGTTATTTGGGTAGCAAGATAACTTCTGATGGCCGAAGTAAAGAAGATATAAAATCAGAATGGCTATGGGAAGAAAAGTGTTTCTGAAGAAGCGAAATTTGCTAACATCCAATATTAGTTGAAAGGTTAGGAAGTCTTTTTTGAAAGCATTTGTCTGGAGTGTAGCATTGTATGGGAGTGAAACGTGGACGATAAGGAGTTTAGACCAAAAGATTATAGAAGCTTTTGAAATGTGGTGCTACAGACGAATGATGAAGGTTGGATTGGTAGATCACGTAACTAATTAGGAGGTGCTCAACAGAATTGTGGATAAAAGGAGTTTCTGGCATATCCTGACTAAGAGAAGGGATATGTTGGTGGGACACATTCTGAGACATCAAGGAATCGTCAACTTAGCATTAGAAGGAAGTGTGTGAGGTAAAAATCGTAGAGGAAGACCGAGGGACAAATACAGGAAGCAGATTGAAAAGGATGTAGGTTGCCGTTCGTATTCTCAGATGAAAAGACTTGCACAGGGCAGGGTAGCGCGGAGAGCTGCATCAAACCAGCCTGCGGAGTGAAGACCACAACAACAACAAGTTTTTACTGTCCGCCATCTTGCAATATGACGTAGAATATGATGACTGTGTAAGACCCCTTTTTAGCTCCACGTCAAGGTTTATGTCCAAGAAATTTCATGAATATTTGATAATATTTCTTTGTCAAAGATTTGGTCACAAATATAATCGTTTATTAGCGGCCTAACTGTGGGGGTCTCGTAGGCTTACTGGCATTTCCTTGAGTAAAGACGGCAGCGAGGTCTGGAAGATTAAGCGTGACCACGTCGTTGCGGTGAGGAGGCGGTTGCGATGTCGGAGAGAGGCGTGTCAGGCTCTGGTCCGGCCGTGTGGCTGGCCAGCTGCCCGCAGAGAAAGAGCGCGGGGAAAGTGTAGCACACGCCTGCCACCGCTATTGGCACTCGCCGGCGCCCGCTCTGCGTACCAGCCATGCACTCATTCCCAGTTTCTCTTGCCTTTCAGTTGGAAATTTCTTGGAAATGCAACCATTGGAATAAAATACTGCCGGCCTCGGTGGCCGAGGGGACTGAGGCGCTCCAGTCACGGTCTGCACGGCCACTACGGTCGGGGGTTCGAATCCCCCCTCGGGCATGGATATTTGTGCCGTCCTTAGTCTTAGCTAGTTCGTAAGTAGTTTGTAAGCTTAGGGACTGATGACCCCGTAGTTAAGTCCCATAAGTTCTACAAACATTTGAACTTTTTTTTTTGATGCTGTCATTGGTTTCATGCTCAACAGTGAAATGTATATTTTTATGCAAGCTACTCAATTTTGTTGCAAGGCTGTCAGTTTCATCTTTGGTGCCATCAAAAAGAATAATTGTATCATCCACATATCTTTTGGTTTGTGTGTGTTCAAATGTTTGTAATTCTATGGGACCAAATTACGTTGGTCATCAGTCCCTAGACTTAAAATCTACTTAAACTAACCTAAGGACAACACAGCCATCCTTGCTCGAGGGAGGATTCGAACCTCCGACGCGGGAGGTCGCGCGATCCGTAACGTGGCGCTCCAGACCGCTCGGCTACTCCCGCGCGGCTTGTGTGTGTGTGTATATGTGGCTAATCGCGCTATGATGCTCCACATAAGAGACACAAGTGATACACAAAGTGCCCATTGCATCAACAGCACTAGTAATCAGCAATACAATGAAACCGAATTTTCGACGTGAGTAAATGAATAACACGAATTCTGTCGTAAAAGTTTGTTTACAACATTTTCAGTAGCATTGTCATATTTACGCTCGAGTAAGCGACTCCAATCATTTTTCTATTGTAGGGCACCACATAACCAAGGACGTTTTGCCACAAGCAAAATTATGTGCATAAGCAAAATGTAAATAACTTGTATGTGGACGTGAACAGCCGTCTGACGATGAACAGGAAAGTTTGAAACCGGTAACTGCGCTATTTAGTAAATAAATAGCACAATCACGATAATACAAAACTAACTGCATCTGAAAGCTTTCAATAACCCTTCGCTTAAAAATACAGCAACGTGCAGGAATACTCAGTTTTACGGTCAAGTGTGTTGCAGACAATATCTTTCATGCTTTTTGTTAGAGGTTATGGTTCTTTTTTACAACGTAAGCGAATTACCTGTATGAGTTCGCATTCACAATTGCCAATATGGATAAAACCGTCTAGATCGATAAAACAGTTCAAATGTTCTTAAATCTATGGTACTGAAACTAGAGTAGTTATCAATCCCTAAGCTTACAAACTACTTAAACTTACCTAAGCATAACACATACACACCGATGTCAGAGGGAGGACTCGAACCGATGACTGGGAGAAACAGCGCGCACCGCAACAAGGCGTCTTAGAGCGCTCGGCCATTCCATCAATACGCTAAAACTTTCTTTACTTATTACGTCGTTTCGGCATCTGCCGTCGTCGGATCTAAAAACCTCTGAAATGCGAGGCAGGGCTTATTGTCACTAATAAAATTTGCACCTAGTAAAAGTGACAACCCGCGGTGGAACGGCCGAGCGCTCTAAGGCACGTTGTTGCGGTGCGCGCGGTTGCTCCCAGTCGGCGGTTCGAGTCCTCCCTCGGCATCGGTGTGTATGTGTTATCCTTAGTGTAGTTTAAGTAGTTTGTAAGCCTAGGAACTGATAACCTCAGTAGTGAAGTCCCACAGATTTACAAACATTTGAACGTTTCAGGAGCGACAACTCTAATTCTACTAAGTGAAAATTTTATTATTTACACCAAAATTTAATTAAGAGATTTTTAAATCTTGATGGCAGAAGTTGAAGCGATGTTATAAATTAAGACGGTTGCACCCACATTGATATTTCTGAAATATTGTGGTGTTAAAATACTACGTGCTCAAGAATGTGGCAATCTTACCGCCTGTCTCTCAAACAAATTATCTGTCTGAAACGATTGACCTACTTCTTATATATGTTTGGCTTTTATCCCGCTTGCACAGCGTCGGCGTTGTTAATCCGGATTTTGCGTGGTTAATGTAAGAGCTGGCCGTATGCTCTTCCTCCCACCACTGCATTGTTCCCTGCAGGAAATGTCTGCAAAAAATGTTCAAATGTTTGCAAATCTAAGAGTCTTAACATATGTGGTTATTAGTCCCTACGCTTACAAGCTACTTATACTTACTTAAGGACAATACACACACACCCATGCCTAACAGAGGGCTCGAACCTCCGACGGCGAGCAACCGCGCGCTCCACAGCAAGAGCGCACGGCCACTCCGCCCCGGCAAAACGTATGCGCCCCAATTGTCTGCATATGTATCATTGTACACACGTGAGAATGTGCGAGCGCTTCTCTGAATGTCTCCGAATATTGTAACTAGGAAGGACTTAGGTATCAGCCCAGTACGTTGTTAAACCGCCAGTATACAATCCTTTACCAGAAGGCTAACCATTCTGGTGTTCCTAATGCGAAAGATATGACTGCATAGAATCGTGGACATAAAGATACTTTTTTTTTCAGTTACATCTAGCTTAGAGATGCCCGTTGCATAATTTTTGTGTACAGAATTTTTGGTACTTTTCACATACAGGGTACTTCAGAAGTAATGGTCAATAATTCTCATGGAAAATACACACAAAAGTAGCTAAAAAGCGCCGTTAACCCTTTCATGCCCGACGGGACTTAAAAAGTCCCTGTCTATTTAGAGCGTCATAAAACAAAGTAGGAAATGATATCTGACTTGTGTTCCTGACGGGACGTTAGGGTCCCTCTGATGTATCATATGAAACTCTCGCTGGCCGAGATTGTTCAGTGTCACTGCTCACAGACAGAAGAAAACAACGGACTGTTTTACGTCTGTGTGCAAGATTTCGTCAGGCGAGTTTTGTTGTGTGTTTTCAAGTTGGTAATTCGCTTTTGTGTTGTTTTTGCTAATGGGAACTGATATTATTCAAGGAATATAGCTCTTTTTATTCATACAACGTTTAAAACTGTGACTGGAAACTTTTAGTACTGACAGTGTGTCAAAGGCATGTTGTGTATGTTATTTTTATGGTTGTCTTTGTTACTAGGTGTTAGTGATAAATGGTTGTAGTTTTGTTTTCTTTTGTTTACGAATTGTGAAATATGAATACGATTCAGGGATGACTTCCGTTTGCTTTTCTCCCCCTTCAGATCAATGTCTAAAATTGCATTTCTATATGAAAATTTTACTATCTGTTCGTTGCTGATAAATCCTTACGTAAACAGAGATGACAATTTCATAATGTCTCCCAATTGCATTATATCCTCTTGGACTTTGAAGTGCTATTTTTTCAGTTTTTATTTTATTTTATAGTTTTTGCGTTAAATAAGGAAAACAAAAATGTGTAAAATTCACTAATGTGCTTTCATTCACGTTGGTAGTAAAATAATCAAATATGGAGTTATGTGCTCGAATATTTGACAGCTTAGGCAGGAAAGTATTAAACATTGGTCCGAATATCAACCGTTGATTACTTACCCCATTATTCGACTTTGAAACCAGCTCTAAACGTCACTGGATACTGCGCTATTTACGGACTGTACTTCCAGATGTTCTTCACACTGTCGACGGGACGTTAAACTCCAAGCTTCCTTCCTTCCAGATGTACTTGATGATGTCCCGCTGAACCAACGCCCGAACATGTGGATCATACATGACAGCGCTCCAGCAAGTTTCCATTTACCAGTTCGTCGGCATCTAACTCGGACGTATCGTCAACACTGGATAGGTAGAGGAGAGCCTGGGACATGGCCTCCAGATTTAAAAGCCTGGTCTACTATGGTTTAGGCTGAGGTCAACTCTCTTGAGTAATTAAGATTGCGGAATGAAACAGCCTTTTATCATTTACAGAATTCCCCAAGGATTCGTAACTCACTTCAGAGACGTTTTCATAGTTGCAGACAGATGAATGTACAAGATTTCGAACACCAAATTTGACGTTTAGAGACGCTGTTAGTTCTTAGACCCTGATAAAGTGCAACAGAACATGTTGATTTGCGGAGCTATGTTTATTAGAGCTTTTTAGTTACTTTTAGCCTGTATTACCCATGTGTGAATTCTTAACCATCACTTCTGAAAGATTCTGTATATCTGAAGTAACTTGGTCCCCTATGAGGACTCTCTGCAGGCTGTCGTGTTTAAGCATCAAGTACATGGAATAGTGAAGAGCAGTTCGCTGGTGTGAAGTGAGAGAGACCCGCGCAGCAATGGCTGGGCAGCAACTGCGCGTGTCGTAGTTCTGGTCGGCTGGCGGTGAGAGGTGTTCTGGAGAGAACGTGCAACTGCCACCAATAGCGCCGACACACACTGCCTTACATGCCCAATAATTCGTGCCCTAATTGGGTTCCCAGGGCCTGTTTGCCTCCACCTAGTACTGCGATTCGAGCAAAATTACAAGGAGACCACATGGCTATCGGACTTACCGAATTATATAATATATATGGTACGCGAAGTTCAGAACTGAAATTTTAATCAGCCAAAGCCATTCGATGCAACTCTCAAAATTTCTCGAGAAAAGTGACTTTCAAATTTTATAAGCACATTTAAATACCAGTTAAGATGCCAATTACTCCAATTGTCGGCTTATCTCATTTACAGATTGTTGATCAAGTTAACATACTCTTAATTTTGCATGTAGAGGCACTGAACACATTGTAGCCACGTAACGATGGTTGACTAAGTAGGCTCTGCTGGAAAATTCATTAGCAGTTGGAAACGACGTCCAGAAACAGCATACAGCATCGGAACTCTTCATAAATTGAACAAGCTGGGGAAACCGTCGCCAACTAATAGTGGGGGAAGGAAGGAAGCTTGGAGCTTAACGTCCCGTCGACACCGTGGTCATCAGAGTCGGAACTTACGTTCGGAGGGTTTGGGTAAGGATATGGAAGGAAATCGGCCGTGCCCAATCAAAGGAACCATCCCGTCATTTGCATAGAGTGACTTAGGGAAATCACGGAAAACCTAAATCTGGATCGCTGGAGGTGTATTTGAACCACCATCCTTCCGAATGCGAGGCTAGTGTGTTACCACTGCGTCACCTCGCTCGGTAACTAATAGTGGAGTCAATATTTACACAGAAATGTAATTTACGATTTTATAAATGAAAACATTTTATTAACAACCTTTTATAAAACATGTAGAAAATTAAGAATAAACAAACCGGCGGTGGAGTGGCCGAGCGTTGTAAGGCGCGGATCGCGCTGTTTCTCGCCGTCGGGGCTTCGAGGCCTCCCTGGGGCATGGCTGTGTGTGTTGTCCTTAGGTTAGTTTAATTAGTTTTTAAGTCTAGGGACTGATGACCATAGCAGTTTTGTTCAGTAAGTTTACAAACATTTGGACATTTCAATAAACAGAAAAGCGTGCATTTTTGATAAAAATTACGATTGGATATGTGTTAACTACTGCATATTTGATGGATTGTATATTTCAATGGTTGATGTATTCGAAAACAACAAAAAATATTAAGATTATGGAACCTATTTTAATTTGATAGACAATCTACGACACTACCAAATGAAGTATACCGACAATTGAAATAACTGGAACAATAACAGGTATTAAATGTGCTTGTAAAACTTTAAAGTCGATTTTTTTCGAGAATTTTTGAGAGGTTCATCGAATGTCTTTCGCTGATTACTATTTCAGGTGTGAACTTTATGTACCATGAATATAAATTCTTGTAAAAATCCGATACCCGTGTGGTCACCTTGTTAGTACTCCATAACTAATGTGGGAGACTTTTCATCTTTAGCAAAAACCTGAGTTTGGAAAATAACTGTGTATTACGTGCATTACACCCCCCGTAGTGTATTTTGCGTCAACATATTCACTGAACACCTATTTCAGGGGTACTTTCATAACAAAGGTACACATTCCAGTTATAATAAAGAAGAAGAAAGGAAGATTAAGGTTTAACGTCCTGTCGACATCATGGTCATTAGAGTTGGAGCGAATGCTCGGATAATTTTTGTTAGGGATAAGAAAGGAAATCGGACGCCGCGGCGGAGTGGCCGATCGCATGAGGTGTTATGCTCCGATGCGCGAGACCGTTCGCCGTCGGGGGTTCGAATTCGCTCTCGGGCATGGATATTTGTGCTGTCTTTAGTACAAGGTAGTTCATACGTAGTTTGCAAGTTTAGGGACTGATGAGACTGCAGTTAAGTCCCATAAGCTCAACGAACATTTGAACATTTTGAAATCGGACGTGTCCTTTCAAAGTAAACATCCCGGCATTTGCCTGGAGTGAGTTAGGGGAATCACGTAAAAGCTAAACGAGGATGGTCGGAGGCGGATTTAAACCGGCGACTTCCAATGCGAGTCTATTGTCTTACCACCACACCACTAGTTATAGTACGACGTCATAGGGGTATAATGACCGGCACAACCGTACGAAGCTCCGATTCTTGTAGTCTCTTCGCATTTAAATCCAGATTGATTGATCACGAAAGATCGCATAGTCCCAACCCCAGAAATACAGAAGGCTTACTCTCCAAAATCACTCTCTTCACTCCAAAGGGCACAGCACTGCTGCACATCACAAGGGCTGGCGGACGATTTATTAGCTGCAAACGGCTGCTGAAATTTCGTTACATTCATAACTTCCTGCTAATCAGCTTCAGTTCAAAAAATGTTTGTTAAACCTAAGGGACTTAACTGCGAGGTCATCAGTCCCTAAACTTATAAACTACTTTTCCAAAGACGACACAAACATCCATGCCCAAGGGGGCATTCGAACCCCCGAAGGGGAACGGCCTCGCGCATCGGCGCATAGCGCCTCAATGCGCTTGACCACTCCACCGCGGTTCAGCTTCAGTGGCCGAGTGCAGGCATTGCTATCGGCTTTTACATTATCAGGAAGGGGGGTATCATTTGGTAAAACATAAGAAGGACAGAATTGACACTATCCAACAAAAGTTAATCCTATGGAAAAATCACGTTGAAGTACATGACATAGATTTTCCGGAACTCGAGGCAGTCATTTATGGAATGCGAGGCCATTAATTCCGTTCGGTGGTGTAGAGGATATAGAGGAGAGGAGAGAAAACAGAGCCTTGATAAGCACCTGCACTGTAATGGAAGATTGGAGTTCCTGTTGCACTACTTTACTCACAGTTAAAAATGAATAACTAATGCAAAACTGAATTAAATGCATAAGCAGGAGAATGAGCTTGTTGTTAAAATGCATCATTATCAGAGGCGGAAGTGTTAGTGAGGACTCATAAAACATCTGATTCAATAATGAATAGGATTCGCATATACAGAACTGTTTCAAGTATCTGATTACTTCACTTACGAGTTAGTGTACAAAATATTTGACATTAATCGTGTAACCGGGGAATATTTTAGAAGTAATGATCAAAAGGGGAAGCAATGAATCAAAATTTGTGTCATGGCTGGGATTCTATCACAGCCCAGCCGGCCGCGGTGGACTGAGGCGCTCCAGTCACGGTCTGACGGCCACTGCAGTCGGGGGTTCGAATCCCCCCTCGGGCAGGGATATTTGTGCCGTCCTTAGGATAAGCTAGTTGATAAGTAGTTTGTAAGTTTAGCGACTGATGACCCCGTAGTTAAGTTCCATAAGCTATACAAACATTTGAACATTTTCTACCACAGCCCTCCTGCAGTCGCTTTGACAATTTTTTCTTTCCATCGGGTATATCGGTTCCTCGCGGGCTTTGTGCCACAGTGGAGTGGCCGAGTTTCCAAGGCGCCTAGCTGCTAAGCGTGCCGCTGCTGGCCGTCTAGGATTCGAGTCCTCCCTCTGGCATCGGTGTATTTGTTCTCCTTAGCATAAGTTATTTTAAGCAGTTTGTAAGCCTAGGGACTGATGACCAGCGTAGGCAAGTCCCTTAGATTTACAAACTTTTGAACCTATTTCTTCCAGTCCTTCCTGGCGGATTAAAACTGTGTGCCGGAACTGGGATATATCAGATCACACTTCACTGTCAAATGAATATATCATTCCCTCCAGGGGGCTCGCGGTTCTTTCATGAGAACGTGCGTGGCGAGCACGGGGGCCCGAGCTAATGCAGTCTTCCTTCCTTCTTTCCTCCCTGAATTGCATTTCCTTTCCCTTCCCCACCTTTCGTGTTCTCACTCCTTCCTCTCCCCACCGGTGGACTGATAACATTAGCAGTTTGGTCTCCCTATCCCAAACAACCAACCAACCTAATATGTCGTTCTAGAAACATCCCCTACAGTGAGACAAGTCATGCCTACACCATACCCTTTCTTCCAGGAGTGTGAGTCCTGCAATGTTCGTAGGAGAACTTCAGTCAAGTTTGGAAACTAGGAGGCGAGGAACTGGCGGAAGTAAAACTGTGAGGATGGATGGTGAAGTGTGCCAGGATAGCTCAGTCAGTAGACTGCTTGCCCGCCAAAGGTAAAGGTCTGCCGGCCGCGGTGGCAGAGCGTTCTGTGGCGCGCCAGTCACGGTCTGCACGGCCACTACGGTCGGGGATTCGAATGCCCCCTCGGGCATGGATATTTGTGCCGTCCTTAGTATTAGCTAGTTCATAAGTAGTTTGTAGGTTTAGGGACTGATGACCCCGTAGTTAAGTCCCATGAGCTCTACAAACATTTGAACATTTTGGTAAAGGTCTCAGGTTCGAACCCGGACACGGCACACAGTTTTAATCCACCAGGAATATTGATATCAGCACACATTCCGCTGCAGAAGGAAAATATCATTGTTTCCTTATTGATATCAGCACACATTCCGCTGCAGAAGGGAATGCGACATACTGGATACCAAGTGATTGTGGATGGGGTTCAGGTTTTAGTAATGGATATACGTGAGTAATTAGGTGACTTACTGTAAACCAAGTGATTGTGGATGGAGTTAAGGTTTTAGTAATGGAAATATGTAAGTAATTAGGTGGAAACCACGTGATGGTGGATGGGGTTAGGATTTTAGTAATGGAGGTACGTGAGTAATTAGACGACTTACTGGAAACCAAGTTATACTGGATGGGGTTAGAGTTTTAGTAATGGTCGCGTTAGAGTAGCTGAGCGGTCTAAGGCGCCTCGCTGCAGAGTGAGCGGTTGCTCGCCGTCGGAGGTTCGAGTCCTCCCTGTGTGTGTGTGTGTGTGTGTGTGTGTGTGTGTGTGTGTTTTGTCCTTAGGTTAATTTACCTTAGTTTAAGTAGTTTGTAAGCTACGGGCTTACCAAAGAGTTTGATCTGATAGATTTACACATCACTTTTAGTAATGATGCTATGTAAGTAATTAGGTGACTGACTGGAAACCACATGATGGTGAATGGGGTTAGTATTTTAGTAATGGAGATACGTGAGTAATTAGGCGACTTACTGGAAACCAAGTGATCATGGACAGGATTAGGGTTTTAGTAAGGGAGATACATTAGTAATTAGGCCATTTACTAGAAACCAAGAGCTCACGGATGGGGTTAGGGTTATAGTAATGAAGATATGCGATTAATTGACTTACTGGAAAGCACTTGTTGGTGGCTGGAGTTGGGGCTTTAGTAATGGAGTTGTGCGTTTGCAGCGTGCCTCCTGGCAGCGGGCGCGCGCGGTGGCGAGGCGGGGTCGACGCAGGCGTTGTACGGGGCGTCTCCCGGCCAGTACGTGCTGCGCTCGCAGGACTCTCAGCCGCAGCCGCAGGCGCAGGCACAGGCGGAGCCGCAGCAGGCGCTGCAGCAGCTGCCTCCCGAGTACCTGGGGCTGCTGCAGCAGCTGGTAGCCCAGCCACAGCAGCAGGCCACCCCGCAGCCCGCCGCAGCCGCAGCCGTGCAGCACCAGCCCGGCCTCAGGCAGGTCGTCATCACCAGGTACTCATCTACATCTACATACTCCGCAATCCACCGTAAGGTGCGTGGCGGAGGGTACACTGTACCACTACTAGGCATTTACTTTCCTATTACACTCCCAAACAGAACGAGAAAGAAGAGAATCAACATTCATAGAATATATGACATCAACTGCGATTGGGCAAAGCTGAAAATGTGTACCCAGCCGGGATTCGAACCCGGGTCTCCTGCTTTCTAGGCAGTTGCGCTGACCCCTACACCACTGGGGACACAGTGATCACCGCACCTGCAAGGACTACCTAAGCACGCCTCCCGTCAGATACAAATTCCCAGCTTCGCCCTGCCCACAGTACTCAAACTCGTAGTTATGAACTAATTCCCGTAAGAGTAAGGGGTCAGCGCAACTGCCTAGAAAGCAGGAGACCCGGGTTCGAATCCCGGCTGGGTACACATTTTCAGCTTTGCCCAATCGCAGTTGATGTCATATATTCTATGAATGTTGAATAATAACAACTGCAGGATCAGAAGTGACGTCCAGTCACGGTCTGCACGGCCACTACGGTCGGGGGTTCGAATCCCCCCTCGGGCATGGATATTTGTGCCGTCCTTAATTGTAAGTAGTTCATAAGTAGTTTGTAAGTTTAGGGACTGATGACCCCGTAGTTAAGTCCCATAGACTATACAAACATTTGAACATTTTTTTTAGAAGTGACGTCTGTTCTCTCGGAACAGACGCCACATGTACATATGTAATATGCCGGTGACGGGCAATGATCCTATCGGTAGTGGGGAGGGGTGGGCAAAGTTTGAAGCCCTTACTCTTACGGGAATTAGTTCATAACTACGAGTTTGAGTACTGTGGGCAGGGCGAAGCTGGGAATTTGTATCTGACGGGAGGCGTGCTTAGGTAGTCCTTGCAGGTGCGGTGATCACTGTGTTCCCAGTGGTGTAGGGGTCAGCGCAACTGCCTAGAAAGCAGGAGACCCGCGTTCGAATCCCGGCTGGGTACACATTTTCAGCTTTGCCCAATCGCAGTTGATATCATATATTCTATGAATGTTGAATAATAACAACTGCAGGATCAGAAGTGACGTCTGTTCTCTCGGAACAGACGCCACATGTATAGAAGAAGAGAATGCCTATATGCCTCCGTACGAGCCCTAATTTCTCTTATCATATCTTTGTGATCACTACGCGAAATGTAAGTACGCGGCAGCAAGATCGTACTACACTCAGCTTCAAATTCCGGCCCTCTAAATTTCCTCAACAGAATTTCACGAAAAGAACGTCGTCTTTCCTCCAACGATCCCCAATTGAGTTGCCGGAGCATTTCCGTGACACTCGCGCATTGGTCGAATCTACCTGTAACAAACCTAGCTGCTCGCCTCTGAACTGCTTCTATGTCTTCCTTTGAACTGATCTGTTGCGGGTCTCAAACACTTGAGCAATACTCAAGACGTGATCGTACAAGCGTTTTATACGCGGTCTCCTTTACAGATTAAGTACATCTTCCCAAAATTCTCCCAACAAACCGAAGTCGGCTGTCCGCCTTACAACTGTCCGTACATGTTAGTTCCATTTCATATCGCTCTGCAATGTTACGCCTAGATATTTGAACGACGCGACAACATCAAGAAGCTGACTACTCATGCTGTATTCGAACATTATGGGATTGTTTTTGCTACTTATGCGCATCACCTTACATTTTTCTACATTGAGAGGTAGTTGCCAGTCTTTGCACCATCTTGAAATTTTGTCTAAGTCAACCTGGATGCTATTACGGTTAGTTAAAGACGATACCCTCCCATTACCACAGCATCATCAGCAAACAGCCGCAAATTACAAGTTACTTTGTCCGTCAGATCATTTATATAGATAGAAAACAACAGCGGTCCTATCACACCCCCCTGGGGCACGCCTGACGATACACTCGTCTCTGATGAACACTCGCGTTCTATTACGTAGGAAGTCTTCCAGCCAGTCACAAATCTGTGAACCTATTCCATAAGCTCGTATCTTCGATAGCAGTCTGCAGTGTGGCACCGCGTCGAACGCCTTTTAGAAGTCGAGAAAAACACAATCCGCCTGTTGCCTTTCATCCATGGCTCTCAAGATGTCATGTGAGAAAAGGGCAAGCTGAGTTTCACATGAACGATGTTTCCTAAACCCGTGCTCATTCACAGTAAGAAGCTTTCCCGTTTCAAGAAAAATTACTATATTTGACTTGAGAATATGTTCCAAAATTCTACATGAAACTTATGTTAACGATATTGGCCTGTAATTGTGTGGGTCAGTTCTCTTTCTTTTCTTATATACGGGAGTCACCTGGGCTTTTTTCCACTCACTTGGAACTTTGCGCTGAATTAAAGATTCGCGATAAATGCCAGCTAAGCACGGGACCAATGCCGCAGAATACTCTTTGTAAAACCGAACGGGTATTCCATCCGGACCAGCAGACTTTCTCGTATTTAGCTCCGCTTCTCTCAGGCCTACGTTACCTGATAATTGTCTGTAAATGTATCGTACAATTATCAGGTAAGACAGCAGTACAGTTCAGTGGCGAAAGCTGTAAATTTGTGCCCATCTGGAACTCGCTGGTTCAAATCGACTTCAGACCATTCAGATTTAGATTGTCTGTGATGGCCCTAAATCACTCTAGGCAAATGCCGGGATGGTTCCTTTGAAAGGGCTCGACCTATTTCCTTCCCCATCCTTAAAAAATTAAATAACATAAAAAAACGAGCGTGAGCTCCGTCCCTAACGACCACATTGTCGACGGGATGTCAAAACCTAAGCTTCCTTCCTTTCATCCCGACAGGGACTCGAACCCGAGGCTTCTACTTACTATGCAGTTATGCTGACTACCATGCCACTCGGACACAGTAATAATAATAATTTCGTCTGGCTCATTGGCCTGGTGCAAGTCTTTCAATTGGACGCCACTTCGGCGACTTGCGTGTCACAAGCCTACCCAAGTTATCCAACCGGGAAAGGGGACCTACAGCTTAACGTGGAATCCGAACCACGTGTCGTTTCTGGCGACTCCTGATATCATGAATAAGGTACAGACAGACCACCCTAGCTCGACTCCCACCTATTCCAAATTTTCAACTCATTAACACACTACTAACGTAGAGCCCCAGACCATTTTTACCCATTACGTTAGCAGTATGGATAAGTTGAAAATTTAGGTCTTACCTGAAGGCATGCTGGGGCAATCCGTGCACCCCTGGTGATCGCTGTGTCCCAATATAAGGCAACTGCCTAGTAAGCAACAGATCTGTATTCGAGTACTCTACTTCACTACCAATTAGAAGCGATTTCACGCGGACAAACATTACCAATCATAATTATAAAAGCAATTACGGGCTTCATGGCCACACAAATGAAGGATTTTTCGTCACCTCGTCCACTTATCGCCTTACAACCAAATGAGGTGTCGCTACCACATTGGACGTCGTGAATGCAGTCACAAATGTGACACACTGGACTCGTATTCGGGAGGACGGTGGTTCAAACAAGTCTCTGGCCATCCTGCTATTGTTTTTCTGTGGTTTCCCTTAATCGCTCCAGACAATCCTGGATGGTTATTTTCAAATGGTACGGACGATTTTCTTCACTATCCATATCTAAAGTATCCGAGCTTGTGCTCCATTTCTAATGTTCAAGTTGTCGATAGGAGATTAAACCCTAGTCTGCATTCCTTATTCTCTTTCCACCTTCATCAGTGTTCTTACTGGTTTGGTACGGTCGGTCAAGCATGATCTCTCGTACAAACTTCCTTACCTCAGAAAAACAGTTGCATCGAATGTCCTCAATTACTTACTGGATTTATTACAATCTCTGTTTTCTTCTTCAGTTATTATCCTTTATGTCTCCCTCGAGTGCCATGGAAGTTATTCTTTGATTGCACTAACACTTCCCATATCCTCCTCTCCCTTCTTCTTGTCAATGAATACCATCTGTTCCTCTTCTCCCGTATTCTGCAAAATCTCGTCATTTACTAACCTTATCTGACCACCTAATAATTATCATAATAATTGTACTTAAATACATTTGGACATGTGTGTAGTGACTGTTGAAACGTATTATAAAATGAAACAAAGCGATCAGTCGCGAGCAATCTCATTTATTACAATGTGATTTCAGCTACACTATAGCCATCATCAGTGTTAGAGATATAATAGAAAAACCGCAAACCAGTCAAACAACAGTTCATACGAAAACAGTAAAAAATGAAAGTTGTATAAGATCAAAGTACCATAAGTCAGAAAGTCAACTCATACATGAATTAAGCACCCATACTGTTTTATATCACCTTCAGTGTAGCGGTACAAATTCAAGTTTTAAAATGTTCCTAATTGACAAATGAAAAATGAGTTTGTCGTTTTGACTACGAGAGCCCTCATTAAGGCGAACTGTACCAACCCACAAATCAATGTTTTCTTTAAAAGAAATGGTATAGCATAATATAAAATAAAGACATAAATTAATACGAAAGATTTTAAAAAATTCCACAAAAGTGTTATAATCATTACAAAATAACATATGTTTTGAAAAGGCTTATATTAGCAGTTTGATAACATGCCGATGTAAATATAATTAAATGTTCTTTGTGAATAAGGCAGTTGACACGTAATAATTCATTGTAAGAGGTGTCAGCATTTAAAAGTCCCACAAAGACTTGTTTTATCGGTCTCATACGGAACACCATTAGTAACAAATACTGACAGTCATTCCAGGAGGCTATGTACATTTCGCTGAAATACCTTAAAATATACTGTATGAACAGAAGTTAGTAACTAAGGTAGAATATTCAACATTTTTAAATATCTGGTTTGATGAGAGATTGAAGTGGAAGAAACACATTGATGATGCTGATGACACCATTGAGTTCAGATATGTACGTTATTAAAATTTTAGCAAAATTTTGGCGATAACTTTCTCAGTAAATTAGCTTGCCATGCATATTTGTATTTACTCCTTGCGTATAAGATCATATTTTGGGGTAATTCATCATTGAGGAAAAACCTACTCACTGCACACACATGTGTAATCAGAATAACACTGAACCCCAAAGATCATCGTACAGATCTTTATTTAAGGATCTAGGGGTCTTCATAGTAGCTTCACAATATACATATTCACTTATGAAATTCGTTGCTAATAACCCAAAGCAAATCTAAAGAGATAGCAGTGAGCATAGATGCAAGACGAGGAGAAAGGACAATGTGCGCTATTCAACGTTAAATCTAACATTGCCACAGAAATAGATGTATTATACTGCCACAAGTCTTTCGTTACTTACGAAATTGCATCAAAAGTCTGGCAGAGAACCAGCCAGTATTTAAAAAGACGTTAAAATAATTTCTGAATGACGGCTACGTCTAGTATACAGTTGAATTTTTATATATACATTAGTAATTTTACAAAAAAAAAAAAAAAAAAAAAAAAAAAAAAAAAAAAAAAAAAATTTATAAATTGACTGTAGCTTGAAGAACCTTTAATTAAACTGATACTTTCCCCATCATAAAAGATATTCCGTATTCGTGATCTGTGGAAGAATTATTAATATAATCTAGCCTATATTATTTTTATATGTAATGTTACTTCACTGGATTGTGTTTTTTATACATCATTAGCACTGTTAATAACTATTCTATAACCGAAATCAGTTTGTAAGAAATCAGATTGCTCGCAGCTGATCACTGTGTCTTTTACGTCAAAATTCTGCTGAAGAGCAAAGTCCCAAATGTTTCGAGTCCCTTCTTTTAAGATATGTTCACATTCAGCCTTGAGTTATTTCCGTTGAGTTCTGTCCTCTGCGCATACAGTCTCAGAGTTTTCTTCTTTATACTAAGGCGGATATTTGACATTGTCACAGGAACGCCCCTCGTGTCAGTGATAGTCTGCTTTTTATGTCCTTGCTTCCCCTGTCACGTGTTGTTTTGCTTTCAGTATAGAATTCGTATACTTTCTTGTCCCATATTTTGATGTTAAAGTTTACCATCAATTTCATTTTGTGCTACTCCGCATTAGTTATGTATTATGTCGGTTCACTGTTAATCCATATTCTGTACCCAATAGACTCTTCATTCCATTCAACTGGTAGTACAGCTCTTCCTCACTTTCACTGTGGGTAGCAATTCCTCAGCGAATCTTTTTATTTGTATCGTTTCACCATGAAATGTAATCCCAGTCTAGTTCGTTTCTTTTATTTCCGTCATTTCTTCTTCTCTGTGTGGATTGAACAGCAGGAGCACAAAACTGCATCAGTGTCTGAGACCACTTTGCTTTCTATATTTCATGCTGATTGTTCCCTCCTGCTTCTCGTACATGCTGCATGACAACCATATTTTCCTGTTGTTTACAGCTATTCTTCTGAGAGTGACCAACATTTTGAACCGTGTTACGGTCTCAACTTTTGTTCGTGCTGTGATTCATATGAAAATGTCCTCGTTTCTCTTACGTCTTGCTTCCATTTTCCTAAAATAACCGTCATGTAACAGACACTTAATTTTCGTCTGTATATGATTCTTTTGGAAACTTGGATGCTTGAAATGTTAAACTGAGAGTGTGATTTTTCATACAGTTGTCTGTCCTTGATAACCTCAGGATTTGTGGATGATATTTTTTTAGTGTCTACAGACTCATATATTCCACAATCGAACTATAAATGTCTCGTTTGGCTGGTACTTCCCCAATGATCTCCTTACCTTACAAGATCGCAGGTCTTCCAGATCCAGACTCTAATACTGGATCCCGGCATATCAACTACCATTTCTTCTTCTGGTTGTAAATTATTATCATTGTTAATGAGATCTCTTTAATGTGATCTGAAAACCTATAACTACTGCAGACTCTCATACCTTCCCATCGTTTATTTCAAATCTTTGTAAAACTTTAAAAAAATATTTTTATTTCTGCTACCAGTCACATAATTTGTTAGTGTTTAATTTAACATAGCACAACGCGTTTCGAGCATGTTTTGCTCATCAGCAACTGCTTTTTATACATAGTGAAATGTTTATGTTACTTATAATTTACTTATTTAAAATGTATTTGTTATTATTTGTCGTTGGGGGTAGTTGGGGTAGGGGGCAGTGGATGGCCATAAAATAAGATGTAGTGCTGTCTTCTGCTGATCCTCCTGTTTTGTGCGATTTGTTTCACGACCTGTGTGGGATGTAGACAGGAATGCATCAGGTGTTGTGATGGAATGGTCGTGTGATTCACTTATGTTGGTAGTCAGTTGCACACAAACGACTTTCGTCTTCCAAGGTTTCTTCTGCATCTCTGGTGCAGCAGCTCCATCTGTGAATACCCAATAAAGATACTAGTTCATGACAATTATTTTAAATGGAATAAATTAGGCTAATTGTATAACTTAATACAGTAAAAGAGGAACACTAAGTTTATGATATCTGTGTTAGACATTATTTCACTTATAAAATTTTTAATACATGAACAAGAGTGAGAAGGATATAAAGAAAGTATTACGATCAATGGTTAAAGCGCTAGTAAGATCTATGGCACCAGCAGAGATATTCACACAGTAGGAAAGCTTCAAAAATTCTTTAGTGAAATTAAAGAAAAACAACTCTGACATAAATATAAAGACAAAATAAATAAAATCTGAAGGGACTGCACTACACAGTAGGTTTATAGTCCCCAAATGGATTTCAAAAACGAAGTCTTAATACACTGAATTCGTTGTAAGAATGTAATATTTAAGCGTTATAAATTTTCTCAAATCATTATGTTAAATTGAAAAATTTAATAACTGTCAATAAATAATAGACACCTGAATGTTTAACCAATAAAGGAGTGATAGCGGAGTAGTCAGTAACATTTATTCTTTTTAATACCTATACGAATAATATGAATCAAGATTAAAAGCAGTATAATACAAGGGAATCAAAGTATTTGAAAACAACATATTGTACAGAAGAGATGCCATAATACAGCAAGAACAAGTGACTTACAACGCTCGTTACACTAATTTGGTTATTTATGTACACAATGAACTGCTGAAACCTTTAAAGCTAAGGCTATATAGTCACGAGTTTCTACGGCAAATATCCAGACCGAACAACCAATGGTCAATATAATCTGAGGAGAAAAATGGTACTTCAAGCATTTAGGCTATCAAACTGGCCAAAAAAATGACTTTTCATTAAGGAGTATTTGCGGAAAAATTCATGAAAATAAAATCTTTATAAAGAGTTCTGTACCTTCCAGTACTTCTGTATTAAAGCAATAACTTATTCAAGTGAAAGCTAATGAGAAACCCACAACTGAAATAAGAACTATAAGTAGAACAAACTGAATACAAATTAAGCTAATACAAAATAGCGAAATTCCTGGAACTAACACACTGATTCAGTAATCAACCATAGCTTACACATCGCTGATGGACGTGACCTGCAATGACACTTATACAATTTTTAATATCATGGGTAAGCAGTTTGTGAATATAAAAAAGCGAAAATAATGAAGAAGAAGACATGACCGATAAAAATGATGGAAAATAGAAGTAAGAACATACAGGAACGTAGAAGTTGACTTTCGTGTTAATAAGCAATGGTCTCTGCACGTTTTTTGTCTATAAGCTGAATCTATATGTGCTGCCGTATTAATCAAACTTGGACGTGCCTTTTATAGGTACATTTCACTGATTTATATTCTATATACCTGATAAAGGGAAGAGGTCAACATTAATAATTTCTTTTATTTTCCAATAGTTTTCAAAACATTTCTCCAGTGTACGGGGATAAATTGTTATGTGTCTCATAAATTGGAAGCGTAGCGTTTATAAATTATGAACATAGTGTTTTTAATGTAGGCATCTCAATTAACGGTATTTTATTCAATTGTGAATCGATTTCATTTCTGATAACAACTGTCGCGACAATCAAATTTAAAAAGAGCTGTATGTTTAAGTAGTTACAGTAATTAGAGAAAGGTAGGAAGGAGAGTTCCAAAATTATTTTTCTAATCTTGATGAAAAGAGAACCCTTATAAAAGTGCAATTGCAGCTTCCTGCATATGATCGTGGTGGTGGCGCATTGATTAAGGTATTTCACTAAGATTCTGCAGGGATGAGATCCAAAATGTCGGCATGACATCCAGATTTAGTTTCCTTCAATCACTACAGGTGAGCGGTAAATGGTTTCTTTAGAAGGACCACTGCCGATTTCATTCCGTATACCAGCCCAATTACAGCATGTGCTTCTTCTGTAATTACTAAACGCCGATGAGATGCGAACCTTACTTCCAGATAGAGATTCCTATTTTCTCCTATTACACTATAGCGTGAGCTACTCCGTCTCTAGTGACCACGCTGGCGACGGGAGGTTTTGCCTTACTTCTCCTTCCTTCCTTTCTTTGTGAGCTAGTAGTAATGAGCTCTCCTATTCACACCAAGTGTGAGAAATACAGAATTCTTTATCTCTTGTCAAAGTTTTTATCAGCAACTCACTTTCCTGTCAAATTTACTGTTTGTTTCAAACCGGAATGGAAACAAGTGGAGCATTTACTTCGCTACCAGGCTGAGGGTGCTTCAGCCCTTCTAGCTTCGACGTGACCCATTTGATATCGGCGCAGCACAGCCTCACGCCTCATAAAAAAAGTAGCGGCCAGAAAATTCTTCAGTCTGGGCGGCAGCAGGCTGTCGACAACAAGCACAACGCTTAACTTGGAAACAGCTTGGGGACGCACGAAAACGAGTTAGGTGGCTTTGAGAGATCAGCCCGTGGCGTGTTGCAACGGCGCGTCCAGTCACCTGGTGCAACTCCGTGTCGCAATCTGTTCCACTTACTCGGCACGCAGTCGTTCGCTGGCGTGGACACAGTACCCGACAATATAGATTGATATCACTGAAGCGTTATGATCATATTGTTCTCCTTCTCTGATCAACTTCTTTAAAATCACTTCTAGATTAGGTGTACTATGGCGATATGCGTTGAAGTATGAAGAGGTACCAGAGATGAGTGCAGCAACAGAAGAAACTCACACAGAGATCGTAACTCAACTTCGTATCAAGCCAGAAACGAAAGTTGATGGATCATCATTTCGCTCGTGTTCATTTAGGTTAACTGAGAGTTTTATGACTCACTTCCTGTGTTACAAGTCAATGCATTCCTTATTTTCAAATGAATGAGTTCTGTTTTGCTCCACTATTCGGGGTCTTCTCATTGATCCAGTCCGCATTTGTTTCGAATGTTGGTTAAAAATGTATCTGAAACTGCCTTTAGTGGAGGAAGGAAGGAAACTTAGGGTTTTACGTCCCGTCGACAGCGTGGCCATTAGAGACGGAGGTTATGCTCGGATTTTTGGGGAAGGATGGGGAAAGAAATCGGCCGTGCCCTTTGAAAGGAACCATCCCGGCATTTGCCTGGAGTGATTTAGGGAAATCACGGAAAACCTAAATCTGGATGGCCGGAGGTGGATTTGAACCACCATCCTTCCGAATGCGAGCCAGGGTCTTACCACTGCGCCTCTCGGTTTAGTGTAGGAAATATTCGTGAAACCTTGAATCTTGTTACATATACAGTCGAAGCCAAATTGCAAGCCTAACTCGCGAAATTAAGGTGAGCCTACAATTTATATTAGATGCTGAATTCTACGCTTAAAAACACAAAGATCATAAACAAAAAAGTTAAAAAATAGTCCATAGAACAGAACATGGAAGAAGACATGTCACCCTCACGGTTAGTTAATGATAAAAACCTCCAGAACCTGTATGACGCTTGCCCTAAAACAAAAAGAGTGAAAACTGTAGTTTGGAATAAAATCACGACCATCATACATAAAGAGATCAATGATATATATCAAACCCCCTTCACTTTACGAAAACTAATGTGATAATATATTTGTACATTTCCTACTCAATTTACAAATGTGAATAATTGAGGTCAAAAGTTTATTTAATGTACACCCCAAACTTTAACATACAATATTCATCATTTTCTTGATTTGCAGCTCTTATTTTTCCGTGTTTGCAGTAAAAATTACTGGGTGTGAGGTCCGCCTGATATGCAAAACACTGTTTTTATTTGGCACCCAAAGTAGTTTCAGCACCTCTGTGCCATCATCAGTGGGCTTTATATTTATTTCCTGCTGTGAAAAAAAAAATTACATTTATTTTACTATTGTGCTAGTTGTAAATTTAGGCCTAAAAAAGTCGTCAGTCTTATTTTGGTTTTTTACCTTAATTTACATTTTGTGGTCATGTGGGACCCTTTTTATATACTTATGAAGTGGTAGCGTTGTCATCTGCAACCAAAATTATCTCTTTTAACAACTTGTGAGGTTTTTAAATCGCTACTTATGGTGCGAAAACGTAATTTTATGTCTGTGCTTGATGTGAATAACTCACTATCTGTAAGAAAATAAGGAGGCAATTCCTAAATTGTAATAGTGCTGATGTTCACTATATGAAACATGCTTACTGTACTTTGCAAACTCATTATAATTATTATTGTCAGTATAATAATTTTTCATTCTTATAAATTATCTAAGTATTATTGTTACAGTTATATTCTATTAACAAGCTGTATTTTTTTAATTTAATACTTGTATTATACATTGTCTGTCTATAATGTACTAAAGAAATTGTTCACCTTCAGTAAGCCTGGTTAGGTGCAAGAGAGGGCCTGAAGGCCTTCATCTTGCCAGGTAAAAAAATGCATAAATAAATACTTATCTATACTTTAAATAACACTACAATTAGATTCTTTCCTTGCTGACATGTTCTTCATTTCTAATTTTTTTCCCGCTGAGATAGCTACAGCGGAAAAGCCGCTACATCTCAAGTATAGTCTAGAGATTCGCTCTTTTTCCAGCTCTTTTTTCACTGTGTATGAGACCAATTTATTTATTTACAACCCTTTACTCACATTTCTGCATGTGAATTTGTAATTTCACTCTTGCTGTCTATATAATCTAAGTTGGAAATTATACCCATGTGTTGAATGCTACCAAAAAGAATAACTTGTGACAGTAACAAATACTATCAGTCACTCCAACAATCGTCATCTCACATCCGAAGTGGCTTTACTGAAATTAATCGTTAATCTGTTACTAAATGTAAAGTAATAAAAGCTATTGAGCTGGAAGAGGCAAAACATATAAGTAATGTTTCAAGGGAAAATAAATGATATTGAGGTTTCGAATCAGCTTAGTGAATAGATACCAGTAAGCAACAAGTATCAATCTTTCCTGGCCAGAGGTAAAGATAGTAATTTTCAAAAAGATATCGTCGGCTCCATATAGGAGTTTCATACAACTACCAGTCCAGAAACATAATCATTGCCTGTGACTGTAGCGATTGACCATAGTATATACATTGTATTCCACACGCAAGTGCCCTGTGTTCCAAATATCAGTAGGATATCTTTGCTAATAACAATTGGCAACAGAACCTCAGAAACAGAAAAATAAAATAAGAATCTATCCAAAAGTTGGAGTATGAAAGTGGGCTCTCCCAAAAACGGGGCTGTTTTTACCAAACAGCTTGTAAAGATAATAGTGGAAACTGTGGAGTATCCATCTCGTACCAAGAGATGGTCCTGATAGTGGTATGACCTGAGAACTACTCATTTCTTTACAAGCAAATAGATTATAAGCATATTAGCGGAAACTGTTCCCTAAAACTTGCGACGCATACAGTCGGGTCAGCAATTCTAATACACAAAAATTAATTTTTGTTTTCTTTTTGCCGTACCGTACATCCCCTTGCGATAAAATTTTGTCACCTCATTGCTTGCACTCACACGAAGGTTACAGGTATACTAAAATTAATTTGGAACTGAGGTACCTTATACCCTGATTAATTCAGGGCAACCTTTCGTAAGCCACCGTATGGTGCGTGGCAGAGGGTGTCTTACAATGGGATAATATGTTTGCTACTTTTTCATGCTGAAAGAGATGGACAGATTTAAATTAAATTTGGAATGGATTAATACAAGTTTTACCTTTCGTAAGCCACTGTACGGTGCATGGCGGAGGGTACCTTTCAATGAGTTATTACGTTTGTTTCTCTTCACGCTGAAACAACTGGGCGGATTTGAATGAAGTTTGGAATGCAAGATAGCTTATACCCTGAATTAACGCATGAGCTACCTTTAGGCAGACCCCGTATGTGCGTGGCGGAGGGTACCTTACAATGGATTAACACGTTTATTACTCTTAACGCTGAAACGGTTGGATGGAACTGAATGAAATGTGGTCTGGTCTGAAGATAGCTTATACCCAAAATTAATACATGGTCTACCTTACATAAGCCTCCGTAGGTGCATGGCTGAGGATACGTTGCAACAAATATCGAAATTTATGACATTCCAACATGTTGGATGGTTTCGGGACCGCAACTTACTATTTTTATTAATAATTTCAAACACAGCCAAAGTTGCACACAGCTAGTTCTTTATATTGCCGACCAGTTTCGGGCTTACCTGAGTCCATAATCAAGTCAAAACAACTCAATGTCATCACCAATACACAAACAATACATCACATGTAAAAAACTTTTTTAAATTGGCTTTTTTTGTACATATGATGTATCGTTTGTATATTGGTGATGACATTGAGTTGTTTTGACTTGATAATGAGCTCAGGTAAGCCCAAAACTGGTAGTCAATAAAAAGAACCAGCTGCGTGCAACTTTGGCTGTTTTTGAAGTTATTAATAAATATCGAAATTGTTTGACTGGTCAACACCGAGCGAGGTGGCGCAGTGGTAAGACACTGCGAGGTGGCGCAGTGGTAAGCGAGGTGGTTCAAATCCACCTTCGGTCATCCGATTTAAGTTTTCCGTGATTTCCCTAAATCGCTCCAGGCAAATGCCGGGATGGTTCCTTTCAAAAGGCACGGCCGATTTCCTCCCACATCCTTCCCCGAACATCCGAACGCAAGCTCCCGTCTCTAATGACCACGCTGTCGAGGGGACGTTAAACCCTAAGCTTCCTTTGACTGCTCAACATGAAAGTCAGCACATAAATGTATGTTTTCTTGAAGGAGATTTTTATAATTTGCAAGCCAGTGAATTTAACATGGTGGAGGGTACCTTGTGACTTTGACACCGTTTGAACAGTCACCTTGAAAGTTGGTGCATATATAAGAGGCAGAGGAGTAGGTGGAGGAGGAGACGGACAGAAAGGGGAGGGAGAAGACGGACAGAGAGGAGGAGAAAGGAGGAGAATGAGAAAGGGAAGATGATGACAGACAATTTCACATGTTATTTGCACATTTCTTATCAGGCAACAACGGATTGGGTACCAGCTAGTAGTTTATAAAATAATAGCGTTATTTCAGGAGACACTGCTATCAATGCCCTATTTTAGTTAGAGATGGATACGACACAGATTTTCCACTACTATATTTTTTATTTATTTGCTTTTAATAACAACAACTGCAACTATGTCTTCCTGAAGTATCGATACTTCTGTTCTCTTCTTTTGCTTTTGTGTGAATGTGCGAGATTTTTTTTTTATTTACAATTTTTTTGTGACATTGCTATATTCCGAACACGGAGCAATGAATAACAAAATGACGAACTTAATTCATTATAATGTTGAGTTCATAATGACTTATCGCTCATGTATTTCACTATCTATGAGGCAAATATTTGGAAAGTTGACAGTTAATACAAATTGCGTTTACTGTATTTTGACTCCAGACAAATTTTAGAAATTTCTTGCCGCTTATCTTCAATAATGCTCAAAATACATTACTTTATACCATTAGTAGAATAATCTCTCAATTACGTAAAGATAGTATCGTAAATTATTATCTTTATGTTGCCCAATCTACTTCCACGAAGACAATTAATCTTAGCTAAATGTCATGGATCCAGTGCGGCATCTTGCGTAAGTAATCCTGACCAGTTTCTGGAAGTGAATGTTGCTCCTGCAAGTTTGTCTTAATTTATACCCAAGGTCTCATTGTTTCCGAGCTCCCTTCCGAAAAGTCAGTGTTGTCATTTTACGTTACTGAAGGTCAAGGATCATTAAGATCTTGCTTGCCTTGTATCATTATGTTACCACACTGGAGCGGAACTCTGACGGAAAATTTACGTAACTATAGATAGTAAAAATAGCTCTTTGTAAATAAATATGTAGTAACTAGAGTCGTACACTTAATATGGTACTTGCCGCATTGTTAGTTCACAGATGTTACTGTCGATTTTTTTAGAGTCTCTTCATTCTGAGGTGGTGTTCGAACTCTGATGATATTGCTATCCATGCAATTTTCCATTTACATAGTTGGGAGCTCGAGTAATAACTACACATCATTGGTTCACGTTAATGAAGAGACTAGTCAAACTTCTTTCCGGAGTTTGCTAACGTATATTTTTGTGGAAATTATCCTGTAATTCAACTTTAACGCTGAAAAACGTATTATAAGCGAATAATTTGTAAATCTGGTATGGATCAGTGCTCCTACATTTGAAAATTAACAGCGGTTTGATTTCAATGGATTTTCCAGTAAGCATCATATATAAATTAATTTTTCTGTTTGTTTAATCATATTTATGCATTAATTGCACTTACTTGATCTATATGAATGATGTACTCCCAAATACAAACTTCTGTATTGACAATTTTTCTTTTCATTGACCTCACTAACGTATCAAATATTCCATTTGATATTTTCTGCAGCCACTAAAGTGGGTGTAAATTGAAACAATCATTCTCCATTACTGTTTACGATTTTAAGTACTTTTTTCAGCTGCACTGCTTGAATAATTTCTGGGCTTTAATTATTTATATAATTGTATATGTTTAATTTGCATCTGTTTTTAAAATACCCCAATTTTTCCATTTTTCGCACAATTTTTTGCACTTTGCTAGTTGTATCAAAAGGTTTTCGTATTTATATAGCCAATACTGCTCATGAAATACTGTGTGATATTCACTTCTTTGTCATGAAAGCATGTTTTCTTCAATTTCTGTAGCAGTCAATCCAGAGCATCTTTCATTGATTTTGTGTACCAAGTTTGTGTGACAGAAAATTATGGTTTTCTATTCATTTAATGCAGTAAAACGTTTTATTTTGTACCTGATTTTATGCATATACAGTCTTGAAATATTGTGTAGTTAAGAAAGGGTGATAAGTAGTGTTGAAATAAAAATTCATAATAATTAAAATCTACAAAAGGCACTAAACCTTACCAGTTACTGTGTTTCATATCTGTCATATATTGTACAACAACAGTGAAATATTAATGGATTTTAAACTCTCTAATCATTTCACAGGTGATCTTTAGATTAGTTTTTATTTAGCCTAAGATACCTACTAGTAGCATTACTGATATCTAATTCCTTCTCTTTTTTGTCCAGAACTCCTGAAGCAAATGCTGTGCAGTATACAGCTGCACAGGCTCACCAAGCCCAACCGCAGCCACAGCCTCAGGCTCAACCGGGCGCCCAGGGCAGGCTACAGCTAGTATCTGCAGAGCCGACAGTCGCTGCCCAGTATTACTCAGTGCAGGCCCAAGCACAGCCACAAGCCCGACCCCAGCCTCAAGCACAACAGCAGCTGTTGACCCAGCAGCAGCTGCAACAACACGTTCTGGCGCAAGCACAGGCCGCACCTCAACAACAGCTGGTGGTCGCTACGTCCCCGCGCCCAGTCGCTCTCGTTCCTCAGCAGCTGACACCGTCTCAAGCTCACAGCGTGCACGAAGCACGGCTGAGGGCCTCTCTAGCCGGCGAGGACCCCAACGCAGCCGTCCAGCAGCTGATAGCAGCCACTCCGACACCTGCACAGAGGCAGTACGAGGGCGCGCAGGTGGCACAGTTCCTGGCTCTGTCCCAGCGACAGCAGGCTCAGGAGCAACAGCAACAGCAACTGCTACAGCAACAGCAGCAGCTGCAACAGCAGCAGCTGCAACAGCAGCAGCTTCAACTGGCTCCCCAGCAAGCAGTACAACAGGTGGCCGTTCAGCAGTCCCACGCCGGCGTCGCCGAACAACGCCAACAGGCCGCACTGAGGCAAGCTCAGCAGCCACAGATAGTGTACCAGAGTGTCGAAGACCAACAGGCCGTCCTCCAAGCCTCCCGACAGCAGTCCGCCCGACAGCACGCGGCCGCGCAGCAGGCCGAACGGCAACAGGCCGCGCTGCGAGAGGCGCAGCAGCAGGCTGCCCTGAGAGACGCACAGCAGCAAGCCGCATTAAGGGAGGCGCAGCAACAGGCCGCACTGCGGGAGGCACAGGAGCAGGCCGCACTGCGGGAGGCACAGGAGCAGGCCGCGCTACGAGAGGCTCAGCAACAGGCCGCTCTGCGGGAGGCTCAGCAACAGGCCGCTCTGCGGGAGGCTCAGCAGCAGGCCGCTCTACGAGAAGCCCAGCAACAGGCCGCGCTTCAGGAAGCGCGGCAGCAAGCTGCTCTGAGAGAGGCGCAGGAGCAGGCGGCACTGCGAGAGGCGCAGCAGCAGGCGGCTCTCAGGGAGTCACAGAGGTACACCCCTGTCCAACAGGTAGAGCAGCAGGCCGTGGTCAGGGAGCCACAGTCCTACCAAGAGTACGAGCAGCAACAGGACTCGCAGACACAGATACCGGTGTCGCAGCAGTCGCGCAGGCCGGCCCCGGAGCAGTACTTGCGGGAGACCACGCGCCCTCACCAGGGGAGGCGGCCGCAGGCTTTCTCGCGCACCCGTCAGCGAATCACGACTCCGCCTCCACTCCACGACGAGGAAGTGATCAACTCACTTCTCGGCCGAGCGCCGGAAAGTAGGACCGTCTACCAGACTACTGCACGTCCGACTATAATCGAACAGTCTACGCCTCCATCTCAATCGTCAGTTTTCGTATCGGCGGGAAGACAGAGAACTCAACCCCCGACAGCTGCATACGACAGCTTACAACCTGCCGAGCCCGAAGGAGGAAACTCGCTGCCCGTCGTGCGTCTACCCACACCTGACGGGATGCGCCCTCTCACGCAGTCCGAGCTCCAGGCTCTCGTGGATGCCGGCTTCAAAGTTTCTCCGGTACCGGAGAACGACACTCCCGCTCCCAACCCGGTGTACTATCAGCCCCAGCAGCAACTGACGTCGACTAAAAGACAGAGATCGTACGCGACACCCGCACCTCCAGAACAGTCGGTGGGTCAGGAAAGGAGCAAATCCCGTAGGATTCAGCGACCGCAAAGGCCTCAGAGGCCGCACAGCGCCCCTCCGGCCGCCAGGCTTCAAGACGAGTACCTCAGCTCCTTCCCCAGCGCATCTCCAACACCCATTAGGCCCGCGTACGAAGAATCTACGACACAGCGACCGGTCTACCAAGAAGTCGCGACACGGGCTCCGGTTTACCAGGAGAGTGCAACAGCACAGCCCACGTATCAAGAGCTGTCCACCGTCCGCACTGTCTACCAGGAACCGACCACGGCGAGCTCTGCCTATCGGGAGCTGGAAACGCCTCAGATTATCTTCCAGGAAGATCTGAAGGGTCGTCAGATATATCACGACGCCCAGACGCTGCAACAACAGCGACCTACGTACGACCCGCAGGCGGTGGTGGCGGAAGCCGCCCCGGCACCAGTGGAGTACGTGGCGGCGACGACGGCGGCGCCAGCCCCGGCGGCGGTGGTGAGGGACCCGTACCAGGCCGTGCAGGAGCACCTGCGCGCGCAGCAGAGGGCACAGGCCAGCGCGCCGCGCCGCGCGCAGCCGCAACAGGTGGTGCAGCAGCAGCAGGACCAGCAGCAGTACCAGCAGGACCAGCACCAGATACGTTACGACCAGCAGCAGGTGCTAGAGCGCGACCAGGCGCAGCAGCAGAAGCCCGAACTCGACTACAGGTAACATCCCGCTCCTAGTCTTTCAAAAGACACAAAACTCTTGTTGTTGTGGTGGTCTTCAAAAAAAAAAAAAAAAAAAAAAAAAAAAAAAAAAAAAAAAAAAAAAAAAAAAAATCTAATGTTTATAAATCTAGGAATCAAACCACTGTCATCTTTGGTCCCTGGACTTAGACGTATCCTAAGCACAACACACACACCGTCTGGCTGGAGCATCTGCGCAGCCCTTGACAAATGTTTGTATAGCTTATGGGACTTAACTACGGGGTCATCAGTCCCTAAACTTACAAACTACTCGTGAACTAACTAAGACTAAGTACGGCTCAAATAACGATGCCCGAGGGGGGATTCGAACCCCCGACTGTAACGGCCGTCCAGACCGTGACTGGAGCGCCTCAGTCCCCTCGGCCACCGCGGCCGGCAGCCCTTGACATGGCACGTAGAAATTCACTTTTATTCCCGTGCGATTCTTTTCTTCAGTCCAAAGACTAGTTTGGCTCTTGTCTGAATCAGACCAGAACCCACGCCCCTTTTAACCTGCCCTTTTTCCCCTCTCGGTCTCCCTCTGCAATTTTACCCCAAATGCTTCCTTCCAGTGCTAATTTGAGGAGTCTTTGATGTCTCCAAATGTGTCATATCACAGGATACCTCCTTTTAGTCATGATAGCAACAAATTTCCTTTCTCTCTAATTCTGTTAAGTGTCTCCTCATTAGTTACATGAGGATTACAAGTCCTCGAGCGCGACCAGGCGCAGCAGCAGAAGCCCGAATTCGATTACAGGTAACATCCCGCTCCTAGTCTTTCAAAAGACACAAAACTCTTGTTGTTGTTGTGGTGGTCTTCGAAAACAATCTAATGTTTATAAATCTATGGAATCAAATCACTGTCATCTTTGGTCCCTGGACTTAGACATATCCTGAGTACAACACACACACCGTCCGGCTGGAGCATCTGCGCAGCCCTCGACGTGGCCCCTAGAAATGCACTTTCATTCCCATGGGACTGTTCTTCAGTCCAAAGACTAGTTTGGCTCTTGTCTGAATCAGACCAGAACCCACACCCTTTTTAGCCTGTTTATTTCCCCTCTCGGTCTCCCTCTGTAATTTTACGCCAAATACTTCCTTCCAGTGCTAATTTGAGGAGTCTTTGATGTCTCCAAATGTGTTGTGGTGTCGCACAAGTATGAAGTGCGCGCCACTTACTTTCACCGCACGGCACGGCGTTCTTACGACGTCAGCCACGAGCGCCCTTTGCTGCAATCTCGCTCGTGGCCACCACTGAACGACATCGTTCACTTGGAACTGAGATAGGAACCAGTTAACACTTCGGAATCAGATAGGCACCAGTTAAGACTTGGCTATCGGATAGGCACTAGAAATCATTAGTAGGCAGGCCTCTATCTGATCTATGTATCAGCATTCTGCAGTCAAGAACTATGTAAAAGTTAAGTATTACTAAGTCTTTATGAAATTTATATCTCGTTCTAATTTACTCTAGTGTTTCTAGTTGCTGCTGTCCCACTGGCTGGCCACCTCCATACCGCACAAGCGCGCATCCTTGATTCCTGAGTCGGTCTCTTTCTACTCGGCCACCGACACCCAGGTCTACCGGCGGAAACGAGACACAAAAGCGGCGACGAGGCTGGGACACAAAATGTGTCATATCACAGGATACCTCATTTTAGTCATGATAGCAAGAAATTTCTTTTCTCTCTAATTCTGTTCAGCGTCTCCTCATTAGTTACGTGAGGTATCCATCTAATCTTCAACATTCGTTTGTAGCATCACTTTTCAAAAGTTTCTATAATATTTCTGTCTGAACATCTTAACGTCCACATTTCAATCCCGTACAAAGTTACACTCCAAACAATTACTTACAGGAAGGACTTCCTAACATTTAAATTAATACTGGAAGCAAACAATTTTTTTTTTCAGAAATGTTCTTCTTTCCATTGCCATTCTGCATCTTGTATCTTCTTTACCTCTGCTAACAGAAGCTATTTTATAACCCATAAATTCCTTTTCTCCCCAGTTCTGTTCAGTACCTCCTCATTAATTATGTGATCTATCACTCTAATCTTCAGCATTTGTCTGTATCACCACATTTCAAAAGCTTCTATAATCAACAATAATTCAGTTGTGTATAGCTTCTATAATCTTTTTATCTCAATTCATAATCGTCTATGTACCACATCCATAGTATTCAACTATCCACATAAATGCTCTCAGAAAGGATTTTCTAACATTTGAATTAATATTGAATGTAAAAAAAATTCCCTTCCCCAGAAATGCTTTGCTTCCCGTAGGCATTTTGCATATATTGTTCAGTTCGTCCATGACAAGTTATTTTACTGCCAGAACAACAAAATTCATATAATACTTTTATTGTAGCGCTACCTAATCTAATTCCTTCACCATCACCTGATTTTCTTAGATTAGATCCTATTACACTTGTTCTGCTCTGTTAAAAGGAACGCAGACAGTATATGCACATTTAAAGAGTGGAAGAAAGAAGGGAGAGGAAGCAAAGGAATGACTTTACCTACTCTACGGTACTGAAATTTACTTGAGGTTGCAAATAACAGTTATATTTCTGTCTTGGTGAAATGTGCAGTTATTAAATTATTTTTAAACTTAACGAAAGGAGTGGCTCTAAAATTGACTAATATGCCAAAAAACCATTTTATCATCAAAAGCTACATTCTTAGTTTCCTTGCAAACCATAAGCTCTTTACCCGCAGTTGTAGTGCTCATGGTCCAGAGTAGATAATATAAACGCACATATATTTTTGAAACATATGTTTGTAACTTTTTCTATCCAGAATGTTACAGTCCATTGCGTTTATTAGGACTGTGGTGTAACAAATTCGCTACTAATAAATCTAAACTAAAATAAGATGTTCAATGTTATCAAAAAATAATTAAACACGTTTAAAATACGAATGTTTGACAATTAAATTTATTGTGCTTATTGACATAGTCAAAGATTAGAGACGCGCTTGTCGTATTTTCATGCACTAAGTATGAAATCAGTCGAAAGAGAATATTTGTAAGTAGGTGGGCCTATTAAATAAGGCTCAAAGGCATTTATTTTAACAGCACGTTATGAAAAAGGCTGATTCCTGTATCTTTTCTATTTTTTCACTATACTAAGGTAGCTAATTTATGTAAAACGAGTCATTATCTTTCATAAACATGTACTGTACTATTTTATGTTTTAATCTATCTTTTACCATTGTACCTTAATTGAAGAGGATACTGTGACCACACTTAATCTGACGAAGAAAGACAAATGTAATATTCGTCACTTTTTCTGTTATATGGACCATCACATTTGATGATTGTTACAGGCTATCTTCAGCCCCAGTATCTAATTACTGCACTGTAATGAGATATTGAATCTGAGAAAGACATGTTACACAGCTCGAATTCGGCATAACAAAGAGATCAAAAACTGTTACAGATGGTGTATGTCTATCCATAACACTGGTGTTCCCGCAAAATGACTACTTGCACCTTCGGTCAGAGTAGTTGATTGTTAATATAAAGAGAAAATCAGGTTTCAAAAACATACAATTAATTCTAATATTGTGAAAGGCAGACGGGTTGTTGCACGCTGCTCATCAAGATTTTAATTTATATTGCACCCAGACGAGTTTCTCCTGATTTACAAGACATCCTCAGTTGATGTCCCGAAACATTAAACGAATTTCTCATTTCTTGTTATAGATTATTGTTTGCATTTATAGGATATACGTTTTAAATAGTTGATTCGCGGTTTTTTAATAATCAAACGGAAAGATACTTACTGATCAGTGTATAATTCATTACTTGTATGTTAAACACATTTCAATCATATGGCAGACTGGTTGAAAGCTTGCATTTTCTCATGTGGTCATTTTGACTTTCAAACATAATACTGTAACTGCCATTTTCTTTGTCTAAAATGTCATTTGTTTCATCGAGCGCAGCCTGATTTCCCTGTTTTTACTTAAATACAACAACCATTGACAGCAATAAATGAATAAATAAAAAATAAAAAACAATAAAAACTAAATAAAACCATAAAAGTTGACAGCATTCATAGAAACGAATGACGTTCCAAACTCAGAAAATAGCAGTTTACAGTGCTGTGGTTCAAAGTCATAAGAGAAAGTCAAGCCATCAAACAATTCGCCACATTACAGATAGCTATTTGGCATGCAAGTAATTAATTAGACGCTGATCTGCAAGTACCATACCATTCCATTTTATTACGAAATTAGTTTTTGCCCAAGATTTTGGCTACGTGGATCTTGAACCTCCGGAAATTTTGAAAAATCCATCAAAAACTCGAAACGGTAAAAAAAATGGATGAATTTATAAGCACAGATAGAGATAAATCTGGATAGGGCAACAGCCTAGTTTTATATTTAAGGAATTACGAAAACTAAAGAATTGTTTCGTATATAACATTTGACTATTCGCCAGTTTGGGCCATTATAAACAAATTATCTGAGTTTGTGAACCGGAAGCAAGCTAAGTGGAGTTGTCCTTATGAAAACCAGTTCGTCGTCAGGTGCCAGTTAAAAGTAAAATAAATTTACACATAACTTGGTTTCTGTGCGGCGTATCAAGATGAAATACCTACTACATTTCAAGCGAGTCCTCTGGCAATACAACTGTGAAAACTGCATTCATTTTCGCGAAGTAGTTTTAGCGTGATTTACGCACAAACATACGAACAAACAAACTAATAACTAAACAAACAAGACTTCGAATTCAGACTTGTATTCCTGTTATAAAGGCCCCTAATATTAAGTTATCTTAAATCTCTCCTATGTACAGACATCACTTACAATTACATTGTATGCACCGAAGAATGTGATCGAACTGTTCTATATTTATAAAATATATCAAACGAGAAAACTGTAATATTTCCTCCCTCTGAGGCTGACTTGTAAACGAGGTGCAACACACCTGGGAGCAAAGTAAAATAAAAACTTGTGACACAAAACCTAAAAAGCCGATTATCTTTTAAATTATTAAAATGTATATACTACGAAAACAGTCATCATACAGGGACGTAAATGACATTATTAATATTATTGTTATTATTATTATTATTTTAGTCGCTCTTAAAGCAGCCTGTGTGGCAGTATGAAACGTTGAAACTATTTCAGATACTTTAAAATTGCTCTAAATTAATTTCTTCTACTGGAGGACTTCCCCTCCCCTCTCCCTAGGACTGACCCCCCATTCCCCTCCCCCCTGCCCCCTCCACCTACGTGGTGAGGACTTAGAGGGCACAAAGTACTCCCTCCTCCTCCCAAGGTTCAAACAACTATCACTTGGCGTACTATCTATTGGTTCTGATATAGTTTTACATGATACTGGCTGACTGAATACCTTCGGATCACCGATAAAACGTTTTGCGATAGTACACATACGGAATGTTATCTGTGAAATGTAGTACCTCAGTGACTGCCCCCATGCCCAAATAATATTTTGAAGTCGGCACCCCTACAACTCTCCCTTCCGTCTGTTTTTTCTTTATTGTTTATACAGAACCATCAGTTTAATAAGTCATGGTTTCAATCAGTCGTAAAAATATTTATTTATTTGCAGATCTAGATTTCGACCACTGTGTGGTCATTATCAGTGCTTAAAAACAAGTAAATACTTAAAACATCTCGACCTCCATGTTGGAGGTTGCGTTCGTACTCCAACATGGAGGTCGAGATGTTTTAAGTATTTAATTGTTTTTAAGCAGTGATAATGACCACACAGTGGTAGAAATCTAGATCTGCAAATAAATAAATATTTTTACGACTGATTGCTGAAAAAATTTCCACAACTCTAAAAACTGTGTTTCTCGCTAATGTTCAATCAGCCGCCACCTGCACACCACTCGTTGCTACACTGATTCATATTTGTGCAATATGTAGTATAAGATCAGTACATCTCTTCAGAATACAGTGAATTTCGTGCCTCACGATTTTCAAGGAGGTCAGAATATTAAGTTCATTGGTCCCATTAGGGTGAACTACGAACTGCGTTTTTATAGTGTGTGGACGGGATATTTTGCAACTAAGATCGTCACTTTGAGAAATGATTTCAATGAACGGTTTTCAGATTTTCGAAAGATTTATGCGATACAATCTTGAACTATTCAATACATCTTCTTCAACTTAAAATGTTTTCGATGTAGACAGCACAGCTTTGAACTTAAAATAATATCGTTAAAATGATTTGTATCTCGTAACTGTTCTCAAGAGAAATATCCGAAATTCGTTAATATTGCAATGCCAATAAAGGCCTTGTTTTCTGATACTTAGCTGTGCCAATTATTGTTTTAAAATATTTTATTAAAAATATAGGCCTACACAGAACAAGGATGACTGACTAACACATGGGCTCCGGTATTCAAATGAATGTGAAACGTTAAACACCAAATATCAAGGACATTGTTAATGGGACGTGTATGCAGGGTTCGCATTAAATGTAAGTTATATCTTTAAAATAGCATGGAATAAAATTTTTATGCTTTGATAAATAATGAAGATGTAAACTTTGAACATGGCTGGTTAACAGCAACCGTAATACAAATATTTTTAACAATTTTATATAAAAGTCAACAGGTTGCGTAGTTTTAAGGTACTTGACCTAGGTTTCGTTGTCGCTAGGGACAACTTCATCAGAAGAAAAAGACAGTTACCTAAAAATGGTCATAACAGAATAAATATCTTATAAAAGGAAAGATTTTTACACAGGCTGAACAGTGCAAACATCAGTACTTACATGAAACACATGACGTCAAAAATATTACGAGCAGATTTGCTCAAGTCGATTACAATAAAAAACTAACATTTTTGCCATGCAAATAAAATCAGTGTGGTGTGAAGGGCATGTAAAAATCTTTCCTTATACAGGGTGTTACAAAAAGGTACGGCCAAACTTTCAGAAAACGTTTCTCACACACAAAGAAGGAACATATGTTATGTGGACATGAGTCCGGAAACGCTTAATTTCCATGTTAGAGCTCATTTTAGTATTTCTCTTTAAATGTAAATTGAAATAATTCGTGCAGACAATTGTCAAAGTACCCAATTGTTTCGTTAGTATGTAACGATTCACGTCATCAACACAGATTTTCTGTGAACGTTTGGGCAGGAATTGTTGGTGATGTCTTGATTGGGCCTCATGTTCTTCCACCTACGATCACTGGAGCACGTTATCATGATTTCATACGGGATACTCTACCACAAATTTGGGTATGAATAATTGTAATAACCCATACAACTTTAAATAGGCATTTCATTCGCACACTACTTTTTATCAGCGATAGAACTTCTAAAAGTGGTTGATTATGCAACATTCGATCAAGTAATGACCATTTACGAAGTTCAATCACCTTAAAAACAATTATTCGTCTTACTTCTGCATTATATACAGGGTATTTCACTAAGAGTGTTTGCCTCTGTAATTTATAAAATAACTAGCTGCTTCCCGCGGTGTTAACCGCGGTTCAATATTCAGACATTAAAGTGCCAAGAAAGGGCATAAATAACTACATGAATGTTTGCGACATTGTTAGCACGGAATATATAATTGTCTTGTAACGGATGGAGAGCTAAAAATCTATTGCAATACGTCCCTGTAAACGACGTTTCGAGACTTCTTGCTCTCCGAGTATACGTAGAGATTTCTAGCTCTCGATACACGGGAGCAGCCTACGTAGAGCTGTCCGTGCGAGAAACATGGGGTGGCCAGATGAATATCTGCCACTTTTAATGTTTGTCCATGACTCTTGTTTATACTAATGGAGATATCACAATTGAATACACATTATACGCCCTGAGAAATATTTTCATGAGTGTTATACTGCCTGCCATCCGAGTGCATTTGCTACTACTTTCCTTGCAGTTGACCGGAACACACAACGTTTCATATGTTAACTGCAGCGTACCGCCTGCCATCTGTTGAGTGCATTTGCTACTACTTTCGTTGCAGTTTACGTACGCTATTTATACGTGGCAGTTCGCGCTTTGTACACAAAATAGAGCTTGGTATCTAGATCCCATTCTACACAAAACGTCAATGTTTTTTCTTGCCATGGTACTTGGAGCATATTTTATTTAAAGTCTTCAATTTATATACATACGTCATTTGTTACAACAAATGAAAATGAATGCGGCATAAACGCCAACATTCAGATTTCTTGTGTATGTAATTATATGTCAGTTAAGCCGTTTTGGCAGTATCACAGAATCTTTTTGTATATTCGAAAGTAAAAAAGATAACAATAACAAAGAAAAAAATTCACACGAACCATTGCCCAAAATAATGGAAGTGTCTGACATGACGCATTAACGCTCGCGGCTAAGCATGACATACACTACATAGCACCTCTGCTGTTGTATTAGAAGCTTCTTACAACCGTTACGTATTTCTGTGGATATATTTCAAATAAATAACTTGTAATAAACATTTTGAAAATTAGCCTATGTCCTAATCCAAAACATAAGAAATCTCTATTTGAAATTTCATCTATATCAATGCTGCAGTTTTAGCGTGATGTGGTAACAAACATACGAACTTTCGCATTTATAATATGTATAGGACAGGTGACGGGAAATTTTAATGCGGTAGGTCAACACAAGAAATGTTACACTTTCTGCGAAGCTATGAACATAGTTTATTGTATCATTTTCCACAGAGTTATACAGCACAAAGATATGATTTTTTAAATGGAACAATAGTTTTTTCTATCGTGCATTGGAATCGTTGAAACCAGCTGCGTCCAAATCAATTTAAACTACATTCCTATCACTGTTAGTTTGGGAGCTACAACCCTTCAAAGTTCCGGGGGCGGAGGCTGCGATAGCGTAGCTAACTGGCCGAGTGGCTAGCCCCTGGGGCACGGCCCACTGTCTCATGACCACCAGCCAGTTAGCTACGCTGTCGTAGCCTCCGCCCCCTAAACTTTGAAGGGTTGTAGCTCCCAAACTAACAGTGACAGGAATGTAATTTAAATTGATTTGGTCGCAGCTGGTTTCAACGAATCCAATGCACGATAGAAAAAACTATTGTTCCATTTAAAAATTATATCTTTGTGCTGTTACTCTTTGGAAAATGATACAATAAACTATGTTGATAGCTCCGCAGAAAGTGTAACATTTCTTGTGTTGACCTACCGCATTAAAATTTCCCATTACCTATTATTTTATAAGTTACAGAGGCAAACACACTTAGTGAAACACCCTGTATATATGATGGATACCTCTCATACGCCTAGTTATTCATTCAGCTCAAAGTAGTATTTTTAGTAATTTATATGCAAATAAAATACAAGTACTTGACATGCTACAAAGTACGTTTCTCAGTTTTAGAGAGTCATTTGTAAGAGGAAATCTTAACAAATACTATACAGTATACAAGTAATGACTGATCTGTAAATGTAACATTGTTTCTGTCTTCCTCTTTGCTTCCGTTCTCACTGTTACAATTAAAAGCAGCAAACGAACGAACAATGTTTACGCACGGTTGCCCTGCTAATGGCGGCTTCTGTCACATTCAATGTGTGGACACGACACTAGCGCCAGCGAGCGGTCTAGTTTTCATTTACTAAGTCTATGGTTGGGACAGGTTCGCCGAGGTCGCCGCGGCGCCGATAGTGGTGGAGGAGCCCGCGACGGTGGCGCCGCCGCCGGCATCCGCGGCAACTGCGCGGCGCAGGCCGTACCACGCGCGGTCGCGGCAGAGGGCGCGCCAGCAGCAGCCGCCGCCAGAGGGCTACGCCGGCCAGGAGTACGACGCCGACGCCTACTCCGCCGCCAGGCGCGTGCGGGGCCGCAGGCCTGACAGGGCATGAGCCGCTCACTACCGTCTCACGCCAAATTCCTCGCAACCTCTCTGGACACAAAATCACAAATCTCAATATTTCAGCGACCATCACTCGAGTGGGGAGGCCTGTCTGCTCGCGTGTGGCATTAGTGCTGTCTCTGCTCCAGTGACGCGGCCAAAGTAACTGTTGCTGTTTGGGTGTCGCGAGTATAGGCACAGGAACTTTTGCTACACTGAAGGGGGGGAAAAAGTGGTTAAGATAAAATGGACTCGAGTTTCACAGATGAGTAAGCAGTGCTGCGTAATTGAAACATTAATGCGGTGCGGGAACATTTCGTGCTCTGCTGTTCGTCTATTTTGATACTTACGTGCTTTCAATCCGAGAAGTTTTGTTTCGTTGTACGGGAATCGTATACACTTCCACGACTGATACGTTTTAGTTGTCTCACGTTTGGAATCTATGATACTGGTTTCAACTAACTTAACGAAGAAGGTAAAATGATGTATTTCGTCGAGCTGTGTTACGTATTTGAATGTTTTCCAGAAAATTTTTGTTACGCATTTCATTTTGTAACGTTGCACACCATTACTTAATTTTGTTCATAACTCGTGACCAACAAATAATCTTTGGTTCAGTGTTATTGGGGAGTTTGATACCTTTAAATATTGAACTTTTGACTTTTGTTTTTTTTCTGCATTATCACCCCATCAAATGATTCCAATAATTTCGAAGTGTGGAAAAAGAGATAACGTATGGACTAATGTTTAGATTCGTTGTGCTAATGAAGTTCTGTAGGTTATAGTTTTAAGCAGAGAAAGTACGTAATGAACGTAGGGGAAGAATGGTACAGTATTACGTGTTCATAGTAGTTGGAGTATTTTCTCTCTGACGGGGCACGTGCAATTGATGGATGAATGATATTGTTTAAGTATATAGATGCGTGAATGTTGCTGCACGTCTTTTTCTTAACAAGGGTGAATGTTGTCGAAATAACTACTTACTCGCTGTGTTTTCGAGTTATGTGTATATAATTTTATATTTTACGAACAAAAAGTGTACAAGATATATATTTCGAATAATACGCCTGAATATTAGAAATTTACTTATACATTTGTAGCTTCTTTGAAAGTAGAAAATTATTTCCATAGTTGAATGAGTCGTGGGTATATTTCATTTCATGCATAAGGGCTGTAAAACTGTTAGGTCTTAATTTTTCTTCTTTTCCTAAGTACTATGTGGGTTCTTCTTTTAATGCTTTGTAATATTTCATGGGCGTCATTCAGTGAAACGGACTTCAGGTGTGTGAAACATGGCTCTTAATACGAATAATTATGAATGTTTCGTTGAATATTTGAGATTGATATTCAATTTTTTTGTTGTCGAGTTCCTGTGTTTTTGAATGTTTATTTTATGTCTCGTCCTGATTAATTTCAGGCAGTACCTGTGTATACTCAAATTGTAGAAAGAAATCATGCAATATGTAACATAATTGTGTGCTGGAAAGAGTGTTTAATAAAGTTGTGTGCATCTCAGAGATGAGTTTTGGTCAGAAAGGGTATTAGTTTTAAAAACGCTGTGTAACACGTATAAACGTATGCCAAAGAAGGGCTACAGAGTAAAAATGGTACCCTCTTAGTGCTAACTGTTCAACACATTTCAGCAGACATCCATTTCTCTTGCAGTATAAGAGGAAAGCGCCTAAATTTGTTATTCTGTAAGCTACATATTTGATTATCAAGGTAGATGACGTCTTAAATTATGACGAGAATGTAACGTTGTCCACATCGAAAAAAATGCCAGTAACAGCATTTCGAAACAGATATTCCCTACTTAGTTCCAAATCAAAATAATATCATCTTAATTATAATGTTACTGATTACATGTAATGGAAGGTCCTGTCTCTCTCAAAGAGATGAAATCCACATACCTACAACAGCAGAAAGGAACTGCGACACAAATGGAGTGTGTAAGATCATACGTGAAGATAAAGGGACTGACTGGACGTGTTGTATTTAGAACATCTAAAAATATGAGTTCAACATTCAAAACCGCTTTGTAATAACTCTCCTGAAATGTTATTTTCATACTGAATGATTGTTTCCTTCTGCGGTGGAGGGTATACTGTATTGAAACTGCCTGGCAGAATATATATAAGAGAATATTCCAGCAAAGGTAAGGTTCCGACAGTCCTGGTGTACATTATACACCAGTTCTCTCGGAACCTTACCTTTGCTGGTAAATTCTCTCATATTTCTTTCTTCCTATTGTTTCTCACTCATTTATTTTGTACCACCTTTTATTTACTTCTTATTTTCTTCTTTCACTTCTCTAAAGGCTTTTGAAGTGTCTCTGGAATAACGGGGCCCACCGCATTCTTAATTATTTTTCAGAGTAAGATCTGTTCTTACAACATACTGAACAAGTAACTTAAAAGTCAAATAAATGCAACAACTGAGAGAAATAACAGAATAGTTATCTATTCGTTGGTATGCCTAACCCTTTGTTTAGTTAGTAAAATTACGCTTGAAATAAAATAAAATAATAATAGTTGCAATTCCAGCAATGTATTCAGTCCTACCAGAAGATGATCCGTTCTTATGTTGTCGATTTAAGATTTAAAGAAGAAAGAGAAGTCTATAAGATCTCCAGCAGATTTTTAATCCTAGTTTTTAAAAATTTCTGTTTTCTAAAACACTATGTGTATCATATTAACATATCTTGCATTTCTTGAATTTTTTACGCACTCGCTAACATGGTCAAGGGAGGTTCAATAAGTAATGTAAAACAATTTTTCTATTCGAGGTGGGCGACGTAACATATCTTAGGATCACAGCTTAGCTTCACTGACTGCTTTGGTTGCCGGTGGCAACTCGAGGAACTAACAAATTATTCTAACAGAACGATTTTGTTGCAGCTTGCTTGTTAATAAGCAGTCTACAAAGCTACTCTTTCGAAGGGGAAGTTATTTCAAGAACAACACAATTTCCAAATTACAACATATTACACTATCCTCCCATATAAGAAACATATTCTGACATCTGAATGAAATTAAAACTTAAATGTAACAGAAGTGTAATATTCAAACTGATTTTCTTATTGCAATGCTGAAAACAATAGAATGTGAAATAAAAAGGTTGATACTGGCACTTTAATTCCTCCTTTATTTGCCTTGTGTATTTAAATCTTTGTCTCCCCCCACAATTTTCAATTTTTACAGCTCCCTCTAGTACGATTGATGTTATTCCCTGCTGTCAAATTTTCCACAGGGAGGGATTCAAAAGCGTCGTTTTTATCAGAAAACCCGATATCGTGCAGAAAACCATCAGAGATTTAAATATCCCTATAAAAACTGAAAACCAATTGATTAAGAATGCCTTTTCCAAATATGAGGAAGTTAAATCTACAAATCTTGAATGAAAGTTGGTCAAAACAGTACCGTATAAACTTCAGTGTTATACTCGCATCAGGTCTGTACAAACAGTGGCGACAGCAAACATTCCATATCGTATATCCTGTACATTAATCTTTTCAGTGTTTCCTACAGGCTTCTTTCTTCGCCGATTCTGCTGAGAATCTCCTTATTCGTTATCTTTCCGTCCAAATCCTTTTTACTTCGAATGATTCACGTCTCTTCTCTTTCGGATTTCCCGTTGGTCATCGTTCACTAAACACACTGCAGCTCTCCAAACGCACATTTTCAGACATTTCTAACTCAAATTAAGGCCTATGTTTGATACTAATAGACTTTCTCTTGGTCAGGAATGCCACCTTTTCCTATGATAACTTTTTATCTCCTTGTGGTTTTTTTCCCTTCTTTAAGGGGTTTGCTCTCAACCCATATTTCATATTCATTAAAGTGACCATTCCGTTAAACAGATCCTGTGGTTCTTCTTCCCTTCTACTGAGGATAGTAATGAATACAGTGATCAAACGAAAATGAAACCGATGCGAATAAATTGTAGGGGACACCTGGGCTAGTTGTTACATATATATCTCGACATAGAACACGTATTTCCGCGGCAAAAGTGCCTAATATTAGCACATCATTTTACCTTCAGAAAACAATTTTTGTCCCAGGTGTGATATCAGGTTATTAAGCTTTGTATTAAATATTTTGCTAACTTACTTGATATAATAACTTACTCGAGAATGCTACACTGTATAGGGTTAGTTGTTACATAATAATTAAAACATATCATATCATTTTGGTTCTACAACTCACATTTATTTAATGAATAATGTTCATCCAAGAGGAACAATTTTAAGCTTATAAAAAAGCACAAAACGTGAACAAAACACTGATATTGGCATCGATTGATAAGACTAGTTAAGATCGCTGATAACCAATGCTTGGCACAAGCATTAATCCCCTTTCTGAAAGTAAACAGACAGGAGAAAATTTAAAAAGGCCCGTAATGGCTGTGCCACGCGCATGTATTACAATGGAGAGATTAATTTACTTAAAATGTATTCAAGAATTTGTTCGTTATATTAAACAATAATCAACGAAGCCCCAGTCTGTCATGCTGAAAATTAAAAATAAACAGCCTACCTACCCCCTCTCCTTTTGTTTCTTCCATTCGCTTACAGAAACTCTGAAAAAATTGATTAAATGTATGATGTAATTTTGGGCCGCTTTTCTGATCAAATTCTTATAATCAAATGAAATGACCAAATATTTGTAAATCTATGGGACTAACTACAGTGTTTATCAGCCCCTAGGCTTACAACATACATACAACCAATATAAACTAACCTAACGACAACACTTACGTCCATGCCCAAAGAAGGACTCCAACGTCCGACGTGGAGCAACTGCGTATTCCGCAGCAAGGCGCCTTAGAGCGCTCCGCCATTCCACTGCGGCGCAGAAAGAGAACGTTCACAAAAACCTCTTAAACATGCCATTAATATCATGGAGCCTGAGATGCCCTCCGTCTACTGCAATATATGTATGTAACAGCTGGCGCAAGGATTTGCACATGCTGCAACAGTGAGATGAACAAAATATGTAAGAATTTCAGTACCAGAAACACAGAACATCTAAAGGCATTAAAAAGTAACAGCTTCCACTCAACTTTTACAGACTCTCTAATATCTGATAGTCACCACCCAGCAAACAGCGAATGATTTGAAAGTTAGCAACAGCCTCTACCAGAAATTAACAATAGAGGACAATTATCACGGTCGAGACGCAGTATCACATGGAGAAACTATACTCAATTAATACACTTCACGCTTCAACAAAACACAATTGGCCACAATAGCATAAATGTAAAAATAACCACCATACAATCCGCACTCACTCACTCACTCACACACACACACACACACACACACACACACAGTGCCTCACACCTATTTTCTTTGCCACCACATATCACTACTACTACTACCACAGTGAAATAACAGATTATCACCAAACACCTGAAATTCTCTCTTACACCCACAACACAAATAAACATCTACAATACTGATTCGCTCCGACATTCTCTGTTAACATACGGAACTACCAACCCAAAACCAGTAAACAAAATTCACTAATGTTCAAATGTTTGTAAACCTATTGGACCAATCAGCTAAGGGCATCAGTCCCTAGACTTAACAAACATCGTAGACGTAAGTTATAAGGAAAATTTACAACAAAATTTTTATATATTTTTTCATATTTGATTTGTAATCGGATGGAAATTGACTAATGTAATCCTCATATACGCAGGCGCTTGATAACGGCAAGAAGCTGAAACAGCTGTAGCGCTATTTAATAAAGTGTAAGCAGTGATATGCAACTTTCATTACAATTTCATTATTTAAACTAACTTACACTAAGGATAACACAAACAGCCAAGCCCGAGGGAGGACTCGAATCTCCAGTGGGAAAGGCCTTAGACCACGCGGCCATTGAGCGAACAGAAATCATCTGCATCTACACGCCAAATGGTAGTAGTAGCGTAATGTGCTACTACAGGTAAATACGATAGAAACAAGTAACAATCGGGCCACAAAGTAAACACGGAGCCGCGGAGGAGTTGCCGAGTGGTGTAAGGCGCCTCGCTGCGGAGCGCATGGTTGCTCGCTGTCGGTGGTTCGATTCCTCCCTGGGGCATGGGAGTAGGTGGTTTTCCTTAGGTTAGTTTACCTTAGATTAAGTAGTTTGTAACCTACGGACTGATGACCACGCAGTTTGGTCCGATAGATTTACAAACATTTGAACATTTTTTGTAGACACGGAACAACACAAGAAACTAAAAAAACTATACAAATACAAATAACGAGTTAAATAGCACGGTTTTTCGATCGAAAAATCTAAAGGCACCGAAAAGAAACTGTTTGTTTTGTTTTGCAGATGACCAGCTGTGTGAAATTAGAACAGCAATCAGGAATAATTGTTTTACTGAATCCAGTTGACATAATTTAAGGTAGGTACAAAAATGTGAAAACTTGTATTCTAGGCCTAATTTTTGACACAACAGAAACCCACAGATTTTCTGTGCCAGTTGCATTGAAAAGGGGATTATGAAGGCATTTTATTAGAGGTACTATGCTCCAGACTGAACGCTGAAAGGCATAATCAGTCTCTAATGATGATAACGATGATGATGAGTTAAGTAAGATGCGCAGTGAAACCGACATGTCAATAAATGAATATCGGATATTAGTCATGATATTAGTCTTCTCCTCTCTAAATACACACACAAAAAGAATTTTAGATGAATTTCAAATGAAATTGTATAATATTACAGAAATTTTCATAATTGACTATAATTATCTCACTAATGATAGCACAAAAAGTGTTTGGGAAGAATAATGAAAACACTCTTGAATACGGCAAATATCCTCACAATGTAATACGATGCTCTAAATCATCTTGAGGTGTAGTAACTTGTGAATAGATATCATCTGTGACTTTAACTCAGAGGTAAACGTTCAGTGGCATCAAATCAGGCGAATTTCAATACAAACTGCATGCCGACCAGGGCCGTCCGCTGGACCTTATTTGGTGGGGGAGGGTGGGGAGGGAGGCAAACTGGCTAATGCACAGTGGAGACAATTTTTGGGGGAGGAGATATTTGTGGAAAAGTTTATAAAAACCATGGACATCAAATAAGTTTCGAAATAGAATTTACCACTTAATGCGAAAATTAATTGACGCACATTAGCAGTGCTGATTAATTTCCACACCACATGGACATTACAAAAATTTAAATCTCCAGTTCTCCGAGGAAAATGCACATGTAGAAATGCGTTACGCATTGCCGTTTATCGTCGATGTTATTGAAAAAGGTATAGGTTTATTTAGTTGTGTTAATTTCTTTTCATAACTTACGAGAAATCGTTCTTTCATGCTTCGTTTTCAATTTCCCATATCATTTTATTCCTACACTGTGATACATCACTTTCCAGCACCGCTCGTAGCGCGCGATGGTCTCAGCAAAAGCTTATAGGATTTATAAACTATTTGGTCTCAATGTGGTGGTTAAATCTCACATATAAATTTTGATAGTTTCATATCATCGTGTGAGGTTCACTTTCAGTTTTTTCTTTTTATAATTTTGAATGAGCTATATTCTCCATGCCTCTAGAATTACGTGACGTTTTCTCTAGATAAAATATGTAGCATCTCGCGTTTGAATATGTAACATCATACATACAGGAAAAACGTGCTCTTTCATACGGGTAAACTACAGTTGACAAATGATAAATGGAAAAACTAAGATGGAAACAAATGAAAGAAAATAAAGCCGTATATAATTCAATAGCACATTAGATATACTGGAACGAGATTGTGAAGTTGATTTATTAGAAACATTGATTCAATGGTTTACTTCAGCCTAAAAGAAATAACGTTGACTAATGTTCGTTAAAACATGATACGTGATTATCAGTAATGGGATTAAGGAAACTACGTTGTAGTGGGGTTCTCACAACATGTGATGATCGTTACCAACGATTAGATGATCATAAAATAAATGGAAATTGTATATAAAAAATTTACAGTTTTAGGTTAATATTCTATGTCTGTTATTCAGAAAGAGAGTTAATTTCCACTACTTCCTACCATAGTCATAGAACACTGGCTCCATATGAAACGTACAGCCTGATAAAGATCATAGGGATGGAGAGAGAGAGAGAGGTTAGTTGCACAGGCATTTTTCGAACGTCGACAAGCACAGCACTATTCGCTATAGTAATTATTACGAAAGGCGACGAACATTCTCCTCATACGATAGAAGACAGCCTCGGCGGACGTACAGGCGATAATGCTAGCGATATTATATGCTATAAAGATTTCGTAAGACAGCAGTTTTCAGTATTGCAACAAGTCCTCATTTTTTCCTTAAGAAGAGCTTCAACTATCCGAGAGTATAATGCGATGCATAATCTCTTAAATGTCTATGTTTATTTTCTAAATTCATCATCTTTCTTTTTTTTTCATATACGTTGTCCTCTCTTTTTCGTCTACTTTACTTCGATTACGGCATACTCATTTTTTTTTTTACGAACGACATACTCGTTTAGTTCATCGTAATTGCTGTCTCCGTTTTCATATCGAACGGTCCCTTCGGTTCACTGTTTAAGGAACCCCTTGGTTGACTGTTATGTCTTGGAAGTTCAAATGTGACAGCTGATGAAAAAAACGTTTTAAACGTTTGGGTGAATCGAAACTCTCCTCGAGTGATTAAGTCATGTTTGGTATTCCTAAAGGTTATTAGTGGATATAAGTTCCATGCATCCCTTGTTAAAGCTCAAAGAGGTACTAAATACGTTTTTTATGTCACTGCAACATGTGTTAACTAGTACAAAAACTACAACTGTCTTTATACGTCATAGCAAATGTTATCCGTTAAGAGTTCTTACATTTAATTGTTCCGGTGTTGCAGAGTATAACTGTCATACAACTCTCTGTAACAAGCTGGAAAACGAGTGTGTTTGCATGCTACCGAGTTTAATCTCGAAAATAATTGAAAAAATCTAATATTTGTAAATTTATGGGGCTTAAAATCTTTCGTTATTGGTCCCTAGGATTACTAACTACTTAAACAAAGTTAAGCCGCGAAGGAGAGGCCGAGTGGTCTAAGGCGCCTTGCTGCGGTGCGCGCGGTTTCTTGCCGTTGGAGGTTCGAGTCCTCCCTCGGGCATAGGTGTGTGTGTGTGTGTGTGTGTGTGTGTGAGTGAGAGAGAGAGAGTGTGTGTGTTGTCTTTAGGTTAACTTCGTCTAAGTAGTTGATAAGCCTAGGGACATATAACTAAGGAAGTTAACTTCCATAGATTTACAAATATTTGAAAATTTTAACTAAGTTAAACTAACTTAAGGGCAAAACACATACCCATGCCCGAGGGAGGAGTCGAAATTCCGACGACGAGAGACCGCGCGCTCTGCAACAAGACGCCTTAGAACGCTCGTCCACTCCACCGCAAGCCGAAAAAAACTGATCTGTTCTGACTAACGAGGAGCATAGTGATTCTTTCGAGATGACAGCCCCAGAGAAGGATATTCATAAACAATGAAGAAGAGTATGATATTAGTTAACATTCCAGTTTGCATATGGAGACAAATCACTGTCAACAATAACTTTGCTCTTAAGGTAACCAGGGAAACTCCAATTAATAACATTAAAGTATCACCTTTCTTCACGGATCTGATACAATCTGATGAAAAAGCTTAAGAACCAGTTTATTCAGATTCAGAAAATATTTCCTGGTAGTGAACGCGGTTATAGTGCAAATATAATTATGTTCAAGTGTACTCTCTGTGTAAGAATCTAACAACACGAGACTGGAGAACTAAATCGGAAACAAATTCTTGTAGAACCTACTGTACCGAGAATAACTGATCCAGAAATAATTAATTGAAACAGAAGCTCCAACGATAGAGGAACTAGGGTCCCTTAGTCTCTGCATTTTGCTTTCGAGGACCACAATCGGTTCAGTAAGTATTCTATAGATATTTATTCGTTCAGCCGTCTGAAATCACTTTCCAAGAATCTTCTCCGTGTGAGGGGCACAAGCACCACATAAAAATAAAGTTGGAAAACTGATCCATTCAGTAAACACTTTTTATCGACATTTTCGGGAAAGTGAGATCAATATGCAAGTGGTACGACGCAACTAATTAGCGAAGAAACGTATCCCATTCAGCATTTTAGACTGATCACATAGATTAACTTCAGAAATAAATAGTTTGCGTTTTTTCCTCCATTGCGATTGACTATAGTTTTCATGAAATCGTGACAGATGTAACATGTATTGTTGTTATAATTATTATTTTATTTCATTATCCCACACTCGTGGGAGATTTAGACGAGCCCCAGTTAATCGTTGCCATTTCTGAAACCATGAACCAACAAATAATGTTAATGAATCTCTTTAATATTTTCTTACATACTTTAAATGTAAGAACACGCGTTTTGACAGAATAAAACAATTTACGAGACAGCCCCGTTTTTATCGTTCCTAGGCAATAGTCTTAGCAACTGACAAGTTCCATTTGTAAGAAGTTTTATAGCGTCGTTAACCAACATTCCATGCTGGAAAATAAAATACAAAAAAAAAAAAAAATGTTCAAATGTTTGTATAGTCTATGGGACTTAACTACGGGGTCATCAGTCCCTAAACTTACAAACTACTTATGAACTACTTACGAACTAGGACGGCACAAATATCCATGCCCTAGGGGGGATTCGAACCCTCGACCGTAGTGGCCGTGGAGACCGTGACTGGAGCGCCTCAGTCTCCTCGGCCATCGCGGCCGGCAAATAAAATACTAATACGCTACAGAGACTAGATGATAAAACGTCATCTGTTATTTATCTGATGAGGCGCAGTCCAGTCTGTTTTGCTTTAGAGCTTCTCTACAGTTTTCGAACTTCACGGTGAAGTGCCACCAGCGTGAAGCTTTGAAGTGGAATATGAGTCATGTGAAAAAAAAAAAAAAAAAAAAAAAAAGAAACGTGAAAAATTATAAAAGTGAAAGTAAATTTATAAATCAGCTGTAAGAGGTAGATCTCATGTGATGTGAAAACCTTGTGTTTATGCATGGTATTCATATGGTGAATACCATGGATAGGAGAAATAAGCAAGAAGATGGAGCACATCATTGTCTTCATCACATACAGCCCTTAAGCAACAGCTGAAGCAGAAGTATACCCATGAAGATATTTTTATTACCTTCAGTTCATTACTATCGAAGTATTCCTTCCCTTATCTTTCAGTTTTCGTTACTCGGACATTGATAATGTATTAACACGTCAGTAAACTGTTCAAAAATATTTTGTCAGACTTAACTGTGGGCGACTGTTCCATGTGAAACTGAAACATTGACTCCGACAGTGTTACTTAAATACTTCAGGAATATTAAAGTTTTTGAAATTCACGCGGAAAAATATTGCTTTTCAAAATTATCCTTACGTACATTTTTCCTACGTTTATTGATGTGTTAAGAAACATACTTCCTAACGATGTGCATACCCAACTATGCTCGTATTAACGAATCAATTTGTTCCACTTTCACACTGAAGTTTGACATTGCTCCACTGCTTTTATAAATAAATGGTTCACGCTACACATTCTACGGTTACCCGTAAACCAGTAAAATGTAAAAATGTCTCGCAACGGGCGCTACTGGCAAAACGAACGATACCAATTTTCAGTTGATTTGATGAGTAATTACGGGAAGCCAAAACGAATAAACAGAATAGTTAATCGCTATCAGTAACCGGGAGACTTTCATACTTCTGTAGATCACATCAGTAAAATGCTCATCAATTATTGGTGTGACTTAGCTGTAAGCGACTATTCTGTGGGGAAATCGATCATTGGTAGACACACTGCATTTCGGTGTGTGGTGACCAGCAACCTATGGGCATTGTTGATTGTAACAGCAAGATATGCCGCAGTTCAGCCCGAAATACCAGCAATGGATAAGGGATAGCTTTTCTGAAGTCGATGTCGATCATCAGTTTACTTTGTAAGTTATTACACTATTATCAGAATTTATTTAATTATCTACAAAAGATGGTTCATGGTGTGGGTTCCTGTAGTCATGTCCTAGTTCATGAACCACGGGCAACGTATGAGTGGCCAAGTAAGTGATCCTGACAGTTGGGATACCAGTTACTTTGGAATAAGGTTGGGCATCTCGGACATATTCTGAGTCGTGCCCACCTTTGTGCTCAGACGGCAAAGACTACCAAATCCACTGGTTAGTCCCTCAACCATTAGGGGTGAAACCCAGTGGAGCCCTGGGCAAGTAAGGCTAGCAACCTGCTTCCCAGGTACTTTAATATCATGCTGGCAACAATCAGAGCAAAATGCCTCGGACCTTTGGAGGTGATGGAGTCCCACCTCTAATTGACAGACCAGGGACTCCTCCGATACGACTTGGCAAACGATCTGGAATGAAGTGGGGAGCTATTAATATCAATGGGGATTACAATGGGAAGAAGGTAGAGCTGGCGGAGGCTTCAAGTAAGATGGAGTAAGATGTCTTAGCTGTTAGTGACGTTAGAGTAAGGGAAGAGAAAGAGGACGAAGTCGGAGAATACAAAGTCTACCAGTCAGGAGTTAAACTAGGAAGAGCACAGTGGGGTATAGGGTTTTACATCAGGAAAGCAATCGAACCCAGCATAATTACAATAAGGTATGTAAATGAACGACTGATGTGGATAGATTTAGCCATCTCCAGCAAGAAAACTAGGATTGTGGAAGTATATTCACCCTGTGAAGGAACAGATCAAGATGAGATGGACATATTTTACAACGCACTTAGTGATGTAGTTGTTAGAGTGAAGGATAAAGATAGTGTTTTACTCATGGGTGATTTCAACGCTAGGATAGGAAATCGAACAGAAGGTTATGAAAAGGTTATGGGTAAGTTTGGAGAGGATATGGAGGCCAACAGGAACGGAAAACAGCTCTTGGATATCTGTTCCAGTATGGGCTTAGTTATCACAAACTCCTTCTTTAAGCATAAGGGCATTCACCGCTATACTTGGGAAGGAAGGGGAACCAGATCTGTCATTGACTATATAATAACAGACCAGGAATTCAGGAAGACAGTCAAGGACACACATGTTTTCAGGGGGTTCTTTGATGATACTGATCATTATTTAATCTGCATTGAAATTGGTTTTGTGAGGCGAAAAGAGCAGAAAGTCAAGTCCATGTGTAGAATGATACGAGTGGAGAAGCTCCAAGACAAGGAAATTAGGCAGAAATACATAGCAATGATCTCGGAAAGGTACCAGTTAGTTGAATGTAATGATTTACAGTCACTGGAGGAGGAATGGTCAAGGTACAGGGACACATTACTGGAAGCAGCCAGAGAATATCTTGGAACAGTAGTGTGTAAAGGTAGAAAGAAGTAGACAGCCTGGTGGAATGACACAGTCAAGGCAGCCTGTAAAAAGAAAAAGAAGGCATTTCAAAAATGGCTCCATACTAGAAATCAGGCAGACAGAGAAAGTTATGTTGAAGAAAGAAACAAAGCCAAACGGATAATTGCAGACTCCAAGCAGAAATCATGGGAAGACTTCGGAAATAAGCTAGAAACTCTGGGTCAAGCTGCGGGAAAACCATTTTGGAGCGTAATTAGCAATCTTCGAAAGGGAGGGAAGAAGGAATTAACAAGTGTTTTGGAAAGGTCAGGAAAGCTACTAGTCAATCCTGTGGATGCCTTGAGCAGATGGAGGGAATATTTTGAAGAATTGCTCAAAGTAGGTGAAACGTTCAATGATGTATCAGATTTTCAGGTAGAATTGGATAGGAACGACGATGGAAACAGGATTTCATTTGAGGAAGTGTAGAAAATGGTCAGTAGATTACAGTGCAATAAAGCGGCTGGGGTGGACGAAATTAAGCCGGAACTCGTCAAATACAGTGGAATATCAGGTCTCAAATCGTTATACAGGATAATTGAGAAGGCGTGGGAATCGGGACAGGTTCCGTCTGACTGGACGAAAGCAGTAATCACGCCAATTTTCAAACATGGAAACAGAAAAGATTGTAACAACTATCGAGGTATCTCTTTAATTAGCGTTGTAGGCAAAATATTCTCAAGTATTGTTGAAAGGAGAGTGCGAGTATTAATTGAGGACAAGTTAGATGAAAATCAGTGTGGGTTTAGGCCTCTTAGAGGCTGTCAGGACCAGATCTTTAGCTTACGGCAGGTAATGGAAAAGTGCTATGAGTGGAACAGGGAATTATATCTACGTTTCATAGATCTAGAAAAGGCTTATGACCGTGTCCCTAGGAGGAAGCTACTGTCAGTTCTACAAGATTATGGTATAGGAGGCAAACTTCTGCAGGCAAGTAAAGGGCTTTACGTAGACTGTCAGGCAGCAGTTAGAGTAGATGTCAAATTAAGCTCATGGTTCAGGGTAGTTTCAGGGGTAAGACAAGGCTGTAACCTGTCACCTCTGCTGTTCATACTATTCATGTATCATATGTTGAAAACAGTAGACTGGCAGGGCGGGATTAAAATAGGTGAAAACAAAATAAGCGGTCTCGCATATGCGGACGACTTAGTTGTAATGGCCAATTCAATTGAAAGGTTGCAAACTAATATTTCAGAGCTCGATCAGAGGTGCAAGGATTATGATATGAAGATCAGCATCTCCAAAACGAAAGTAATGACAGTGGGAAAGAGATTTAAGCAGATTGAGTGCCAAATAGGAGGAACAAAGTTAGAGCAGGTAGACAGTTTCAAGTACCTAGGATGTATTTTCTCACAAGATGGCAACATAGTGAAAGAACTGGAATCGAGGTGCAGCAAAGCTAATGCAGTGAGTGCTCAACTAAGATCTACTCTCTTCTGCAAGAAGGAAGTAAGTACCAAGACTAAGTTAGCGGTTCACCGCTCTATCTTTCGACCAACTTTGTTGTATGGGAGTGAACGTTGGGTGGATACAGGTTACCTTATTCATAAGGCAGAGGTTACAGATATGAAAGTAGCAAGAATGATTGCAAGCACTAGTAGATGGGAACAATGGCAGGAGGGTGTCCATTAATGAGGAAATCAAGGAAAAACTGGGAATGAACACCATAGATGAAGCAGTTAGAGCGAACAGACTGAGATGGTGGGGTCATGTTACACGCATGGGGGAAGCAAGGTTACCTAAGATACTCATGACCTCGGCAGCGGAGGGTAAGAGAAATCGAGGTAGACCAAGAAGAAAGTACTTAGATTCGGTGCAGAATGATTTTGAAGTAAAAGGCAAAACATCAGACGAGGTATCAATGTTAGCATTGAATAGGGGATCATGGAGGAATTTTATTAGAGGTACTATGCTCCAGACTGAACGCTGAAAGGCATAATCAGTCTCTAATGATGATGATGATGATGATAATCTTCAAAAGTAAAACGCCACGATCGCTATCATCTGGTCGTATAAAAGTTTACAATGTGGTCATGTTATATAAAAATGGGAGCGTAAACAAAACGTGCAAATTAGTACTTAGTCAAAATATAAAATTTATAAGTTATATTTTGACTAAGTGCTATGGTGCACGTAAAGTTTAACCTCCATTTTTTAAATAACACAAGGTGACCAAATTGTAGATTTTTTGCGACCAGAACATGGTGGCATTACCCATTATAAACGGACGTCAGAAAATTAAATAATGACATAGCGATCTTGGTGTTTTACTTTGGAAGATAATTCATTTATGCAGATCGCTTCCATCCTGGGATGTCAGGTAATGTCGGTATTTTTTAACCAAAGTACACCGAACACTACTTGTTCTACAAAAAACAGTTCTATGAGTTTCACGCTACACTATTTGTTTCAATGTAGTATACAAAAATATACAAGAAACTGGCAGTAAATTGTCGACAGTTATTTACCAATTTCTTCAGTTATTTGATGATCGGTATTTGTCTGAAACTTTTAGTAATCTGCCGTATACGACACTTGTACACCGAGGCAGATCTCAAATGAAAAGCAATTTAAACGGTGTTCCATGTGTTTTGCGTATATTTCATGTACGTTTGGTGATTTTCTGTTGTTCAGTAACTTTATTGTGAAAGGGGGAGATCAGGAAGGAAGGAGAAAGTTTAGGGTTAAACGTCGTGTCGACAGCGTGGTCATCAGATATGAAGCTCACTCTCGAAATTTTGGGTAAGGATGTCGAAGGAAATTGCCGTGTCCTTTGAAAGGAAACATCCTTGCATTTTCCTGGGAAATCACAGAAAACCTAAATGTAGATGGTCGGATGTGGAATTAAACCACCATCCTCCAGAATACAAGTCCACGACAACTGAGCCAACTCGCTCGGTGGGAGAGATCAAACTTCGAACAGCGGTATGGCAGAGATTTTATTTCTCAAACAGTTTTAAATCGTTCTTCGCAAATACAATCAAATGTTCAAATGTTTGTAAATCTCATGAGACTCAAAGTTGGTGGTTATCAGTCAGTAAGCTTACAAACCACTTAAACTAACTTAAACATAAAAACAACACAGACATCCATGGCCGAGGGTGGACTCGAACCTCTGACGCGAGCGACCGCGTGATCCGTAACTTGGCGATCCAGACCACTCGGCCAGTCCAGCGCTGCCGCAAATACGAAAATGGTTCATTTCTAAAGGCACGGCTGATTTAATTCCCCATCCTTAAAAGAAATAGTCGGAGCTTTCGTTCTGACTCTTAATTATCACGTTAAAAATTCAGTATTGCAATAAAAATTGAATGGTCAGAAAATGCTGCAAAGACGTGCCCCTTATCAAATATGTACATACACGTAATACAATATGAGCAAGTAAAAAGAGAATTACAAACCGTGTACTGGAACAATTGCCAACAGTATGAAACTCGTATTTATATAGCAAAGAAAAAAAACACTAGATTTATAAGTGGATGTAACACATTTCGCAAATCGAGAGAAAAATAACAGCCGGCCGCGGTGTCCGAGCGTTCTGCGGCGCCAGTCACAGTCTGCACGGCCACTACGGTCGAGGGTTCGAATCCCCCCTCGGGCATGGAGATTTGTGCCGTCCTTAGTATTAGCTAGTTCATAAGTAGTTTGTAAGTTTAGGAACTGATGACCCCGTAGTTAAGTCCCATAAGCTCTACAAACGTTTGAACTTTTTTTTTTGAAAAATAACAAAAAGGATCAATTATATGATATACCAGTTTTTCTGAGCAGTGTACTAAACTCTCTTTCTCGTCTCAAACCATGACACAAATGTGCCAGCAAACAATGTTATGTGCTTTTTTAAAATAATTATGACTATTTATACAAGGTTCGAGAATAAACGATTTATACATTTTACTGTGTGTATTCACCACATCATTTAAAAAACGCTATAAATATAGATCAATGCTATACCTCGCAATGGATATCATTAGCACAGTGACAAAGTCAAATCTGAAAGAGTGGTAGGACAAAGAAACTGCGAGGGGCAGATGGAAAATAAGTTTCCCCTGTCCACTGTGGTTAGAGTTGCGTATGAAAGGAAAGAAATAGAATGAGACATTAAAGATAAGACATATATTTATTTTTCTACATAATTTCCAAGTATGTTGAGAAATATGTCATACCGCTTTGTAAGCTTGAAAAAGCCTTCCAGGAAAAAATCAGGGCGTTGCATACGGAAGAAGCGTTGAACGGCTTGTTTGACGGCAGTATTGCTTCCAAAGCACCTTCCGCCGAGAGTCTTTTTTTATGTTTATGTTTGTTAAGCTTATGGGACTTAACTACGGGGTCATCAGTCCCTAAACTTACAAACTACTTATCAACTACCTTATTCTAAGGACGATACAAATATCCATGCCCGAGGGGGGATTCGAACCCCCGACCGTAGTGGCCGTGCAGACCGTGACTGAAGCGCCTCAGTCCCCTCGGCCATCGCGGCTGGCGCCGAGAGTCTTCTTCAAAGCTGTAAACAGATGGAATTCACTTGGTGCGAGATCAGTGGTGGATGGTGTAGGCGCTTCCATCCATGAGTAGTAATATCGTTTTGCGTTGCCGTCGCCGAGTGTGGTCTCCCATTGTCATGCAACAGCAGAACGCCAGATCTGAGAAGGCCAAGCCGCTTTTTCCGAATCACGTCTTTCAATTTCGTCAGAGTGGCACAGTACCGCGCAGCATTGATGGTTGCGTCCCCCAAAAAGTCTAGTAAAATAACTCCTTGTGCGTCCCAGAAAACGTTGAGTAAAACTTTACCTGAAGACGGAGTGCTTTTGAACTTCTTTCGGACAGGTGATGACGGATGTTTCCATTTCAGGGATGCGGCCTTCGATTCTGGCTTGTAATGGTGGACCCACGTTTCATCCTCCGTCACAATTCGAAACAGAAAGGAATTGCCATATTGATGGTAACGCACGAGCTGTTCCAGGCTGCTCAAAAAAATGTTCAAATGTTTGTAAAGCTTATGGGACTTAACTACGGGGTCATCAGTCCCTAAACTTACAAACTACTTATGAACTACTTACGAACTAGGACGGCACAAATATCCATGCCCGAGGGGGGATTCGAACCCCCGACCGTAGTGGCCGTGCAGACCGTGACTGGAGCGCCTCAGTCCCCTCGGCCACCGCGGCCGGCGTTCCAGGCTGCAAACGACGCGTTGTTCCAGGCTGCACACGACGCGTTGTTCCCCGTGTGTCGGGGTGGAAGATGTAAAGAAGCTTGGGGTTTAACGTCCCGTCGACGGCTTGGTCATTAGAGACGGAGCAAACGCTCGGAGTTTTTGGTAAGGATGGGGAAAGAAATCGGCCGTGCCCTTTGAAAGGAACCATCCCGGCCTTTGCCTGGAGTGAAACCTAAATCTGGATAGTCGGAGGTGGATTTGAACCACCGTCCTCCCGAATGCGGGTCCGGTGCGTTACCACTGCGTCACCTCGCTCGGTAGTTGGAGGGACACCCACCGTCGTGCTGACACCGACACCTTACTGCATCGAGTAATGTCGTGGATGACCTTGAAGCTCATAAAGCGGCTTGACAAATGTCTCAATGTACTTGAAAAAATTATGTAAAAAATTAAAGATATGCCTTATCTTTAACGTCTCATTCTATTCATTTATTTTATTATTATTTTTTTTTTTCTTTCATACACAAATCTGTCCACAATTGACATTGACAACTTATTTTCCAACTCACCCTCGTATTATAATTTACCTTGAGGACATTTTTCGATACTTAAAATGGCAAAATAGAGAAGGAATGGGTGTTAATGGAACTTCTCTGAACCATATTCAGTTTACGAGATGAATCATGGGCGATAGGGCTGCACCGTTGAACACTTCTCAGATTTCCACCTTAAGCCATCCCTGCAACAGGACTGTTACAATAACCTGCTTATTAAATTATTTTGACTATAGAAATACATAATTTATTATACATCATGATGGAGAAAATGTCCTTTAAAATTAGCGAGGCTGTGGTGCTTACCGAGAAGAATAAGACATGTAATAGATACTTAATAAATTTCATAATTTCATTTGTAATTGTTAACATTCAGTTTGTATACTCCATTATAATTCTGTAATTTCAAAAATTGATTCATTTCCAAATATGGAAATCTGTTCCAATATATAACGTGGTCATGTACATAGGAGCAAATATGCCATTTAATTGAGTGACTCATATTTAATAGTCTATGTGCTTCATTGTTATTCTATCACGCACTAAAAACTGTAGGTGAAATAGAATTAGCAAAAAACAGTTACAAGTTAAGAACCCCTTTAAATGTAAGGTATTCACAACTGACGTGAACAATTCCCATTATCAAGACAGCGAAAACTATTTATACATTAAGGAAACGTAGTTAATTTGCAAATATTACGAATTGCTTGGTAGATCACTAGTTCCAAGGTAATAGATGGTGAATGCAAGGACTATTCGAGAAAATTTCTCCACATAAGCAAGTTATCATTTGATAACTCCCCTCCCCCATGTTTTCCTCATTTATCTTCAAACATGTTCGTTTTCGCTTCTAATTGTGATACGCACTATATACAGATACAGCCATTTTCAAAACCAACAGAACACTTTGAAAGAATACTTACAAGACATGTTCATTAGTGTGTTCTGAACAAATGGTTAGCATTTCAGTCACATCGGTTCGGCAAGTGTCCAGTTGCAGACAGCACACCATGAGCCCTGATAACCGTCGGACCTCGGATGTTTTCAGCCTGCGCTTTAACCCATCGTTCACCTCTCAGTGATGTGAGGAGTCGCCAGAAACGGCACGTCAGAGAGGACACAGTTTGTAGTAATCGATGGTAAGGCATCGTCTAAAACAGAGGTGAGATCCGGCGCTCCACAGGGTTGTGTTATTGGTCCTCCGCTGTACCTTATCAACATAAACGATTTAGGGGAAAATCTGAGCAGCTCTCTTAGGTTGTTTGCAGATGACGCCGTCATTTATTGTCTAGTAAAATCATCTGAAGATCAAAACCAACTATCACTATGGTGAAAAAATTGGTAGTTGACTCCAAATAATGAGAAGTGTGAAGTTGTCCACATGAGTACGAAAATAAACTTTGTTTAGAAGATAAATCAATTGAATGTGAAGGCCGTAAACTCCACTAAATACGTGGGAATTACTATTACATGAGACTTAATCCTGAAAAGAGACGTAGATAATATCGTAGGAAATCGTAGGAAAGGCGATCCAGAGACTGCGTTTTATTGGCAGAACACTTAATAAAAGATGCAACAGAACTACTAAAAAGACTGCATACTCCACTCATGGCCATCCTTATTTGGTGTAGTGCAGTCCAGAGTGGTATCCTTATCAAGTTGGTTTGGCGGAAGCCTTCGAAAGAGTCCGAAGAAGAGCCGCCCGTTTTGTATTGTCACGATACAGGAGAGACAGCGTCACGGAAATGATACAGGATCTGGAATAGGAATCATTACAACAACGCCGTTTATCACTGCGGCGTGGTGTACGAAACTCCAATCGCCAACATTCTACTCCAAATGCGAAAATATATTGTTGACTGCCACCTACGTAGGTAGAAATGATGATCAGAGCAAAATACGAGAAATCAGAGCTCGAACGGACAGATTCATATGTTCTTTCTTCCCGCGCGTTATTCGAGAATGGAATGGTAGATGAATAGTATAAAAATGATTCGATGAACCTTCTACCAGGCACTTAAATGTGATTTGCAGAGTATCCCATGTAGATGTAGATGAAGATTCAACGTTAAGCTGTAGGTCCCCTTTCGCCGGTTGGACAGCTGGGGTTGGCTAGAGACAAGCAAGTCGCCGAAGTGGCGTCCAATTGAAAGACTTGCACCAGGCCAATGAGCCGCACGAATTTATTATGATCACTTGTTCCGTGCGGGAAGGCATCGATGCGTGTAGGTAGCGAATGGCATCCATCCTGTATTCACCTGGCTGCAAAGTTCAGGTGAGACGGTTGTATTTGTGTCACAACACTGCACCTGTCTATTGACCATATCCCGCGCTCCTGCAGTTGGAGACAAGAGTGATGATCTAATGGGCCAGGACGAGAGACTAACAGCCTGTGACATGAAGAAGACACGTGTTCGTAGTGCAACATGTGGTCGTGCATTGTCTTGCTGAAAGATAGCGTCTGGGGTGTCGATCAGACCAGGTAGGACTACAGGTCAGAGGTAGGTCAAATTGCTAACAGTGCTCTGGACACCAACCAGCTGTGATTTATGGGTGTACCCAACAGCACCTCACACCATAACGCGTTGAGTTGTCGCTGTATGTCTTGCGTGAATGCAGTCTATACTGCCACTACACCTCTCTGCGGCGGTCCGAAAGGCGCCCATTATTTTCAAACAGACGGAAACTGAATTCTTCCGTAAACATTATCTGAGGAAATCCCTGTCTCCAGTGATGTCGTTTCATGCACCATTAACATTTTTCTGCACATTCAAAACAAAAACAAAATGTTCAAATGTTTGTTCAGCTTAAGGGACTTAACTGCGGTGTCATCAGTCCCTAAACTTACAAACTATTTACGAACTAACTTTTACAAAAGACAACACAATCATTCATGTCCGAGGGAGTATTCGAACCTCCGACGCGGGATGCCGCCCGATTCGCAATGTGGCGCTCTAGAACGCTCGGCTACTCCCGCGCGGCTTTCCTACACATTAGTCAAAGGTACGTGGAAAAGTAGACGACACGAACTTAACACATACCGCAATAAAACGGCGACGGACGATCACTCCCAATATTGTACGATGTGTTATACACTTCCATTGTTTTATCACAACCGGGGAGGACGTAGATCTTTCCTGAAATGTCATTCGGGTGAGGCGTCGACCTCCTTGGGGGGTGGTATGGGTGGTGCGACATCGTCGTGCTCTGCGGCCTTCCGTCAACCATTCTGTACTATTCTGTTGCACCGCCGATACACTTATTCCCAAACAAGCAGCAATTTAACGGATGGATGCATCACATTCTCCCATGCCAATAACGCGTCCTCCGTCAAAGTCACTGATTTGATGGCACTGTTCCACATACGTCTGCGAGCTATCATGCTTGTCCGCTCAACTGAACACTTATACATACCATTCTGCAGAACATACCATTGTACATATCCTGCAGTCTTTCAAATGCGCTATTTGTTCTGAACATGAGTTTTTTCACCTGGGAGCGCCTGCCCTCCCCCCACCCCCCCCCCCCTTCCGAATGGCGGCCAACGCTATCTTTTTTGATACGTTTTACATGGAAATCTCACCCTTTTGGCGCCTGCGACGAACCTATCAACTTTGTACCCCAAGCGATGGCTCGTGGCGCTTGCACCTGAAACCTGCCCTTATATAACTAGTTTTAAAGAGTTCTTAGTCACCGTAAAACTCTGTAACTAAATATATAAGCTTGTATTCTCATGTGTCTTAAAAACCTTTAAAGGAAAAATAAAGATAATGTCACAAACTGCTTTTACCGATATCTAGTGCGTCTTACTTCATGTTATTCTAAACAACATAAAAACATGGCAAAGTGAAAAAGTAAAAATTGGCAATGATATCACAGTATCGGGTAACGAGTACTTGTAGCGAGGTCAGTTTAAAACAACGCATGTGTCAATAATATAGGAAACATAAATAAGATGTTAAAAATTAACATATGTCAGATGAACAAACTTTACTACCAATGTGTACTGCTAGTTTAGATTTGAAGTTGTTAGACAAGGATTTTCAAACTGAAAACGAAACAAAAGTAAAAGACCAATTTACAGATATGCTAGAAGAGATGGAGGTACAAATGAAAACACTAGGGGACAAGTTAATGTGGAAAAGGTCATTATGATTTCAGTAGTGGATTGGACATGTAACTAGTCGTAATGAAGCAAGATGGATCACGATTTATCTTTGGTCGAGTTAAGAACAATACAAAATTGCTCTATGTCACCAACAAGTGCATAGATAAAAGGGCTGGGATGACAACGATTCCAACACCCCCGCCCCAGAAGCCATATCCACGGAGTTTCTTTTATTTACTTGTAGAGAGCTGCATGTGCAATCTGTGTTCAAGTTTTAATTGTAACGGGTGGAAATCTTGGTGTACTGGCATTTTTCCCACGAGACATTTACGAACGTAATAGGGAGGAGGGGGCAGGTCATGCGTCCAGAATAAAGTTAGCCACCCATCTTTAATTTACAGAATGAAGTTTCCACTCTACAGCGGAATAATTAAAACTGTGTGTCGGACTGAGGTTAGAACGTAGGCGCTCAGTTTTAATCTAACAGAAAGTTAGGGGAAAGTCGGGTAAGATGACAACATTAAGGCACATTAATACTTTTCTGGCCCTTGTATTGAAATCAAATACTTTATTTATGGTAAAATGATTGCTTCATGTATGCCCTTTAGATTCAAGGCCTTGGAACATTTCCTAAAACTGAAGTTTCTCTTAATAGACCTATTTTTGTTAGTGATAGTACCATTCGTCAACTTAACCTACAAGGAGGGTAAGATGGGTTAGATGACGAAATGAACATTTTATTTAGAAAACAAAGACTTTTATTGAAAGTAATCTATTTATCACAAAAGTCGCAAACATAGCATTTATCCTTTGCTTCCTGTAATTTACGCCTTTACACTGAGCATGAACCCACTCTTGGCATCGAGAACATTGATATCACAATTCAGTCTTTCCAATTTCACCACAAAGGATACAGTCTCTTTCATCGACATAATCGGAATCACTATCAGCGTACTCAATCTCAATGGATGAGTTTGAAGATGAGCAGCAGAAGTCCATTCTAGGATCCTCTCTTGGTTTCGTTCCAGAACATCCGCCGAACGCAAGTTTACGTTTAGGACCTCTGGAAACTTTTTTTTTTTTTTTTTTTTTTTTTTGCCTCTGCATTCCCATTATCTTTTAATTTTTCCATCTCTCTTAATTCTTATGTTGTTTCTTCTTCTCTTTGTCATCTTGTCTTCGTCTCTATTCTCCCAGAGCTATTTTCACTGATGTGCTTGTTATGTGTAGAGATGGCAACTTATTTCTTCGTTTTCTTCGACATCCTTAGGTGCAATTTGAGGCAATGGACGTAAGCAGATGTAGGTCTGGAGTTAGAAGTGGATGAGGGCAAGGATAATGCACAAAGTTCTGCATGGGGTAATGGAGCTATAACGGAAGTAGATGTAGGGTTAGATGAAGGCCCTAGTAGAGATTCTTTTTGGGATAACGGAGGTAAAATAGAAGAAGTTGCAGAGTTAGATGAAAGCCCCAGTAGTGCATCAAATTATGCAGGTGGGTTTGCTGATATCTCAGATAGAGCATCTGTTTTCGGTGGAATTTCATTGATGTTGTTAGTGACGGCACGAAGTCTTCATCACTAAATATCTGTGAATTTAATGGCTCGAAAACCTGTCTCCACAAAACCCTTTATGACGAAGTCGCCATCGTAGCATCTGCATAATTCGTCATCTTAACCGCAATCGACAATTTAGATACAAATTTTAACCCTAGCTTAGTAACATCCATCAAAATGACGGCTACGTTCAAATTTTCAGTGAGCTGTAACGTTTCTAGGAACAAATAATGAACATGTGTACACGGGTAGAATGTTGGTTTGGAATCACACTCGCCGAATTGACGGAATCAACAGAAGTTCAAAACCCTCTGAAAGACGGGTGTTTGTAGCGAGCGTTAAAACTACATGTTAGTAACGCAAGGTTAACATGGACAAAATCTCACAGAATAAATTCATTAAACCACTATTAAAGCAACAGAAAATCCGCAAGGCGTAAGAGGAATCAACTATTATTCATTAAAATAAAATTATTACTTACATGAATCTTATTTAAACTGAAAGTAAAATTGTTACGAAAACAGCATCCACTTCCAAGCCTCTGTTGGCAACAAAAATGATGAAGCGGTTCTAGTTAAACAGGAATGCCTGCAGAGCGCGCTAAGGAAGCAATACCATAGTGCACGTAGCACCAGCTGTTGAGTTAACGCCGCGGCGGATTAGCCGTGCGTACTGGAGCGCCGCGTTGCGGTGCGCGCGGCAATTCGCCGTCCCCCTCGGGCATGGATGTTTGTGTCGTCTTTAGTATAAGGTAGTTCATAAGTAGTTTACAAGTTTAGGGACTGATGACCCAGTAAGCTGTACGACCATTTGAACAATTTGTTGAGTTAACGGAGAAATTCATAATTCGCCATCTTAGACTCCTCGTCAACTTACCCGACTCTCCCCTACATCTTAAAATTGTTAGTGGAATATACTGAATGTACCGAAAAGTATGGGCAAAGGTCTGGCACATTAATGGAATGTACTTAAGATGTAGATGCAGATATAGATTTCGATATACTACGTGCCCTGTGCCACACAGGCTAAAGGCATGAATAAGAAGCGTCGCGGACAAGATTTAAAATAGTGAGCACCGAAAGTGCATGAATGAAGTGAAGAGCGTTGTCGGCCAGTGCAGTAGCTATGGATCCCGGTGGGGCGCCGCTGCGTGCAACAGGATACGCACGGCACGGCGTGCCAAACTGTTCCGGCGCGATCGGCTTTCAGCGAAGGTCACGGCTGCGCACTGATTCACAGGCGGATCCTGTTGTGCGGTAAGGCGAGAGCGCCGGCGGTGAAAGGCGACCGGCCTTGCACCTAACTGCGGCCCGGCTCCTCTCTTGTGCTTCTTATTTGGACACGCGGCCATTACGGCCGCAAATTAGCTCGGCCGGGTCGCGCGTCCTTGCGTCGTCGCCCCGGGCTGATGGACCGCTGGTCAGCTCAAGGCTGCCGATCCGCTCCAGGCGTGCCCGCCTACCCACAAATGTGTCGGCCAAATTGTGATACGTCAGAAACTTTCCACTCTTCGACAGCTAACGTTCAGCTGATAATCCTATTGTTCGTATCCTCGATATCAGATTCCGTGGCCGAGGAAAGGACCTTGTAATAATAGACACACCTCGACGAAAATTAATAAGAGATGTAATGTCCTTCCCCCAGTGGTGTTCTAGGGACACCACTGGAGACCTAAAGTAAGATGATTGGATGATAATTTGAATCCTACGTCTCCAGAGAACTAGCAAAACTTTGTGGCCTGAAGCATTGTGTGTGTCTTTTAAGGATATATTGTTAATACAAATAAACCGAAATGCTGCGTTACTTGATGGATGTTATTTAATGCTTATAAATACAGTAATAGGCCTATTTCGGTACTGTGGCCCTCATTAGGCTACCTGCGGATTAAGATTTAAGGTTAAAATGAGTAAAATATAGGTACTTATAATTTTGATACATTTTTACTGACATATTACTCCGCACTTCCGTCCATATTGCATCGTGAAGGTATAATTTTACTATAATTGCTGCAGATAATTACAGTCTAAATACTCTTTAGATGGTACTTATGTTATGCTAGTCATGTTGTTAATTTAGTACTGCTATTCTGACAGTTATGATTGACATATCCTCCAAAAATATCCAAGCCGATCGTATCACAAACGCAATGAAAATATTACACATGATACCAAAAGGTTATCACATGAACATTCTGGAAGAGACCGAAATTTATACACACTCGAAGAAAAGCCCTGACGAAATTTTAAATGGACAAACAGAACTAAAGTACGTACATTATCTATGCAACTTTATTGAAATTTTAGTTTCGAGATAAAAACAGAGATATACGTGTCAGTACCGTAACATAACAAAGATCATACTACTATACCAAAGATCCCATGATACACAGTAATAAACAAACTGTAACCATGGAACATCGATGGAGGATATGTCAAACATAAGTGTCAGAATAGCAGTAATAAATTAATAACCTGGAAAACATAAAATAAGTACCATCTAAAGAACATTTAGACTGAAATTATATGTAGTAATTGTAATAAAATTATACCTCCACGATGCAATATGGATGTAAGTGTGGAACAATATGTCACGAAAAATGTATCAAAATTGTAAGTATCTTGATTTTACTCATTTTAACGTTAAATATTGATCCGCAGATGACCTGATGATGGCCACAGTGGTGAAATAAGCCTATTTCTGTATTTATAAGCATTAAATAACATTTACCAAGTAAAGCAGCATTTCGGTATTATTTGTATAAACTGGCGAATTATATAGACCATACCCGGTTCAAAAATGTTCAAGTGTTTGTTAAGCTTAAGGGACTTAACTACGGGGTCATAAGTCCCTAAACTTACAAACTACTTATAAACTGCCTTATACTAAAAAATACACAAACTTCCATGCCCGAGGCGGGATTCGAACCCCCGACCGTAGTGGCTGTGACTGGCGCGCCGCAGACTGTTCGGCCACTGTGGCCGGTCACACCCTGTTGTAGAGACCTCTGAACTGTAGCATCAGTATCAGAAGGAAGAAGAAGAAGGAAGGACGACGGAGACGGAGTTAATACTCGGTTGTATGGGTAAGGAAATCGGGCGTGCTCTTTGATTAAAATAAATAAATAAAATAAAAAAATTCAAATGTTTGTAAATGTAAGGGGCTTAAATGCGTTGTCCATTAGTCCCTAGGCTAACAAACTACTTAGATTAACTTGAAGTGACTTACACTAATGACAACACCAACACCATGCCCGAGGGAGGAACCATCCCGGCAATTACCCTGGAGTAGATAAAACTAAATTAGGTGGCCGTTGTTGGATTTGAACCAACACCCTCCTCAACGCGAGTCCAGTGTGTTACCACTGCGCCACCTCGGTGCGCACTATCAAAGTTAGTGGTGATAAACCTGCTATGCAATAGCAGGGGAAACACTGTAATCAGTTACTTGCATAAAATATCTGGCAGTAGACATAAGGAGCAATTTGAAATGGAACGACCATAAAAAATCAGTCGTGGACAAGACAGATGATAGACTGAGATTCATTGGAAGAATCCTCAGGAAGTGAAGTCCGCCAACAAAGGAAGTAGCTTACAAAACTCTCACTCGGTCAGTTCCTGAGTATTGCTCATCAGTTTGGAATCCGTAGCAAGTAGCGTTAATAGCAGCTCCAATGAAGAACAGCACGCTTCGTTACGGGCTAGTATAGTAAACGAGAAAGCGTCACGGGCACGATTAGCAAAGTCCAATGGGTGACGCTGCAAGAGAGACGTTCTATATCGCGGTACTGGATTCCGTCAAAGTCCCGAGAGCGTACGTTTCAAGAAGAGTTAACCAATAATTTGTTTCCTCCTACGTATATCTAACAAAGTGACCACACGGATCTGATTAGCGAGCTTAGGGCTCACACGGAGGCATACATGCAGTCATTTTTCCCGCGAACCATACGGCACTGGAGTAGGAGGAAGTGTAGTGGCTTGCAGAGAGTGGATGTAGATATAGATGATGGTGAATATGAGGATTTGTGCAGATGAGCGGATAGGACGCGTTCAGACGAGAATAGTAAGAGACAAGTGTCATTAAATCACACTAAGCAGAAGGAGAGACGAACAACGAAAATAAATGATGACAAATTTAGGCAAAACCTGTATAAAATTACAGGGTTATTTCATGTCAAGATAATAAAATAAAATAAAATAAAAAAGACACACTACGAGAAATCAGATGACGTCAGGTTGACCATAGGAATGAAAGGACACAGCCTCTTTGCACTACACTAAAACATCTATCCTAAAACTTAGGCCAGAGTCCCGACACATAACAAAACCTTAAAACTTTAATCACACTCGTTCATCGTTACCTAAAGTAAACCTCCAACAAGTTCCGCTTCAGCCTTCTTAACAGGATATAAACTGCATTCAAAATATGGTGTACAGTTATTTACACGCCAGTGTCAATCAGAGAATGATGGTTCCTCTCGACGGAGAAAGAAGGCGTGTGCAGATGGACAGAGCACGTAAGTGTCAGTTCATGCCACCTGAGAAGCCAGCAGGAGGATCGCTACGGTAGGACAGTCTGTTTCACCAACCGCAGCTTGTTGTCCATCACTGTCATCTATTCCTGTTCCCACAACTGCATGGACCTTTCCCACAACACAGAGAGAACGTCCTGCCGGAAAGTAGCGCAGTGTGTCACATCATATTCTTTGGGAGCCTCCTTGGCAGCCCCATAAATTTATTTCCCAGACTCCCCACATGCCCTGGAACGCAGCAAAATTACACCTGCTTCCTCCAACGTTGGAGGGAGATCAGCTGCGTTAACGTTTCAGCTGGCTGCAGGTTCTACAACGAGTGTAGTGCAATAAGAGAGTCGGAACAGATAAGAAACCATTTACCTTGAATATGCAGCATCTTCTCCAGTGCGTTTAGAATTGCATGAAGTTCTCCTGAAAAACCTGTATGTCACTGAGAAGGCGAATCCCAATGACACAGTCGGTGAACAGAACGAGATCGCTAATTGCAATGCCCTGTCAGCTCGTCATGAATTAAGTCTAAGACATTTTAAAATACTCAGTGCCTTGAGGGACATCTTTTTTCATGCCCTTGATGTGTGGCAACTACGTAAGTTTCTAGACAAATGTTGGGCTCACATACCTCGCCGTGTGCATAAGGGGAGACGGTGGCAGAAATAATAATAAAGAAAAATTCACCATTATTTTATTTGCTTATTTGATAGTAAATATAATCGAGATTATTATCCCAAATGTTTTCCTTGAAATTCGAACTACAAATGGAATAAAAAAATTAGAACCTTAAGCAGTGTAATGCGCCATGTCCACTTTTCAAGGTACCCAAAGGTTCAAAATGTTTGTATAGCTTATGGGACTTAACTACGGGATCATCAGTCCCTAAACTTACAAACTACTTATGAACTACTTACGAACTAGGACGGCACAAATATCCATGCCCGAGGGGGGATTCGAACCCCCGACAGTAGTGGCCGTGCAGACCGTGACTGGAGCGCCTCAGTCCCCTCGGCCACCGCGGCCGGCGTACCCAAAGGGATGAAAAAGTTTCTTGCACAATTTTACCTTTGAATCTAGATAACATAGCTTTAGAATGCAGTGATTTGCATATACAACACAGCATTGTTGTAAAGAAGGCTGTGTATCTATTTTTTGGTCCAAGCTGTGAGGTATAGAAGGCTGTGGAGCGTTGTGAACAAGTTTTGTGCTGTTTATAGGCACGTCGTCAGGTATGTTTAGGTCCAAAAAAATTGCAGGAAGCTGAATTTTTGGTATGTTGTTAGGACATATTAGAGTAGTATTAAACCAAGTTTGTAGCTTCGAAATCCTTTTGCGTAACTTTTAAGAGCCAAAAAACCTCGAAATTTCTGACTTTTTTCTGGTTTTGGCTTATAACTCGTGAAGGGTGGTTTTTAGACGAAAAGTCACTCACACCTCTATTGATGTAGATAAAATATTCTAAAATTTAAGCCCAACCGCAGCTATGTCCAATAGTTCCCGAGATATTAGACTTCAAAAATTGACTTATTTCTCAAAAAATTTCAAATTTTCGATTTTAGTCATCTTTCGGCTAGAATATTGGCTCTAATGATCATCCCACGGGGAAAGTCATACAAAAAAGTTATAATGGCAGGAAGTGACTCAAGGTGCTTCTCTGTTCAATATTTGCGGAAAACAGTGTTGAAAAATCCTTTTTATATACGATGCGTTAATAATCATCGTCAATGAGTAATTCTTCCTTTTTCTTTAACATACACAGGAGAAGAGAACTGCAATTCGTCTGGGTCAATTTATTGACTACTCCATTTTTTCCAAGTTTTCGTTTTTTAACGATAACTAGAAATCTATTGGGCCTATGGACTTCGTTCAGTACTTAGATTAAAGTTAAATAACTGCTCTATAACGTTTTTGTATGACTTTCCCCGTGGGATGATCATTAGAGCCAATATTCTAGCCGAAAGATGACTAAAATCGAAAAATTGATATTTCTGGAGAAATAAGTCTATATTTGAAGTCCAATATCTCGGGAACTATTGGACTTACAGAGCTGCGATTGGGCTCAAATTTTAGAATATTTTATCTACATTAATAGAGGTGTGAGTGACTTTTCGTCAAAAAACCACCCTTCACGAGTTATAAGCCAAAACCAGAAAAAAGTCCGAAAATTTCGAGGTTTTTTGGCTCTTAAAAGTTACGCAAAAGGGTTTCGAAGCTGCAAACTTGGTTTAATACTACTCTAATATGTCCTAACAACGTACCAAAAATTCAGCTTCCTGCAATTTTTTTGGATCTAAGGCCATTTTTTTGTCTTCGACGACTGACCTATTAGTGGAATTTGAGTGACGTTGGATTTATTTTGTCATTCTATGTACAAAGTTGAAATAAGATCCTTCTTCACGATACCTAGGCCCGGTAAAGTATTTAAAAATATAGTAAGTCCCATATTTGCAATATAAAACCAAAAACTGATGTTGAGGTTAGGTTCGGGCCAGCAGATGCAAACATTAGCTTGTCTCCAAGGACATCTAAAGTAAAACTTGGGAAAGGTATTGTGTCAGAAGGAACAAATCATAACAGAAAAACAGGTTTTCGACTTATGGATCTATAACTGGTGGCAGAAGCACTTATAAAAGCTTGCCAGAGCTCTATTTGTGGAGGAAATTTGAATTTGTTGGATGATGGAAAGAGAGAATGTTGTCTAAACTGTGTGCTGACACGCCATTCAAGACATCAAAGGTCAGTAATAGAATAGATTAAGCCAATATGAGATTAGCTCATGGACTAAGATGTATAGGGATTGGCAGAGATGGTGGAAACCTTTTATATGGTATCAGGAACAAGTCTGGTCTTCTTATAAAATTTACTGCAATGTAGACTACTCTTCTCAATGCAGTTGCAGAAGTAAGAGAAGTAAGCATGAAAACGGCAGTCCTGGGGGTAATTCAAGAAAATTGTGATGCAACTAATATAAAAGATATAGCAGTTTCCGGTGACAATTCCTGGATGAAGAGGCGGCATACTTCTCTGCATGGAGTTTCAACAGTCATTAGTGTCGACACTGGAAAAGTATTAGACTTACAGGTGATGTCTAAATGTAGTTCTGCATATTCGTTGCAAGAAATATAATCATGCAGGGAAAGAAACAGAATGGCAAGAAGCACATAAAGCTGTTTGTAGCAGGAATTGTGTAGATTCCAGTGGTAGTATGGAAGCTGCTGGTATGAAACTCATTTTCCATAGGTCTTTGGGAAAGTGTGGAGTAAGATACGTACAGTATTAAGGATATGGAGACTCTACTGCTTTCAAGAATGTAGTTGAAAATCAGTCCTATGGAAAAGAGTGCACTATTGAAAGACCGGAGTGCATAGGCCATATTCAGAAAAGGATGGGTGGACGACTCAGAAGACATGTTGCAGACAATGAAGGCAAGCTATTAAAGGATGGGAAGCCACTGGGAGGTAAAAACAGTCTAACAAAGAAGAGAACTGACAGCCTATTATGGTGCTGCATTTAGACGTAATCTCACAGGTTTGGATAGAATAAGGAAAGCAGTTTGGGGCATTTAGTTTCATTACTTGTCGACATACAACATGGCTTCTGTTCGAATGAGCCGCACGGGAGTAGCCGAGCGGTCTGGAGCGCTACGTTGCAGATCGCGCGGCCTCCCGCGTCGGAGGTTCGTATCCTCCCTCGGGCATGGATGTTTGTGTTGTCTTTAGTATAAGTTAGTTCATAATTAGTTTGTAAGCTTAGGGACTAATAACCCCGCAGTTAAGTCCCATAAGCTTCACAAACATTTGAACATTTTTTGTTCTAACGAATGGTGTAAATTTCTGAAAAGCAAGGAAAGTGGGGAAACTTACATCCATAAAACTAACATTGCTTATGATGTTGCAATGGCTGTTAACCCTTTCACTCCGGCGCCGTGATTGTTGCGCCGTGCGCTGTGGACGAGCGCCAGTCGCACCCGGCCGTGCCCGCTGTGCGGCGCATTTTCCGCACTCCCCATGACGCTACTCTGTCCTGCTTTCACACTCTCAGTGTTATCGCAATTATTGGACTTTATAATATATATTTATTAGGGAAAATACATTTGGAATAGAAACAGTATTCTTCCTTCTTTCAGATAATTCCCGTAATTTTTTCGTAAATTCTAAAAGATCCATGTTTTGGATTCAGCTCTGTTGGGTGTGGACTTTATTATTATAAACGCATATTTCGCTTGTTAAATAATATTCATTTACAATTGCTTTACGTTACATTTCAGTAGCATTACATTACGAGAATATCATTTCACAGTGTTACATTTCAAAAATTCTTTTGTGTGTGGTAAATCTTGAAGCAGGGAGAGGCGCAAAGTGTCGTATTGCATTCCTTACAACACGTTTTAGTCTGCTTCCGCTTCTTCTGCGCTCTACAGACAACGCAAGTTCTGTAGCTGCTCCACTCATCAGGTAGGTGAGGCCCTGCTATCAGTCTCGACGGACATTCTGATCTTTTTCCTCCGCTCGATCTTCTTTTAACCACTTTATATTTTTCCAGGATTTCCTGTATGACTCCCATTTGAAAGTTGGCATAGCTAATGTTTCTTACAAATTTCTGATACAGTCACTATGCGTTGGAAAGCGACATGTCCACGATGTGAATGAATATCTTGCGATACCATTTAGTGGATTTTCTTATGCTTCCCACGGTCTTTATTACCATGTCACTTTTATCGACAGAACACATTGATTTATTGTAGTCTAATACTACTGAAGGTGTCAATTGCTTCGCGCCTGTCTGACGATCCATCTTCGATGTTTCCACCATATCTGCAGAGTGGACTGTTGAAAGGATATATACATATTTTTTGTCACGCCATTTCAGCGCCAACACATATTCCGATGCAGAACGGAAAGTAAGTTCTCCTTTCTTTAGTTTCTCAGGTATGTTAGGCATATCTTTTCTTGTGTGCCTGACTGTACCACAAACATTAGTTGCCCGGTCATACAACCAGCCGGCCACGGTGGCCGAGGAGACTAAGGCGCTCCAGTCATGGTCTGCACGGCCACTACGGTCGGGGGTTCGAATCCCCCCTCGGGCATGGATATTTGTGCCGTCCTAGTTCGTAAGTAGTTCATAAGTAGTTTGTAAGTTTAGGGACTGATGACCCTGTAGTTAAGTCCCATAGACTATACAAACATTTGAACATTTTGTCATACAACCAATAAAACAGGGTAGGACTTGTGTACCAATTGTCACAGTACAGTGTGTGTCCCTTCTGCAAATATGGCTCTACCAATGTCGCTACATTTCCTGAGATACCGAAATCAAAGTTCTCAATATCTGCATGTAAGCCAAAGTAGACAATAAAATCTAAAATATAATTTGTCTCAACTTCGCAAATAATGAATATCTTTATTGCAAAACAGCTACGTTTAGCAGGTATATACTGCTTGATTTTTCGCCTGCCTTCGAATAAAACAAGACTTTCAACTATGCATAATTTTTCATAAGGATAGAAATTTTCCTTATAGTGTTTTCTGAAGTGGTCAATTACTGGCCTTAGCTTATACAAACAGTCACTGTCGTGAGGCTCTTCGTTATTGGTGAAATGTAAAAACCGCAAGATATGTTGAAATCGGTCTCTAGGAAACAGTTTAGAAAATATTGGTGTATGAATAACTGGATTCTGAGACCAATATTCAGACATGCTCAGATTTTTACTCTTGTCATGATAAACATTGTGGTGTTGCACAAGTACAAAGTGCGTGCAACCTACTTTCGCCGCGCGCCGCCATGCACGCACGGCGCGGCGTTCTTACGACGACAGCCACGAGCGCCCTCTGCGACAACGCCGCTCGTGGCCACCACGGAAAGACATCGGTCACTTCGGACGGAGATAGCAACCAGTTAGGACCTTCGTAATCAGATAGGCACCATTGAAGACTTTGCCATCGTACAGGCACTAGGCAGGCCTCTAACAACTATGTATCAACATTCTGCAGTACTATGTGAAAGTTAAGTATTGTTACATTCTGTGCAATATATATCTCTTTCTAATTTACTCTAGTGTTTATAGTTTCTGGCTGCTCCCCTCCCTACCTGCACCAGCGTGCTATTTTTGTTCCTGTGTAGGTCTCGTTCCACTCGGCCACCGACACCTACGACGAGGCTGGGACACAAAAGCGGCGACGAAGTTGGGACACAAAAAACATAGTGGCAATAAAGATGTAAATATCATTTTCATTCACGTCACTACATGCTCTTTCTGTAACGCGACCAACAACCACCATTTGGGAGAAATATCTGTTACTTTTCTCACACAAAATGTTTATGAAATCTGTGCTAAAGAACAACTGAAAGAAACTTAGCATGCTGTCACTGTCTACGATACCTTTCAGTCCAGAGGTAGCTGCGTCAAACGCGTGTTTCTTCGGATTCAAGTTGTCATTTTTCCACTTTATTTTTTATTTGTTCGGTAGTTCTGCTGCCTCTTCGTCTATCTCATCTGTAGATTCGTCTTCTGTGCACAAATACAACTCTGTGGATGTCGATGGAACAGCAGGAGTAGCACATGTGCGTGATGTAGAAGCAGCTACAATAGGCGTTTTATGTTCATCGTGAGATTCGGACGATGATTATCACTTCTAGTAGAAACTGAGGTTAACAACACGTCAGATATAAACAAGGAGGGAAACAAGCAGTACAACTCAAGCCAAACCAACGCTTTGAAACTGAATGCAACTGCCATCTGTTTAACTACAGACTATCAACAAAGCCGCTAGATGGTGCATAAGTCAAACTTCCACACAAGTCGGGAGTAGTGAAGCGGAGAAATATGACGGGAGGCGGAACTGCTACAGCAGTCCACCGGCTGGGCGGCACAGACAGCATTCGACTGCTGCAGCAGTCCACCGGCTGTGGAGCACATTCGCTCCCGACTTCTGCAGAAGTTCACCGTAGCGAAAGGGTTAAACCAACTTTCCAACACTGGCTTTACCAGAACTGCTAGAAAAATGTCTGCATGGGACAACGCAGAACTCAAATTAAAGGTTCAATACTCTTATTTGGAAGAGATATCCAAAGACTGTTAGTTTCCAATTTGGTACTGAAGATTTCTGCTTTCGAAGCTGCAGCAGTGTTTAATGTTGGGAATGTAAAAAGACTTCACATTCTCAGGAAGTCTTCACTGAGAAGATACTGCAGATCATCGATGAGCAACGAATCGCAAAGAAAGAGCCTTCAGTACAGAATATAGAAGAAAATTACAAAATTGATAGGCAAAGGAGCAGAGGGGCTAAAAGAGCTGCAGAGGTTGATGAGGAAAAACTGGAATATGGATATGGGCAATTTTGGCTAAGGTATGATATTTTTTATTTAATTAGTTTTTTATTTCATCAAAACTTTAATGCGATCTTTTGCAACTTAAGGTTTTCTCTTTTCAGGAACACATATATCAGAAACTACTGGAAGGATTGAGATGAAATTTGGCACACCCATTCTTTTACATGGAATCAATATTTAAGAGGTACACAGTTTTAATCTAGATATTGCAACCAGTTTTATAGTTGACAATATACTGAAAACATTGCGAGCAAAAATGTTCGAACCCAAAATATCACAGAAAATTACACCATTAATTTACAAAAAAGTTACTGCACTTAATCATACATTCATTAGTATAGATTCTTTTACCATAAAAGACCTCTTCTCGCCAGGTATAGGGTGCGCCAACGACTTCACTGCATCCATTCATCTCGAACCATCACCTAAGTCAAAATACTGTTGGGCACGGCAGGTGTCAGTCACTCTCCAGCAGCCACTTCAAGAGGAACTGGATCCCCTACAACGTGAAGGAGTGTTTCAGCCCATCCAGTATAGCTCCTTGGTAAGATCCCTCGTCATTGTCCAGAAACCAGGCAGAAGCTTATGCAGGGATTTTAAGGCCACCCTCGACTCACAACTGCATGTTGAAGATTATTCACTTCCCCGCTCCGAGGACCTATTCCGAAAATTAGCTTGGGGGCAATATTTCTCTAAGATTTACCTCGCCAAGGCATATCTCCCGAGTCGTCGTGCCCAGCTTCCCAACAGGTTACAGTCATCAACACTCCCGCTGGCCTGTTCCGACTCGCGCATCTCATGTACGGACAGGCTAGTGCCCCGGTCATATTCCAAAGATACTTGCAACAACTGTTGTGTGACATTTCAGCCTGCATCAATAACCTGGATGGTATTGTCGTCACAGGTCCCACTCTAGCAGCTCATCTGGAAAACCTTTACAAAATGTTTCTTCGTCTCTGTCAGACAGGGCTAAAATGCAATGAAAATAAGTGCTCTCTTTTCCAGACTTATATATCGTATCTAGGACATGTCATATCGCAATAGGGCATTTCCCCACCTTTTTTTCTATATTGATGGACTCAACAACCTTCCCACACCACTATACATCACACAATTGAAATATTTTTAGGTAAAGTGTCGTACTACCAGAAGTTCCTGCACGCATTGGCTCAGGTGACAGTCCCTCTATACCGCCTTTGCAAGAAAATGTACCATTCCACTGGTCCACGGCCTGTTTCGCAGCTTTTGCCACTCTCAAGCAACAGCTAAAGTCAGATTCCTGCCTTATGCCATATGACCCATCCTTGCCATTCATCCTGGCAACGGACGCCTCCGATACAGAGTTGTGGGCGTATGTCCCATTACCTTTCAAATGTTCAAATGTTTGTATAGCTTATGGGACTTAACTATGGGGTCATCAGTCCCTAAACTTACAAACTACTTATGAACTAGCTAACACTAAGGGCGACACAAATATCCATGCCCAAGGGGGGATTCGAACCCCGTCCCATAGTGGCCGTGCAGACCGTGACTAGCTCGCCGCAGTCCCCTTAGGCCACCGCGGCCGGTCCCAATACCTTTAGGACGGAATGTCTCCAAAACCTTGTATGACACTCAAGTATTCCCAGATAGAGAAGGAAGCTTTGGCCATAATATTTGAAAGTTCTAAATTTCTACCATTCCTGTTTGGGAAGGATTTTCACCTCATAACCGACCACAAACCTCTCTTGTCATTACTTACTCCAGATGCCCACCTTTCTACCAAGACATCTCAACGTATCCAGAGGTGGGCACTGTTTTCGTCACAATTCAGATACAACCTGCATTTCAGATCCACCACGCAACCTGCGAATGCGGATGCTCTTTCCCGATTACCCATGGACCCTGACCCGGAATTTGATTCTTATGAATTTCTCATTTTTCAGGTAGACGACGACGTCCGAGACCTCCTCTAAGGTTTCTCCATCACTGCCTCCACGCTGGCCATTGCTACCTCCAGGGATCCATTGCTGTGTGCCATCCGCACGTATGTCCTGCAATGGTGGCCCACCGTATCGCCTGCCGGGACCAACAGCTTCTACTGTTCTATATGACACCAGCTGTCTGTCGTCGATGAAGTCTTGCTGCAGATGGAACCAGCAACCGCGCCTCGAGTGGTCATCCCACGGAAGCTGTAGTCCACAGCCTTGCAACTCTTTCACCAAGGACATTGGGGAACAGTGCCTACCAAGACATTGCCTTACCAAAGACGTCACTGAGATAGTTAGAGACTGTTACTCGTGTGACCAACAGCTCCCCCTCCCACCTCAGACTTTCCTCTCCTGGTCCAAGCCAACAGGCACTTGGGAGTGGTTCCACTTAGATTTTTCCGATCCATTTCTAGGCCATCACTGGCTCTTGATCACTGATACCTTTTCCCACGTTCCTTTTGTGGTTCGTAGTGCAAATAGAACATCTGACGTCACCTTGTGCACTTTCAACAAGGTTTTTTCACTGGAAGGCTTACCAAACACCATAGGTACCGACAATGGACCCCAGTTCAGGAGCCAAAAGTTCGAGGAATTTTGTTCAGCCAACGGAATCCAACATGTCCAGACCCCTCCTTTTCATACACAGTCGAACGAATTGGCCGAGCACCTCGTCCGTACGTTCAAAGCCCAAGTAACAAAATATACAAAAGACCACTCATTGGATGAATCCTCAATCCTGTTCCTTAGATCTTATCACTCTACACCGATAGACTCCCACAGTCTGGCTGAACTCCTCCATGGGTGGAAACACCATACTCTCCTGCATCTACTCTGGCCTGGGCCTAGACCACAGGTCCTGGCTGGGGCCAATCATTTCCTTCCAGGTTCCCTAGTTTGGACCCATGGTTTTAGCCCTAAGGCGGGATGGTTCTGTGGGGTAACCTTATGCCCCAAAGGCTGCCAAATGTTCCAAGTTCGCATACACGACAGGATCGTTGAATGACATGTCAACCAACTCCGCAACCAGTACCTCTAGTCTCTGGCCCCTCCCACCCTGGCACTGACTCTTCCTCCTCCTTCCTCCTCAGAAAGACCTGCCTTTCTACCATCTAATAGCTGGATGGGCGATGTTGCAGCACCACTGCCGACACAGCCGACACCACCTCCGCAGCCAGCAGTGCAGCAGTCGCAGCAGCCGGCACTGTGGCCACCACAGTCTACCTCCCAGCCAGACCCTTTGCCAGGCCCATCGTAACTGCCGCTCTCGCTCGACGACGACGATGTACCCGTTCCACTGGTGGCACAGCAGTTTCTCTCCCAGCCTCCCCCAAGATGTCGTTCAGACCGTAACGCCCGCCACGCCGCACCCTACTCTCCAGAGGCGGACCTCCATCGCCTCCTTCACGAAGACGCACTGTTGGACCAACAGAACATTGTTGTCGTCGCTCCCGACGATCAGCTCCCCCCCCCCCCCCCTCCCAGTGTGCTGTCAGCATACCCCTAACAAGCTGGCAGCACGCCATGAAATCAAGCTCGGCGGGTCAGGCGATTCAATCATTAGCAGGCCTTATACCGCTACAAACACGCGACTGTAAATAAACAGAGTATTCTCGAGCCTAATTTTTACCTTCTCTTACAGAGACCAAAGCGTAGCTGAGAACCAGCGAATTATTAATAAGCCGGCTCGCGATTGGGCAGCGCTCGCCTCTTAGGGACCAGCCAGGCGAATCGCCAGTCAGACTCGCATCCACCAAGCACACAATAGCCTCATGGAAGACTCTGAAGAAGAAGTCCGTTACGGAAGAAGTCACCAAAGACCGTTCGACTCCGTACTGAGGAACCCCCCAGCTGCTCCAGCAGACTTCTGTAACCACCTCCGAAGTAGCGACCATTGTAAATTATGTAGAAGAAGTTTAGTGGTAATAAATTTGGTCTTCAAGAAGAAGATTGTGTTCACAATAGTTGGCTCGAAAATGTAGCCACAGGCGCGGAGTGTTACTCGTAACGCAGTCAGTCGAGCTAAGCGCCTCAGACCGTTAACATCAATGAGTCGAGCGAAAAGCCGCAGATGCATCACATCCATTTCAATCGTGTGCGTGTATCGCGTATATTGTGATATAAAACTGTTCAATACCTATGAATTTCAGTTATACAGTCGTGGATTTCTGTATAGGAACAGTGAATTATAAATAAAATAAGAAAAGCCACTGGCATCCCGAAATAGAATCATAGCCTAGCCACATTATACTACTATTTCAGCTTCACCTCAAGAAACAACGGAGCCACGACCTGAGTGCTGTTCCTGTGCACGGGACGAAAGCAGCCGAAGAAGATTTCAGGTTAGTGAGAAGAATCTATCGTCTTCATAACCTGATGAGGTATGAAACAATACGGCCCCTCACGTGCAGTGCTTTTTTCTATCACAAATAGAAACATTGGCACGAAGTCTCTTGCGAATAGAAAGAAGAGAAAAGTTGGAAACTTTTGTACTCAGTTTCAAATAATTAACTTTCTCGAACTCTAAAGATATTACCCGACCTTTTTCTCTTTCATCCCGCCGTAACACACACGGACAGGCAGATGCGCCCATAGGCCCGAGGGAGGACTCAAACCTCCAACGGGAGCGGCTGAGCAACCCGTGACATAGCGCCTTAGACCGCTCGGCAATTCCCTCATGGATTGTAAAGGAAACGCAGCACGTTTATGTTCCATTTATGCTTTTCAAGAATTTGCTTCCTAGCAATTTTAGTTATAAAAACAAAATGAACAAATAAAAATAATGAAAGAACCTAACCCACGTGTGGGTGCAGTTTGGTAATGGGAAGCGTAGGTAACGTGGACAGACCATACAATTCGACACCTTTCCTGCTTCCTGGTGACTGTCCATGATCCTAGGTCAGAGGTTAAAAAAAAATAAATAAATAAATAAATAAACGTTTACAATAAACCTTAAAGACTGTTCCTTCATAAAATGTTTTCTGTTTCCAGATGTGTCGAATAGGAACGCGCTAGTGACACTTCAAAGAAAGGTAAAAATGGCCGGTCTGCTGTACCTCAGCTGACGGTCTTCAAAGTATTAATTTTGCAAGGTCCATCAACTTCTTTGAACACGGTGTGGTGGTCTATAGCAAGGGATTAACACCAAAAGACTGTAGCAAAGTACAGCAAGACATTCATAGGAATAATGATGAATGATGCAAGGACTGTTTGTTGACCACGAACTCAACAAATTTTGCATATTGCGCATAAATAGGTGAAGAAACCCACTAGTGTAATATTACACTGATCATGAATATAGGATGAAGCATTGAGTTAAAATTTGTACCACCGCAAGGGATTTGCACCTTGGTCTCCCTCTTAATAGGCATTGGTGTTTTTCCCCCTTATGAAGCTAAACGCTTGCACTATGCAGACAGGGATGGAGCAGCTAGCTTCTGGTTAGTGAAGACAAAATTGTCAGCAGACCGATCGCGACACGTGGCCACGATGCCCCCCTTCCCCACCACCACCACGAATCTCTTCGATGAAATTCTCATTCCCACAGTTCAGTTTTCTTTTTGGCCCACTTTAGGTTACGGTAGTAACACTAAAAGTGGTCCTTTGCTATCTTCTTTTGAATGCTCTAAATTTAAATGAAAATAACGTCTTAACTGTACATTAGATACGATAATTGAATAAACAAATCTGTAGAGGAGAAAATTCTCTACAACTTTGCTCTCTTTTGTTTTTTTCGATATCTTGCATCGTTTCAGAGACATTTTCAAAAATAATGGCGATTTGACGATGTCTGTCTCTCAGTCCGTAACGTGTTCCCACTTTTTAGGTCGAACCATTCAACCGAAAGGCACCAAATTTTAGAAACGTAATTGTTGGCCACCAGAGACAGAACATCCCTTTTTCAAATTTTTTGGACAAAAGATACGTTAGTAATACTAAAAAGACATTTGTAAGGTAATTATAATTGCAAACAACCCGTACATTTGACACGAAAATTGAGTAACCGAATTTGTAGAGCAGAAAATTCTCTACAACTTTCCTCTGTTATGATTTTCTCGTAACTCGCCCCGTTACAGAAATAATTGCAAAAATAACTTGATTTTACGTAAACCAAGCGCTAGGTAATGTCTCGTGACATTCCTCGCAAAGAAGTCTCTCTGGCGTACACCATCTTGCTTCCTGTATTTTGTGATTTTCTTGTTACAACTTACGCGTTGTCATTTCAAAGCACTGGCGCACTGAAAAATTAACAAAATCACATCGTTCATAGTACGATAGATTATTATCTAGTGTTCAAAAATGTTCAAATGTTTGTACAACTTATGGGACTTAACTACGGGGTCATCAGTCCCTAAGCTTACAAACTACTTATGAACTAGCTAAGACTAAGGACGGCACAAATATCCATGCCCGAGGGGGGATTTGAACCCCCGACCGTAGTGGCCGTGCAGACCGTGACTGGAACGCCTCAGTCTCCTCGGCCAGCGCGGGCGGCATTTTCTAGTGTCTAAAAATGTCGTTTTAGCTGTTAGCAACTGCCAGAAATAGTACGAGAACTATGGGACAGTGATGTAGTTGAAACTTCCTGGCAGATTAAAATTGTGTGCCGGAAACGGGACTCCAACCTGGGACCTTTGCCTTTCGCGGGCAAGTGCACTACCGACTGTGCTATCCCGACACGACTCACGATGCCGCCTCACAACTTTACTGCCGCCAGTACATCGCCTCCTACATTCCAAACTTCACAGAAGCTCTCCTGTGAAACATGCAAGACTAGCACTCCTGGAAGAAAGGATATGTTGGAGACATGGCTTAGCCACAGCCTAAGGGATATTTCCAGAATGAAACTTTCACTCTGCAGCAGAGTGTGCGCGAATGGCAAAGGTCCCAGGTTCGATTCCCGGTTCCGGCACACAATTGTAATCTGACACGAAGTTTCATATCAGCGCACACTCCGCTGCAGAATGAAAGTATCATTCTGGAGTGATGTAGTTGTTCGCTGTGGTGTAATGGGTAGTGCGTTGCGTTGTCGTGCATGTGGTCGGTAGTTCGAAATCCGCCGAAACCATTTTTTTTTCGCCTTGCCTCCTAAAAGGGTTTTCGCAACTCTTATAAATAAAATAAAGCTATCTTCTGCAATGTTTACAATTTGGCCGATGGAAGAGTGCTCCCTCTAAAATTTGCGATTATTCTGTTTCGTGAACATGCCGTGAAATACGCAAGAACGGATTGAACATTGGTCTTCTGAAGCATTTGCACAACAATGGGGAGCATACTGTGATAATTCAAATCTAAAGTGGACCGTTCAACACGCCAGTACGATTTTTTATTTGTTTTTACTATTTCTGGAAAACGGCTTACCACCATGAAAACAAAATAAGAGAAAAGTATTTTTGTTTAGTACAAAGAAGAATACAATGGGCCACTCGTCTTTGCTGTAGGTAATTCCACAGCCATATAACCCTTCAGCCTTCAGTCTGTTCAGCGAAGGTGAGTCCCTATAATGAGGCAAACGCAAGTCATCCCAATAAGCATTAAGCATGTTTTTTTGAAACGGATAAACGTCATCGCCTTCCACATTAACAACAACTAAGTGCACAAAATTAGCAATTAACCACTTCACAATACCAATATTTCAATGTGGAGAGGAATCTGCCGCAAGAGGTTGTCGGTAGTATGAGGAAACGGAAGTTTTGGTAAGGAAAGCCAGTTGATTCAACAGGCAAAGAAATTTCGCCAGATGTTGATTGCAGGTAAATCTATGCGGAAACATATCCAAAACCCCATACCGACTACACAGTGTCGTGTCCCTCAGGCCAATTCTGTGTGGGCGTTCATTAGCAGGAATTAATTGTGGATACATCGGTAGGCTGACACAGTTTTCCAATGAGTATTTGGTGACAACATTCCTACACAACTGGAAAGAAGCGCCCTGTCTCCCCGAGCAGGAAGTAAATTTGCCGTGATTACTTATCACTTAAAAACGTCAATGCGTCATGACGTTAACTTGAAATGGATGCGACATACGTCAACAGGCAAAGCAAGTCTCCCTATCTTTACTAGAGTGAAGTTCACTGACGTGATAGCACTCTTGACAATTAATATCATGCGTCCGATGTACATTGCCAACGCTTTGTGTCTGATATCTGAGAGGGATAATCCCCCTTCTATGCTCGGCTTCGTTAGAATCTCACAAAAAAGTTTAAATATGTGACCTTTTAAAATAAATCGGTTGGACAGTATCCACTCCCTGTCCCTTCCCCTCCATAACTTAGACTCGTGGTGCTAATCGCAAAATTCCAGTAATTCAAGAAATGGTGACAGATAATCAGTAGCAATTTTTGGCTAGCTAGTAGATTCTCTTACAACTATCAGCAAGTTGATTTTCACACCAAAATGGCATGGGGGCTTGAGATGGCAATGGCACTGCAACATAATGGCATTAGAATAGTCTATCATTTCGCTTCATAGGTGGTTCCAAACTATGCACCGATGGATATGGATTCTTCAGTGTTCAATTTCGGACAAGTGTACGTAGCAATTTCGTCGGTGCCAAGTCTTGACGGATTTCATCTAATTAATGCTTATTATATTGGTGTGGTGTCTATTTTTTTGGACATGACGGAACAACAGACACCACACCTGCTTCACAGCCATATTGCATTTGCAAATTATTTATGGAGGAGGGGAAGGAAGAAGGATTAGGAAGGAAAGGATTGAAATTGGCTGCATTAGGGCACTGAAATTAAACGATGGCGACAAGTGGCCGATGGCCGGGAATCGAACCCTGCTCTTCCGCTTCGAGCCAGAGGTCGCTTTAATCACTTGTCTACCTGTGCTGGCCTCCCGGCCGTGTCAAACTTCCACAAGTCGCACGCTATGGCTGAAGCGCCCCTATTGTTCATGCCCTCTTACACTCGCCATTACGGATTCCCGTGCGAGATCGAACGTGTGACCGCATCTGCGGTGAATTAAGTGAAGCTAATGCCGTCTTCGCGTGTAATTAATGACCACTTCGGTATTATCTAAGTTCGAAACTAAGGTTGCAGTTGAATTGCCAAGTCATTATGCTTATTATAGAAATAAGATGTCTTATACTAAATGCTCAAATGGTTGTTAAGCCTAAGGGACTTAACTGTGGGGTCATCAGTCCCTAAACTTACAAACTACTTATACTAAAGACAACACAAACATCCATGGCCGAGGGAAGATTCAAACATCCAATGCGGGAGGCAACGCGATCAGCAACGTGGCGCTCCAGACCGCTCGGCTACTCACGCGCGGCTGTCTTATACTGACAAGGTCGCTATAAATATAGGTAGGTAGCTAATTACATAAAAAATTCTGACAAAAATAGGTGTTTCCATGATGTTAACTAAGATAACCGACTTCGTTTTACACGAAATCTCACGACTATTTTAGATGGAAGAAATGCGTTGCGAGAATTGTATTTTTGTATATTTCATGTTTTTGATTGGAAAACGTTTCGTTAGTACTATGAACCGCTCGGTTAGCCGTGTGGTTTAACGCACCCCTTTCCGAGACGGGGAGGCGTACCGACCCTGGTTCGAATCCGCCCGGCGTATTAACGTACGGGGTCGGAATATCGGGCAAGCTGAACATGGTTTTAGGCGGTTTTCCACCTCCCCCTAGGTGAATACCGGGCTGATACCCAAGTCCCGCCTCATTTATATGATTCGAAAACATTTCGCAACACTTCACACTTTCACACATATAACACTACACACAGACTTTTGGGGTAGACATTTCCTCCCGGGGGGCATGGGGTGGTGACAGGAAGGGCAAATCCGGCCACACCCTACATATTAACACGCCAAATGCGAATTAATAAGGCCGACCCTGCATGTGCGGAAACATGGCCAAAGAGAAAAAAATAACGTTTCATTAATTTGATACTGCAAACGTAACCGGAGGTAGTTGCGAGGTTGATTCGATCTCGCACGACCTTTAAGACTGGCCCTGAATTCTGTGGACCCTCCTCTTGTTCTTATTAATGAGATCGCGCAGAAATAGGAACACGGCCTTGAGAATGAATCTGCGATCTGTTGTCAGGGGTTGTCGGCCCACTGTGAGACGTAGAGTGATCATTGCGCATGGCTGCGTTCCCCATCTCAAAGGCCAGCGTCTACGTCTTTCCTGTTTCTCACTTCACCGGAGGGAACTAAGCGATAATCTTGGCAGCAATCACAGATTACGCGACGGAGATTTTTCCGTGCCACCGTGGTGAGAAGACGAATAACTGCTGCTGGGGGCGCCTAACCCACTTTCAGCAACTAGCGATTGGCGTCACCTTCCGTAACGGCATTTCAGCCTGGGGGAACATTACCGAAAGCTATTTCTCATTTGACTTCTCTGCTGTTTCCCTAAATTACTCCAAGTGAACGTCGGTACGAGTCCTTGCACGATAAGCCAACCAGCCCAATCTTACATTCTCCTCAGTTCAGAGAAGTACACTGAGGTGACGGGATACCTCCTAATGTCGTGTCGGAGCTCATTTTTCACGGCAGAGTGCTGCAACTCTGTCATGGACTCAACAAGTCCGCTCATGTCCATAATTGCGAAATTATTGCCGGTGCAGGATGTTATACACGAAAAACATCTGGAATAAGTACAAAAATGTTGGAGGAGCTTCATGTCGTGGACAAATCATTCGCTGGAATTGCCCAGAATGTTCTTCAAACCAATCGCGAAACACTGAGTTTTCTACGTCTTCCCCATCAACCGTAAGTATTACGGATCCCATTCTCACGAATACTTTTCATTAATTTGTCAAGCGAATGCTTTGTAAGCTACTTTCTCTGTTGGTGGACAACATACCGTGAGGATTTTTCCAGTAAATCCATCTGGCAACTGCCTTACCCACTATTAAGTTTATGTAGTCGTTACAGGTAAAATCACTCCTTATGCTTACTCCCAGTACTTATGAACGTAAATACTTCCAGTTATTTATATTAAATTTTTACAGTTAAGGACCTTTCTTTCAATCTATTGACGATCTTTCACGCTTGTTTGTGCTAACGGTGAACTGACATTCCCTGCCCAAGCGTCGAAAAGCTGCAACTTCTACAATTCATGACAGTTTTCCAGCAATGGGAGTTCTTTGTATACTACACTATATTCCGCGAAATTCGTCATTTAATTCCAGGTGTTATCTGAAAGTTCATATAGACAAGGTGACGCATTTAAAACTTTCTGAATATTTGGAAAAAATCAAATTGGATTAGAAAAAGTTGCAATTAAGTTGTTGACCTCAACGAGTCATCCATTAACTTAAACTTCAATGCCCCTGCATCTCCCCATGGTGCGGAAAGGGCGGCGACTTTGAAATATTAAATAGAAACCCCTATTTTTGTTTCAGATTTGGATTCTACGTGTAAAAATATTTAACTTTTGTATGAAAAATTGATTTCGTTTCACAATAGATTTCACATTTCAAATGTGAACAAGATGTCAGTCTACAGTCAGATTGTTCATTGTACTTCAGTGATTCGAACTGTACACATCTATACGCAATTGTTCCGCGAGCTTAACGATTGCAGAGAGTACACATCATTTCCTTCTTCTTTCAGGCTTATTGAAAGAGCTCATCAGAGGTATGGTAATCTGTTACCTGATAGGAATATTCCTTCTGTAACGACTTTTCCCAGTATTATCCATATGTTTACTGAAGCTGGAAGTGATAAACCTAGAGAAAGAGGCCAATGTGTATTTTGTTTATTTATTTGAGACTGGTTTTCAACACTTTTCAATTTTGTCGATGTTGCACCATTTATCATGAAACGAAAGTCTTTCAAGCAAAAGTTAAATATTTTTCGCGGAGAATCAAAATTTGAAAAAAAGTGAGTTCCTATTGAAGATTTCAAAGTCATTTACCTTTCCGCCCCCGGTGTTGGTGCAGGGGAGGTTAGCATTACGTTAATGGACGTTCTCCGTGGAGGTCAACAACTTTTGTTTCCTTCCGAAAAGTTAATGCCTCACCCAGTATATATGTGGGACAGTCAGTAATTTCTGAGACTGACCGCATTACGTAGCGCTTAGCTGGCGCCTTGGTATGGTACCATGTCATAAAAGTCTCTCGTCGCTGCAAGAGACAGCTGAGTGTATGCCCTGGAAGCAGACGTACGGCCGTCGTTGTGATGATGAGTTGATTGCGCCTGTCGAACCTTGACATGTCACAGTTTGAGTAACGGACAAACTTCAAGTCCTACCAGAAATTAGGCAAAACCGCTGCCGAAAAGTTTTAAATGAAGCAGGAAGTGTACGTTGCTGACGCATTGAGTCGCAGTGTTGTGTTTTTGTGCACGGACGAGATATTTTGAAAGATGATGTGCGTACTGGTCGGCCACCAACAGTTCGACGGAATGCAAGATCCAGGAAGTGCAACGTTGTTCGTGCTAACGGCCCACAATCGTTAGACGCTCTCGCAGTAGCAGCAGGGGTCAGCCGTGGTACTTGTCACAAGATTCTGACAGACGACCTCAACATGTCTCGCTGTGGCGGCGCTAGACGAAAACTGGGCGTCGGCGAACTCGTCTTTGTGAGGTCCCTTTCATTTTTTCAGTAAGGAAGAGAATGTTAAATAAAATGAGCTGAATTATACACCAATAATCATTTTACTAAAATTTTATTAGTGTAACTTCCAAGTATTAGCGAAATGACAAAAATTACAATAAACAAACACAAATTGGAGAAACATTTCGTTTTTTTAAAGACCGCATCATAATTAATACTAGCCGCTATTTCGGCTTCAATTGATAGTACTGACAACGCAGATAGTCTTTCTTGGCTCATTGTGCTTCTCAAGTAAGTCTTAACCAGTTTTAACTTTGAGACGCTTCTTTCTGTCGAAGCTGCACTGACTGGAATTGTGAGCATGATTCTGATTGTTATACAAACATTTTGCTATACTTCTTCCAAATTGTTTTCTAAAATGTACTGAATAAGTTGTTTTGTGTCTTTGATTGAGTCTAGTAGATAGGATTTTAAAAGCTGGAGTTCCTCGTAAAGTTCTAAAATTCTAAAGTTCTATTTTCGCCTTCTCGGTGTATCATACCTAAATCATTACTATGCTTGCGAAAGTCCTCCTTGGATCAAGATTTCAAATAAATTATATAATAAATAAAACAAAATCGCTCAAAAATTCAAATTTTTACTTAGATGTGAGTTAACAGTCGTAATATACTTTTAAAACTGCACAGCCAACCATCAGCTGTTTATTGTATTTAAAACTTAATACAATGAACAGCTGATAGCTGAATATGCATTTTTTACAGCTCAAAATATTCTTCGAGAGCTTTGAATCGACATTCACTGTCGACAATTATACCATCTATCACTATGTTCAAAAATTATCTCTGTACTACATTTCAGCAGATTGTATTGGTTCATCAATTTATTCGTAATCGAACATTCGTTTTTTCTGTGCTATTCTTTTCTTTTTAAACTTAGACTCTATTTCGGAACTACCTTTTCTACAAACAATCGAGCTTCTGCAACGCGTGTTTTAAATCCTGTAATGCGGAATTCTCGAATCCAGTCACGAAATGAACATAAACAGTCAACAGCTACTTTTAGGTTCACTTGAACCGACTACTATTGTCTATTTATATTGTTCACGCGTAGTAAAATCTCGTAGCACACGTGTATTGGAACAATAAACATTTTCTTCAAGACTGCTTTACACACACTAAGAGTTTCAGAATCATCAGTTTTACTTTTCAGATCATTCGCGTTTTCGATGACATAATCAAATTCGAATAATATAGCTTTTAGTGTCCGATTCTGCAATGCCATCTTGTTTCAGACAGAGGTTCCAATGTCAATTTTAATTTAGTTTTTGTAAGTTCCCAACGCACCCTAGACCATGTAAAGAGCACATAAATTTTATTGCTGATGCCGAAAAAATGTTGTAGCTGTTGTAGACGAGTTAGCTGCATCTGTCAGAAGCAAATTCCAAGAATGGCATCCGCATAGAGTGAAGAATGCTCGTGGATTAATATTGAGTATTCTTGTAATAACACCTTTATTAATGCCTACCACATTTGCGCCGTTATCAATCCCTGTCCTCAACAGTTTTTTATTTCCTTATCATTATTTTCTAGTTCCTTTAAAGCTGCATATGTTAAATACTTTCCCGTTGTTCCCGCAACGGCAATAAACCCAACAGTGTTCCTCTATCTCTGCAGTTGAGGAATTGCAAAATCTTAATATTATTGATATTTGTTCCACACGGCTTACATTCCTGGCACAATCGAGCACGAAGACATACTATTTTGCTTGTTTGACTCTTTTTACTATTTTGTTAATGACAGATTTTGACATTAATGAAATTAATTCATTTTGGATCTCGTGGCTCAGATAATGTTGAGAAAGTTGCTTTTCATTAATACGTTGATCATTTAGTGTTAGATCATATTTGGAAAACAGTTTAAATGGATATATAAAATTTCCACTGTTTCCAGTATCATTCAGGTTAAGGGATTCTCGATGACCTACAAATGCCAGATTGTGTGAGGCTAAGTAGTAGATAATATCGATCAATCTTAGAAACAAGTTATACCAGTAATTTTGCGATTCCCTAATCAGTCTCTCGTTTTCCTTATCCATTGTTTTCCCATATTTGATTCATTTATAGAATTCCATCCATTTCATCATACACTCTATGCGTCCCTGTCTTTGAAATATCATACTCAGATGTTTCCAGTCACAACAGCCTTCTTTTACCATTTGTGTCTGCAAATGTGAAAAAAGTCTACATAGAAAACAATAAACTTTATCTTGAGATGTGGAGTAAACCAACCACTTGCGTTGTCGCTTTTTACTGTTGCTCAAATTCCTAGTAAAATAAATTTTAGTAAAATGTCTTTTATTTGCGTCTTTGAGGTAACTCACATCAGATTTCTCGAGGTTTCGTTGGGGACCATTTTATATTACCGGAATGAAACTTTTACTTACAGCGGAGTGTGCGCTGATATGAAACTTCCTGTCAGATTAAAATTGTGTGCCGAAACCGGAACTCGAACCAGGGACCTTTTCCGTTCGTAGGCAAGTTGTGAGGACGGACCGTGATTCGTGTCGGGATAGCTCAGTCATAGAGAGGTTGCCCGCGAAATGCAAAAGTCCCAGGATCGAGCCCCGGTTCCAGCACACAATTTTAATCTGCCAGGATGTTTAATTTGAATTAAGTCATGACGCTGTTAATCTGTTACTGGAAACAACCACTTTCCCGGATCTAATTCTGTAAATGACTCTGTCTTATGAAGTATGTCCTCTCGATTTTATGAATCACAAATAATTTTACTTCTTAGATCCTTATACGGCACACAATGTTGGATAACAACAGTTTCGACCAGTTCTCATGCTGTATCAGAAAGCGTAACAGATTCATTCGCCCCTGCTTCTGTTTCAGCGACTGCAGAAACTTGAAGGACAGATTTATCAGAGGCCTCTGGAGCACATTCACCCGAAGTAGGTTTCTTCATAAATTTCTTCATGCTCAAACAGGTAGCTTGGTTGGATATAGCCTGTGTCAGCCTTTCTTCTTCTTTTTGATGCACCGGTCTCCCATTACCTCCCTATTTTTTTTTTTTTTTTTTTTTTCTTGAGGGTCCTCCAGACATGATGATCTAAAAATTATTTTTGTGAAGTACATTGATAAGTGCAGTTCTATGAAATTGGGTGATGCCGGACTGTTTTGAGGTTGTTTTTACTATAACTTCCATAGGTTGTATTAGATTTCATTCTTTGTCAGTGGAGTGAGAGGGTGTATGTTGAACGAATAAAACATCCTAAAAACAGAAAAGTCGATGTGCACCGGTATTTGATTGACATTCCCAAATAATGTGGCTAATGACCTGGATGACAACTGCAGTTACAACACTTTTCCGCTTGTCGATACAATAGAAAGTTTACAATTCATGATATTGCGTGAAATTTCAACCTCGAGACTATTAATCGGATATTTATCAAGGTTTACACAAGACTCAAAAGAAAAGTCGCGGAATGCGAAAATACAGTTTATAACTTAAAATAATTAGTATACGAAAGTGAAAGTGAGCGACAAATTGTTGCTATCCAGCGCGAAATAGCAAATATACCATACTGTCCTAAATTACCCCATTTGACGGTGCTTAAAAGTACTCAGTGTTATAGTATAGAAAGAATTTGACGTGGTATCGTCACACATGGCAGCAGAGTTTTTATATTTTGCCATGTTATGAGTTAGAGGGCTCATAGATATGCAAAACATAAACATAGGTATCTACTTACCTATTACTAATGCATGGTAATTGTTTTGTTTTATGGGTTATTTCAGAAGTTTTACAAATTTCATAAACAGATACATGGAACTGTGTAGAATAACTACCAATTCTACATAAAGAATTTCATCAAATGCTTTTTGAAGCCTGTGCTACCTACACAGGTGTACTATAAGTACAATGTAAAAATACGCACATAAGTGCAATGAAGTGCTTGCCACAGATTTATTAATTTTCAGCTCCAGTATTACATTCTATATTTACATTCTCAAAGTTTACATACAGAGACATCTACATTTAATCAATCATTTTTACGAGCTGTGAACATCATTATCAGCAATATTATCTGTTGAACACACCCAGTGCATATGAGTCTTTGTCTAGTAACAGCCAGCGCCTATGCTCGCTCAATGGCGGCTTCATCGCAAGACATAAAACAGTACATCCGAACAACAGAGAAGAAAATGATTTCCTTCGTAAAAGGCACACAATAGCTATTTTATAAAAGTAACGAGGGAAATCAGTTTGAACCATATTGTCATACAACTACATACCTTGTTACGGCACCAAATGAAGATAGTAGCCGATGAGAGGCCTGAGTTTGGTTATCTACGCCGCCCCAAGCCTCCAACAGGCAAAGTCCACCACTGGTTCAACTATCAAGTAATTTTAATCAGACAGTAGCACTTACATAAAATTTACGGCAGTAAAATAAATTATGCTTTACAAACAAATATGATGAGAAATGTATCTGAATACTGACTTATCGTACAAATATGAAATCAATCGCAACAGTGTGATAAATGTATCGAAATATACGTAATAACTCATTTAAAATAAACAAACAACAAATTTTTCACTCTGTAACGACAATAAATGCAGACGGAAGAGTTCTACGTGCGAGTCTCTTGACACACGAGTTTTGTGTGTCATTTCGTGTAGGGCGCATGCGCAGAATCACGACAGATGTATGGGAATTCCCTTAACTGATCGGTAACAGTCGGCAGCACTCGTGAGACTTGGAGCCGTGCTGGGATGACGATGCTCGTCACAGCCTGTGTTAACAGCCTAGTGTCACTGCATTGTTGTCTACCTTGTTGTCTTATTTGCAACTGAGCTAGGCTGTCGTAATTGTGTTTTGTTGCATTATTTTCATTGTTTAATGTGTCAAACAGTAAACTCAGTTTCGATAATGCAAAGAATGTAACTGAAAATTTAATCACTGCCGTATTCATACGGAAATAAATACGGACAACTAAATAGTTGCTGGCCGGTAATGGCCGAGCTCACTAAGGCTTCATACCATGATGTGCGAGGTCGCTCCCGTCGGGGGTCGAATCCACGAATCCTGTCGCAAGACCAACGTGATGACTGCATGCCGATTTGTGGTGACCTCATAAATTATGCGGACGATGATCTGATGTTTTTCAACCGAATAATAACTCGAGACGAAACATGGTGTTTCCTTTACGACCCGCAGCTGAAACGACAATCAGCCACCTGGAATGCGGCATCGTGTGCAACACACAGAGTCGTGTGGGTGCCTAGCCTCCAGGAGTCAAATCTCAGAAATTATTGACAATACCACGTGTATATTCAGGGTGTCATTATCTATTACCACCCAGAATAACTCCGAAAGTATGATAGGCGCTGAAACCTTTGTGGGAGAAAAGTTGCATGGGGCAATAGGGCCGGAATATGACGTTGATTTTTGTTGCTAGATGAGGTCGCTTCAGAGATATGAAGGTCAACTTTGATTTTTTTAATGGGATGCTGTAGTTTGATACTTATTTACTGATAGAGGCTGTCGAGACGAATCCAGAGATGTGTAACAGTAAGGTTTTTGAATGTCAACGAAGCTCAAAAAGGTGTCATGAACGTCTATTTAAATGACCATTGGTATCAATGCAGTGCTACAATCTTCTTATCATGGATTGAGTGGTATTTCGTACCACTTCGGCACTTATCGAAGCACAAACTTTGACAATTATCTCTCCTATACCGTGCATATAGTAAATATTCGCCGAATTCTGTGTATCCATCTAACGTGCCGTTGACAGTTGGCGCGGCCGAATTGCCTTGCGCGATAAAGCGACTTGCTGCCGTGCGCGCAGTCGTTCCTCGTCAGACTTTCGAGTCCACCGTCGGGCATGGATGTGTGTGTTGTTCTTAGCATAAGTTAGTTTAAGTAGTTTGTAAGTTTAGGAACCGATGACCACAGCAGTAAGGTCGCATAGCGTTACAAACATTTGAAAATTTCGATGGCATGTAAACACCATTGGACGGTTGCGCAATACAACACTAACAGGAACGGCAAGACTAGTATTGTCGAAGCAAGCGAATATGAATGGTGTATTCCTTCGAAGAACAAGTCGATATGCTTCTCATTTACGGAGAATGCCAAAGAAATTCAGAGAGAGCTAGAGACTTGTACGCTGAAAGATATCGACAACGTACTCACCCTACACGTCGTAAATTTAAATATGTGTATGATAAATTGAGGACAAGTAAATCTTTAATATATCGGAAACATATCCGGTAAAGGATAGTTGCTAACGAGGTAACGAAAATTGGTACTCTTTCCACTGTGGTTCGAGATCCTTGTATTAGTTGGCGTCAAATCGCAAGGGAATTTGGAATGAACCAGATTAGTGTTGTTCGTGTTCTGCATCGCCACAAATATGTCCTTAACATACCAGTGTCCACCGAGAATTAACTATTATGGGTTGTATTCGTCGCATGGATTTCTGCCAATGGGCTCAACGTCAGATTCAAAGGGATGACACATTTATTAATTTGATTTTATTTAGTAACGAGGCTACATTCACGAACCATGGAAACGTTAATTTGCATAACATGTATTATTGGGAAACTGAAAATCCATGTTGTCTACGGCAAGTTGCACACCAAAGACCGTGCTCGGTGAATGTATGGTGTGTGACTGTGGAGGACAGAATTATAGGCCTCTATTTCATCGAAGGAAATCTTAATGGCAGGGTGTACACCACATTGCTACAAGAAACATTAGGTCTGTTTTGAAAGAAATACCTTTAGGAACAAGGAACAGAATGTGATATCAACACGATATCTGTTCGGCACATTTTTCGCTGGTGGCTAGAAATGAGTTACAGGGACGATTCCCAAATCGACAGATTGGACCCGTAGTAGCTGTGTCGTGGTCGGCTCGTTCGCCAGATTTGACGCCTCTGGATTTTTTCTCGTGGGATTCCTAAAAGACATTGTTTGTAAAGAAGTTCCAACTACACATCAAGATACGCGAGAGAGAATTGTCAGAGCATGTGCTTCGATAAGTGCCGAAGTGAAACGGAATACCTCTCAATTCATGATAAGAAGAGTGCAGCGATGCATTGTTTCTAATGGTAATCATTTCGAACACCATCGGAAACGGACGTTCATGCCACCTTTTTGACCTTCGTTGACCTTCAAAGACCTTACTGTTATACATTACGTGATTCGACTCGATGGCCGCTGTCAGAAAATAACTACCAAACTATACCATCCCAATAAAAAAAGTTGAGCTTCATACCTATGAATCGGCCCCTACCTAGTAACAAAAAACCAAGGTCATATTCTGACCCCCGTTGTCTCATGCAACTTTTGTCCCACAAACTTTTCAGCTCCTATCATACTTTCGGAGTTATTCTTAGTGGCAATAGTGACTCACCCTGTATATTGAAACTTCGATGACTATTTTCGCGGATGATGCTGTAATAAACAAAAGATAAGAGAGCTGAAAAAGTGTAAAGAACTGCAGAAAAATCTGCAGCATATCGATGCTTGGTACAGAGAATATCTATTGTAAAAAGCAATCGTCCGTCGGAGCACGGCCAAAAATCAAAAATATTCAAATGTTTGTATAGTTTATGGGACTTAACCACGGGGTCATCAGTCCCTAAACTTACAAACTAGCTAATACTAGCTAATACTAAGGACGGTACAAATATCCATGCCCGGGGGGGGGGATTCGAACCCCCGACCGTAGTCAAAAATCACTTTCACATCGTAACACTTCTAGCTTTTGATAAGGACATGCTGCGTTGTGGTAGCTATGAACTCTTCAGTCCAATCACACAGCAGTTGTTCTGATATCCCGTACGTTTGTATTTTGTTCATTAGGCGATAGTGCGAAACCGTATCGAACGCCTTGAAGAAATTAACGAAACACTGCATCTACTTGTGAGCCTCTATCTACTGTTTTACGGGTCTATTGGACGAATAGTATGAACTGGATTTCACATGATTGTTGGTTCTGGGACTGATGTTGATTCATACAGGCGAGATTTCCGCTCTCCAGAAATGTCATAACACCCGAACATAAAACATGTTAAGAAGTCCTACAACATACCGACATCAGAGATATAGGTATAGAATTTTGCGCACCTATTCGACAATCCTTCTTGAAATCGGGAATGACATACGCTGAGTAAATGAGTAGATTCAGATGATGATGAGGAACTAATCAGTCGAGATAAGGAAACTTTATTTATGGCACAACTTTAGTACAAGAAGGAATGCTAGCCGCTTGTTTTGGATTGCTTACTGCATTCATTCATCGGTCTCGGTATATAATTATTCTGCCCCCTCCTCCTGCGCCTCATCTCTCCACTATCAAGCTCACACCTGGAGTCACATTGAAATTATCAGTTTAGCGAGACCAATGGGTGAAGGCAGTAAGCAGTCCAAAACAAGCGGCCAGCATTACTTTGATCGTGCCTCATGTTCATTCAGTTACATCATTGCTAATTCACTGAGAAATTACTGCAGGATAGAAAATTCCGGCTGTAGACAGCAACCAGGGTGGAGAAGTGGATTAATTAACCGGAGATCCAATTACAAGACTGAGTATTCAATACCCGACTGCTACGTCTTCAATTATCTTGTCGGCTTTAAAGTTAAACAGCAATCTTTCTTCTTCGTCCAGCTTCGTTGTGTTTATAACAGACGATGAGAGAGCGTAATCATGCTTTACAAGCGAATAACATACATGTTTAACAGGATTCGCTAATCATAGCTGTCGAATGTTACGATTACCCATGTACCTTACCAATTAAATTGTGCCGTGTAGAATTATCGATACCCCAAAACAAATAAGATCCTTAAATTACGTCAGAAATACGACGTACAAAACTAGAAGATGTCACACCTACTAACAAAATATTCCTCTGAAAGGTGGGGGGATTCACGCTTCTGCAAGTTTTGCTTCTGTCAAAAATTATTTATACTGCTTTTAAAAAAAGTTCCAATGGCTCGGAAAGTAGTGCTTCTTCTGTATTACTTCGACACCGTGCAAAATGTCATACTCTAATCAAGTTACTAGTTTTGATGTCTGTAATATCAATAATAGAATTTTCTGTATACACTACATCAAATTTTCAAACGTAACAAAAAACTGTATAAGGGAAATTACCACGGTTACAGTAGATCTGTCAATGACACAACAATAGTGGTTACGCTTAAAGTGTAATTGTGTGTCGTACGTATAAAAACATATCTATATTACTGTTTTTCAGGTGATTGGCTGTACAATTTAGTTAGTTGTGGACTATCTTGTATGCATAAATTAAATCTTATGGTAGTTTGGTACAGACATGACAATTGTGGAAAGTTAGAACAGCAATAAGGATACAACTGAATGATAAGAAACTTAATACCACAGACATGGTACAGCTAATACATAAGTTATTAGGCTCACCAAAGCGTGCATGACCTAAGGATTCATTGTAGTGTACAGAGGCGGTATGGTCGTACCTGGTACCGGGGGTGCAATGGGGTGCAAAATGCTGAACGACCCATCTCTCAGCTAATTATTAATTTGTACTCACCACTTCAAAATACCTCTGAAACATATTTACTTGGGTCCTCATTTAAGTTCACTAAATGCTAGAAATAGACGTATTCTGTAATGAATGCAGCCTCAAGTTTTGTACAAAGAGAATAATAAATGGCCGTTTAGAGGGGGGGGGGTGTCTATGCCGTGCTGCGGACAGCATTTCGGCCATGGAGGTCAGAATATGTTTACATCCTTGATTCCGGCAGACCTTCATTGTATTCGTTTCCGGTCTATGTGAACATTTTCAGATGCATATTATACAACGCAGTTATCAGATAAGGAAACTGCTGAAAGACTGGTCCTTATATTCAAAATCAAGTGATTTTCTTGTTTTCACTGCAAACATTTTAATGACGATGTTGCTGTTTTGAATGATTAAAGGATTACAACGATTGACAGCACTTGTATATGACTATAAAGCTTCATGGAAAAAAGTGTAGGGCATCTGTCGGGCTTAAAAATGCCTTGATTTAAACGAATATTTTAAAAAGAATTACTATAGACTGCCTGTCGCAATCTGAAACTGGACGGGAGAGTAAAAATATGGATGGCTGTAATAGAAAGAATAATTCATTTAATTTACATTTTAACACTACAATGCTTAGCGATAAGAGCGAAGTAAGAAAAACTTTTGCAGCCTGACAATGGAAATTTTTGAAACTAATTGAATGTGTTCATAATTTCGATTATGTGATTGACGATCACTTCGCTCGCACCCAAGAAGCTCACTTCCGCGTTACACATTATCTCGGCCATAAAATCCAAAATTAAATTATTTATATATTGCGGGAAACAAAAACACTATTGCCTGTAACTTAAGACTAACAAAATATTGTTCTATTATTTTAGATTAGTTTTTCTTAATGAATCTACAAAGAAAACTGAAGTAAAGGAAACGTTTTGAGACTTTTCTCAGTCACGGACACTACTGACACTGATACCGCTGCGCAGAAAACAGGCTGACCATTCCGTGTTGTGGAGACATTGTGTGCTCCAGTAGCACTCTTACATCTATTGGCTCCAATCAAGCATCATTGCTGCAGCAGTCTGCCTTGCAACAAGCCAAAATTAATGTAAATGACAAAAATTCCCCAGAGATATTGGCAGTGTCTGAACTCGTTTACGGGAACGAATCTTGGACTGATAGAAATAGAGATAAAAATAACATGCTGTCGCTAAATATTGAATCTTTGAGAAGTGTCGAAAGTATATCAAGGAGGGAGCACAAAAACGTAATGAGATCCGGGCACAATAAGTAATTTTCAATTTATATGAAAAGATTGAAGAATAGAGGGAGGAGTGGATAAAACAGCTCAAAATGATGGATGAAGACAGAATTCCAGCCGCGGCGGAGTGGCCGAGAGCATTGAGGTGCTATGCTCCGATTCGCGAGGTCGTTCCCCATCGGGGGTTCGAATCCTCCCTCGGGTATGGATGTTGGTGCTGTCTTTAGTGTAAGTTAGTTTTTAAGTTTAGGGACTGATGAGCCCGCAGTTAAGACCCATAAGTTTAACAGACATTTTGAACAGAATTCCACTTACGCTTATTAAATAATAACAACTGCAGGATCAGAAGTGACGTCTGTTCTTTCGGAACAGACGCCATAATATGCCGGTGACGCGCAATGATCCTATCGTTAGTGTGGAGGGGTGGGCAAGTTTGAAGCCCTTACTCTTACGGGAATTAGTTTCATAACTACGAGTTTGAGTACTGTGGGCAGGGCGAAGCTGGGAATTTGTATCTGACGGGAGGCGAGCCTAGGTAGTTCTTGCAGGTGCGGTGATCACTGTGTTCCCAGTGGTGTAGGGGTCAGCGCAACTGCCTAGAAAGCAGAAGACCCGGGTTCGAATCCCGGATGGGTACACATTTTCAGCTTTGCCCAATCGCAGTTGATGTCATATATTCTGTGAATATTAAATAATAACTGCAGGATCAGAAGTGACGTCTGTTCTTTCGGAACAGACGGCACATGTATATATAGAATTCCACTTGTTTGAAACAATTGCCAGCCCTGAGGTAGCAGAGATACATACAGAGGCACTGATGCATATTGCCTAAAAAGGAGACCACATGGGTATCGGATTTTAGACTTGTTAAATATTTGTGGTACGTGAAGTTCAGTACTCAACAATCAGCCAATGTCATTCTAAGCAACTATCAAAAATTCTCGAGAAAATCGACTTTGTAGTTTTGCAAATACATGTAAGTACCAATAATTGAAACAGTTCTAGTCTCTGTCGGTGTTGCTCAGGTGGTAGAATTATGGCCTCGCAACCATAGAGTCGGTGGTTCGAAACCCACAGTTACACATTACCTAACATTACCGCTGGATATATTTCGTAAACCACATCAAATACTGACGAACCGATTCCACAGACCGAACGTGAGGAGAGGGGCTAGTGTAATTGGTTAATACAAACCATAAAAAAATGCACGGAAGTATGTTTTTTAACACAAACCTACGTTTGTTTAAAATGGAACCCCGTTAGCACATATGAACATATAAACAAATACGTAATCAGTGCCGTTTGTTGCATTGTAAAATGTTAATTACATCCGGAGATATTGTAACCTAAAGTTGACGCTTGAAAGCTCCGACGTTCAGGGCCCCAAACAGCTGCAACATACATCGCGTTTCTACAGAATGGTCTGCCAACGTTGCTCGAAAATGTCCCACTGGAAACGCGTCGACGTATGTGGTATTAGCATGATGGTGCGCCTGCACATTCCGCAATTAACATTAGGCTGACCGTTGACAGGATGTTCGACGGGCGTTTCATAGGACGTGGAGGACGCATAAATTGGCAAGCCCGTTCTCCTGATCTTACACCTCTCGATTTCTTTCTGTGGGGTACGTTAAAGGAAAATGTGTACCGTAATGTGCCTACAACCCCAGAGGATATGAAACAACGTATTGTGGCAGCCTGCGGCGACATTACACCAGATGTACTGCGGCGTGTACGACATTCATTACGGCATAGATTGCAATTGTGTGCAGCAAATGATGGCCACCACTTTGAACATCTATTGGCCTGACATGTCGGGACACACTCTATTCCACTCCGTAATTGAAAACGAAAACCACGGGTGTACGTGTACCTCACCCCTCATGGTAATGTACATGTGCGTCAGTGAAAAAGACCAACAAAGGTGTTAGCATGTGGACGTAATGCGCTGTTCTAGTCTCTTCTGTACCTAAGGTACATCACCGTTCCCTTTGGATCCCTACTTCATTTGGTGCTCTCCGATACACAAGATCGAACAGTGGAGGAGTGGTACTCAAGCGTCAACTTTAGGTTACAATATCTCCGGATGTAACTAAGATTTTACAATGCAACAAACGGCACTGATTACGTATTTGTTTATATGTTCAGATGTGCTAACAAAACTAACGGAGTTCCATTTAAAAAAACGTAGGTTTGTGTTAAAAACATACTTCCGTGCATTTTTATGGTTTGTATTAACCAATTACACTAGCCCCTATCCTCACGTTCGGTCTATGGAATCGGTTCGTCAGTATTTGACATGGTTTACGAAATATATCCAGCGGTAATGTTAGGTGACTCACCCTGTATATATTGTTTTCTAATTCAGTTACATAAAACATTTTGGAATCTCTGATTATTGAACGTGTTGTGTCAGTTTTTGTTTATTTGTATGTAGACGAGATGAACACCTGTCGTCACTTGAAAGATGGTTGAGTAGGTTATCTGCTTGGAAAGCCATTAGTAGCTAAGGGGATGACTTTCCAAAACAAAGTCGTAGTTCTTCGCAATCGCCGGCCGCGGTGGCCGAGGGGACTGAGGCGCTTCAGTCATGGTCTGCACGGCCATTACGGTCGGGGGTTCGAATCCTCTCTCGGGCATGGATATTTGTGCCGTCCTTAGTTGTAGGTAGTTCATAAGTAGTTTGTAAGTTTAGGGACTGATGACCCCTTAGTTAAGTCCCTTAACCTTACTAAACATTTGAACATTTCTTCGCAATCTGAACAATCAAAGACAACTGTCGCCAAATAATAGTGAATCCAATACTGTTAAAAATGTAAGTTGTTATGTTTTTCGATTGAAACCGTAATTATTAACAATCTTTTATAGAATATAGGAAATTACGAATAAACAAAAATATTCGCATATTTCGTAAAATTACCATTATATTTTGAAACTGTGTAAGAATTCGAACACAACGAAAAAGAAATAAAGTGTGACGGTGGGATTTGAACCTCCAACCTGATGGTAACATTAGAACGCTACCACCTGACCTATCCAGACAGATGCTGTAACTGGCGTACTTATTCGTAATTGCGCGTACTTGCAAAACTTCAATGTCGATTTTGTCGAGTGTTTTTGAGAGTTGCGTCAAATGGCTTTGGCTGAGTGTTATTTGAGTACTGAACTTCACGTATCACAAATACAAAAAACTTCTAAAATCCGATACCCATGTGGTCTCCTTGTAAGCCTCGAAGTTTTGAAGAAGAAGTAGGAACAGAAGTTAAATGTGAATTCCGAATGACGGTATAACTGTATAATTTTTGCATCAACATACATTGTCACAGGTGGAAGTTACAGGAGTGACAGATAATAATTCTAGTTCCGACCAGGAATCGATCCAGAGACCTTCACACTTACTCTATCGGTTTCCTTGTCATTCAACACACGAAGATATTTTCAACGTTAACTGCAAGTGGCCACTCAAATAAAGTCATGCGAAAGTTGAAAATTTGTGTCCACTTGGGATGCGAATCATGCGCGACGACTACGTGAGTGCGCCGTGGTAGGGCGCCCACAAACGTAATCATGTGGCTGGCACACCCACAACATTTTTAATTTGATAAAAATAAAATGAATATTTCTCACTTGCCTTTATAAAAAGTAATGATCTATTAGAACAATGAGATGGAAGTTAAAATTTCTGACCTCTAAAATATATTTTATTTATTTAATTCAAAATGCTTTGTGCAGAGAATGGAATCTCTTCTTTTCAGCTTGCTTTCAGGTTTCATGATAAGTAATATGTTGCAACACGCCTGATTCCACTAATCAACATTTTTTTTCAAATATATCCTTGCCAATATCAGGCAATAATAAAGAATAACCCGGGGTACAAGGAAGCTGATTTAAAAAAAAAAAAAAAAAAAAAAAAAAAAAAAAAAAAAAAAAAAAACAGTGGCATGGTTTGAGATTACAGAGAAATTGTGATTCTTCAGTTTCTCCCGGCGTATTTGATAATCAAAATGTCTACGGGTGTACTGCCGGTCTATAGTGCCAGCCGCGGTGGCCGACAGGACTGAGGCGCTCCAGTCACGATCTGCACGGCCACTACGTTCGGGGGTTCGAATCCCCCCTCGGGCATGGATATTTGTGCCGTCCTTAGTTGTAGGTAGTTCATAAGTAGTTTGTAAGTTTAGGGACTGATAACCCCATAGTTAAGTCCCATAAGCTTTACAAACATTTGAACATTTTGGTCTATAGTGTCAAACGGGCACAATATCTCGGCGATCATACATGTCGCCATTATCAGATGAACTGACGGACTGAGCTCCTAGAAACGCGCCGGCACGGAGATCCTCACGCTATGGCTGCTCGAAGGGAACTGGGTTCTAGCCCGGTAACGGGCGATTTAAATACCTTCGGCCCGCGGAGCGACCCCTCCGCGGTCCGCGCCCCGCGCCGCAGTCGCGCAGTGGAACCGATTGCGACGGCGCGGCGTCTGAGATGACGTCGGTGTGAGGGCTCTGTCCGCCGTGGTCGTCACTTCGTTACGTTTGATAGATTTACTCTTAATTAACCCAATCGCTGGTTCCCAAGCTTTGCTAAGATTATAGCCACAGTCACGGTTTATGAGGTCGTCACTTGTGCGAATTTCAATGGCCTCTCTAACGACGCAGTCCCAGTATCTCGACGTCTGTACCAGAATCCTAGTGCGTTCATACTCCATCGCATGATTCTCCGACAAAAAATGTTCAGCGACCGCCGACTTGCTCGGATACATCAATCGTGTGTGCCTCTGGTGTTCAATGCATCGATCCTCGACGGTACGCATCGTCTGTCCAATATATGACTTTCCGCCGGACGAGGGTATTTAAATCGCCCGCTACCGGGTAGAACCCAATTCACTTCGAGCAGCCGTAGCGTGCGGATCTCCGTGCCGGCGCGTTTCCAGGAGCGACATGTATGATCGCCGAAATATTGTGCCCGTTGGACACTATAGACCGGCAGTACACCCGTGAATATTTTGATGACAATGAAATTGTATTCACGGTGTCCCAGCTATCTTGTCCACTCAAAATATTTCTGGAACAATAACAGCTATTGGAAAACGACTTTCACCGGTATCAATGTACGGCTGGGGCCCATGAATGTCCATATTTGGAAACATTCTAAAACGAAAGCAAATGTGTTTTTAACACAAACTTATGTTTTTTTTAAATGGACACCCTATATTTTATCTTCAGCAATCCGTAGCATGACAAATCACATAAACAACGGCGTTGATTGCATCGCAACATTCCAATTACATCCCGAGATATTGCGACGCGAAGTTGACGCTTGAAAAACCCGAAATGCACTGCTAGCGCACGTCCTGACGCTCAGGCGTGAACCCCATGCTGCCCGTAATCGCGATGTGATTGACATGCGTAATCGCACTTCCATACTTACCAAGAGGTCCGAAACGAATAATGCGGTCTGCTGCCATCCTGCATTAAAGTCGTACATTCCAGCAGGTATTTATCCCAGAGGCTAGGGGTGATGCGGTTCTGTAACATATCTGTGTACCGCAACGTTAGTCACAAAGTTAACTTCGCTTATCGTTAATCCGTTACTAAAAAGGTAATGCCGTTCAACGTTAAAACTTTACTTTACTGTAGATCTAGCGCAAGTGACAGTGAATCATTCACTCATAATAGTAAAATTCATGTTGATGGTTTTAGTGAAACGAGCAAGTGGACTAAAGGTTTTACCGTTGTTTAGGTAAAAATCTTTTGATTTTGGAAGTTCAGGTAAGACATAGAAGATGAATGTAAACATGTTTAACCAATTAGTTTTATTATCACATAATTATCAATGTTATGTTTATCTAATGCGTTACATGACAAATTGTTTCAAACAAATGTTTCTGAACATCACTGGGTAAAGTGGCCCTTTGTAGAAACTTGCACTGTGATACCAGCACTACATACTAAAGATAGCGTTCACATATCATGCTCAAAGTGATAACCATTGGCTTGCATACATAGGGTCACTCTGCGGAAGAAGAATGCTCTACTTCGTGCAACTGTTTCCTCTTTGATGGCTGTACAAGCATCAATATGCGTTGCTTCATGTCTTCTGGTGTTGTTCGTTCATGTTGGTAAACGGCATCCTTCACTGCTCCCCAAAGAAAAAAATCCAGCGGTGTAAGGTAACTCAGATCGGGCAGGCCACCTAACTGGGCCACCACGTCCAATGCACCTACCAGGGAACTTACGGTTCAGAAATCGTCGTGCTCTTAAGTCGTTATGTACAGCGTATCCGTCATGATGATACCACATGACCATTCTCCTGTTGAGAGGTAAGGTGTCCAAGAAAACAGGAAGATTGTGCCGTATAAATATGGAGTACTGTCTGCCATTTGGACCCCATTTACAAAGAAAGGTCCGATAATGGTATCTCAAATAATCCCACACCAAACATTCACTTTCCACGGACGTTGATGCTCTACCTGACGGAGCCATTTTGGATTGTCTGCGGACCAGTAATGCATATTCCTCACATTGACAATTACTTTGTTGGTGAATGATACCTCGTCGGTAAAGAGAACATCTGCAAAAAATTTTGGATTAGTCAGAAGTTTTTGCTGAGCCCACCGACAAAATGTTACCCTGTTGCTGAAGTCATTTCCATGAAGATCCTCGTGTAAATGAACATGGAAAGAATGAAATTTATGACGTTGAAGAATACGCTGTGCACTTGATTTCGACACACCAACTTCATGTTCAATTTGACGTGTGCTGATGTGAGGATTCACACTTCACAGCTACGGCAGCGAGCACAGCAACTTCAGCACGTTCTTCTGTGCGTGTTCTAGGACAATGTCTAGGTCTTGGATTTAAGCTTCCCGTTTCACGTAGACGAGATGTGAGACGACCAAACATCCGGCGCGAAGGCGATGCCTTGTCAGGGAATCGTCTTCTGTACAGTCGGTCTGCCTGAACAGAATTTCGCCCGCCAACAACAGGGTACAGTACTGGTATGTAGAGTAGGGTAGAAAACAGACATATTAACGTAATAATTATAATGTTCTCTAACAGTACTATAAACAAAAAACCAATCTAATAACGTATTTCCCGTCAACGTACATTCTCCACAGATCAGCAGCATTTCTACCATATCTTCATGTGTGTTCATAATACAGTATAGTTCCACAACACAACGTTTATTCACAATGTGTACTACCTCCGTGCCATCACTAGATTACTCTGATGCACGACTACACTGGCAAGCGGTGTACTGCATGCCAAAGCAACAACAAATGGAATACTCGGAGGGTGGTGGAGTACAGGAGTTTGCATGGGTCGCAAATCACAAACAAGGCGAAGTGGTAACTGTGGCTGTAGTGGGAACTACGTTGGACCCGTGTCTTGGTAGAGCTAGGCCCTGGATGAACGAGTGCGTGAAAGGCACAATGGGTCATTTAACGCATTCGATAAACCTTATTTTTGGTGTGCAGGATAAATAAGACAACCTGACTGGTGTATACTGGTTCATATTGTGTACGTAGACACATAAAACGTGCAAGAGGGAAACCATTATGTGCTTATGAGAGTTGATGGCAGCAGACCGTATTATTCGTTTCGGACCTCTTGATAAGTATAGAAGTGCGATTATGCATGTCAATCACATCGCGATTACGGGCAGCATGGGGTTCACGCCTGAGCCTCAGGACGTGCGCTAGCAGCGTATTTCGGGTTTTTCAAGCGTCATCTTCGCGTCGCAATATCTCGGGATTTAATTGGAATATTGCGATGCAATCAACGCCATTGTTTATGTGATTTGTCATGCTATGAACTGCTGAAGAAAAAATACAGGGTGTCCATTAAAAAAACATAAATTTGCGTTAAAAAACACATTTGCTTTTGTTTTAGAATGTTTCCAAATATGTACTTTCATGGTCCCCAGCCGTACATTGATACCGGTGAAAGTCGTTTTCCAATAGCTGTTATTGTTCCAGAGATATTTTGGGTGGACAAGATAGCTGGGACACCCTGTATATATTGTTCAGACAATGGTTTGAAGGACACGGGAGCTTCTATTGTTGTCTGAAGTAGCTGTAAGCTCTTATGTGGTAGAGATTTTTATTAAATTGTTTTTATTTCTCCGTGTTTAACAAACTTTGGTATGACCCCACGGAAACAGCCCTGCGTTGCTTAGAACCGGTAAGCACCGCACAGTAATTGTTCTAAGAGTGTCTACAGGTTCTCTCGCCAGAGATGGCAGGACGAGCACCACATGGCGTAATACCGTCAGAAGGGGCAGAGTAGCTGCCGAGACGTGAGAAATGCCCTCGCTGTTGCCAGGCCTACTTCACTTACTTCGAATCAAATGTTTGAAAACCTATTGGGCCAAACTTCTATGATCATCAGTTCCTAGACTTACAAGCAAACTTATAATAATGTAAGGACAACACACACATACACCCTTGCCCAAGGGAGGACTCGAATCTCCGAGGGCGAGCAACCGTGGGCTCCGAAGCGAGGCACCTTACAACGCTAGACAAAAAAAAAAAAAAAAAAGTATGCAGTGGCGCTGACCACTACACCACAGCGAACACCACGGCCGCGCGGGATTCCACTGCCCGCCTTCAGTCTTTCAGTCAGAAAGAGCAGACAACACATTTAAGGCGAAGACGGCTATCGATCCTTTCTTCAGTACGGATGCACACTACGCCCGAACGCATCAGTAAATTGGCGAAGTATCGCGGTTATTACTGTGCAGCAGGGGGGGGGGGGTTCTAACCCCCTCCCCCAGAAGGTTTTTTTTCTCCACTCGTCCTAAAATTAAAAATTGACAAATTGACAATAATTTGTGTAATGAATATGAGAGACAGACTGAAAACTTTGCCAACAAAGAGACGTACCAGGGTGTCTGAAAGTTGTAATCGATACTTAGTTGAGCTTTGGCTTCTTACTTGTTGTCGGGACACTTTGTCTCTAGTGTCTTATTGGTGGCCTTCGTGAGGCCTAGGCAAGAGTCGCGCACAACTTTCACGACTATAAATCTTGTCAATTAAAAAAAATATTTGCTCAGGTAACCACCACCTAACTATCAGTGACAATGAACAAATATTGTTCAATTCCAGTCAGAAACACGCTCCACAGACTATTGAAAGTACCGCGCGTGACATGCCTAGCTCGTAAAGAAGGTCACCGTGACGTATGTTTTTCTACTGCTACCAACTTCAGTGATCTACTAACTTTATTACTAAAGTAGGGCTGCAAACTTGAACGTGACACAGATAAATATTTTTTAACGAGTGTGATTAAACGAGAACAAATGTATGACATCAGAACTTTTTTACTTCCGTGTATAACTTATACCACAGATGCTGATCATCTGCACGCACGCATGCCTAAAGTGGCAGCATTGTATAGCAGACAGATTAAATTCCCCCTCTTTTGACAGATATTAATCCTGTGAAAGGAATTGTTAGTTTCGAAGTTTTGGATCTAATTTTCGAGTTTGTATTTTATTGAAATAAGTACCTCTATAGGTTGTCAGTCCATTTTAATACTCGTATTAACGTAATCTTTAGGTATTTAGCTTAGATTTCGTGTCTCGAACCTAATTGTTTCCCAAATCTTAGGCTTCAAATTGACGTTCTTACACATATTTTGCAAATGGGGCAATGACGCCATGGTGGGGAATTTATGCAAAATGAAGTGTAATACAGATGCATGAAATGGGCACTTGCAGAATGTAAAGAATGTAGTAGTTTTGATGTGCCAAAAACTTTTGCGGTGTCTTAATCAAGTCTAAATTATAAAATCTACTTTCATTCCAATTTTATACCGACAAGTACTTGAAGCCTTCTAAATGTGTAATACAGTAGAGTGATTAGTATAAATTTCAACAGTTCCTTCTACTCATTCATAGTGCAGGTTTATCTTTAATTTTCAAATGTATGGCGTCATTATTCCAGAATCCTGGGTACTGACGCCACTGCGTATACTTTCGCAATATATGTTTAACAATAAAACTTAACAAAACACATGGATGAGAAAAATTATAAAAAAGTAGTATTAGCTGGCGAAGCTGTGGTATTATTCTGTACGAAAAAGACACACTATTAATAAGGTAAAAAGACTGGTTTCCCTTAAGGTGGCGCCATTCCCCTGGTCTCCCCTATATGTTATTTGTCTGATGGCTTTCGATTTTTTACGATTGCTGACAACTTATGACTTGAGCTAGATGTGGTAGTGCGGAAAGTAATTTACTAATCCCTACAGGGATTAATGTTCAAATGTCTGTAAATCAATCGGACCAAACTGCGTGGTCATCAGTCCGTAGCTTACAAACTACTTAAACCTAGGTAAACTAACCTACGGACAAACACACACAATCATGCCCCAGGGAGGACTCGACCCTCCACGGCGAGCAACCGCGCGCTCCGCAGCGTGACGCTTTAGACCGCTCGGCTACTCCACCGCGGCTTACAGGGATTACTTTTGTTCTGAAAATTGGACTTATTCTGTATGTTATATTAAAATAATTTACGGGAATGTAGTTGGGCAACGACTTCGACAACAGCCAGTATTTCGGGAGGTGAACGCCCGTCATTTTCAAGGTATAATAGAAAAGACTGCTCTTCATGTCTACAATCTTTTTCAATAAAGCTTCATTCTTTTATAAACTACTCACAAAATTTTCCAAATTCCTAGAAAAAATCGTAAATTTTGTTATGGGGGGCGTAACAGCTTTGCCACGCGTCAACTGTGTGAGGGCACATCAATCTAGTTCTGGCTCTGAACCCTCCCCCAGAGGAAAGATTTATCTAGGCCCCTGCTGTGCAGGAAAGTTGAGAATTCGCGTCTGACAAGAGGCGTGCAAGAGTAACCCGCGCTGCCGTGATGAGCACTGTGTCTCCAGTCACGTACTGTTCAGCGTGAATGGATAGTAAGCAGGAGAACTCGGGTTCAAATCAAATGTTTGTAAAGCTTATGGGACTTAACTACGGGGTCATCAGTCCCTACAAACTACTTATGAACTACTTACGAACTAGGACGGCACAAATATCCATGCCCGAGGGGGGATTCGAACCCCCGACCGTATTGGCCGTGCAGACCGTGACTGAAGCGCCTCAGTCTCCTCGGCCACCGCGGCCGGCAACTCGGGTTCGAATAGTGGCAATTACTTAGTTTATTACTATGGAGGATAACCTGCTCTCTTCAGCAAACCACACATGAACATCTGCACGGCTTGCTATATGTTGTTTTTATTTGTGAATATAAATAGATGACAGGGTCTAGAAGCGGTAGGTATGATGAGCGAATGCTTGTCGTCAGAGAGGTTGCAGTGGACGACTGCAAAATTGAAGCGTTGAGAGATAATTGCTCACGGAACGGCCGCACGAGGAAACTGAGGCGGGGCTGAACTTGAACTCATTGGCCGCGATCTTCTGCCTCGGAGAGAAGCTGTTCGGTCACGACTCAAGGCCGACCTTCCGCGAAGACGTTGACCCGGCGCATCAGCTGTAACAGCCGGCTCATCCGCCTCGCTTTCTCTGCTTTCTGTCTGCCGTTACGTGAGCGGTCCGTTAGCTGGAGAAACTAGTTCTGCTCACGCTTACCAGATGGCTCTAGCTGGCAGACACGCCGTGGCTTGGCTGTGGAAGATTCGCTCGCTATTTCGTCTTCAGGCATATTCGTCTGACGCAATGTCACAGTACAAATTTTGTGGCTAATTGTGAACATACCTGTAATTTAGTGAGAAAATATGTAAGATAAATGCTCGTTAAACTGCGATGAATACGTGTCATGTACCACACCGTTACTATAATAATAATTTCGTGCGGCTCATTGGCCTGGTGCAAGTCTTTCAATTGGACGCCACTTCGACGACTTGCGTGTCCCTAGCCTACCTCAGTTATCAAAAATGTTCAAATAGCTTAAGGGACTTAACTCCGGGGTCAAAAGTCTCTAAACTTACAAACTACTTATGAACTAAGTAAGACTAAGAACGGCACAAATATCCATGCCCGAGGGGGGATTCGAACCACCGACCGTAGTGGCCGTGCAGACCGTGACTGGAGCGCCTCAATCCCCGCGGCCACCGCGGCCGTCACCTTAGTTATCCAACCGGGGAAAGGGGACCTACAGCTTAACGTGGAATCCGAACCACGTGTCGTTTCTGGCGACTCCTCACATCGTTGAGAGGTGAAGGATGGGTTAAAGTGCAGACTGAAAAAATCTGAGGTCGGACCGGGTTTCGAACCCGCTACCCTTTGGCTTCCAGTCGAGCGCTTTACCCCAAGACCACCGGGCCCAACACAGCGTTGCTGAATACATACAATTTTCTTCGTCGGAAATGTACAAATCAAATAGTTACTGCAATGTGCATAGGCACTAATTTTTGCTATAACTGCGATCGAAAGCATGTATTTCTGTAAGTAATTCATATTCCAGTTCTGAAAACGAAATAGAACAAGCACGTTTCTACTTTATTTTAAAAAGTAGGTGATGGAACGGTGGGGAAATATTATGAAAGCGGTACCACTTACATGTAATTTCCAGAGGAAATATGTGCATGAACATTATTGGTATTTTCGTTGGTAAATTATTAATTCATAATTTAAAAATGTGTTTATTCGCACATGACGAAGAGAACTCTGATGAAAACAGTGAGGCAAAAGTAGAAAAAATGTTCAAATGTTTCTAAAACCTATTGGCAGTGGCGGAGTAAGGCTGTTGGTGGCCCGCGGTGGTGGCGAAAGAAAATGAGGCTCCCCCGTCCACTTGGAGACACATTTATTACGATAAAAAGAAAAAAAAAAAAAGAATTGGTAGCCCCCCCCCCCAGGACGAAAGTCACGGGACAATCTAAAAAAAATAGCTTTCGATATTTGGAGCTAAAAAAAAAAAAAAAAAACACAACCAACCATGCTTTACACGTATTTGGAGGCCCCCCAAGACCGGAGGCCCGGGGCGGTCCGCCCCCTCCCCCCCCCCCCCTCCCTTAATCCGCCACTGCCTTTTGGACCAAACTGCAGTGGTCATCGGTCCATATACTTACAGATTACTTAAACTGACTTACACTGACGCCACTTTCTCTCTCTCTCTCTCTCTCTCTCTCTCTCTCTCTCTCTCACACACACACACACACACACACACACATGCCCACGGGAGAACTCGAACCACCGGCGGGAACGGCCATCCAGTCCATAGCATAACGCCTTAGACCACGCCTCAATTCCGCGCTGCGGAAAAACTAAAACACGAAGTATATCATACGACCGTCACAGCCGAAGTGTATTTTTCATTATGAATTCAACAAATATGTATTATCATTATTTTAGAAACTTTTTACATAGCTCCATAAATATTAAATTTTTTCTTATATTTTTTATGTAAACGCCGGCAGCGGCGGCCGAGGGGACTGAGGCGTTTCAGTCACAGTCTGCACGGCCACTACGGTCGGGGATTCGAATCCCCCCTCGGGCATGGATATTTGTGCCGTCTTTAGTCTTAGCTAGTCCATAAGTAGTTTGTAAGCTTAGGGAATGATGATCCCGTAGTTAAGTCCCATAAGTTCTACAAACCTTTGAACATTTTTATGTAAACAAGATTAAAACGTTTCTTCAATCTAATTTCTTTTGGTAAAAGTGTGTGATATATTGGATACATCTTACACTTCTTTACTAAGAGTTACTACTTATTTTGGATCCTGACCATTATCTATAGGTATTCAGTGGTTACATATGCATCTTTTCGTGTGCGGGATACGTTTCTACATAATATTCTTTGTAAAAATACAATTTGGAAGTGTTCAATACGGCAGTCAGTAACGTGTATGACTACTATTCCGTTGAGTTTTTGTTTACTTACACGTTACGTTTTAGAATTTTAAATAAAGTTCAAATGTTAGAATGTTTGTGGAGTTATGGGACCTAACTGCATTCGTCATCGGTTCCTAAACTTACAAACTATTCAAATTACGGTAACTTACGCTAAGAACAACACACACACCCATGACCAAGGGAGGGCTCGAATCTCCAACGGGGAACAGCCGTTTAAATGAAACACATAGTATCTTGTTTATGTACCACCACGTTAACAATCTGCATCTTTCCATACAGTTACAGGATAACTTATACTAAACTCTGTAAATTTCTCTCACTGAGACACAGCAATTAGAATTTGACTGAAAGGAGCCTACAAACGCTCTTGGTAGTTGATGCAGTCGCGTCGTTCAAATATCTAGGCGTAACATTGCAGAGCGATATGAAAAGGGAACGAACATGTAAGGGGCAGTTGTGAGTAAGGCGGACAGCCGACTTCGGTTTATTAGGATAATCTTGGGAAGATGTACTTCATCTGTATAGGAGACCGCGTATAAAACGCTTGTACGACCACGTCTTGAGTATTGCTCAAGTTTTTGGGTCCCGCTGCAGATCAGTTTAAAGAAAGACATAGAAGCAGTTCAGAGGCGAGCAGCTAGGTTTGGTTCTGGCAGGTACGACCAATGCGCGAGTGTCACGGAAATGCTCCGGCAGCACAATTGGGCATCGCTGGAGGAAAGACGACGTTTTTTTAGTGAATTTCTGTTCAGGAAATTTAGAGGGCCGGAATTTGAAGCTGAGTGTAGAACGATCTTGCTGCCACCTACTTACATTTCCCGTATTGATCACAATGACAAGATAAGAGAAATTAGGGCTTGTACGGAGGCATATATACTTTTTTTTCCTCGTTCTGTCTGGGAATGGAATTGGAAAGGAAATGCCTAGTAGTAGTACAATATACCCTCTACCACGCACCTTACGGTGGATTGCGGAGGCTGTATGTAGATGTAGAAGTAGATGTGAAAAGCGTGAAGCGCTGCGGCGTGCCATCGCGCTAGGCGACACTTGAAACAATGACTTGTCGGCATGAGAAGACAACGCCACAGCTCTGAAGTTGGTGTCAGCTGCAACCAGGCCCATCGCTTCGTTAATCTGTAGTAGTGTGTGTGCACTGCTTAAACGCGGTCAGGCGTTGGTTTCCATTTAAAGAAGAATACTTTTGTTTCTGTTTTGCAATGGATATTTCTGTTTATTCCTAGATTTTTTTTTAAACAGTTGCTTTTAACGAAAAAAAAAGCAGTCTAGTGCATTGCGATGCTTGGAGTGTCAGTGATAAAGTGTACTGTGGCGATGTTTGGAGTGAAAGTTATGAAGTGTACTGTGCAAAACCTTAAACATGGGAGTGCAAATTAGCATCATGTTACTACAATGTTCTCAACCAATATCCATGAGAAGTGTACAAATACGAACTGGATACTTATATTTGTCTGAATGTAAACACCTGAGGATGCGCACAAGCCCGAAACCGGTAGTGTTCTAATAAACCGCCAAAAATTGTGACTGGTAGCGGATTTTATTTCCACAACCTAGTGCATATGGTAACGGTGGGTTGTGTGGGCGGCCAGACGCCTGCCGCCGGCCTCCTGTAGCCGCGGCACCGCGCACCTCCCTCCTCTCTACAAGTTTTGTTTGGTTTTGTTAAAAAAAAAAAAAAAAATCGCAAGGGCTGGCGAGACCTGTAGCGAATCCAAGCGCGGGGAAGCATGGCTACGGGTGTAGGGGGAAGGGGGTGAAACACAAAAACCGAAGAACTTGCTTTAATACAACTCGTCTTTTTATTAACAAAGTTAAACACAACTTCAGATAACATATTGATTACCATATTTTAAACACTTAAAATCTCAAAACATGGTAACACGTATGTAAAGTATTTGCGTAACAGCAAGTTAAACAAAACAGACGGAAACAGAACCAATATTTTTGGCTACCTTAACGTCGTAATACTGTTTAATTGTACGCATGTGAAACTCTTGTCGAAATCAATAGCCGTATCTTAAATCACACTAAGATCGCGGTGAAGAAGGGATCAGGTACAGTATGTAAAATATTTGGCAATCAGCATATGAAACCTTCACAGCTGGAAATTACGCAATTGTTCCTGCGTATACTCAAAAATACGGAACTTTGCGTGCCTTGCAAAGCAAACTCTCGAATCATGTCTTCTTTCTTCAGTTAAAGTGCGTCGTCGTTTTCTATTGAAAGAATAGCGAGCCCGCTAAGGCGGTCCTGCGCCACGGTATATCTTAGATAATTCTGAATAAGTTTTAATTTTGAAAAACGTCTTTCTAGAGACGCCACGGTGATAGGTATCGTCAGCAAAATGACATATGCTGTGGTGATATCATATGATTCCTTGAATGGGCCTAAGTACTTAAGTACGTCCAACGCTGTCTTAACTATAGGAGAAATCGTAAACCGTAGCAGCGTCACTTCTGAGTGAAGTCAGATGTGTCTACATCCACCAGTTCTCCATTTTGCAGATACGTCGGCAATTTATGACAACACAGTTCAATCTCCTCATTTTGCATGTCACAAAGTATGAACGGGTGAAAGAGAAATCCGCAGTATTCGGAATAATTAGTAAGCTCTTTGAACTTTGAGCTCATGCTACTCAAAGCTTCATCGTAGATCACCAAGAAGTACTCAATTTAAAATTTTTCTTCGGCTTTGTACTGCTTTTGGCTGTCATGGACCACAATGTCTGGATCGTCTCCAGTCTCTTCGAAAAACCTTTTGCGCATCTTTTGGCGACGTGTTGAAAATTGATTCTCCAATTATATATCTCACTACCAAAACCTATGTGTGGAACTGGAACACCCGACATCTTGATGTAAAGGATAATTTACGAGTAGTACTACATTCACGATTAGACCAGAGACAAACTTGCTTAGCACCACAGAACAAGTAAAATTCGTTTGCACTGTTTCTCTTCATTCGTGACATTTTACTTGCTTTGTCTAGCACCACTCTCACAATTTGACCTAAGACCGCTGCAAACAACACATAGAATATATTGTGGAGAAGGCGAACCAAAGATTACGTTTCATTGTCAGAACGCTTCGAAAATGCACCAGCTCCACCAAAGAGACTGCCTACATCACACTTGTGCGTCCTCTCCTGGAGTAGTGTTGCCCATTGTGGGACCCTCACCAGGTGGTACTGACGGAAGATATTGAGAAGGTTCAGAGAAGGGCAGCTCGTTTTGTTTTATCACATTACGGGGGGGGGGGGGGGAGGACCGTCACGGAAATGTTGCACGAATTGGGGTGGAAATCATTAAAAGAAAGACGTTATTCATTGCGGCGTGATCTGTTTGCGAAGTTTCAATCACCGACTTTTACTTCTGAATGTGAAAATATTTTGCTAGCACCCACCTACTTAGTGAGACATGACCATCCCAATAAAATAAGAGAAATCAGATCGAAAACGGAACGATTTAGGTGTTCTTTCTTCCCGCGCGCTATTAGAGAATGGAACGGTAGAGAAAAGTTATGAAAGTGGGAACCCTCTGCCAGGAACTTAAATGTGATTTGCAGAGTGTCTATGTAGATGTAGATTTAGAAGCGCGAGGCAGCTCCAAGCGCGAGGCTTCTAGCGACTACTACAACCTAGCGACGGTCCTAGGTGTAACGGGAGTTAATGTACTCAAAATGTGCACCAAATTTCACCAGAATCTTGCCCAGAAACACCGTAGACTTGTCACAGCATCCTATAAACATTTCAGCCCTTTTTTGACGTCTCTGCGATGAAGTCAGAACTGTTAAATTACACGACTTACCTACGGGTAAAGACACTTGAAATACACACAAATAGACCTCAGAATGTGATACAGCAGGCGCGATCTGTTTCACAGTATAAAACGGAAATTTATCATGCACAATGCAACAGAACGACGTTCCTGAAAACCTTAGAAACTTTAGACATCGCATAGACGATTAAACCCTTTTGTAAGGACACATGGGACTGCAACGCTATTGGATTGATCGGAACCTTTTGAATTGTAGTGAGGCTGTAGTTTGTGCTTTGGTATACAGCGTGCAACCACTAGTGGCAGATCAAATCCAATCGACATAATTCAGTGAGAGCCTAAACAACAAAGGGTTTTTATGTGTTTTCAGACTACCTATTTCCCGCCCTCCAGTGGCGTGACGTAACAGTTACAATGCGTGAATGAAACGCCAAAAGTTCCGTCCAGGACGAATAAGTACGCTAACAGCGTGTGTCCACGTTTGTTCAGCACTCAGTTTATCTGCAGGCGATGACCAACAGCCAACGGGATCCTTTTGAATGGATTTCAGATGTGAGAAAGAAGAGACGATCAAATTCTTAATTATTCTGACATATTGAAATGGAAGTTAGTCGACGAGGCGCTGTGGCTGTGGCTCGAGAAGATCGCTACTCTGCTGCTCAATTATCTGCTGGAATATCTCCATGTGCGGTTCTTATGGGGTTGGACATGTCTTCTTGGCTTGTTGCCACTTTCCGGTAAATCTTCTCTTTTAAATATTCCCACAGAAGGAAATCAGGCGACGTGAAATCAGTTGGCCTAGCGGATCAAAATCTACTGATCCAGCTACCAGTGTATAAGACTTACCGTGCCTCACTTCCGTAATACACAGGACAACCTTTATGCTGAAAACACATACGTTGTTAAACGTCCAGGCCAGCAGCCTAAAGTAACGTCGGTAGTTCCTGTTCCAAATCTTTATACAGGGTGAATCACCTAACACTTGCACCGCAAATATTTCGGAAACGGAAAGTGCGACTGATGTGCGGTTTTCACAGAATGGATTAGTAGTCAGGGGCTCGTATTTTTAGCCAACAAACAGATTGCAATATTACTTAGAAAGTGATTTTTTATGCAAGCATACAGTTTTTTAAAATGGAACAATGGAAAATGGAATTTTTGACACCACCTGTGTACAAAAAATTTTGAATGACATTTTTATCACGTTTAGTTTGGCAGCTGCAACCGTTCAAAGTTTCGGGGGTGGAGGCTACGATAGCGTAGCTGATTGGCCGGGTGGCTAGTCCCTGGGTCACGGCCTACTGTCTCATGACCACCAACCAGTTAGCTACGCTGTCGTAGCCTCCACCCCCAAAACTTTGAACGGTTTTAGCTGCCAAACTAAACGTGATAAAAATGTCAGTCAAATTTCTTTGTACACAGCTGGTGTCAAAAGTTCCAGTGCATGATAGAAACAACCATTGTTCCATTTGAAAAATTGTATGTTTGCATAAAAATACACTTTTTACGTACTTTACCATCTGTTTATTGGCTAACAATACGAGTCCTTGACTATCAATTCATTCTGTGAAAACCGCACATCAGTCGAACTTTCCGTTTCCGCAATATTTGCGGTGCAAATGTTAGGTGATTCACCCTGTATATAAAGCAATGCCCATGTGTTTGTTTGTGTGTACATATTGCATACAAATCTACAGCTTTGCTCCAATTTTAATAAAAGTTTGCGCACATTATCTTAAAACCAAGAGGACGGTCGCCGCAAGAGTAAGAACCACGTACAATATATATAACGTCAAAAACAATGAGATGCGCAAAAACTGTTGCACATTTCCTCCTAAACCACTGAACCGATTTCAATCAAAATTTGGTATACATATTCCTTACCATTAGGTACCAATTGTTGTAGTGTAATAACCACATACGACACATGGTTCCGGAGATATGTCATACACAACAGGAGTTTCAAGAAACTAAGACATAATGTGACGAGAATTTAATCATACACTATATGAGAATGAGAGTATTTAGCGACTTGCAACGAACTTTAAACATAATTTCTAACCTGTTCTGAACTTTTTCTCACTGACAACTATACCAAAATTGTGAAATGAAAAAAGTGTATCGCTTACTACTTTCGGGGCTGTTCATGGAACAAACCTACAGCATTAGGTATGACGTTGCAATTTATAATTTCTACACTACATAGTGTACCCGCAGGAGATTTAACGTACAGTATACACACATACAACTGAATGTACCTTCGAAATTGTATCACAGTACGACACGTATTTCATGAGATATGAGGACAGAAACAGTAACGTTCATGGAAAACCACCCTATGACGCATCAGTTTTGAAACTATTACTTCTTTACTATGTACTGTATACACAACAGATTTTACAGACGTACAGCACTTATACATGTGAATACATACCTACAAAATTATAGAACTGTAGAACATATAATTCAATAAATAAGAGATAATACATACTGCGGTGTGTAAAACCTGTCACATCATGCACCACGTTTTAATACATTTCCGTATTTTTCGGCGTAAGGAACTTCCTAAAAGCTGACAGTGTTGTTGACGAAAATGAACCAAATTTCAACTGTGAAACGCACACCGCTGCATACAAAAGCAATAGACTTCTATAGAGCTACAAGGAAAGGAACAGAAAGAAACAGAGTACATCCAACAACAGAACTACGATTTAACTTCAAGAGACTGCAGTTTCCAGTGAGTTTGGTTTGGTTTGATTTTGAAATGGACTAAACTGCGATGCTCATGAGTCCGTTTCTAGTGAAACTTGTATTTTTTATTGTAGGACTGTCTATTAAATACTGCGGAGTGGATCTAAAACTCCATGTTTGTCACACGGACCACTTTATTTTGCTTGCTCAGGGTTGGGCTCACCAAAGAATGTATTCATATTAGGTCGTGAACAAATAACAAGATACGTCAGGTTTTGAATTTAGATGAATCTACGAATGATACATATGATTTCTATTTTGATTACTACCGGTACCGTTTTTGTTAGGATACTGCACTTACAATTAAATAAAACTCTTTTTTATATAGAAACAAGGAGATGGACGGAGAGAGAAGGGATAGTAGAAGTACTAATTCAATGCTTGAAACAAATAAATAAAACCCGGGCAGCGCCGGGTTTTCAATCTAGTGTCCATTCAATGTGTCGTCGACAAAAATGACAAATGAGTTGATTGCCCATGAGGCTACACCATACGTTAACAGGTCAAAGACGTTGATGGTCAACTAGCCGTAACCAGTTGGGACTGACTTGCACTCAAAGTAGTGCATGTTATGGCCCTTAACACTAGAATAGTTTCTGAATGTAGACTCATCGAAGAAAAAGGTATCTCGGCAAAGAAAGGGGGGTCATATGCGTTTGTTGTGGTACACATTTACAAAACACTAACAGGATATAAAACTCACCGCCACGAATTTCTTGATGTAGTAACACGTGGTGTGAATGATATTTATGGCGATGCAATACTACCACTACCTAGGAACACATTGCAACCGCGGTGAAATTGCCAAACGCTAATATGTGGGTTGTGCTGTACAGCTACTAGTACAGCTATTTCATCAACTTCTCTTATAACATATTTACTTCACTTCCTTTCGCCGGTTTGTATGCTGGCATCAGACAGAAAGTCGTTCACAACCTTGTAAAACAATGAAGGAGAGCGAACATTCTTTTCAAAACCCGCGGTAGAAAAGGCAACAGCAGCGTATTGCATACATCGTAAATCAGAAACATTTCAATTTATTCTGTGGTTGCAACATTCATCGTTCACTCACACGTCTGTTCTACAAATGGTAGGTAGGTGTGCAGGCAGGAAATAATGCGCAATTACTGCAATGTTAAGACGTACTTTCTCTTCTACGTCTTACGATACATGAGATCTGGTCGCTGTGTAATGCCTGAGATAATGCGTCGTAAGTCCCTAATGTTCACGGTGACCCGTCCCGTAGTTATCTTTTCAATATTTCATAGGAATACAACTTTGGGGATGGGGTTTCCAATTAAAATTTTTGAATTACAGGCCTGTCCTAACTTCGTGAGATTGCAGGTGTCATAGGATGTGCTGGGGACATTGAATAGCATCTCATTAATTACGAAGGTGTATCCATTTCGACTCCTCAGATTGCAGCGTCAACTGTGGCAAAAAGAAACAAATGATTCATACAAAACGTATGTAGTTTTTTCCGTGGAATCATAATCTGCAATAAAGTCAGGAGTTGCGTTTGGCCCCCGTAGCGAAATGTTTTGGTGGGGAATCGAGTGTGGTATCATTGAACGTCCCCTACGACAGAAACAAATCTGAATATAACTTTTTTTTTTTTTTACCCAATATGTAGTTTTAGAGATATTTCAATGTTTTCCTTTAAAGATGAACACCATGTCTAGCAGAATGACACCACATATAAGTAATATTTCTGTTAAAGCAAAGAATATGTCTAAATATCAAATGAAACTTCGACGTGGATTCCGTAGCAACGGTATCGTATATACAACATTGATTCCAAAGATGGAAAGACACCACACTTACATTTGTTACATCTGAGTTAACGAATATAATGTGTTTAGATACGAAATCAAAAACCCTTAAATTGATTCAGTAAGCATCCGGCCGGCCGCGGTGGCCGAGGAGACTGAGGCGCTCCAGTCACGGTCTGCACGGCCACTACGGTCGGGGGTTCGAATCCCCCCTCGGGCATGGATATTTGTGCCGTACTAGTTCGTAAGTAGTTCATAAGTAGTTTGTAAGTTTAGGGACTGATGACCCCGTAGTTAAGTCCCATAGACTATACAAACATATATTATAGTAAGCATCCGATTCCGGTAGACAGTATTGGTGCCCAAGATAGGAAGATGCAAACTTGCAGTTTTCTGCGGCCGACAAAGCAATACATAAATATATGGTTTGGTGTCTTTTCTTTCGGACATGCTCGAAAGAATAGACATCACACCATCTACACATGTACTTCTATGCGAGAACGGCATATGGTACATACGTTTAGCACCGATGCAGCATGAATGTGAGTGTTGTCTGTAAGATAAGTTTAAGTTAGTTTGTAAGTCTAGGGACCTATGACCTATGTCCCATAGCTTTCCAAACATTTTTATAACTCGTTTATAATTTCCGTGACACTCTAAATTGTATATAGCGATAATTCAAAACGACCTGCCCTTCTTTAAAATTGTTCGATATCCTCCGCCAGTCCTACCTAGTAAAGATCTAGATACAACAGCAGCCGAGGTGGTGTGGCCGAGCCCTCTAAGACGCCTTGCGTAGCGCGCGTTGCTCGCCGAAGGAGGTTCGAGTCCTCCATCGGGCATGGATGTGTGTGTTGTCCTTAGCATAAGTTACTTTTATTTAAGTAGTTTGTAAGCCTAGCAACTGGTAAGGGCAGGAGTTAAGTCCCCTATATTCACAAACATTTGAACAGAAAGGCAAAACAGCAGTGGACGGTAGAAAAGGATAATGACAACACCCTATTTAGTTGATACGTTGCATCTTCAAAGTAATCTGCCAATAAATCGTAGCCTCTTGTTCGTCTACCTTAGGACGTTATCTATGAAATATTCCCAAATAAATTTGTTTATAATTATAAAACCTAACTATTTAGTCTAACAGGCGGCCGTGATATTTGAGGATTTACCCCCACGTAGCAGAAATTTAGTACTTTTCGCTGCATACAGATAATTTGTCTAAAGCATTTTTCAGTTGTTTGTGATCTTCTGATGATTTCACGATTTCACTTGACAGTAAATGACAGCGTCATCTGCAAACAAAATAATATTAACAAAATGTATTTTCAAACCATTTCCCTCTCGTTGTGCCGTATACGTAAATGTACTCCTGAAGCAGACTTCACCGTCAGACTATATAGTGCTGGTTCCAAGCAACCACTCGAATAACTTTGCTACCTAGATTATTGCAAAGGTATAAACAGAATAGTCGCATTTATCTCAAAAGCTTGAGACCTATTGATAATGAATTCAAAAATGTAGATCTACTTATTAATGTAACAAACTAATATTTTCTGTAACTTATCCATAAATCGCAGTAAATTAAAGATGACACACCCATACTCTACGGTACGTATCATAACGATTACAAATATATCCGAAGAAATAAAAAGAATGAAAGCAGTGTCATACTATGAGTATTAATGCTGGATGCTCAGTGGTAAAGAACTGAAACCTCAGATAAAGAAAAGATGTTAGAAACGTAAACATGTATCATTAGAGGCGCATTACAGGCTGTCCAGTATAACCAGTATTTTGCATGACGAGTTTCAGAAAGAGCAGAACACAATGAGTTCTACATCTACATGGGATACTCTGCAAATCACATTTAAGTGCCTGGCAGAGGGTTCATCTAGCGACCATTATACTATTTATCTCCCATTCCATTCTCGAATAGCACGCGGGAAGAAAGAATACCTGAAACTCTCCGTTCGAGCTTTGATTTCTCGTATTTTATTCTCATGATCATTTCTACCTATGTAAGTGGGAGTCAACAATATATTTTCGCATTCGGAGGAGAATGTTGGCGATTGGATTTTCGTAAGTAGCCCACGCCGCAGCGATAAGCGCCGTTGTTGTAATGATTCCCATCCCACATCCTGTATCATTTCCGTAACGCTGTTCCCCTGTATAGTGACAATACGAAACGAGCTGCCCTTCTTTGGACTCTTTCGATGTCGTCCGTCAAACCCACCTGACAAGGATCCCGCACTAGGCAGCAATACTCCAAAAATGTACGGACAAGCGTAGTTCTGTTGCATCTTTTAAGGGTTCTGCCAATAAAACGCAGTCTCTGTTTCGCCTTTCCCACGACATTATCTACGTGTTCTTTCCAGTTTAAGTCTGAAGTAATAGTAATTGCTAGGTATTTTGTGGAGTTTACGGCCTTCACTTTTGATTTGATTCTTTGTACTCAAGTGGACGACATCACACTTCTCATTATTTAGAGTCAATTGCCAATGTTTACACCATAGTGATATCTTATTCAGTTCGTTCTGCAGTTGGTTTTGATCTTCAGATGATTTTACTAGACGATAAATGACGGCGTTATCTGCAAACAACCTAAGAGAGCTACTTAGATTTTCCCCTAACTCGTTTATGTAAATAAGGAACAGCAGAGGACCAATAATACTACCCTGTGGAACGCCCGATACCACCTCTGTTTTAGTCCATGCCTTACCATCGATTACTACGCACTGTGTCCTCTCTGACAGGAAATCCCTTATCCAATCGCAAATTTCATAACCACGAAATATGATTTAAAGCCGTTTGTGACGTACGGTGTCAAAAGCCTTCTGGAAATCAAGAAATACGGAATCGATTTGCGAACCCTTGTTGATAGCACCCATCACTTCGTGTGAATAAAGAGCTAGTTGTGTTTTGCATGAACGATAGTTTCTAAATCCGTGTTGACCTTGGGTCAATAGCTCGTTCTGTTCGAGATAATTCATAATATTTGAATATAGGACATGTTCCAAAAGCCTGGTGCAAATTGACGTCAATGAAATAGACCTGTAGTTTAGAGGGCAACTCCTACTGCCGAGGTGTGACCTGTGCAACTTTCCAATCTTTTGGTACAGATTCATCTATGAGAGTGCGGTTGTATATGGCTGGACACGTAGGAATTAATGTAGTGTTTCGAGTAAAGTGTTTAAAATCCAATACATGTGCACAGATTAGTGGTTGTTACTAACCAAGACCTACAAAACAGTTTCTAAATGACTGTGAGCCAGCTCATGCGGTCATGGTTATTTAAAGAGTAACTAGTCAAAAGAAGAAAGTTAGAAGCGTCCCTTCTGCTCTTTCAAAAACTCGCACATAGTCATATAGTTTAGTTTTACCTAGCTTGACCACGGAACTACAAGCACAGTGAAGGAACGTATGAGTGTTGACGGGACCAGCAGTTTTAGTTTAACAAAACATTCTCCTGTTTCCAACCATATTACAGTGATCAACGAAAATATCGTATCGTGCGTATCAGACATTATATGTCCAGTGGTGGATAAGAAGGGGGGCGGAGAGGGAGCACTCTTTGCCTCTCGTTCTGGGGCCACCAGATCTCGAAAGCTATTTTTTTAGACTGTGCAGTGCCTCTCGTCCTGGGGGGCCTCCAAATCTCAAAAGTTACTTTCTTATCGTGTTGTTGTTGTGGTCTTCAGTCCGGAGACTGGTATGATGCAGCTCTAAACAATACCCTATCCTGAGCAAGCCTCTTCATCTCCACATAAGAACGGCAACCTACATCTGTCTGAATCTGCTTACTGTATCCATCTCTTGGTCTTCCTCTGCGGTTTTTACCCCACACACTTCCCTCCAACGCCAAATTCACAATTCCCTGATGTCTAAGAATATGCCCTACCAATATATCCCTTCTTTTAGTCAAGGTATACCAGAAATTTCTTTTCTCCCCAATTCTGTTCAGTACCTCCTCATTAGTTACACGATCCACCCACCTAATCTTCAGCAGTCTTCTGTAGCGCCGCGGCGGATTAGCCGCGCGTACTGGAGCGCCGTGTTGCGGTGCGCGCGGCTGTCCGTCGTCGGGGGTTCGAATCCCCCCTCGGGCATGGATGTTGTGTGTTGTCCTTAGGTTAGTTTAACTTAGCTTAAGTAGTTTGTAAGTCTAGGGACTGATGACTAGCATAGTTTGGTCCCATAAGAATTACAAACATTTGAACATTTTCTTCTGTAGCACCACATTTCAAAAGCCTCAATCCTCTTCCTGTCCGCACTGTTTATCGTCCATGTCTCACTCCCATACAATTCTTCACCCTAAACTTTAATTCCTTCTCCAAGTTTCTCCTTGCTTTCCTTTACAGCTTGCTCAATGTACAAATTTAATAACATTGGAGAAAGGCTACAACCCTGTCTGACTCCCTTCCCAACCACTGCATCCCTTTCATGCCCTTCAACTCTAACAACTACTGTCTGGTTTTTGTACAAGTTGTAAATAACCTTACCTTATTTACAACTTGTACAAAAACCAGACAGCAGTTGTTAGAGTTGAATCTTTAATTCACCGCAAAGTTCCTAGTGAATGGAAAAAAGCGCTGATGACTCCCGTTTATAGGTAAGGAAACAGATCTGACCCACATAATTACAGACCAATATCGTTGACATCACTTTCTTGTAGAATTTTGGAACATATTCTCAGTCGAATATAGCAAATTTCCATGAGATGGATAAGTTTCTTTCTATGAATCAGTACGTGTTTTGGAAACATCGTTCGCCTGAAACTCACCTTGCCTTTTGCTCACATGACATCTTGCGAGCCATGGATGAAGGGCAATAGGCAGATTCTGTTTTCCTTGATTTCAAAATGCATTTGACGCGGTGCCGCTCTACAGACTGCTAACGAAGATACGAGCACATGAAATAGGTTCACATATATGTGACTAGCTATGTAATAGAACGCAGTACGTTGTTCTCGAGGGAGACTGTTCATCAGAGACCACTGTATCGTCAAGCGTGCCCCATCAGAGTTTGATAAGACCGCTATTATTTTCTATCTATATAAATGATCTAATGGTCAGATTAACTTCTGATTCGCTGGCTGTTTGTTGATGATGATGTGGTGCATGGGAGGGTATCGTCGTTAATTGTTTGTAATAGCATACAGGATAACTTAGACAAAATTTCTAGTTGGTGTAAATAAAGGCAGCTAGCTCTAAATGTAGATAAATGTAAGTTGATGCACATGAGTAGGAAGAAAATCCCATAATTTTCGAATACAGTATTAGTAGTGAGCTTCTTGATACAGTCACGTCGTTCAATTATCTAGGGGTAGCATTGCAGATCGATATGAAATAGAACGAACATATAAGGACAATTGTGAGTAAAGCGGACAGCCGACTTCAGTTTATTGGGAGAAATTTGGGAAGATGTACTTCATCTGTAAACGAGATCGCGTATGAAACGCTTGTACGACCACGTCTTGAATGTTGCTCGGGTGTTTGGGACCAGAACAGATCAGTTTAAAGGAAGACATGGAAGCAGTAGAAAGACGAGCAGCTAGATTCGTTACTGGTAGGTTCGACCAACGCGCGAGTGTCACAGAAATGTTCCGGGAATTCACAAGGGAACGTTCCAATAAGACATGTCGAAACCTACCCTGAATTATTATACACAAAAAGAAGACAACGAAAGCAACGCAGTGCCAAAATTTTTGATGCTAACAGGCACTGCAAGTATTATAAGAAAATAGCTGAAAATTATCAAATTCGTAGCGCGCCAGGCAGCGGTAGAAATGTACACCCCAACTGGCGCTGTAGCAAGTGCGCAAGCGCAACTAGGCACAGCCGAGGTCGGCAGTACATTTGTAAACAGGAAACACGACGCAATCCGATCGTAATTTGTAAACGGCATTTCAGGTTATCGTTCGTTAATAGTGTCCCTGATACTACATAACACAGCTACTATTCTCTCGAATTAGCCACTCAAGCAACATCTATTAAAATTATCAGTTGCTTTTTGCAGTATTCGCCAGTATTGATAATAAAAATAAAGCTGAAGTAATACTTATTGTGCTTTCGTAAAGCATGCCTGCTAATAGTATCTTTTTTCCCTTCTTCCAGTTTCACAGTAATGAGGAATCCAATTAATGTTCTCAATTTAACAAATGAAGAACATAGCTTCCAGCAGATATCATCTACTTCTTCTGAGGACCTACATATGCCTCATTTGTTGATTGATTTATTTGTCATTCATTCGAATGATATCTACATTTTGTTGCAAATTGTGGAAACGTTAGAAGAATTAGGAAACAACTGTGACAATTCCACGAACTGTGCACATGGGGAGGGGATTATAAGTTATTGGGAGCTCCAGTCTTAGGCACGTGATGGAGGCCCTTAGGCAGATACCGTTGAGATCCGGAAGGAATTCCAACGTGCACTCGGTGTGTCTGCCGGGGGGCCTCATCCGAGATGTGGGGGCGGCCTTGCCGGCGGCTATGGACGGTGCGGGGTGCAGTCGACTGCAAGTCGTGGCTCACGTCGGCACCAATGACGCTTGTCGCTTGGGTTCTAAGGACATCCTCAGGTCCTACGAGCGGCTGGCGGAATTGGTGAAGGCTGCTGCCTTTGCACGCGGGATGCAAGCAGAGCTGTCGATTTGTAGCATTGTTCCCAGGGTTGATCGGGGTCCTTTGGATTGGAGCCGAGTGGAGCGTCTGAACCAGAGGCTTCGCCGACTCTGTGATAGTCATGGCTGCAGATTTCTGGATCTGCGTTATCGGGTGGGGAATTGTAGGGTGCCCCTAGATAGATCAGGGGTGCACTACACTAAGGAAGCGGCTACTCGGGTAGCAGAGCACTTGTGGAGTGCACATGGTTTTTTTTTAGGCTAGGCGCTAACTCTGATGAGTACTCGACTGTCAGCATTCAAACAGCGAATTCAGGCCACGTTCGGAACAAAAATTCGAACGTCAAAATATTAGCCGCGAACTTACAGAGTATTAGAAACAAAGTTGCCGAATTTGCCGCACTGCATGGAAGTTATTGCGCTCAGATAGTTTTAGGCACCGAAAGCTGGCTAAATCATGATGTGGCAAGTTCAGAAATATTTAGCGAAGCGTGGAATGTATATCGAAAAGATAGATCTGATACAGCTGGAGGAGGAGTGTTCATCGCTGTGGACAAAGATATTGTTTCTACTGAGATCCAGGTTGAAAGTAACTGTGAAATTATCTGGACACGTATAACAGGTCTAAAAGAAGTAAAGTTAATAGTTGGGTGTTTTTACCGGCCCCCCAGTGCTGCTGTATCAGTTTTCAAATGTTCAAATGTTTGTAGAACTTATGGGACTTAACTACGGGGTCATCAGTCCCTAAACTTACAAACTACTTATGAACTAGCTACGACTAAGGACGGCACAAATATCCATGTCCGAGGGGGGATTCGGCCCCCGACCGTAGTGGCTGTGCAGACCGTGACTGGAGCGCCTCAGTCCCCTCGGCCACCGCGGCCGGCTGTAGCAGTTTTAGAATCATTCAAAGAAAGTCTACACCAGGTAGTGCATAGGTATCCGGGCCATGTAATATTAGTCGGAGGAGACTTCAACCTTAAGAGTATAGATTGGGACCTCGCTAGTTACATTTCAGGCAGTACAGACAAGCAGTCTTGCGAGCTACTTTTGGACACATTCTCTGAAAACTGTCTTGAGCAGTTACACCGGCAACCCACACGCAATGGAAATATTCTAGACCTTATAGCCACAAACAGGCCTGACTTTATTAACGATGTCTGTGTAGAGACAGAGTTAGTGATCATGATATCGTCAAAGAGTCGATGGTGACCAAAGTTCATAAACCAATCAAGAAGGCTACGAGCGTGTTTTTGTTGGGAAGAGCCGATAAGCAAATGTTACGATCGCACTTAGAAAATGAATGGGCATCGTTTAATTCCGGGACTATGGGTGTAGAGGAATTGTGGACTAAATTTAAGTGCATTGTTAATAAAGGGTTAGAGAAATATGTGCCAGTAAAGACGATTAAGGATGGAAAAGATTCACCGTGGTATAATGTTAGAAAGCTGCTGAGAAAGCAAAGGCTGTTGCACTCTCGATTCAAAAAAGGACACGCAAATGATGGCAGGCAAAAGTTAGTAGAGATTCGTGCGTCTATTAAAAGATCGATCCGCGAAGCATACAATAATTATCATAGCCATACCTTAGCTGAAGATCTTTCCGAGAACCCGAAAAAATCCAGGTCCTATGTAAAATCGATAAGCGGGTCAAAGCCCACTGTCCAGTCACTCGTTGATCATTCCGGGGCAGTAATAGAAGAAAGCAAACGGAAAGCTGAAGTTCTAAATTTAACCCTTAAGTAATCTTTCACGTAGGAGGACCGCACAAATGTACCATCATTTGATCAACGTACTAATTCCGAAATGGGGGACATGGCAATAAGTATTTCCGGTGTAGAGAAGCAGCTGAGAGAGCTAAATACGAAAACGTCTGCTGGTCCGGATGGAATACCAGTTCGGTTTTACAAAGACTATTCTGCGGGGCTCCCTACTTAGCTTGCATTTATCGCGAATCTTTAATTCAGCGCAAAGTTCCTAATGATTGGAAAAAAAAGCGCAGGTGACTCCCGTTTATAAGAAAGGAAAGATAACTGACCCACACAATTACAGGCCAATATCGTTGACATCAGTTTCATGTAGAATTTTAGAGCATATTCTCAGTTCTAATATAGTAAATTTCCTTGAAACGGAAAAGCTTCTTTCCATGACTCAGCACGGGTTTAGGAAGCATCGTTCATGTGAAACTCAGCTTGCCCTTTTCTCACATGATATCTTGTGAGCCATGGATGAAGGGCAACAGGCGGATTGTGTTTTTCTCGACTTCAAAACGGCGTTCGACGCGGTGCCACACTGCAGACTGCTAACGAAGATACGAGCTTATGGAATAGGTTCACAGATTTCTGACTGGCTGGAAGACTTCCTAAGTAATAGAACGCAGTACGCTGTTGTCGACGGCGATTGTTCATCAGATGCGAGTGTATCGTCATGCGTGCCCCAGGGGAGTGTGATAGGACCGATATTATTTTCAATCTATATAATTGATCTGATGGACAGAGTAAGTTGTAATTTGCGGCTGTTTGCTGATGATGCTGTGGTGTATGGGAGGGTGTCGTCTGTAACTGACTGTAATAGCATACAGGATGACTTAGACAAAATTCTAGATGGTGCGAAGAATGGCAGCTAGCTCTCAATGTAGAAAAATGTAAGGTGATGCGCATGAGTAGAAAAAACAATCCTATAATGTTCGAATACAGCATTAGTAGTGAGCTTCTTGATGCTGTGGCGTCGCTTAAATATCTAGGCGTAACATTGCTGAGCGATATGAAATGGAGCGAACATGTAAGGACAGTTGTGAGTAAGGCGGACAGCCAACTTCGGTTTATTGGGAGAATTTTGGGAAAATGTACTTCACTTGTAAAGGAGACCGCGTATAAAACGCTTGTGCGACCACGTCTTGAGTATTGCTCAAGTGTTTGGGACCCGCAGCAGATCGGTTTGAAGGAAGACATAGAGGCGGTTCAGAGGCGAGCAGCTAGATTTGTTGCCGGTAGGTTCGACCAATGGGCGAGTGTCACGGAAATGCTCGGGCAACTCAATTGGGGATCGCTGTTTATTTGAAAAAATGTTGTAATCGACGTATCAAAATCTGGAAAAATGGCAAAGAATAATTTTCAACATTTCATTCGAAATGTTACCAGCTGCAGAAACTAATTCATTGCTTTTGTTGGATTCACGGTCTGGACATAACGACGCCCCTGTTTTTGTGTAGGAAGAAATTTTTCAGGAAATTATCAGGCAACATAATTTCCGATGCCTCTCTCTCATACCAGGTTTATCAGCGGAACAGTATTCTTCAGCTCCAGTCATTTGTGCATTACCAGTTTTCTTCTCCACGCTTTACGAATTTGACCAAGTATGCCTGGTATTCAGCGCAATATATAGATCAACGCCCGGGACCATTTCTGACTCCATCCCAGTTCTGTATAAATAAAACTAGTGGTTACTGCAAAGTGCATGAATGCATCAATTTTTCCTTTTTCGGGTGTGGCTGCTGCAAGAAAAATGTTTGTTTTTGAAATTCAATAGACACTTCGCATCTTTGTGACAACTACATGGAATAAACAAAGAACTGTTTCGCTGATATTCGAATGTACATCATTCAAAAATTACTGTAAATATGGTCGACAGGAATTGTTATAAAATGTCGAACTGCAACACAAATTTTATTTCAACAAATTACAAGTTCCCATTTTATTTCTTCGGGTAAATAGATGGTTTATATCGTTTGTTTGTTCATGTTCGTTCTGGTTTGTTCTCTAAGTATTTGGCTCAGATTTTTTTTATTGCAGTAGACGTTAAGCCCTCTGGCTGGGCACGCTGAGAACCGCGCACGGCTCATTCACGGAAGTTGTCTATGACGTCAAAAATTACCATAATTTCATTTTCTCTGCTAGTCACTTTTATCAGACTTACATGTGCAAGTATTGAACTGTCGATATTAAGTTATTCAAAAAATATTTGTATAGTTTATTCCAGGTGGTCACTGGAGCAAACAGACTATCAAGGATGAGCAAAGAAGAATTCTGTCTCGCGTGCCTTGTAGGCCTCATGCAGGTCATTCCACAACAGCTATTTGGATATCCCTAACCTTTCCCAGTTACATGATCGAAAAATGGAGAACTGAGGTTTAACGTGGAATTCGAACCACATGTCTTTCGTAGCCAGTACAAAATCTTTGGGAAGTGAATGCTCGGTTAAAAATTGAAGTGAAAAATGTTGTGGTCTGAACAGGATTTGACCCCGCCCTCTCTATTTAACGCAGCACGAGCTTTGTCACTATACCAGTAGACGTTATAAGCGGAGGAGAAACGGCAGCTGTGTCACCTCTTTAGATGATACTCGACGTTGGTAATTAGTATTGTCCTTATAAATTTCCACTCATTGATAATGAGAAACCAGAGAAAAATGGGAGCCGACATACAAGGCAAATTTTGGAACAGTCCTAAGACTGCTTTTTATTGGTAGAAGATGCAACAGAACTACTAAAGAAATAGCATACACTACGTTTGTCCGTCCTTTTTTGGAGTATTGATGCCCACTGTGGGATCCTTATCAGGTGGGTTTGACGGACGACATCGAAAGAGTCCAAAGAAGGGCAGCTCGTTTCGTATTGTCACGATACAAGGGAGACAGCGATACGGAAATGATACAGGGTCTGGGATGGGAATCATTACAACAACGGCGCTTATCGCTGCGGCCTGGTCTACTTACGAAACTCCAATCACCAACATTCTCCTCCGAATGCGAAAATATATTGTTGACTCCCAGTTAAAAAGGTAGAAATGATCATCAGAATAAAATACGAGAAATCAGAGCTCGAATGGAGAGATTCAGATGTTCTTTCTTCCCGCGCGCTATTCGAGAATGGAATGGGAGATAAAATAGTATAAACGGTGGTTCGATGAACCCTCTTCCAGGCACTTAAATGTGATTTGCAGAGTATCCCATGTAGATGTAGAGATGGAGATGCAATTCCATGTAAAGTGCACGATCTCCACGCATGTTCCACTTCCATATAAATTGAGGCACATTGCATACTCCGTCAAGAACAGTGCTCTAGCCATGCACAGTAATCCTCACTGAATATCAAAGCTTCGCATTGTGGGTATAACAGGATGGAGTTTCATCCTGTTTTCCGAATATGAATTCCAAATAACACAGCTTTCACAGGCAATGTTCGCTTCCTCGTGTTCTCTGCGTTCTCTCTAGTATAAACGATTTTACCTATATACGAGCAAACGGTAGTGAATTTTCTGCAAATGCTCATACGCTCGTGTTCGCTTCTATTTAGTCCTTTGTAAAGCAGGCATTAAATGCTTCAAATAGGTGTCTGTGAACTCTGGATAATTCCGATACGTGGCACAGCGTGAGTACTTGGCCGAGTCGAGCGCTAGGCGGGCAGGGCTGTACAAACTCGTGTTATTATGCTGTTCTTCACGCGGCAAAAATGCGTAGCTTCAAACATTTAAAAAAAAATACTTGCAGTGTCACTTATCAGCTAAAATTTTGGCAGTGCATTTCTTTATTTTGTCTTCTTCCTGTAGAAAATATTTCAGGGTAGGTTTCGACCTGTCTTATTGGACCATTCCCTTGTCAGATGGGAATTTCCGGAGAAAAGACGACGTTCTTTTCGAGAAATTTTTTTGAGGAAATTTAGAGGGCCAGAAACATATAGACATTCTTTTTCCTCGATCTATTTGGGAGTGGATAGGAAAGGAAATGTAGTGGTTCAGTGTACACTTCGCCATACACCTTACGGTGGATTGCGGAGTATATATGTAGATACCTCTGTGTTTTTTTGATGCAACGTAAAACGAGGTGCAATCAAAAATTCCTTTATTCATGGCTTTAATCCATTAAAATACGCGAATACCACAATGGTTCCTTTGAAATCACCACGACTCATTTTCTATTTCTTGTAACTCGCTCACCGTTTGCAAAACCAGATCGTTGAGTTATAATTGAACACTAATATCCTACCATTCGCCGTCGGGGGTTCGAGTCCTCACTCTGGCATGGGTGTTTGTGTTGTCCTTAGGTTAGTTTAACTTAGTTTAAGTTGTTTGTAAGCTAGGGACTAATATCCAATCAGTTACGTCCCATAGATTTACAAACATTTGATTTGAATACCATGATCACTGCATCTTTCTCAAAACAATTTTCACCTGCAGATTTTGCTAGATATGCGAAACGCGGTACATGATACAGCCACGTGTACTTCATGTCCCTCGAATGTCGTATTACCGAAGCACATTTGTGGCTGGATGATTTCATCCATTTTGGTGTCTATGATTCTTAATCGCATACTCGACTGGTTTTGGTTAAGAATATAAACTCAGTTTCTGTTTTACCAACGCAGTATGACCAGTAAAAAATAAAAAAATAAAAATTATAAAACTAAAAATAAAACATTTTTCATCCCAGAAAATATTTCTTGTAATCTTTCCGACAGGTGAAACTGGCTTCACTCCAACTTCCAGCTTCTACTTTAAAAAATGTTTCAGTTCAGTTATACATCGGTTCAAGTATGACGCCAAATTCGTTTATGCATTTCCTTTTCGATAGCAGTCACGTAATACGACAAGTATCTTGTATAAAGTGTTTGTCCGTTATTTTTTGAACCTATAATCGCCGACTATAATTAACTATATTGAGTTTGGAGTTTTGATCCATCTTTTACGTACGTGACTGTATAAGTGACTGTGCGAAATAATTAATAAGCATTCGTATGTATGGATAGTTTTCCTTTGATGTTTAGTTACCCAAACAGGGGGTGTTATGGAACGATATATGAAGCTGATATCTAATACATGGTATGTAATTCCAAAACACGTACTAACATAACAAAGAAACGTATGTTTTGTAGGATCAAACGCATGTCTTTGTCTGTGCGAGATGTTTCCTCTTCACCCTTGTTATAATAGACCATTAAATAAATTAGCGTCCACATTCACGAATGAATGTAATGTAATTTTGGATAAATTGGAGATGTGGTAAGGTATCGTACAGACTTTACTGGAACTGCGATTTGGGTCAAGAGCCCACAGCAGTCCAGTATGCAGCGGTCGCGGCAACTTCTGGTCCTCTCCCTGGTGTCGTAACTAGAACCGGCCCCTTGGTCCGAGCCACGTTAACCATATGCAAGCAGTCCGGTTTGTGAGTCCGCTGCAACCGCATTTTCTGGTTTCTCTAGCCCCGGAGTGCAGCTGCGTGTGACGCTGATATCTGTACTGAGTCACTCTGCCGTCTTCGTGGCTGCACACAGTCTCTTAATTGTAATTCCAAAGACTTTCAGAAAGACCGCCCATATTCGGGTAGCAGCTGAGTAAAACACATTCAAACTTTATGAAGTCCCAGAATGAGTCACAGGCTACAGAACTGTGACAAAGGCGTGAATCCGCATAGTCCGAGATAGTGTTTTACGCAGAGTCGAAACAGCTCCTTAAAATATATGTTCACATTTTTTTAAAATTAAAGCCACAATTCTCGATAATATATAAAATGTCTTCAATTGAGTTAACGACTTGTTTGTTGGAAATAACCTAGACATGACTGTCTTAGATCTAAATGTTTTGTTTCCAGTGTGTAGATAATAAATCATTTCAGTGATTCATGCTATTTACGAGTTGTAGAAAGATTGAAGTGAGGAAAAGAAAAATACATCAGGCTTCTTTGATTGACAATCGCCAACATTCTCCTCCGAATCGGAAAATATATTGTTGACTCCCACTTACATAGGTAGATATGATCATCAGAATAAAATACGAGATATCAGAGCCCAAAAGAAGAGATTCAGTTGTTCTTTCTTTCCGCGCGCTATTCGAGAGTGGAATGGGAGATAAGTAGTATAAACGTGGTTCGATGAACCCTCCGTCAGGCACTTAAATGTGATTTGCATAGTATCCCATGTAGATTAACTATTTCTTTCCTTCACACAATTGAAAAAATCTAAAATGCTTCTGGTAAGAGCTGCGTGTCCAAGATCGTGCTATCACATTTGCATGATTTACCTAACGTAACGCCGGCCGCGGTGGCCGAGGAGACTAAGGCGCTCCAGTCACGGTCTGCACGGCCACTACGGTAGGGGGGTTCGAATCCCCCCTCGGGCATGGGTATTTGTGCCGTCCTGTTCGTAAGTAGTTCATAAGTATTTTGTAAGTTTAGGGACTGATGACCCCATAGTTAAGTCCCATAGACTATACAAACATTTGAAACCAAACCTAACACCTATGTCGTAAACACACCACCGACTAGATAAGCTAATATTAAAGCAAAATATAATTAATATACTGTACTTAAATCAATCTGTGGTATCCGTTAAACATGATGTGGAAGTATACGGTACTTTTTTAAATTCCAGAACACCTTTAACTACATACAAGCTGTATTCATAACTTCAAATATTTTGTGGTTGTCGCGGCGGTGAGCGCAGCCGGCCGCGGTGGCCGAGGAGACTGCGGCGCGCCAGTCACGGTCTTCACGGCCACTACGGTCGGGGGTTCGAATCCCCCCTCGGGCATGGATATTTGTGCCGTCCTAGTTCGTAAGTAGTTCATAAGTAGTTTGTAAGTTTAGGGACTGATGACCCCGTAGTTAAGTCCCATAAGCTTAACAAACATTTGAACATTTTTGATTTTGTGGTTAGAGTAGCCCTGGGTATAAATAATTTGTTTCCTTTTATATTTTACATTCGAAAATTTAAATGTATCGCTACATAATAACAGGATAAAAACCATAACAGTTCAATCATATCATTAAAAGCAGTTTGGTGAGTGACAAGCTATTTTATCAACGGCGTGTTTACAATAAACGACCGAAAATGTAAATGTATCGCTACATAATAACAGGATAAAAACCATAACAGTTCAATCATATCATTAAAAGCAGTTTGGTGAATGACAAGCTATTTTATCAACGGCGTGTTTACAATAAACGACCGGTATAGCGCAGTGGTAGCACACTGAATTCGCATTCTGGAGGACAGTGGTTCAAATCCAGCTCCGACGATCCAGATTTAGGTTTCCCATGAGTTCCCTAAATCCCTCCAGACAAATGCCGGGATGATTCCTTTGAAAGGGTCAGATTCTTTCCCCATCCTTACCCAAAAATCCGAGCGTGAGCTCCTTCTCTAATGACCATGCTACCAATGGGACGTTAAACTATAATATCTTCTTCCTTTAATCGCCTTGAAGAGAGCGATTTTGAATTTAGTTCTATGGCGTACTACTGACCTTGTATTCTCAGATGTGCTGAACATCGTTAGAACAAGAGTTTAATTTCAAGGTTAAAACATCGTCGTGAACGAAATTTTTTTTTCTCAAACTACTATCGTTGATATCACTGTCTCAAGTACTGCCAATAATATTTCTTTAGGTTTGATTTTAAGAATAAAATTAGCGTCTGTAAGCAAAACGGTCAGGCCCAGGACGTAGGCTCTTTATTTTGTCTTCAACGCCCCCCGTAAATGTGAAGAATGAAATGAAGAAAAAGAAAAGGAAGGAAATGAAAATCGCCCCACAGAGCCTAGCAGGTTATCTCACCTCCCAGTTCGGACTCTCGTCGATACATCACTGCTTATATTTCTTTCTATCAGATAATTGATAATATTATTGATAAGGTGTCAGTTCATTTCGGACATGACCAGAAAAACAGACACCATTTGTTGATATTAAAGGCCATAATTATACGAATTCGAAATATTTAAATATTCCGACCATTTCAGGACATTCAAATGAAATCAATGGCAAAGTTGAAAATTTTTTCTAGATCTGGATTCGAATCAGGATGTCACATGCCGAGCTGGTAGTCGCCTTAACCATTTTTTTCCGCCTTTATCAATTTTTAAAATTTATTTTATATTTATTTTTTAGGGGATGAAATACTTAATTTATTTATTTATTTTAGTTTTACTCCAGGCCATTGGATTTACATGGCCAACACTATGCCTATAGAATAATTTTAAAATACAATCAAAAAACGGTACGCTTCTTTACAGCTCTTGTGGGAAATGGAATAAAGGAAAATATCAAAAATGTAAATAAAAAAATACGAAACATAATAATCCGAACTGAACATATGCTTCTGGAAGGACGACAGAACAGTGATGTCCTCTTGAGGTTTCAGAAAATAAACATTCTTCAGTTCCAAATCTCCACAACGGGAAACCGGGTACGTCTTCACGTAAAGAATTCTTCCTTTGTGTTCTATTTTGGTTCGGGTTAGTGTTCACTTTAAAAGGCGGCTCTTATCCAGATCGAGCCAACTGAAAAGGCGGGGGGGGGGGGGGGGGGGGGGTCCTTGCTGTATTTAGTGAGGTCTGGTGGTCATCTTGGAGGCTCTGCGATTGGTCGTGTCCATCGATTTGATCGTGTTTCTTTATAATCTGTGGCAGGAGTAGTAGAAAAATTCTTAGTTAGCATTTGGTACATGTTAAATAGTTTCAAGATGGTTATAGGACGCCGGGTCTCTGCACCTTTCAGCTCAGATCCCCAGGAAGCTTCCAACAACTGCGGGGCGGATTGGCAAACATGCTTTCTAAGTAGTCAGCAAAGACAGACCGTGGTGTGGTGTGGTGTTGTGTTAGTAAGAACGTCCAGAAATCAATCACTTCCTGGCAGCCATGTCGCAAAAGGCCATGCCCTTTATCCAAGTCACTGCATGCATCTTGGGCGGTTGACAATACGTACCAGTTGGATGCAATATGATCTTGGTGGTAATCATGTGTGTTGGCACCCGGAAATAAAGGGCTATTTTGTTGGATCAGGTACCATACGGCCGCCGCCTCGCTGCAGATCAGACGGTGTTCATTATTGTCATCCACTGCACCCCAGGCAGAGCGGGGTGTCTGACTGGGAGATGGCGTGGAGTTTGTTTCGCGTTGGATATATACCGTTGACAACGATATGCCAAGTAGTGCTCGTTTTTGTGGTGATGTATGGTTGGTGCACTGTGCACTACACCTACAACCACGTGACCTCTGGTTGACGTCCTACAACGGCGTTATGTGGGTGCATTATCATTAACAGCAGATAAATATCGCGCATAGTGGGAGCTCTGGTACGAGGAAAGTTGTGATGTATGTAACTATATTCAAGAAAAAAAAATTATATGTGATAGCGCCGGTGCTATGTGAGCCGGGGGAATCGTTCGCTGGTGTATAGTGGGAGCAAGGTCGTCTACCAAAAGCCCCGTAACACTGAAGAGTCTGTGATTCCATAGCTTATCAATTGTATGCACATAAATAGCCATCACGTGTGTAGCGATGATGATCAAGCCTGACCCCCTCTTCGTTTAGGAAATGAGAGGGTCTCGTACTTGAATATGTGACCAGTACTGACAAAATAAATGAAGACTGCTTGGATCTGCCATCACTCTAGAGATTGGTAAAATTTGTGCAATATGTGTTATGTAACATGCCAAATATATATTGATGAATTTCACCTTTTGTATCATGTCCATCGCATCCAACTATTGACTTAGGACTCCAGTCCTGAAGGTCTGAAGTAGGCGTAGGAAGTTCATGGCTGTGGTACAACAGATGTTGTAAAGAGTCACGTTTTCCTCACTGTCATTTCCTGCATATTCTGACCTCACAATCACATCTACTCATCAAGACGAACCTTTTGAATACAAACTCGATGTGGTACGGACATTTTCAATGATAATAATTACATTGCGCATTGTTCATAGTGTTGCCCGAGAAACTTCATATCCGGTGTGAACACAGAGTCCATTAGTTAACACTTGCAAGCGCATTTTTGAGTGGCAACACAGTGGATTAGCCTGAGACTGATATACCACGCCAATTTATAGCCAGACTAGCATTTACAGGTCATTGTTGACTTCATCAAGATGCATGGAAAGTGCGATCAGCAGTAGTCAATCAAGACAGACAATATTTTATTTCGGTTTCAGCGAAGACGCAGCTAGCAGCCTTCGACGCAGTTAACAGTAATGTGTGCGAACGCTTTAGACGAACTCCACCCATCCCCAAACAGTAATAACAAATAAATTTTTTACCATTGCATAACATTTCGGACTTTGCGACAGCCTTGACCGTAAACTGACGAAATTGAATTAACAGTTTGTAATATTTGAGTCCTGTAGCGGTAAATATGTCACTTAACAACATAATATAACTTTTATAACTTTTATTGATTCCAATATATAATATTTAATATTTACTTAACGATGACCATTTCGGCTACAAAGCCATCATAAGGTTAGTTCCTGTAATGTGGTTTTCCATAGAAGATCGTCGTCATGCCACCAATATGGTACAGTTATAATAAATTGCTGTAGCTGTTTTCTACTGGTGCCTGCCGCGGTGGCCGAGGGGACTGAGGCGTTCCAGTCACGGTCTGCACGGCCATTACGGTCGGGGGTTCGAATCCCCCCTCGGGCATGGATATTTGTGCCGTCCTTAGTATTAGCTAGTTCATAAGTAGTTTGTAAGTTTAGGGAGTAATGACCCCATAGTTAAGTCCCATAAGCTATACAAACATTTGAATTTTTCTGCCGGTGTATGTCAACGATATCGACCTTTCCGTCAATCCGGCTACTGAGATCGTAGGTAGTCTACTCACACCCGAGGAAAATTCCGAATTCTTGGGCGACTTTGAACGGGAAGAAGAATATGATGTTATTTATAACTCTCCCTCTCGTAAATCTCTAGGTATGTATGGTTTTCCCAAGGAATTTTATGCGCATTTTTGCCGCCCCCCCTCCCATTCGGTGCCACAATTATGTGCATGTTAAACGAGGTGATACAGGGTGCAATTGTACCCGCTCCATTAAATGTGGGGAACATTGTGTTGTTCCCTAAACATCTCAGTCGTAATACTATTGCCAATTCTCGTCCTATCACGTTACTGAATTTTTATTAAAAGACAGTGGCGAGGGCGATAAATTGCAGGTTATTTGTTTTGCTAGGGACTGTTGTTGGTGAACATAAAATCTACCTGAGGGCTGAATAATTGCGCATTTGCGTTATTGGATTTTGATACATCATGATTACTTACTTCGGATACTGAGATGATTGGGTTCAATCTCGAGCATCGTAAGATGGTATCGAACTTGATCATGGGGATTGTGGCTTCGGTAGTTCTCAATGGGCAGCTGACACCTCTGTTTGGTTAAAGGAATGTCCCCTCTTAATGCCTCTGTAATCTCTCTGGAGCCACTTCTTCGGAAGTTTGCGTCTCAGCTTCAGAGTTGTACACTTACCGCAAGAACCGTTGTAGTTCGTGCCTACGCTGAGGATGTGACGATTTTCACGCCGTCGACGTTCAGAGGTACCTCGGCTGCAGGCGATAATCGATGATTATTGCCATACTTTGGGAGCGCGAATTAAGGAGGGCAAATGTAAAATTTTTACTTTGCAAGGTTTTGATGGAACAGTAATCATGTGGGCTACACATGTGGATCGACACACAGCACTGGGAGGTGCCAATGATCGTTGTCCGCTGCGAATGGCGACCGTCAATTGGAAATCAATTACTGATAAGATCCTACGGGAAATACTAGATCGTGAACGACGTTCTCTTACCGTTCTTCAGAAGGTGCGAGTAGTGGATACGTATGTGTTGCACAAATAGTATTACACTGTACAACTTTTTCCGCTTCCCTCCACGATGGCTAAGAAACTAAAGCAGTTTTCGATTTTTTATTCCTTTAGCTTTTGCTTCAGCTTCCTATACGAGGTTGTGACAAAGACGCCGCGGTGGAGTAGCCGAGCGGTCTAAGACGCCTCTAAGCGGAGTGCGCGGTTGCTCGTCGTCTGAGGTTCGAGTCCTCCCTGGAGTATGGGTGTGTGTGTTTGTGTGTGTGTGTGTGTTTGTCCTTAGGTTAGTTCACCTTAGTTTAAGTTGTTTGTAAGCTACGAACTGATGACCACGCAGTTTGATCCGATAGATTTACAAACATTTGAACATTTGATTTTGTGACAAAGACAAGTTTCCCCGCCGGATTAGGCCTTATTAAAATTAAGAGAAAAGCGTCTGTGTTATATGTTCAGCACCTCACATTGTCGATTTCTAAGGAACTATTTACTTTACATCTCGGCTATTCACTGTAATCCGCCTAGTGAGTCTTGATCCCTTGTTGATGTTGGTCATGTAAATTATAAACTGAGACACAGCCGAGAGTTTTATCTAGCTGATATTTATTCTAGGGCTCACATATTGCAGCGGTCGGTACTCACGACAAAATTTTGTTGGCTCGCTGAGAAGGGATTCCCCTCCGTAACCCAGTAGAACTATTAGCACCACGAATAACCTGGAAAATTGTGTGGACTAATATCAGTCTCCCGATATTACCAATGGAATTGGCCTCAGCCGTGTACAAGGTTACATCGCATCATGATTAGTGGCAAAAATAAGTGCAATTAAGTATATCCGCAGATACGCTGCAGCAGCGGTTCACTTGTGTAGTCATCAGGCTAACTGGTCCCGGATCAGGAAGTAACTGGCCTTCCTCACTCGTTCAGATGAATATCCATATTGGACTGATTTTATTTTACGGGAAATTATTTGCTTTTTTTTACGAAATTGTTATTGTGGTCTTCAGCCCGGAAACTGGTTTGATTTAGCTCTCCAGCTTACTCTGTCCTGAGAAACCCTCTTATCTCCCTATAACACCGGCAACCCAAAGCCACCTTATTTGCTAATCTTCTTCCTCCCTTCGTCTCCCTCTGCGATTTTTACCCTACATATTTCCCTCCAATATTAAATTCACTATTGCTTGATGCTTAAGTATGTGTACTATCAGTAGATCCGTTCTTATAGTCAAGGTATGGCAGAATTTTTTTCTCCCCAATTCTCGTAATTAGTTACTCGATCTACCCACATCATTTCCAGCATTCTCCGTAACACCACGTGTCAAAAGCTCCTAGCCGCGGTGGAGTGGCCGAGTGCTCTAAGGCGCCTTGCTGCGGAGCGCGCGGTTGCTTCCTCGGGCATAGGTGTGTGTGTTGCGCTTAGGTTAGTTTAACTTAGTTTAAGTAGTTTGTAAGCCGTGGGACTGATAACCACAGAAAAGTCCCTTAGATTTACAAATATTTGAATTTTTAAATGCTTCTAACCTCTTTCTGTCTGAACTACTTTCATCCATGTTTCACTACCGTACAAAGGAACACTCCACACAGATGCCTTCAGAAAGACTTTCAAACATTTAAAGTAATATTTTATGTTAACAAATTTCTCTTTTTTCAAAGAACAGGCACCACACAAGTAAACCACATTACAATAACAGTGTTTGCCGTCTTCCTTAGGCAGTATACCTAGTGCGTTGCATCAAGTCATAGGAAACAGCAGCACTGTTGATTGCAACATTGTCTTGTATATGTATAGATACTGCAATGTCATTTCGTAGTTCCAAAAGTTAACGAACTCTGAGGCCAGGTGATCAACTCTTAACGTGTTAGGGCTTATGAAATAAATTAAATCAACCTTAACACGTTAAGGAAAATAAATGAGAGTGGAAACAATGAATTCGAGTATTATTTGTGAAAAATAAATGGAATTTGTTCCTGACATCCTAGGATCTAATAGAAATATGTATTTATAATTTAGTTTTCATTTCCTTTGAAAAAGAGTTTTCCTATGCAAGCAACTGTTTAGGTATATTCAGTAGTTCTAATACCTAGATCGTACATTGAATAAGAATATGGTAAAGAACTGAGAGAATGCTTAAACCTCGCATGAAATTCTGAGTCTTCGTGTTTGAAGAATTGGGCAGCCCAAGTAAAATGTCGCAGGCGGCCATACTTTTGCATATACAGGGTGTTTCACTAAGTGTGTTTGCCTCTGTAACTTATAAAATAATAGGTGACGGGAAATTTTAATGCGGTAGGTCAACACAAGAAATGTTACACTTTCTGCGGAGCTATGAACATAGTTTACTGTACCGTTTTCCAGAGAGTTACAGCACAAAGATATATATTTTTTTAAATGGAACAATAGTTTTTTTCTATCGTGCATTGGAATCGTTGAAACCAGCTGTGTCCAAATTAATTTTAACTACATTCCTACCACTGTTAGTTTGGGAGCTACAACCCTTCAAAGTTTCAGGGGCAGATACCACACGCTGTACATAATACATCGCTGTGTGGTGGGTGATGGATGTTATGGCGGTGGGAAGTTGATTTACATGAGATGTTCAAATGTATGTCCATGTTCCTCACTGCATAATGCAATGCGCCGTCGAAAGGATCTGCGGACGAGATGTAACGTCGCCGGTGTGACGGAGCGACATGCGTCCTCGATGCGCCGTTTTAGATCATCTGGGGATGTGGGCTCAGTGACATAAACACGATCCTTTAGATATCCCCACAAAAAGAAATCTACTGGTGTTAAATTGGGCAACCTTGCGGGCCATGAATGAGGACCATGGCGCCCCAACCATCTTCCTGCAAACCTGTTATTTAGTTCATCCACAACAGCATGCGCAGAATGGGCTGGGTGACCATCGTGCTGCATCCACACATGGACTCTCGTGTGTAGACACACATGTTCAAGGAGAACACCCAAACTGTCGGCTATAAAAGCGCGATATAACTCACCTGTCAGTTTACCTGGGAAGTAGTGTGGGCCGATGATTTCATCCCAAAGGATAGACCACCTACGTTGACGGTCGACAGGTCGTACCCACCGAGGATTGTCTGCGGCCCAGTAGTGCATGTTATGGCGATTCACTCCACCATAGTTTGTGAACGTGGACTCATCAGAGAAGATAACACTTCGTAAAGACTCCAGCGTGAAATTACGCATGGCCCACTCACAGAATGTCACTCTTGCACGGAAATCGTACCCATGCAGCTCCTGGGTCAGGGACAGGCGGTACTGGTGAAACCCGTGGTCGTGTACTATACGCCACACAGATGTGAGACTGACACCAGCGACTGCAGCAACGGCTCGTAAGCTGACATGAGGATCATGGTGTAGTGCAGCTAAAACAAACACCTCTGTCTCCTCACTTCTTGCAGGTCTTCGTCTGTTACTGCGGCGCATTACCAAGCTGCCTGTTTCCCGAAGTCGTTGTACGGCACGTAAGAACGTAATGGCTGCCGGGGCTCTTCGCCTAGGATATCTCACGGCATACGCCTTGGCTGCTTCAGTGGCTTCGTGTCGGCACGCGCCGAGCATCAGCAACATGTCAACGTACTCGTTGTTCGTGTATGCTCAAAAATGTTCAAATGTTTGTTAAGCTTATGGGACTTAACTACGGGGTCATCAGTCCCTAAACTTACAAACTACTTACGAACTACCTTATACTAAGGACAACACAAATATCCATGCGCGAGGGGGGATTCGAACCCCCGACCGTAGTGGCCGTGCAGACCGTGACTGGAGCGCCTCAGTCCCCGCGGCCACCGCGGCCACCCCGGCCAGCTTCGTGTATGCCATCGTCATCCGATGTCAGTAACTGTGGTATATTGAGCCCCGGTTGTTTGCGTGGCTCCAACTGTCGGGTATACGGCCGTGTGCGGCGACAGTCGGCAGTCTAACAGCGCATCGAGGAAGCTTCTCGCTCCGTGACACCGGCGATGTTACAATTCGGCCGCACCACATTTAGAAGGCGCATTGCATTATGCGCAGCGTTTGTGGTATCTGCCCCTGAAACTTTGAAGGGTTGTAGCTCCCAATCTAACAGTGATAGGATTGCGGTTTAAATTGATTTGGACGCAGCTGGTTTCAAAGAATCGAATGCACGATGGAAAAAACTATTGTTCCATTTAAAAAATTATATCTTTGTGCTGTAACTCTGTGGAAAATGATACAATAAACTATGTTCATAGCTCCGAAGAAAGTGTAACATTTCTTGTGTTGACCTACCGCATTAAAATTTCCCGTCACCTATTATTTTATAAGTTGCAGAGGCAAACACACTTAGTGAAACACACTGTATATCGCTCCACTCTTTTCTTATCTGCGTGACCGGTTATTAAGACTGTACAAATTGTGGAAGCGGCGGTTAATCATACATTCATCACTATGCGTTCCTCACTTGTTTGACGTTTTTCCCACGTGTCATTCCCAATACAATAACTTTGTCACCATCTCTACAGCTCTGCCTTGAATTAATACCGCCATGTTTGCACATATTCGCTAAAATTGAAAGTAATTTATCTTCAGCATGAATGTGTATCACGTTAACGCATCTTATCTACCCAGTTTCGTCACGATACGACAATTCCACTCCCCATTGGAACATTGTATTTTTTTTTTCTTTAAATTAGACTCATCCGGTTTCGTTCTTTGTGATAGCCCTAAAAATTTGCTCGTTTTTTCAAAATCCATCAATAATCATTTTAATTGAATCACTGTTGGTTCTTAATGAGAAACTCTCTACTGTATTAACTAAGTGAAACATTAATAACGGGCTTATAATCCGAACCTTACAACTTATCTGAAGATATATGTTAACTAAGGGCAAACCTGCGTTTCTAGCTATTGTACATTTGGAGAAAGTTTTTGACAATATTCACTGGAATAAACTCTGCTGCGCAGGAGTAGCCGATCGGTCTGGAGCGCCACGTTGCGGATCGCGCAGCCTTTCGCGTCGGAGGTTCGAATCCTCTCCCGGGCATGGATGTTTGTGTTGTCTTTAGTATAAGTTAGTTCATAAGTAGTCTGTAAGTTTAGGGACTGATGACCCCGCCGTTAAGTCCCATAAGCTTTACAAACATTTGAACATTTGAATAAACTCTACAAAATCCTGAAGGTAGCAGGGTAAAATATAAGGAACGAACAGTTTTATGCAATTAACGACATAACATTAAACAAATTTTCATCATATCGCTGCTATAAAATTTATTTATTTTATACTATGGTCTTTTCGGCTATAATGCCATCTTCTGGACCCAAAGGTGACAAAAAGTTGTATGCAACTTGTGCAAAAACCAGACAGCTAAATAAAGGTCGCCGGTCGCGGTGGCCTGGGGGACTGAGGCGCTCCAGTCACGGTCTGCACTGCCACTACGGTCGGGGGTTCGAATCCCCCCTCGGGCATGGATATTTGTGCCGCCTTTAGTTGTAGGTAGTTCATAAGTAGTTTGTAAGTTTAGGGACTGATGACCCCGTAGTTAAGTCCCATAAGCTTTACAAACATTTGAACATTTTTAAATAAGGGTCGAAAGGCATGGATGGGACACAGTGGTTGGTAAAGGAGTCAGATAGGTTTGTAGCCTTTCCCCAATGTTATTCACTGCGTACATTGAGCAATCTGTGAAGGAATGGAAGGAAAAGTTTAAGAAAGAATTAAAGGATAGGGAGGAGACGGTCTAACTTTGCTGCTTGCTGATGGCATTGTAATACTGTTAGAGACACAAAAGGACCTGAAGTACAAATAAATGGAATCGATTAAGTCTGGAAAGAAGGGTGTAATATGATCATTAACAAGAGCCAAACAAGGTTAATAGAATTAAGTCTAAGAAAAACAGACTATTCCGTAGGAATTAGATTAGAAAACAAGACAATAAAAGTAGTATATAAATTTAATTATTTTGGGAGCAAAATATCTTCTGAAGGGGAAAGTAAAGACGACATAAAATGCAGAATGGCAATGGAAAGAAAATCATTTCTGAAGAAGACAAATTTGTTGACATCCAGTATTCATTTAAATGTTTGGGACTCTATTCTTAAAGCATTTATGTGAAGTGAAGCATTGTATTGGAGTGAAACGTTGACGTTGGCTTCAGTCAAAAAGAAGATAAAAGCTACTGAAATACGATGCTACAGATGAACACTGAAGAATATATGATTATACGTTTAGTAAAAGAAGGGATCGACTGGTTATGAGATATCAAAGAATCGACAATTTAGTTTTAAGTGTGTGGGGTAAAAATCGCAGAGGGAGACCAAAAGACGAACACAGTAAACAGGTTCGAAAATATGTAGGATGCCTTTCTTATTTGGGGAAAGTTTGTGAAACAAGCATAAAAAACTAAATTTGGTTAAAACAGTAACTAAATTCCTATTGTCCAGACACCTATTGTCCAGACACCTATTAAAGACATTAACACAGAATGTATGTACTCTTCACCTTCATGACGGCTTAGTATTATGGGATACTTCTAGTGATGTTTCTAAAGTTTTGTGGAGGAATGACCGCCCATTCTTTCTCAAAAGCAAAACTGAAGAAGGTAGTCATGCTGGACGCTACAGTTTAGAGGGAAGTCGAACATCTCATTGATCTGAAATGTGTTCCTCTGATTTCACGTCACAACTCGGCAGAGTCCAGTTCATTTCCAGAAAGTCATTGTCCTCAGATAATTGCTTCACAGTTTCCGCTATATGATTGGCTGCATTTCCAAGATGACAGAATCATCTTCTTCGAATTGTTCGTCTACTGTCCATAATATACGATGCTGTAAAGCGGGTTTATATCTTCCCTGGTTTTCATTTTCTTAAGCACAATAGCGAGATTATGCCACAACCACGTAAAACATTTCCATGATTGAACACTAAATCTCGATATCCTGCTGTTGACAATACACATGATGGCAGGTAATGTTCCTTAGGGGTTCACCAAACTTAAAGCCTTCTATCGGATTTCCGTACACCGAGTGAGGTAGCACAGTGGTAACAAAAATGTTCAAATGTTTGAAAACCTATTGGACCAAATTTCTATGGTCATCTGTCCCTAGATTTACAAACTACTTAAACTAACCTGGGGAGGACTCGAACCTCCGACGGCGTGCAACTGAGCGCTCAGCACCAAGACACCTTAGAGTGCTCTGCCAGTCCAACGCGGCACAGTGGTAACAAACTAGACTGTCATTCAGTACTACGGGTGTTCAAATCCGCCTACGGCCATCCTAATTTAGGTTTTCCGTGATTTACTTAAATCACTCCAGGCAAATGCCGGGAGGGTTCCTCAGAATGCCACGGCCGATTTCTTTCCTCATCCGTGACAAACTATCCGAGCGGGTGCTCCGTCTCTAATGAACACGATGTCGACGGGACGTTAATCCCTAATCTTCCTTCGCCCCCCCCCCCCCCCCCCCCCCCCCGTGTTTCCACGAGTACAGAGGGCTTCTTCGTTCCAAATCTCTCGTTTCCAGTCACCCACCGTCGAGTGGAATTGCTCTAGAAGCTACCATAAGTGTCTTTAGCACTGAATACACAAATCTGTGGTTTATGAGGAGCTGGTCGGTCATTGCACCGCATTTTTAACTCCCTACGCTCAGTCTGTGTGCAAGCTGGATTTTTGGTAGTTATTTGGAACTGACGAGTGTTTCCTTCCGCCGGTTTCATGCAACTATTTACAACTCGCAATGTTCGACGATCCCTGTTTGTCAGTACATAAGGTACGCCGGGTCTTCATTTTGCAGCAGTTTCCACTTTTCAGTCACACCACAGGTACGAGGTACGTCCACAAAGTAAGTTCCGTTGGATTATATAAAACAAACGTGTCTAGATACAGAAAAAATATTTATTGTACAAACATCTATAACAAATCTTCTGACAGTAATCTTCGGCGCTTGTTCTATATTGCGCGATGCAATTTCTTAATGACCTAGCAGTAACCATGTGCAGTAAGTAACCATGTGGTAAGAAATCAATCAGAAAAATGGCTTTTCTGTCTCAAAAAACGGTGCTCATGACTTTTCCAGGTGTCAAGATTTGCTTAGGCTTAACCTTCGTTAGGGATGAAGTCTGCTTCCATTACACCGATTGCCGCTTTGTTTCAAATGTTCAAATGTTTGTAGAGCTTATGGGACTCAACTACGGGGTCATCAGTCCCTAAACTTACAAACTATTTGTGTACTAGCTTATTCTAAATACGGCACAAACATCCATGCCCGAGGGGGGATTCAGACCCCCGACCGCAGCGGCCGTGCAGACCGTGACTGCCACGCCGCAGTCCGCTCGGCCACTGCGGCCGGCGCCGCTTTGTTTGAGGGGTGTCATACGATACCCAAGTTTCATCCCCGTGATTATCCGAGAAAGTAAACCACCGCCTTATTGATTGTAGACTGTCGAAAGCTGAAGTTCATTGCCTATCCTTTCTTTTTTGTGCAGCAAATGAGAGAAAAGTATTCGAAATTTCATTTTTTCAGTAAAAATTTCATGAACTAGTGGTCGTGATATTTGCGGAACTTCCATAGCAAGGGTTCTAACTGAAAACTTACGATTGTGCTTAATCTCTTCTTCAGTTGTGTTCATCAGTTATCAAGGACGGGCGTCCACTTCGTTCTTCATCGAGCACTTGATCATGTCCTTCATTGAACAGTCTCGCCCGTCTTCTAACCATTGAATCACTCATAGCATTTTATCCGTAAACCTCGCACACTTACCAATGAATTACCTGTGGTTTAACTTTCTTAGCATTTAGAAAACGACTCACAGATCTGAGTTTTCAATTACGGCTGACATTTTAAAAAAGCACTACAAAGCACACGTCGGCAGCAGCGATCTGAAAATGGTGTACATGCATTGTCCTTGAGTAAGAGTGATGCCGCGCATGCTCGTAACTGCGGTAGTAGCGCTGCGGCGGATAGAAATAGAAACGGAACTTACTTTGTGGACGAATCTCGTAGCTATATAAGGGTTGAATTGTTCCTGATGTTCGAAGCCACTGAGTGCTACGGATCGAGAAATTCTGTTATGACTATTTCTGTACGACGACACTGACCCTGTATTGGAAGTGCATAGGGCTCCTCGCCCGTGCAGAAAGAAAAATGAGGGGATATGACTAGAGCAGTGGTTCCCAAACTCGTTATCGGAGGTCTTCAGTAAAAGCTAAAATATGGTCCTCGACAGATGTAAAATTTTAAAATTGCATTCATTTCCATTATTAATTCCTTCTTAAGCAGTCAGTCAATCAAGTAATTTTCTTCTAAGAACTTCTTTTATAACAGTACTGCTAATACTCACTGCTTTTGTGTTTAACGAATGCATTAAAGATTTGATTAAAATTTATTTTTTAGTTGACAGTTTATATTATTTATTTTTTTGAACGTTTGGGTCCCTGCTCAAAACAAAAGAATCAAAGTGAACCCTCGTCTAAGTAATTTGGCGAGCGACTGATCTAGAGAATTACTGTCTGCGCTATCTGTAAATGATTATTAATCCAGAAAAGTGTCGTGTATGGGTCATTTTAGACCTTCTATGGAGCCAATGTGCAGGGGGGAGTTTATTGACCTGTTGGTTGGTGTAAGTGATGAGAACCTACAGTAGACTTTTAACAGTATGAGATATATTTACGTTGAATGTGACGATTGATGAAAGGTTCTCATAAGAGTCACCAACTGTAAGTATTAGGAAAAAATCAAAGAACGTACAGGGCAATACTGAAAAACTACAAACGTCGAAACTGTTTGCTCGTACCTGTGTGTTGTTGTCTTTTAAACAAATGTTTGTAAAGCTTTGGGACCAACATTCAATGGTCATCAAATTCTAGACTTACAAACTACTTAAACAACACACACACACACACACCCATAGCCGAGGGAAGGACTCGAACCTCCGACGGAGAGGAACTCGGGCTCCGCAGCAAGGCGCTTTAGAGCGCTCGGGCATTCCTCCACGGCTGTCGGCAACTATCAACTACACTTTGCAGCCATACGAAACAGTCAAAAGTGTGAGGACGTGTCAGTTGGTTGTTTCTGCGTCATAAGAACTGCGCCGCGTGTATAAATGATTACAGTTGATGTTATAAGCCGTAATCTTTATTGGTCGAACTGGTAATGTGCCGTTTCGCAGTCAGGCGCTTATCAAGTTGAAGCAAGAGATAGCTGCATAACTCACATCAAGTCAAGTACATGCCACGAAGCGTACACTGACTGTTAGTGTGCTCGAATTTGGCAGTGAACATAATAGCCTGTGTTGTCAGCATTAATCAACTTCCAGACAGCACACCACTTGTTATCTTGTTCAGATGCTGTTGGCAGTGCCTTATATTGTGATTCCGATTACAGTAGCGCTTGAATACCGCATTCTCGTCAGCGTACAGGCCGATTATCCCTCCTACCAGAGTAGAGCAATGAACCCTGTGCACCCCAGCCATAACCGGTTTATTGCCACTGCCATGTCTGCCGCTCTTGATAAACTGCGTCGCCGTTAGGAACGAGTCAGGTATATGCGGCAGACATGCTACAACATCCAATTTGTATAAGAATCCATGACGCCAATGAGCCAGAATCACGGGAACGTTTTCCTCATAGTAGTATCTGATAACAAGCCCGGTTTAGAAATTTGTGGTACCATGACACGTGACCACAGTGCACAATTGCCGTACACGGTAGGAAGGAAGGAAGATAGGGATTAACGTCCCGTCAACAGCGTTATGAGGAGTTTTATAGCAGAGACGGAGGAGCACTTTAACAATCTCCATTCATTACATTCATTAAAGTAATTACGAATGTTTTGGTCCAATAATGGATAACTTTCTATTGGATACTATAAAAACAGTTCCTTGATAAGTTGCAGCTATTCTCAGAGACAATGGTGGACCAATTCTTTACTTGTAGAGAAATATTGTGTTTATGTTAGCTGTTCGTTCAAATGTTCAAATGTTTGATAAGCTTATGGGACTTAACTGCGGGGTCATCAGTCCCTAAAGTTACTAACTATTTGTAAACTACCTTATACTAAAGACGACACTAACATCAATGTTCGAGAGAAGATTCGAACCAGCGACGGGGAATGGCCGCGCGCATCGGAGCATAGCGCCTCAATACGCTCGGCCACTCCGCCGCGCCTAGGTTTTCGTATCATTTTGTTCAAACTTTATCTTAAGTCGCATTTATGAAGTACATAGATGAATCTTTCGGGTCATAGCATTTGGTGAAAATATTCAAATCGGTATTTCAGTCTTTTCCAAATTTTCCATAGTGTTTCGAAACATTAATATTAGTTTTTAATTTGCAATAGCTGAAAGTTAATCATTCCATGAAACCGCAACTGTATTGTTCAATTGTAGAAGTGACATATTCACACTTTACTTTTTTCATAATTACGAAATTGTCATGAATATTAATACTTTTACCAATTCTGTTAATTTTTAAGACTATGTTTAATTCTAGTTATTGATTGATGCAAACCACAGTCTCTCGTTAAAATTAATCAATCATTTGTTGTTGTTTAGAGGGGAGTAGACTGCTCTGTCATCAGTCAACCAATCATTTCTCGTACATGAAGTGTAGATAGTCTTTGCGGGTTAGTAAGCCGCTGTTGAATTTTGGCACAAGTAGTTGTAGAGACGTTTTCTCGAAAATGGACAGTATATATGATATCTTGCTACTCTTAAGCTTATCTGTTAATGTAAATGTGGCACGCTCTCTTTCAGAAGTGTACTTATCATTATGCGTAAAAGCCACGTGGGAATGCCCGCGCGGTTCTAGGCATCAAGTCACAGATTGCGCGTTCGCTCTCGCAGCGGCTTCTAGTCGTTCCGCGGGCATAGGTGTGTGTCTTATCCTTAGCATAAGTTAGTTTAAGTGGTATGTAAGTCTGGGACCGATAACCCTAGCAGTTTGGTCGCTGAGTTACACAAATTTACAATCTTACAGTACAAATACAAATTTTACCGCCCATTTAGTCGGCGTTGGTTTCTAGGACGGGGAAGTATGTCCCCACTTCGAATGCACTCGGCGAATTAACGACGCGGAGACGATGCGCAAGCCAGCCTGGATATGGTGTTTAGGTGGATTTCAACATCCATTTGGTGAACACCGGGCTGTTACCCGAATTCCGCCTGAGTTACTCGACTCAAAACATTTAGAATACATTCGCATACTTTCACATACGCAGACATTAAGGGTGGACAAATTTCCTCGCAGAGGGTAGGTTATGGGATGGCGACAGGAATGCTAAAAAAGTTATTAAAATCTATTTTCTCCGGTTCATGTGTGGTGGACCGCGTGAAGTGGCCGACCGCTCTAAGGCGCCTTGCTGAAGACCCCGCGGTTGCTCTCCGTCGGAGGTTTCAGACCTTCTTGGGACATGTGTGTGTGTATTGTCTTTAGTTTAGTTAACCATTTAATGCATAGTGTAGCTGATCAGCTTGAAATGAGTTCACATATTCTGTCATGGGCATATTTTCATTGGAATTTAAACTATTATTCTGCCTTGGGCATATTTTTATTGGTATTTGAGCTGTACGTCTACATGTGACATTTACTGCATCGGGTACATCATGGAACTACTATATAGCTGACCAGCTATGAACTTTCTGTTGCTAGTAGTGCATACAAATTTTAAGGAATTTATCTCAATATTTTTCTCAGTATATACGTATACGCTTCAAATAAAAAGTCATGCATTAAAGGGTTAAAGTAGTTTGTAAGTTTAGGGACTGGAGACCATAGACGTTTGGTTCAACAGGTTTACAAACATTTGAATATTTCGATGTGTGGTGGGACCTTATCGTAATATTTAACAATTGTTGTACTCTTTGGGCCGGAGACTGCTTTGCTGCAGCTCTCCACCCAACTCTATCCTGAGCAAGCCTGTTCATCTCCTCATAAGAACGGCAACACACATCCATGTGTATCTGCTTACTATATTCGGCTGTTGGTCTCCCTCCACACTCTTCCCTCGAGCCCTATATTTTGTTTACTATTTCGGGACCTTTTCCGTGGACTGATACCATCCGAAAGAAAAATAAAAAAAATATTTTTGTTTATACCAGTTTAAAATTAAAGTCTTTGCAGGTTCTTTCAGGAATACTAATTCTTATTAAAATTCTTTTTTGGTCCTATCAAAAGTAATCGTCTTGTCCAAAAGTTTTTTTATTAGCTGTCAATAATGCCTCTTATAGATTAAAGTCAAAGAAGTTATTTTGTTTGCACAATGAAGCTGTGCAAAATATTTACAAAGTTTGCACAAAATTAAATCACAGTCCAACACCTTCATTAAAGTACCCCAAAAATCTGTCAGTCTTGATTAGTAATAAATTGCATTGGAATTTATTTCAATCACTTGATAACACATTATAAATTAATATTTGGAAGCAGCCTGTTATTAAAATAAGCAAAATCTCGGCTATTTGAGATCTGCAAATATTAGTTAAAATGATCACTGCTGCTCTAATTACTTTACAAGTGGCCACAGTACATGCACAATGGAAAATTGTCTAACTGCTCACTCATTAAGGAGCAGCTAACTGTTTAATAAACACAAAATCAACGTTAAAAAAATAAATAGATAATTAAACATGGGATGGGGAGCATGAAATTATAATGCAGAGGTTTGACACTTTAAAGTCATAATCTATTTAGTAAAACAACAAGCAAATAAATAAATGCGGGGAGACCAAATTAAGCACACACCTTGTACATAAGTGAATTAAATCATATAATTACTGCCTGTATTAAAACTGTTCCTGTCCTTTAAGTATATGGAGTTAACATGGGAGGAAATTTTCAAATACACCATGGGTAGCTGAAAGCAAATTCATTCATTCACAGACACACGCATAATGCTTGGCGGTACATTGCAGTGCTGGAACACATGAGAGCAGCGGTGAAACGAAGAATTGGCGGCGTCTTACCAAGATGGTGGGTGTATTGATCACAAATTTAAGTATACTGTGCACTAAACGAGCTCATGTGTGGGTAGGCAGCGGCTCACTATCCTTAAGTACCAACTGGTGTGCGACCACGCTGAATTTCATAGCATTTACAAACAAAAATTAATTTAGAATAAGTGAGTAAAGCACATGCAAGAATTCGTATAGAAGAAAACCAGTATTAACAAAAGCATGGCTGAAGACCGAAGTAACGACCATTATGAAAACACGTGGTGCAATCAGTCATACAAGACAGGAAAGATGGAATCAAATCAGAAAATCTGATAAATATTTAGCATACTCATGGATAAAGAAACCATGCAAAAATGGTAAAAACATTAAGGAAATTCAAACATATTATGTTAAATTAAGGCTGAAGGCCACAGATGTGTATTCTAACTTGAGCAAAACCGGACACACAATCATCACTGTAATAAAATGCAGATAATATATTTACACTGAATTACATGAGTTCTGTAAATCAGGAAACACTTCGCCTCACATAGCGAAAGAATTACTCAAGAAAACTATCACCGAAAAAACAAGACTGCCTTATCACAAAGAAAGCAAGGTTCTAAAAGAATGCCTTCCCCTCAGCATGATTCGGTGGAGTACTTACTTCCACGGTCATCAGAGGCAGAATCAAGAGTGAAGCTCTAAGGCCACGGAAAAACCTTCCACCCCCATACACCGGATATAGAGCGCGCTGAAAGCGACGCAGAGTGCGTTCAGAGAGTAGTGTTTACCAACCCTTGCTAGCTGGCCAAGACAATTCCTTCTACATCCGCTCCCAGAGAGGTCTCCTGTCACTTCTTTCGTCCAAGATTAAGTTGGTAAGACACTAAGAACATGGCCACCTCACCATCTTGCCAAGTAAGCTTGTCTCTGGCCATCCAGCAGACGCCAGAGAAGACGACAAATGAAGCCATGCGTGCTTAACTAGAGCAAAACGAGGCGTAAAGCGGGAGTCGGCGACTGTAAGCCATTGCGCGGCAGTCAGTCAATACTAAGAGCAACCTTCCACATTCACATGAACACACAAGTTCAATCACACGGGTGGAAGAATATATAAATGTGGGGCAAACATATATAAACATGGGGCATTGATCATTAATAAAAATAATAAAGTAATTAACACACAGATAGATAACTTTAATGGTGCATAAACACCTTTGGTTAATGAATAAATCAAAATGGAACACGACCAAACATTCAGTGGATGTGTTTCATATTGAAATAAGCTATCGTTGAAATAATATATTGTCATCTCTTCATACATAAAAGCAATCAAAACGTTCATAGTAACATAACATCAATATTACTTCACAAATCCAGATTCGGAACTGGACTCTTTTCGTTTTTAAACATTATTAACAATAAAAATTGTCGACTTCAACGCGCAACAGCATACTGCTGTGTCTTCTCCGCTTCGACGGCCTTCGGCAATGACCAGGCAGCGAACGGGTACGTATCTCTGTCGTCGGCGGAGAAACTTCCATGGTGTGCCGCTGCGTAGTCGATGTTGAACATGCAACAGATAAAATCAAACATATTTCACAAAGATATTGTTGTAAATATTTTAAATGTTATCACAAACATATTATTAATCAAGTAATTCGACTGCAAAACTGAGCTTAACTAGGAAATGAGTGGACGATTAAACTTACGTACCACTACAAATGCTAAACTTATTATTCCTTACTTGTCTAATATTGTGTCCTACCAATCGATCCTCTTCTTTAGTCGAGCTATGCCAAAAAATCCTTTTCTCTCCAATTCTGTTCAGTACCTCTTCATTAGTTAGGCCATCTACCCACCTAATCTTCAGAATTCTTCTGTAGCACCACATTTCAATAGCCTCTATCCTCTTCCCGTCTAAACTATTTATCGTCCACGTTTCACTCCCGTACAAGGCAACGCTCGACACAAGTGCCTTAAGAAAATACTTACCTACACTTAAATTAATATTCGATGTCCGCAAATTTCTCTTTGTCAAGAACGCTTTTATTCCCTTTGCCATTCTGCATTTTATATTCTTTGTTCTGAGACCATCATGTTATTTTACTGCCGATGTAACAAAACTCATCTACACATTTATTTCTTCGTTACCTAATCTAATTCCTTCAGCATCACTTGATTTTCTAAAACTGCATTCCATTATCCTTGTTTTGCTCTGGTTAATGTTCACCTTATACGCTCCTTTCAACACACTGTCCATTACGTTCAATTGCTCTTCCAGGTCCTTTGCCGTATCTGGCAGAATTACAGTGTCATCAGCAAAACTGAATGTGTTTATTTCTCTTTGATTTCGTTCCACAGCTTGCTTAATGTACAGATTGAATAAAATTGGAGAAAACCTGGAAGCTTGTGTTACTCCCTCCCCATCTACTTCGTCCCTTTCATGGCCTTCAGCTACAATAACAGTTGATTGTTTAATGTACTAGTTGTCAATTTAGTAACTATGATCTCTTATATCAAAGCCCTAGGGTCTAGACATTGAATATGATAAAGGAGAGCAATTAACATCGCTAAAGGAACTGTCGAAGGATTATTATCAATCAGTATTTCAATCATTCATCATTTTGGATTTGCAGCTCTTTAGTTTTTTCGTGTCCATAGTAAAGTATTTGGTATGTTGTCCGCCTGATATATAAAAAGGGGACCGTATTTTTTCTTGTTACCTAAATATGTTTCAGCATCTCTGTGCCATCGTCAGTGGGATTTTTATTTGATTAGGGCTGTGAAAGTAACAAATTATAGTAATAACTTTGGAATGAAAATTGTGCCTAAAAGTTGTTTGTCTTACTTTGGATTTTTACCGTAATTTTTAAACTGCGTGCTCATGTAGAATGACTTACAATGTTGGTAGCGTTGACATCTGACATAACTCTATGTGAACAATGTTTTTTAATGACGTAACACGTTACACTTCTGTGTGCAAACGTTATGTTGGTGTAAAGGTAACCTTCGGACATCAGCCTACATTGTCTGTTACTTATCGTTGGTTGTGGTATACACTTCCTCTTTTGCGTTGTAGTTTTTCCATTAGTAATGTGATATTCTGGAACTGCTTCTTCCGTTTTTTTTTTCGAGTTTTAATTTTTAAAAAACACTTGAAATATTTCTTTAGGGAAAGGGAAAGCTATTTCGCTGTCAAGGAAGACAGAATCTTGTTACTTGGTTGTACAAATGTATTCCAACAAACGGAGGGCTTGGTGAATTGTGAAATGCTCTATGTTAGAGACAAGCTTTTCACGGAAAAGCATGTGGTCATCGGCAAGGAAGTCTTGATCGATGTCGACACAGTACGCTTCAGAATTTTAACGAAGAAATCAAGGACTGTAGTAGGATAGTTTCACAGTCCTTATGAAGAAATTCGTGTTTCTGGGATTTGGTAATGGTTTACAAATAATGCAATATTTCAATTTTTCTAATGTTTGTAAAGCCATGGGATGAAACTACAGTGTCATCAGTCCCTGGATTTACGAACTACTTAAACTAACACACATGACCGAGGGACGACTAGAACCTCCGACGGGGAGCAGCCGCGCAGGCAATATTTCCCGCCTCCTTTTCACTAGTAGATCCACCCTCTCTTAACACTTAGAAATCAATTACGTTTTACATAGGACTGACCGGATATTTCTGATCAGATGGTATAATGGGCAACTATTGTGCGCTAGTTCTGCAACTAAGAAAACAGTTGCAGTGCGAAATGTATTAAATGTATCCGTTGCTAGTGCTGTATCGCTTTTAAATATTGTTCTGTTTATACATCGAATACCAGTTTAAGTGTTACGAAGTCTTTTATGACAGTATTTGTCTGGAATATAGTGCTATGCACCAATGAAACATTGATGATAAATGGTTTAGAAAAGAAAAGAATATTAAGTTCTCAAATGTTGTTCTACAGACAAACAGAGTAACAAAAGAAGTGTTACTGATTCGAATTGGGGGGAAAATATTCATGGTGTAATTCGATTAATACGAAGATCGATTGAAAGAACAACATCAATAATCCAGAAATAATCAGTTTCGTAATGGAAGGATGTGTGTGTGGGGGGGGGGGGGGGAGGGAGGAGGTAAAATTGTAGAGGACGATACAACTTTGATAACCGTAATCAAGTCCAAACGGATGTAAGTTGCAGTAAATTTGTAGAGATGTGGAGTTTTGCGAATAGCGTGGAGAGCTGCATCAGATCAGTCTTCGGATTGAAGACCACAACAGCCAAACATTTACACATCATAAAGGTGTCTGCATGGTGTTTAATCTTCATGAAACGTGCGACGTCCTGTCTGTGAAAGAACACCTGACATATATTTCGCAATGAGCGTTGCACCACCCTTTAACAGTAAGCTGTCGATCGTATCCAACGGTCCTTTCAACCAAGGACTTAACTTACAAGGCTGTCCTTCGAGGTAGTTTATAGTTTCCAGGATTTCAGTCTACTTTTTATTATAATTTATTATAATTACATTATAGCGTTTCTTTTATACTGAAATAATTTCCCTATACGCCGCCTTCAGTGGGATTTTTCTATTTCATCGCCTAAGAGCTACAAATTTTTTCACAAGTAAATATTTGTTGAGTAACAGGTAGTTACGTTGTGAAAGATAGGTACTGTCGGTACACAGCTTTTTCCCGCAGTTCTGGTGCTATATACAGAAGGATCTAGCGGGTCTTGCTTTATCCGGAAGTTCTTACCTCCCTTTCATGGCGCAAGAACATTCATTGCGTTAGACGCAAATAACTGCCGTGAAAGGGAGAGTGTGTCCGGCGGAGTGATTAGTAGGCGAGTCCGCATATGTACCGGGAGGCTGCGAAGCTCCCTCGCCACTCACTTGACATTGGAGATCGGCCACTGCGAGAGGGCGTGGCAGTCTGTCCGCGGGTCCGCTCACCAGCTTCGTAATCGCGGCTGATGCGCTGGCTGCCACCCACGATGGTTACTTTCCATGACGTGAATGTTGTCAGCTTCTTAAACATACAGACACATCGTAACGTAGTGTTAACCCGTGACAATTAGGCCGATTAACGTCACTTGAAAGGGTTAATAAGAGAAAAATTTTCGAGTTACTTATTTGGAGCCGGCCGCGGTGGCCGAGGAAACTGAGGCGCTCCAGCACCGACTGTGCTATCCCAACACGACTCTCGATGCCGCCTCACAACTTTACTTCCGCCAATATGTCGCGTCCTACTTTCCAAACTTCACAGAAGCTCTCCTGCGAAACATGCAAGAGTAGCACTCCTGGAAGAAAGGATATGGTGGAGACATGGCTTAGCCACAGTCTAAGAGATGTTTCCAGAATGAAACTTTCACTCTGCAGCGGAGTGTGCGCTGATATGGAACTTTCTGGCAGATTAAAATTGTGTGTCGGAACCAGGACTCCAACCTGGGACCTTTGCCTGCAAAGTTCCCAGGTTCTAGTACGGTTCCGGCACACAATTTTAATGTGCCATACGAAATTAGCTTCAAATGTTCAAATGATTGTAAACATATTGGACCAAACTGCTATTGTCATGAGTCCCTACTTTAACTTACACTAAGTACAACACACAGAACCATGCCCGAGGGAGGACTCTAAGCTCCGGTGGGAGCGGCTACCCAGTCAGTAGCATCATGCCTTAGACCTCGCGGCCACTCCCGCGTCACCTGACATTAGCTCCTAATGTGGATGCACCCCAGGCCACAACGCTTACTGCAATGCCGAGAGTTGTTTCTTGTTGTTGTCTTCAGTATGGAGACTGGTTTGATGCAACTCTCCACCCTACTCTATCCTGAGTAAGCCTCTTCATCTCCTCATAAAAAGGGCACCCTACATCCATTTGAATCAGGTTACTGTATTCATCTCTTAGTCTCCCTCTGCGCTTTTTACCCCACACCCTTTCCTCCAATGCCAACTTCACGATTCCTTGATGTCTAAGAATGTGTCCTACAAATCGATCCCTTCTTTTAGTCAAGGTATGCAAGAAATTCCTTTTCCCCAAAATTCTGTTCAGTATCTTCTCATTAGTTACGGTATCCGCCCACCTAATCTTCAGCATTCTTCTGTAACTGCACATTTCAAAAGCCTCTGTCCTCTTCCTGTCCGCACTGTTTATCGTCTATGTTTCACTCCCATACAAGGCAACACTCCACAAAAATACCTTAAGAAAGGACTTCCTTATGTTTAAATTAATATTAGATGTTAACAAATTTCTCTTTTTCGAAAACGCTCTTCTTCCCATTGCCATTCTGCATTTTATATCCTCTGTACTGCGATCATCGTGTTTATTTTACTGCCCAAGGAACAATACTCATCTATCACCTTTATTGTTTCGTTACCTAATCTAATGCCTTCAGCATCCCTTGATTTTCTTAGAATGCACTGCATTACCCTAGTTTTGCTCTTGTAAGTGTTCTTCTTATATGCACCTTTCAACACATTGTCCATTCCGTTCAACTGATCTTCCAGGTCCTCTGCTGTCTCTGACAGAATTACAATGTCATCGGCAAAACGGAATGTCCTTATTTCTTCACCCTGAACTTTAATTCCTTCTCCAAATTTCTCCTTGCTTTCCTTTATAGCTTGCTCAATGTACAAATTGAATAACGTTGGAGAAAGGCTACTATTCTGTCTTACTCCCTTCCCAACCTCTGCATTCCTTTCTTGGCCTTCAACTTTGATAACTGCTGTATGGTTTTTGTGCAAGTTGTAAATAATCCTCGGTTCCGTATATTTGAAAGAGCCTATTCTAATCAACATTGTCAAAAGCTTTTTCCAAATCTACAAAATCTAGAATCGTAGGTTTGCCTTTCCTTAATCTATCTTCAAAGATAAGCCGTAGAGTGAGTATTGCCTCCCATGTTCCTACATTTCTCCTGAATCCAAACTGATCTTCCCCTAGGTCCGCGTCTATCAGCTTTTCCGTCCTTCGGTAAATAATTCGAGTTAAAATTTTGCAACCATGACTTATGAAACTGATGGTTATGTAATTTTCACACTTGTCTGCGCCTGCTTTCTTTGGAATGGGGATTATTACATTTTTCTTAAAGTCTGAGGGTATTCCCCTGTCTCACACATCTTACGCACGAGATGAAATAGTTTTGTCACGGTTGGCTCTCCCAGAGACTTCAGTAGTTGCTGCGGTGGTGTAGCCGAGCGCTCTAAGGCACCTATCTGCGGAGCGTGCGGTTGCTCGCCGTCGGAGGTTTGACTCCTCCCTGGGGCACGGATGTGTGTGTTGTCCTTAGGTTAGTTTACCTTAGTTTATGTAGTTTGTAAGCTACGGACTGATGACCACGCAGTTTGGTCCGATAGATTTAGAAACATATGAACTTCAGTAGTTCTGAAAGAATGTCGCCCACTCCAGGGGCCTTGTTTCAACTTAGGTCTTTCAGTGCTCTGTCAAATTCATCTCTCAGTATTGTCTCTCCTATTTCATTTTTATTTACTTCCTCTTGCCTTCCTACAATATTGTCTCTCAGTTCATTTCCTTTATAGAGCCCCTCTATAAACTCCTTCCGTCTTTCAGCTTTCCATTCTTTGCTGAGAACTTGCTTTCCATCTGAGTTCTTTACATTCATACAGCTGGATTTCTTGTCTCCTAATGTCTCTTTTATTTTCCTATAGGTGCTATCTATTTTTCCCCTAGTTAAACATTCTTCTACTAACTTGCACTTGCCTTCTAGCCATTCCTACTTAGCTATTTTGCACTTCCCGTCAATCTCATTTCTTAGTCGTCTGTAGTCTATTTTACCTGTTTCATTTACTGCATTTTTATATTTTCTCCTCTCATCAATTAAATTTAGTATATCCTATGATATCCAAGGATTTTTGTGGCCTAGAGTAATGAGTAATAATGAACATGGTCACTACATTTTGTAGTGTGAGGGTAGGTTCAGATTTTGCGTCTGACAGAAAGCATAGATTGGTAGCCCGCGCGGCCGCGGTGGTCACTGTGTAGCCAGAGATGTAGTGGTCAGCTCAATGCCTAGTAAGCAGCTGGTCAACCCCAGAAACAAACATTTCAACTTTTCCCACTGATTTAATTCAGCACTAACTGAAAACTAACGTCAAAAATAGAAAAGAAGCTATTTACTTTCATACAGTTGTCTAATGTATCTGCACTACAAGTCTTGTGGTATTATGTCACTTCACTTTTTATAGCATAAGCTATATAGTTTAACATGATTACGTAATTATGAACCAATCATCTGATTTCTCTTTTGTGTGATTTGAACTACAGCAAATACAAAGAAAGGTATATAAAATTTTATTTGTCACACCTTACCCATACTTTTTCTTAGCAGTTACTCCAGAAACTTCTGTAATCTGTAGAAAGAAACGTGTGTTTTGGGATTTCTTCACACAGTGTCTCGTTTGTCAATTAGATGCATATTTAATGCTTGCACCTCACGCTGGGGTCCAAGGGACAACAGCGTATTTTATATTGTGTATTGCAAAGTGTATGGTAGCTATAATATATTGAAACTCAGTGAGTTTTATGTTCCTGATAGTGTCTATATATTTTACGTGACTTCACAAGCATTTGTAGTGTTGTTGCAATAAAACTGTATTGTCAGATTTGTAAAAGTCCGAGTCGTGATGAATGTAGAGCATTAATTTAATCCGATTGTGCTCACTGACAATACAAATAGTGAATGACATTCATTACAGTTACCACTTCATTCTAATATATATTAGTTTCATTTCTTATACTGTTTTGCACAAATATACTATAACAGTAACTAATTTTTTTAACGCACTATGCCGAAACCTCCTATGAAAATCGAATAATCCATCATAATACATTACTTTCTACAGTCAGGTTCAGACGCATTTTGACTATATACACATAAATAACAAATTAAAAACCCAATTTAAATTATGGGATTGAAGTGTTGATATGTACCAAACTAGCAAACAACCTATGTTGTCATTATAATACCTAAATAATGTCAAGACATTCACAGTCAAATATAGAAAAGCTAAACGTCATAACATAGAAAAATTATTCATAAATAATGCTATGTTCATTTGTAAATGTCTAGATTTACTCATTGTTCAAATAATAAACATTAGAGAAAACTATATACATTTATTTATAACCTGCCATACACATAAGAAATTTCTATGTAATCGTTAGTTATCTTACAACACTTGATTCATGATATTTTACTGGGAACCAGTGAGGTGCAAGGCTATTCAAATCAAGTGTGAGGTGGGAGGATTAGCAACTAAAAATCAAATTTCTACATTTTCTGTTACAAACGTACCTTAATTTTGAAGAGCATCTTTTATTTAAACTCATTATGAACAACCCACCAAAAACGAAAATTTCCTGCAGTTGCAGTCCAAGTGAAACATATAATAGATCACCCTGTCTCATCACTTTCTTACACTCTTTGAAACAATCCCATAACATTCGAATATAGCGTTAAAAGTGTGTTTATTGACACAGTCGCGTAGGTTAAATTTCTAGGCGTAATGTTGCAGAACGATATGAAATGGAGCAAGCGTGTAAGAACAGTCGTAGGGAAGGCGGATAATCAACTTCGGTTTATTGGAAGAATTTTGGGAAGATGTGGTTCATCTGTAAAGGAGACCCGTATAGAAGGCTTGCGCGACCCTGTGTTGAGCACTGTGTAACAATTTACAATTGGTCGCGTAGGATCTCACTGGAACATATTGCCGGAATAGCCAATCCGCGCGTCAGTGGAACCAAACATTCAGTTGTTAATTTTCGTAAAATAAATGTACAGTTGCTGCTATTGTAATACTTAAATGTTTTTCCCTCGTTTTCTTTACTTATTCACTGCAACATCTGAGGTTAATTAAATCTAATGGTGCAACGCGACTACCTATGTTCCTCCTACTGACGCGATCATTCCAGTATTAAGTGTTTGTGATTCCCACTAGATTGCTTTAAAGGAAGATATAGAAGCAAATCAGAGGCGGGTTGTTAGGTTTGTTACTTTAAGTTCAAAGGTTCAGAGAAGGGCAGCTCGTTTTATTTTATCACGTTACGGGGGGGGGGGGGGGGGAAGCGTCACGGAAATGTTGTACGAATTGGGTTGGAAATCATTAAAAGAAAGACGTTATTCATTGCGGCGTGATCTGTTTGCGAAGTTTCAGTCACCGACTTTTACTTCTGAATGTGAAAATATTTTGCTAGCACCCACCTACTTAGGGAGACATGACCATCCCAATAAAATAATAGAAATCAGAACGAAAACGGAACGATTTAGGTGTTCTTTCTTCCCGCGCGCTGTTAGAGAATGGAATGGTAGAGAAAAGTTATGAAAGTGGTTAATAAACCCTCTGCCAGGCACTTAAATGTGATTTGCAGAGTATCTATGTAGATGTAGATTAATGTGCGAATGTAACACAGATGCTTCGCGTACTCATATGAGAATCGCTAGAGGAAAGACGAAATTCTTTACAGGAAAATGAGAAAATTTAGAGGACCTAATTTGAAGCTGACTGCAGATTGATTGCCGGCCGCGGTGGCCGAGGGGACTGAGGCGCTTCAGTCACGGTCTGCACGGCCACTACGGTCGGGGGTTCGAATCCCCCTCGGGCATGGATATTTGTGCCGCCTTTAGTATTAGTTAGTTCATAAGTTCAAATCAAATGTTGGTATAACTTAAGGGACTTAACTACGGGATCATCAGTCCCTAAACTTACAAACTACTTATGAACTAGCTTACACTAAGGACGGCACAAATATTCATGCCCGAGGGGGGATTCGAACCCCCGACCGTAGTGGCCGTGCAGACCGTGACTGGAGCGTCTCAGTCCCCTCGGCCACCGCGACCGGCGTTCATAAGTAGTTTGTAAGTTTAGGGACTGATGACCCCGTTGTTATGCCCCATAAGCTATACAAACATTTGAACTTTTTATTTTACTTTATTTTTATTTTTATTTTTATTTTTTTATTTTTTACTTTTTTTTCTTGCAGATTGATTCTACTACCGTCATCTTACATTTCTCGTAAGATTCATAAAGACAGGAGAAGAGAAATTTTAGCTCGTACAAAAGCATACAGGCATTAGTTTCTCGCTTGTTCTACTTAGGAGTGGACTGTAAAAGAAATGACTAGTAGTGGTACGTGGTACCCTCCGCCACGCATCTTGCGGTGGACAGCGGAGTATGTATGCAGATATAAATGAAGAACGTGTTACCTGGTACTCGAGAAATATTTTACCACGAATGAACAACACTATTAGCCTTTCCTCCGTCGCTGTCACAACTTTCTGTGACCTTAAAAATAATCTGCAACTCGAGTTCTATGCGACGTAGGAACTAATAGAGCACATTCACTGAATACGAACCTTTCACTCGCTGGGGTGCCTCGAAACCCTCCCAGGCTTTTTCCCGTTTTCTCAGAAAGAGGCCATCTTGTAATTGTTATGTTGTGCGGCTGTCGCAATTACGGGCGTAATTGTGGCGGTGTAGCGCGTATAAAGCCATGCACCTTATGTGCGCTCCACTTCGCCCGCCCTTTCCCTCGGCTTCTGCAAGGCTGCTAGCCACACAGCGCAGGCTTACCTTCTTTTCTGTCTAGACCTGCCCTAGCAGTACACCAGGCATCCATATTCACCTAGTCTCGCTATTACTAACTCAAACGGCGATGGCCTTTCAACACATACCGAATCCCCGTATACGAGGCGCGTCCAGAAAGTAAGTTCCGTTTCATAATAAAATGAAATTGTACACAGATACAGAAGAAATTTTTATTGCTCAAAATTCTACCACTCTTTAACTACTTTTCCACGTAACTGCCGAAATTTTGTAGGCACTTGTCATAGCGTGCCACAAGTTTTTGGATGCATCCTTCACAGAAGGTTGCCGCCTATGTATTCAACCATGTGGTAACAGCTCTTTATCATCGTTGAAGTGTTGACCTCCAAGGACAGATTTTAGGTGTAAGAAGAGATGAAAGTGGCTAGGAGAGAGGTCCGAGCTGTATGGAGGATGATCAAACAGGTCCCATTGAAATTTCCGTAAGAATTGTTTGGTCACATTCGGTGTGAGGCCAGGCATTATCGTGAAAAAAAAAAATCTTTTGACAGTAATCCTCTTCTTACTCCTAAAATCTGTCCTTGGTGGACAACACTTCAACGATGATGACGAGCTGAAGGAACATGTTACCACATGGTTGAATACACAGGCGGCAACATTCTATGAAAAAGGCACACAAAACCTTGTGCCATACTATGACAATTGCCAACAAAATTTCGGAAGCTATGTAGAAAAGTAGTTTAACAGTTGTAGACTTTTGTACAATCACTTTTTTTTTGTATCTGTACCCGTTTGTTTTATATAACTAAACGGAACTTACTTTCTGGACGCGCCTCGTAAAAGTATTTTTGATATCATAGCTAAACAGCTAGCCGTAAAATCTGCACATCAGAAACGAGGGTAAATAAAGAAAATTTACTTGTTGTGCGTTTACAGTTAATAAAAAGAAGGCATTAGATTTGTAGATGGCCTGAGGGACTTACGTCAGGATGTCCTTTGCTTGAGATACGTATACAAACTATTGAATAAAAGTTTGCTTTCTCTTCTTTTTTTTCTCGGAAAATTAGCGTCGGTTCAAGACAAGATACAAAGTTTTTTTGCTTTTTTTTATGGGCAACTCGAGAGCGAGCAAGATCAGTAATTTCTTATATTAAATACTAGCTGAAAACACGGCGTTGCCCCGCTATTTCTTTATTTATTCTTGCCATTTTTCAGGCATATATTCATTTGTATAAGGGCTGTATGTCTATAAAATCTCTTGGATATACAGTTGGCAATAAAGAAGTAATAGATTAAAACTTTGTGCGTGATGTGGCGGTTTACCATGAACGTTACTGTTTATGTGTTCATATCTCATGAACTACGTGTCGTACTGTGATACAATTTAGAAGGTACACACAACTATATGCGTGTATACTGCCTGTAAACTTTCCTGAGTCTACAATTTGTAATGTGAAAATTAGAAATTATAACGTCATACCGAATGCCTTAGGTTTAGTCAATGAATAGCGGAACGTTACTATTCATGTGCTCATATCTCATGAACCACGTGTCGCACTAAGATACAATTTAACAGATACATTCAACTATATGTGTGTATACCGTCTGTAAAATTTCCTGTCGCTACAATTTGTAGTGTTCAAATTATATACTGTAACGTCATATCGAGAGCCGTAGTTTTACTCCATAAACAGAGGAAAATTAGTAAGCGAGAAACTTTTTTTTGTGTCATTTTATTATGGTTGCCAGCGAGAAAAAGTTTAATAAAGATTGAAATTATGTTTAAAGTTTGTTGCAAGTTCCTAAGTACTGTCATTCTCATACAGTGTATTTCGAAAGTCTCGCAGCTTTATATAGCATTTTTTGCGATTTCTATTGGACGTAATATCTTTTGAACAAAACTGTAGATTTGCATGCAACACGTACAAACATACGGACATTCTGTTTTATATATTAGAAAAGTGACAGTTACAATATTTGTCGAGTGGGCAATGCTGTGACACGCTTATTAAATAGTGCAAGTAATGCCGGATCCAGAGTCATTAGATGGTAACGGCAGAATCTTCAAAGAATCACACGCAAAATAATAAAAAGATTAATAACTCATACACTAGCGGCAATTTGTTGTAGGTCAAGGTGGAATGAAATGAGTCAATATTTAGCCCTAATTTACGAGATTGACACTGAAAGCATTATAAGAGACGGTATGTGAAAGCACAAATTAAAATTATCATTATTTTAAAGAATGAATTTTGGTGATTATATGAAGGTAATGAATAAAAACTTAAATTTAACATGATATGTTTGTATAGTTACGAGTGTATAATTACAGCTATATAATGTGATATTAATTGTAGCACTACGCAAACTGAAATCAACCTCTAATTTTCCAGTTACAGTGCTTCTGGCCCCGTGCATAAGTATAAAAGGTAACTGCTTATTTCGTAGATAAGTACATGTTGACTCTTGACAGAAGTAAATAGCAATTTATGTTGACATAATTTCTTTACGGCGTTAGCAAAATCAAGTACTGTGTTGGCTTGATTGAATGATATGTAGCTCAGGAACAGACCGCTCATAGTAGCTGGACATCGTGTTTACCGGTCGACGATTTTACAGCCAATAATTAAGGAAATGAGATTTCAGTTATTAATCACGCGAGAAGAAATTAATCCCACGGAACAACAACGGCAATAGCCAATCTGCGTGTCTAAATGAGCTTTCGTAATAGAACATTAATTCCTTTATGTGTCGAAATCATACTTAAAACTACCATAGAAAAAAGTATTTAAAATACTCTAAACATATCGGAAAGAACAGGGGCCGCGCAGAATGGCCGTATGGTCTAATGCTTCATGCTACAGACTGCGCGGCCGTTCTCTCTGAAGTTTTTCTCCTCTCTCGGACATTGGTGCGTGTGTTGTCCTTAGTTTAAAAAGTTTGTGAGTCTAGGGAGTGACGACCATAGTAGTCTTGTCCAATAAGTTTGCAAATAGGTTAACGAACAGGGGATGGAGACAATAATATGAATTCCTAACAAATGATCAAATATTTGTAAACCTAAGGGACCATCGGTCCATAAACTTATAAACTACTTTAACTGACGATGAGGACAACACACACCTATGCCCGACCTCCTACGCCGTACGGGGCCGGCCGCTCAGCCGTGCCATAACGCTCCAGACCACGAGGCCTTCTTCGCGTGACAACACATAACATAAACACCACATTTACTTATTAGTTGGGAGATGGCACACCATTTGCATTGAGGACAGCTGTAACGTATCGAGGAACAGATCTGTAAAGTGTCTTTATAGTTTCCAACAGAATCGCAAATACTTCAACGATATTGGAACCATTATTTTTTTTTAATTTATTTATTATTTGACATGCCCCATTACATGGTAATATTACATGTGATGAAGTATTAAAATGCCAAGATCGCAGATATTGATATTTTTTTTTTCTGACGACCGGTTGCGATACATTAAGGTATCATCATCTGGTCACTGAAGAAAGGAAGGTACATTTAATTATAGTTGTTTGAAATATAATAATATCAAATACAGCAATAATGCAACAAATTAATATACACAACTCATACCTTCTGTCCTATGTTATCGTTTTGTGAAGGCGTATGACATTAAAATGGTAAGTCAATCATAAAACAATTAACGTTGACCAATGGTACGTCAACATAAAACAATTAACTTTGACCAATGGTACTTCAACATAAAACGGCTAAGATACTTAAAACACATTCTCCATTGTGTCATGTTGACAGAGCGCCTTCTCACAATTAATTAGCGGTGTCAGGCTTGCAGCAAAGATACTATTGCTTCCTGAGTGTGCTGTTGTGTCATCTTGTATACGTTTACTACCAACGATTATTTGCCAAGATACTAATGCATTTTAAAAAACCTATCCTACTTCACAACGTACTTGTCAATAAAAAGATATAGGTTTGCAGATTTCAAAGTAAAATTCAGCCATAAAAGCAATATGCACCTATGATTCCACGTAATGACACATCTGGACTGAAACATATGATCCAACTTAACTACATATATGGATTTAAATCATACATATTTCTACCTATAGGGCCTACATTAAACTAAAACAGTACATCCAGGAACACAGAATATAAAATGTTTAAAAATTAGATACTCAACATAAATTTTAATTGCAACGTATTAAAGCACAAATCATATAAAAACATACAAATTAATATTTGTCATTCCAAAGTATTTCACAAACGTAACCTATGAACACAAGTACAATGCTGTGTTATTCATTGTCTAGGTTGCCTATAGATGGCAATTTTGTAGCTAATTTATTTACTTATTTACGATTCTAAGCAATAACCTTAAAAATATATACACATATATTTCTTGACATATACTGCAAACACCACGTATAGGGGTTGCACATATAATGAAATTACATCATAAGTATATTAAAATGAGCCAATATCAGTGAAAATATAAAAAGACTGGTACATAGTGTAAAATTCTAGTGCGCGTCAATTAAATACTTTTACATTGGATAAGTTTATATAGCAGATAGATATAATGAAAATAACATCAGATGTTCACGGAAAGGCTGAATTGTAAATTAGTCCCTCGCTACCATGCACTGAGCCATCAGTATCATCAGGAGCATTTTGCAATGCTAATGTGTAGTTTACTCGGTATACTTTAAGTAATACAGTATTAGGTATTTGAAATGCACACTGCAAAAGTCAGTCACTCGTAATTAACGTTCTAACAATTTATGACTAAATGCATCTGGCACAGCCCAGTTTTGCTTTGCTGTTGGTTGGTATTATGGATGTTCTACTAGACTGAAGATTCAGTCATTTCGTATGGTGATGTGTCGTAAGAAGGTAAATAGGGTTTGTTTCTTTATTTTTCTTTATTTTATTTATTTATGTATTTATTTTTTTTGTAATAAATATCCATTGCTTAAAGTGGTTTATGTTAGTAAGATATGTAGCCAAGATACAAAACAATCCTTTGCACAAGGTCTGTGCACCTTGATGTCAGCCTTGTACTGTCAGTCACTCATAATTTTCGTTCTAATAAGCTGTAATTATGAATATATTGTAATAACCTGGTGCATAGGTGCTTATTGCTTTTATGGCTGAATTTTACTTTGAAATCTGTAACACCTGTATCTTTTTATTGGCAAGTATTTTGTGAAGTAGGATAGGATTTTTAAAATGCATTAGTATCTTGGCAAATAATCGTTGGTAGTAAGCATATACAAGATGACACAACAGCACACTCTGGCGGCAATAGTATCTTTGCAGCAAGCCTGACACCGCTAATTAGTTGTAAGAAGCCACTCTGTCAATATGACACAGTGGAGAATGTATTTTAAGTATTTTAACCGTTTTATGTGTAACGTACAATTGGTCAACGTTAATTGTTTTATGATTGACGTACCATTTTAATGTCATACGCCTTCACAAAACGATAACATAGGGCAGAAGGTATGAGTTGTGTATGTTAATTTGTTCCATTATTGCTGTATTTGATATTATTATATTTCAAACAACTGTAATTGAATGTACCTCCCTTTCTTCAGTGACCATATGATGATACCTTAAGTGTATCGAAACAGGCCGTCAGGAAAAATAAATCTATATTTGAATCGGTCGGTGGAGAAAGGAACTAACTTACTTTTTGGTGATTTTCACTTTTTTTTATAGAAATGTAGTAAACAGACCAAGATAAACCTTACTGTGATGAAAGGAACTATGTTTGGCATCCTCCTGTTGGAATAACATGAGGTCGATTTTACACGTGCTGAGGAGAAAGAACTAAGTCAGTGACGTCGCATCCCATCAGTAGATTTTACTGTCAGCGAGCTTGTACTACACCAGCTACATGCTAGATGGCGTTGGTCTGCGGCATGCAGGTGTAGAAAGCGCAACAAAACAGTAACTTGGCACCAACTTTGTCAGGTGTCACGATTATTGTTGAGTGTTGTAAGTGATTGAATACCATCTTTCTAAATGTCAAAAGGAAATGTGTGGATGAAATCCATGCATAACAAAAATTCCGGAAAATGTAATGAATTTGATAGTGCCCAGTATCACAGATTTCCCACTCTAAGAAACTCACTATGCTGGGAAGGAAATAAAATACCTAGATGCAAGCTTGGATCTGAAAACTTTGCATGAAATGTTCTTTAAGAAATATCCAGATGTAAATGTGAAATACGACTTCTATAGGAAACATTTTCATGATAATTACAAAGTGCGAATCAATATGAAAAGAATTGAAGATATTTTCGGAAACTGATGAAACACATTCATGGAGAAGACACTGAGATTTTTTATGAAGAGAATTTTAAATGGCTAACTTCAAGTGATAAATCAGTGTGATATGAACTATTCTGATTTTAGAATTCTATTAAATATTCGTTTTCATGTTCAGCTGACGATAATTTACCAATAAATTTGAGCTTTAATCCAGAAATGTGTATCTTTGAATGTATTATACTCTCGAAAAGTACTAATTCCTTCATTGACTGGAGAAAGAAACTATGTTACAAATTTCAATTTTTTTTTATCAGAAGATACTTTGTAGAATATTGTCACGTTGCTATGGAAGTAGGCTTGACTTCGAAGGCAACTAAACACAGCACTTATACTGAAAGCACGTTTATTACGAACTCAACATACACGCAGCACTGACTGCCTCTCAGGCAGAGTGCTCTGCTATTTATACACAGACAGAATTTACCAGAAATTAGAAGAAAAGTTAACATAAGAAACAAGTAGAATTTACAAGTGAACATAATAAAGATGTAGAATCTTCTGGAATTGTTAATTACAAAGAAATAAATTTTTGCCGGGGGGCGGGATGGAACCTGAGACCTTCTGCACTACAGTCCGTGACGCTACCCCTGCGCCACGCCGCCCGTTGGCGTTCGTGATCTCTCGTGGCATTGCTCCCTCTCCTGGAGAAACAGCGACCCGCTGTTATGATTCCTGTGGAACCAGCTGCAATGTCCTGGATCTTGACAGTGTCATGGGTCCTCTGCATGACAGTTCAAGAGAATCCTTCCCTTCTCCGCGATTATCGACGACAGACGTTCCTGTCGTGGCTTCATCAGGAACATTACCGTCTTTAAAGTCCTTGAACAAGAAGCCATTGTCGTCTAGCTGCTCTTCAGGATCGTAGTAAGGCTTCATGCGCAGGACGTGAACAATGTCTCTTCGTTTTTGACGTTTCGACGATGGCTCATAATCCTCAACTTCGTATGTGACGTCTGACAGGCGGCGTATGACACGATACGGACCAAAGTATCGTTTCAATAACTTTTCTTACAGTCCATCCTTTCGTACAGGGGTAAAAATCCATACCAGATCTCCTGGGCTGTACACAACAGGTCGGTGCTTGTCGTTATACCGCTGACGATCCTTCTCCTGGGCGTCCAGTGTCCGTATGCGAGCCAGCTGTCTTGCTTCTTCCACCCTGGTGATGAGCTGTTTAACATAGTCATCCTGAGTGTCGTCCGGTTGGAACGGGAACAGCGTATCCATTGTCGTCTCAGCTTCACGGCCATGGAGCAGGAAAAACGGAGTGAAGCCTGTGGTGTCTTGTCTTGCGGTATTGTAAGCAATTGTCACGACTGGCAGAATTGTATTCCAATCCTTCTGCTCAACATCGACGCTCATCGACAGCATGTCGGCTAACGTTTTGTTAAAACGTTCCGTAAGACCATTTGTCTGAGGATGGTATGCAGTTGTCATTCTGTGGACAATGTTGCACCGTGAAATTACCTCTGATACTAGTTTTGACTGGAATACTTTTCCACGATCAGATATCTTGACACGTGGTGCTCCATGCTTCAAAATAATGTCTTCTACAAGGAATTTTGCGATCTCTGGAGCTTCTGCTGTCGGCACAGGTTTGGTGACAGCGTAGCGTGTGAGGTAGTCAGTGCAGACTATTATCCAACGGTTACCGGTTGTCGACTTCGGGAACCTCCCTAATAGATCGATCCCAACTCGGTGGAATGGAGCTGCTGCCGGCGGAATCGGTACGAGATGTTCTGGAGGTAACTGCGGCACATGCTTCCGTCACTGGCACTCTTTACAGTGACTCACATAGTGCTTGACAGATCGGTAGAGACCTTTCCAGTAATACCTGCGTCTGATTCTGTCTAGGGTCTTCACGAATCCCAGATGACCGGATATTGGAGCATCAGGGAAATATTTGAGAATAGCTGGCAGGAGATGAGCTGGAACAACAAGTAGTCATTTAGGGCCCAGTGGATCGTAGTTGCTCTTGTACAATGTTCCGTTTATAAGTTGGAACTCTCCATTGGTCGGTTCTCCTTTCTCCAAGGCCTCTATCATTTTTAATAGTGTTGGATCTTTCCTCTGTTCAGCTGTAACGTCATCTAATTCAGTGAGAGCTGAAATTTCATTAATGCTGTTGTGTTCCACTAATGGATTCCTCGAAAGGCAGTCGGCATCCTTGTGTTTGCGCCCGTTCTTGAATACCACTGTGACATCGTACTCTTGGAGTCTTAGCGCCCATCTTGTTAGTCGACCTGATGGATCCTTCAAGCTAGTCAGCCAACACAAAGAATGGTGGTCTGTCACGACGGTGAATGGTTTGCCGAATAAATACGGCCGGAACTTGTTGATAGCCCAGATAACCGCGAGACATTCTTTTTCAGTTGTAGAATAGTTTATCTCGGACTTTGAGAGTGCTCTTGACGCATAGACTATCACTTTTTCGGCACCTTCCTGAACTTGTACAAGCACTGCACCAATCCCATAGCCACTGGTGTCTGTGTGAAGTTCCGTTTCTGCATTCTCGTCGTACAAGGCTAACACTGGTGCGGAAGTTAGAGCCTCCTTAAGTGCCCGGAAAGCTCTTTCTTTTGTCTCATCCCAGTAAAATTTGGCGTCTCCCTGCAGAAGTTCTTGTAATGGACGTGCCTTGTTACAAAATCCTTTTATGAAACGTCGGTAGTATGAGCACAGCCCGAGAAAACTTCTCACATCACGAATGTGCTGATGTGTTGGAAATTCAGTGACTGCCCTTACTTTATCTGGATCAGGACGTACACCATCTCCGTTGACTAGGTGCCCCAGGATTTTTATCTCTTTGGCGACGAAGAGGCATTTCTTTGGATTGAGGCGGAGACCTGCAGTCTGAACACACTTCAACACAGTTGACAGGCGACTCAAATGTTCTTTAAATGTTTTCGAGAAAACGACAATGTCATCTAAATAGCAGAGACATGTCGTCCACTTTAGGTGTCGAAGCTAGTTGTCCATCATGCATTCGAATGTGGCTGGAGCATTACATAATCCAAATGGCATTACTTTAAATTCATAGAGGCCGTCAGGTGTAATAAAAGCCGTCTTCTCCCTGTCAGCTTCGTCAACCTCGATTTGCCAGTAACCTGTCTGCATGTCCACAGTTGAGAAGTATGTAGCTCCTTTCAAGCAGTCCAAGGCGTCGTCAATACGCGTCAATGGGTAGACATCTTTCTTTGTGATTTTGTTCAGCCGCCGATAGTCGACACAGAATCGCCACGTGCCATCCTTCTTCTTTACGAGGACCACTGGAGACGACCAAGGACTCTCCGAAGGTTGGATAATGTCATCTCGCAACATCTTCTCCACTTCCTCCCGAATTATCCGTCTTTCAGCTGGCGACACTCTATACGAAAGCTGGCTAATTGGTGGATGATACCCAGTATTGATACGGTGCTTTATCGTGGGCCGTTTCGTCTGACTTTTCCCCTGCTGAGGTGTGAATGCACCCGAAAATTGGCGTAGTATACCTAACACCTGCTGGCGTTGTTCCTTGGTCAGTCCAGGCCCTAGTGGCAGTTCCACGTTTGTTTCCTCCAGCGTGTTGTCTGTACTAACAGCAGGGCATGGGTCTTCATTGATGACGTTGAGCTCACCGTCCTGGATTTGTTCAGCTGTCCCAATACACATTCCCTTGGGGATAAGTTGTGACTGCTCGTGACAATTTGTGATCCAAATCTCTCCTTGACCACCGGTAATGCTTATGATAGCCGCTGGTATGTAAACTTCTTTTGTGAGCAAATGTTCAAATGTTTGTTAAGCTAATGCGATTTAACTACGGGGTCATCAGTCCCTAAACTTACAAACTACTTATGAACTACTTACGAACTAGGACGGCACAAATATCCATGCCCGAGGGGGAATTCGAACCCCCGACCGTAGTGGCCGTGCTTACCGTGACTGGAGCGCCTCAGTCACCTTGGCCACCGCGGCCGGCCTTTTGTGAGCCTGAGAAACTTTTTACTATCAACTAGAATTTCACAGTTTAACCAGTCATCTGTGTTCGTGACTGCAACTCTTCTCATGGTCAACGGTGGTATCGTCACATTGTCAACGACGAAAAACTTCCCAGAAAATTCTGTATTATGTGCATCCGGCGGAGCAACTTCTTCAATTTGCAGCTCATATCTTCCACAGTCAATGATAGCTTGGGATGCCTGAAGGAAGTCCCATCCGAGGATGACATTGTGACTACATTCTGTTAACACGACAAATTCAAAGGGCTGCGTCCTGTTGTTGATGGTTATTCTTGCGACACAATTTCCTGCTGGATGGACGTACTTTCCATTCGCGACCTTCAGCACAGTTGCTCCCGTATCACAGAACATTGTCTTCTTTAGTGTGCGGCGGTAATTATCCGATAATACAGAAAAAGAGGCTTCTGAATCAACAAGTGCCCGGACAGGTTGGCCGTCGATGAGATTTCCCGACATCTTGGCGACTGTCGTCCATGGAGGACGCGGCGGCTAGGGGACCGGCTGGTACCTCTGTACGGGCGACGGTGAACGGCTGCGGCGCGTCGGGGAGCGACCTCGTCTAGGGTACGGAGATGGGCTTCTTCCCATAGGTCGACTGAACTCATCAGCAGGTGACTGCCTTGGATAGAACTGCTCCGACGGCTGACGTCTTGTGGCAAAATAATCATCGAATACTCGCCTCCTCTCTCTGCAGTAGCGTACGACATGTCCAGGGCGTCCACAGTGGAAACACAGTGGTGTGTTGTCTTCTGTCCTCCAGACGTCTGTTCTTCTGCGGGACGTCATAGTTACCGGGGGAGTTGGGTGTGGTCGCGTCGGTCGGGTCATGGGCTGCCGTTTGGCGGCTGCAGCGTAAGTCATAGCAGGGCGACGCCATTCTTCACGTCGGGTGCGATTGACGAGGCAGACAGGAGCTAATGTTTGAAATACCTCGTCCTCAGCGGCGTCGGCTCCCTCGTGACTTACAAGGCTCACATCCATGGCCATAATCTGATGCTCGCTCGGTCTAATAGTCCTGGCTGCCATGCACTGTTGTAATTCTTCTCTCACTATTTGTCGTATGAGAGAAGCCAAGTCCTGCTGATCTTCCACAACGGCCATAGGGACTACATTTGGGAGTCTGTCATAATTCTTGCGTCCAACCCTCCTTTGTTGCATCTCTTCAATACGCTGACACCACTTCATGAACTCTTCTGTCGTAGCGACGTCTTTTATCAGAAGAGCTTGGTACATATCTTCTGCAATTCCCTTCATCAGGTGCGTGATTTTGTCCGCTTCAGTCATGTTCGGATTGACTACGTTACACAGGGCCAAAACACTCTGTATGTACGATTGTGTCGGCTCACCATGTCGTTGGGCCCGGTTCTTCAGTTGTTCTTCCGCCGAGCGGATTTGTCGCTGGCGGTCTCCAAACGTCTTCTTAAGTTCCTCCTGGAACGTCTCCCAGTCATTCAACTTGTCTTCGTTGTTTTCGAACCATTGCTGGGCTGTTCCATCGAGGTAGAAATAAACGTTGGCCAAGCACATCGTATGATGCCACCTGTAGTACTTGGCGACTCGGTCGAAACCTTTTAGCCATTTGTTGGGGTCCTGTCCAGCATCTCCAGAGAACACCGACGGGTGTCTGATGTGCAGCTGGCTTACTGCTGGTTTCGTCTCCATCGTTCTTCTGATAATACGGACTTTTGGAAGGATGTACTCGGTGTATCCCTTGTATTCCGGTTCCAGTCCGTGTAAGCGACGGCTTTTACGTTGCCTAATCGGAGCCACGGTGATGCAGCTGTTGCACAGTGTACCCGGCGTCTCCACCAAACAATGTCACGTTGCAATGGAAGTAGGCTTGACTTCGAAGGCAACTAAACACAGCACTTATACTGAAAGCACGTTTATTACGAACTCAACATACACGCAGCACTGACTGCCTCTCAGGCAGAGTGCTCTGCTATTTATACACAAACAGAATTAACCAGAAATTAGAAGAAAAGTTAACATAAGAAACAAGTAGAATTTACAAGTGAACATAAGAAAGATGTAGAATCTTCTGGAATTGTTAATTACAAAGAAATAAATTTTTGCCGGTGGGCGGGATGGAACCGGCGACCTTCTGCACTGCAGTCCGTGACGCTACCCCTGCGCCACGCCGGCAGTTTGTATTCGGGGTCTCTCGCGGCAATATATAAACATTATTTTCATTCACAGTATGTATAGTTAGAGTACAGCAAATTTCGAAAATTTCAATGCAGTCTGTTAAATAATTTAACAATAAAACAGTTTTTTGTCTCTCCTGAAAAGTACAAAAAAATGACATAGTTCCTTTCTCCACCGAGCAATTCATTTATGATCTCGGCATTTTAATACTTCAAAGTAAAGAGATCGGCGTCCTACCATGGAAAAATTAAATTGCTTGTGATGTTGGAACCACAGAGGTAAGAATAAACGGAGGCACCCTGACATCACAGCTGTGAAGCCAAGGGTAGCCATCTTGATCCGATTGAAACACTGCTGTATTTACCTAGTTTGCGTATGCTTGTCCCTCGTTTTTGGAAGGATTTTGCACTGTTATGGTGACTTGTGTGATGTTTATGTGTAAGAATCGTTCTGATTGTGACGCGAAATCTAAGGAAAGACCATTTCATGTGTAAATTGCCTCGCTAACGTGTGATTTTACCACTTTTGTTGTGAACGAACCTATACAACATCTGTACTTGTAATGTAGTGTATTTTTCAACATGAAAAATAAAGAGATAAAGCAGTACACTGTGTCTGCGTACTAAGAATGTTTCCCTGATAGACAAACTCCATATGCAAAGGTCTTTCCGAGGGCTTTTCAAATATTTCGTGTCCGCTTCCGTAGCTCAGCGGTAGCGTCGCTGACTACCACGCAGGAGGCACGGGTTCGAGTCCCGGTAGGGGACTGGGTGTTGTGTGTTGTCCTAATCATCATCATCTCATCATCATTGGCACGTAAATAAAAAGACTTTCACTAAGGCGGCCGAACAAGAAAGCCATACGCTCATTTCGTTATCATTCATTCAAATATTTCGTGAATCCGAAACACTACTCAGTGGACACGTAACATCAGTAGTGAGGATGTCCAGTCTGTTGAGTAAAGGGAAGAAAATAGTGAAATGGTACAACAGAGTCCTACCATCAGTATCTGGCACATTGGCTGTCAGCTCGGTATTCTACAAACGCGAGTGTGGCGTACATTACATCCTGAGAGCCTGTACCATATCCGTATGCGACCTATGCAATAGCTGCATCCAAGGTTCTTAACAGACAACAAATTTATGAGTGGTCGGCTGTACAGATGGGACGGCGTGCCATACAGTTTCATTTCTTATAGATGAGGATACATTTACACTCTCTGGTATTATAAACACCTGCAATTCTTAATATGGGCAATGGAGAACTCAAATGACCCTAGGAAATAAGATTCTAAGTTAGGTTCTCAGTGATCATCTGGCTCTGCATGACGACGAACTGGTGATATGGTCTCTGCTTCTGCCAAATCACATGACGGTGGCAGCATACGCGCATTTCCTGATAGAAAACATGTCACTGGAACAACGATGCCAAATGGACCTGCAACATATTGAATCACTGATTAACTGCACCATCATGTATCCTAGTATCTGAGTAGCACATTCCCTTAACTGTGGATTGGCCGTGGCGGACTCATTAACTGGCCTGTCAGGTCACTTGACCTGACCCCATTATACGTCGTTCATGGGGCTGGTTAATGGGGAATGAGTACGTTATGAAACTAAATAGACGTGTGTGAGAATGTGCACATGACCATTGCAACCAGCATCGTTGGACAACTGATGCAGGACGTCCAACTTGTGAGGCAATTACCCGCAGGAAACGTACCACCACTCCCGTTTAAAACTCTCTCACTTGGATGTAGGAAACAGGAGTGCGTGCCGCGGCGGATTAGCCGTGCGCACTGGGGCGCCGCTCTGCGGTGCGCGAGGCCGTTCGCCATAGGAGGTTCGAGTCCCCCGTCTGGCATGGGTGTCTGTGTTGTCTTTAAGTTAGTTTACCTTAGTTTAAGTAGTTTTTAAGCTACGGACTAATAACCAAGCAGTTGAATCCGATAGATTTACAAACATCTGAACATTTTTAACACGAGAGCGTCTGCGTAGCATGATGCCTATTTGATTCACACGTTGACATTACATGAGCGTTATGGCTGCAGTTACTCCCTATTAAAGGGTACACACAGGTAGCGCTCTGACAGCTATGTCACTACACTCTCGTTTGGCGGACGAAGTTGGAATAATTATGTGCAGATCTGCTATCCGCCAGGTGGCATCTGTCCGAATTGGATAAAAAACTACCTCGCAACTCCAGGTGTATAATTTTTCCGGTAGTCCATGTACTCATACTTTCTCTTAATCCAAAAATTACTGTTATGCTATTCCAAATATACGAGGGTTGGAACTTAAATAGTGGCAACTAGAGTTCAAAGAAGGGCAGCTCGTTTTGTTTTGTCACGATACAGAGGAGACAGCGTCACGGAAATGATACAGGACCTTGGATGGGAATCATTACAACAACGGCGCTTATCGCTGCGGCGTGGTATACTTACGAAACTCCAATCACCAACATTCTCCTCCGATTGCGAAAATACATTGCTGACTCCTACCTTAATAGGTAGAAATGAACATCAGAATAAAATACGAGAAATCAGAGCTCGAACGGAGAGATTTATATGTTCTTTTTTTCCGCGTGCTATTTGAGAATGGAATGGGAGATGAATAGTATAAAGATGGTTCGATGAACCCTCTGCCAGGCACTTAAATGTGATTTGTAGAGTATCCCATGTAGATGTAGATTCACAACCGATACAAACGTGTTACACGTTTCCACCTATTACTGTCCTTCAATGTAGTCTCCAGCGTCGTGTAGAACCCGTTGCCAGCGACGTGGAAGGCGTAGTATACCGTTAGCAGAGCCTGATCTGTTGATGGAGCGAATGGAGCGGTGAACTGCCTGTTGAATCTCTGGAACAGTTCTGAAGCGAATGCCACGAAGTGGTACCTTCATCTTCGAAATCCAATCAAAGTCACAAGGACTTAAGTCCGGGGATTATGGTGTATGGTTCAGTACTTCCCAGTCCCATTGACCGAACAGAGCAGCTACAGCTTGCGCTGTATGCGCCCGCGCTGAAATCCAGTGTCGTGGGCGAGCTCACGAATCGTCTGGCTTCGATCACTATCGCGGCAACGATATGCACTTCTTCTTCAGAGACGCCCGATGTATGTCTGCCACAGTTTGCTGACCTTCGTTGAAGGCTTTTACCCAACGTGTCACTGTTCTGTGCGGCAATGGCGATTCCCCGCAATCCTCTTGAAGACCTTGGTGACGTTGTCGTGCTGTACGATCTCAATCTTGATCCAACTCCGTTGTTCCTGTTTCAAAAACATAGTGACGCCGTTACTTTAGATCGCTCGCTCACAAATGAATGTGTCTCCCTCGATTGTGCGCACGCCAGCGACGTGGGACGGGCGAGTCCATTTGCTCGGGGGTAAGGTAAGTAAGTCAACAACGTGTGGTATCAGCGACAATAGTAGATTCCATTGCATAGTGTCTCCACAACAGTGTTGCCACTATTTAAGTTCCAACCTTCGTAGTATCTACAACTGTTTGTTTCTGCTTATTTAAACTAGCACTAGTCACATGCTACAGCTGTAATTCGAAAAAAATTTGTCTTGACAATCCGTCCCACGCCAATGAGATTTAATACTGACGGTTGGGCACAAGTCCTGTGCCTTCGAGAGAACTATGTTTGAACTGTTGTAATTCAGTCTTTATTATTTTTTATTTTTTATTTTTTTTATTGAGATATGCGCTTGATGATATCGATGTAGACCACGACACAGGTAGCGCTTGGATAAAATTTGGCGTTGTAACACCTGTTAGCTGAGTTTCCTTTGTGTAATGTACCACCCCAAGTGATGGTGTCCTGAACACCGAATCAAGTGTAACGAGCTGAGTGCAGCCTCATTGTCAACAACTCTTAACAGATTTGAACGGTGACCCATTCAATTGCTACCGATGCCATACAGCACTTAGGTGATGTATTGGGAACCAGTGCATCTACAGAAATACGGTCATTGCCTTACACTATAATTACACAATTCTTGATACGGTGTCTGTTCTTTCGGCAGGCACCATATCAATAGTTGTATATATGCCCCCAACAGACAATTGACCATTTCTGTGCGAATGCATAAATACGCTCGATCCCATGCGGGAACACAGCCATAGCTTCGAGCAAGAGGAACTAATAGTCAGGGGGCACTACCATCGAAGTGTGCTACAAGGTGAGAATTTGGGTTGGAAGGGAAGTGTTTCTGGATATCCCAATTGGTTCAGCGGGCATTCCGGGGTTGATCCCGGTCCAGCACTGATTTTCAATTTCGCCATTGAATATATTTCAATACCTTCGCCTTCCTTTTGAAGTTTTCATAGATTCTACTTCGATTAAATCAAAATAATTTTTTTAGCACAAAAAATTGATTACTTTAGAGATAGTTGCCACCCTAACTGTCACTCCCCCCCCCCCCCCCCAATATATCGAGGCCGATGTTTTTCTTTTATCAAAAAATACTTTCATGTAAAAAAAAAAAAAAAAATAAAAAAAAAAAAATAAAAAAAAAAAAATAAAAAAAAAGAGAGAGAGAGAGAGAGAGAGAATCGCTTCACTAGTCTCTAAGTTATCGCGATTTTTCCATTTTAGCCCCAGTTTTGGAGGGACCGTTTCACCCCTTAAATAAGTTTTTCCGCCGCTAAAAGAATATTTGTCCCATAGTTTTTCATGTATTATAACATATCCAAATTTCATAAAAATCGGAGAGTGATACTTGGGTAGGTTTCCTTGTCAGTCCTGGAACTGATTCTGGCATGCAACGACCATCAGATGGAGAATAGTGTCCTAGGATACACAATTCCACATTTGCTCGACCTGTTCACGTAGTCACGCAAGAGTTGTCTAAAAACGCGCCGCACGTGTCACTTACCGTCCCCTCATACCCCACACGTGCTCGATGAGAGACCAGTCTGGATATCGTTCTGACCACGAACGTTGCTGCACGTGTTGCAGACCACGTTGGGTTTCACACGCAGTGCGTAGGCGAGCATTATCCTGTAGGAACAACACATCACATTCCAGTTGCAAGAGCGGCAAAAGAACGGTCCTTACAACACCCTGCACATTCAGAACGCTGGTCAACATCCCTTCCATATGCGTCAAAGGTGAAAAAGAATTGTATCTCATCGTACCCCACACCATAAGGCTTGGTCTCGGGTCAGCGTGTCTAGTATGACTGCACTCTACGAGCGAGCGCTCGCCAGGTCTACGTCATACGCGCTGGCATTTGACACTCGATACTAAAGGACACACACAGAAGCCGGCTACGTCACTACGCTTCCTATTGTCGGACGACGTTAAAACTACTATCAGTACATCTACCATTCCCCAGGTGGCATGTGCCATCATCCAAACAAAACTGACGTCTTCTTTTCAGGTGCACTAATTTTCTTCTGACTTTGTATGTAACGGCTTCTGCGTGAAAATCGTTTAACAAATCGCACAAATGATGAGGGATCTAGTAAGAAAGGAGAAATGGAGATAAACTGAGTTTTCTAAAGCGCTGTATTAAGGCATTATTTATACATTAAACGGGGTGGCTTTTTTGTCTTAACTTATTGTTATGCAAATTATGTAAAAGGAAAAATATCAATTTTAATGTAAATAGCACTAATTATGACCTTGTAGACTTTAATTAACTATAGTTCCCACTTATTTCAAAACGCTGTGAAAATACCACCACCCATCAGAATGCTGTCAAATGGCAACAGAATATTAGTGGCGAAGGGGGAAAACGTATGGCAGAAGAAAAATAAATAATAGCAATAGATGGCGCTGCAAGCACATTAATTTAATCCTTTCAGGCCGGAATTATAAATAGTCTGAAAGTTGACACCTGGAGGATAGGCAACCATCGCTGCCCCACAAACCCGCTGGTTAGCTACTCATGCACACTAACACATAGGGAAGTCTACAAGTGGCATAGCTCCTCCTCTCACTCAAAATGATCGCAGCCGCTCCAGAAAGAGCGGGATCCATGCCACGTGATTCAAGTTAACAGGATAGACGCAAAATGGCACGAGAATATTGAAAATAAAGCTCAATATTTCATGTAATGTGGCATAGCCCCTCTCTCTCTAGACCCCTCAAATGTCATTTATTTTTAAAGCCTCAGGAAATATTTTGAGAATAAAGAGATGCAGAAATGAATCACCACCATAAAACCTTTAAAAAGATCTCCACTGTTGAAAACTATAATACACTGACAAAATAATAATCCATTAGTAATAAGACCTTCTTCAAGAACGTATATATTAGGACTTGCTTCTTCGAAAACAGGGAGGTTAGAATAAGGGAGGCGCCCTTAATGCCACAGAAGTGATGCCGTTGTCGCCATATTACGGAGCCAATAACATTTGTGGTGACGAGTGTGCATTCATTGCATTCTGAAAACAAACGCTTCCAATATTACCTAACGATGTGCAAGCGGAACAGAAAAGTCATGTACCATTTTACACAGAATTATTATTATCCTCATCTTTGTTTTAATTTTGTGCTAAATTAAATTCCCGCTGGGGGTTCGAATCCCCGCCTCGGGCATGGATGTTTGCGCTGACTTTAGTGTTAGCTAGTTCATAAGTAGTTTGTAAGTTTACGGACTGATGACCGCGCAGTTAAGTCCCATAAGTTTTAGAAACATTTGGACATTTTGCTAAATTAATACTTGGTATTTGTTTTAGGGTTTTATCCTTAGTGGCTTCTATTTTTTATTTTTACGAGATATATGTTCCCTTGAAATTTCAAAGACCTGGTGCTACAGAATTTTAGTTTCAATATTTAATGACGTGGAAGCCGCAGAAAGAATTTTAGACGTTTCTTACATAAAGTCTCTTCAGTACTGAACGCACAAAAATGATACAGCTTGGTTCTGACATTGTTGGAAAAAGCTTTTTCTACATTTCCTGTGAACTACTGCAGTTGGCAATTACAGGTCTTGTGGAGAATTTGGATACTATCCCGATATGAGATTTTCCATGAACAAATCACACTTCAGCTATCTGTAAGGTGTGTATCTGTCCACAAAAGTATACTATATCAAATATGCAGTGGCGGACTAAAGAGAAGGGGGGGGGGGGAGGAAGGGGCGAACCGCCCCGGGCCTCTCGTCTTAAGGGGGGGGGGGAGGGGGCTCCAAATACCTACAAAGGACCATTTTTTATTTATTATTATTATTTTGAGCGCACTTGCCCTCTCGTTCTAGAGTGCCCCGTACCTGTCATCGTGGGAGGCCTCCAAATCTCAAAAGTTCCTTTTGGCTCACTTTAGTTTACGGTAGAAACACTAAAAGTGGGCCTTTGCGATCGTCTTTCGACAGCTAGAAACTTAAATGAAAATAACGTCTTAACGATTCATCTGACACGAAAACTGAATAACCGAATTTGCAGAGGAGAAAATCTCTACAACTTTGCTCCTTTATGCTTTTTTCATGTCTCGTATCGTTTCAGAGATATTTGCAAAAATAACGGCGATTTTGGGATGTCTGTCTGTCTGTCCGTAACATGTTCTCACTTTTTAAAATGAACCGTTCAACCGATCAGCACCAAATTTTACAGACATAATTGCAGGCCGCCAGAGACTAGAACCTCAAGTTTTCAAATTTTTCGGACAAAAAATATGGTAGTAATAAAAAAAAGCAGTTTGTAATATAATTGTAATTGCAAAACGAACTGTTCATCTGACACAAAAATTGAATAACCTAATTGGTAAAGGGAATAATTCTCTACAACGTCGCTCTCTTATGTTTTTTTTTTTCGTATCCTGCATCGTTTCAGGGATATTTGCAAAAATAACGGTGATATGGCCATGTCTGTCTGTCTGTCTGTAACGTGTTCCCACTTTTTAGGTCGAACCGTTCAACCGATCGGCACCAAAATTTACGGACATAATTGTTGGCTACCAGAGACCAGAAACTCGCTTTTTCAAATATTCCAGACAAAATACGTTAGTAATGCCAAAAAAGCCGTTCGTAATTTAATTTTAATTGTAAATAAACCGTTCATCTGACGTGAAAATTGAATAACCAAATTGGTATAGAAGAAAATTCTCTACAACTTCGCTCCCTTATGTTTTTTTTTTCATATCTCGTATCGTTTGACAGATATTTGCAAAAATAACGGAGATTTGACACCCTCCATTGAATTAACGAAAACCAGCCGTTCGGAGTTTTCACGTGACATTCCTCGCCCAGAATTATCTCTGCCATACGCCATATTGCGTTGCGTATTTCATGATTTTCTTATTGTAACTTACACGTTGTCATTTCAAAGCAATGTCGCACTGAAGAATTAACAAAAACACGTCGTTTTCCGTACGATAAATGATAATCTAGTGTCTGAAAATGCCATATTTGCATCAGTTAACAACAGCCATAAATAATACGAGATTATAGAACACAACTTCTGATTGGTAGTTGTAGCGTAGTGGGCAGCGTGTTGGACTGTGCTGCTGAAGGTTAGTGGTTCGGAACCCGACACTACCTAAACTTTTTTCTGCTAAGAGGGTTTCACACACTCTTATTAATTAAATAGAGCTATGTTCTTCAATGTTTAGAGTTGCGCATATGTAAGAATGCTCCCTCTAAAATGCGTGTTTGTTCTATTTCGTGAACATTCTGTCAAATACGTAACAACGAATTGAATAATTGTCTTCTGAAGCATATACACGTAAACTGAGAGGATACTGTACTAATGAACAATCTGCACAAAGTGCTGATACAGGTAGATTCGTATATAAAGGAAATCCCAGATTTCTGTGTAAAGTGTAGTTCCTTAATCAAACAGAATTGAAGTGTATACATTGCAACAAATTACTTTTTTTCTAAGCGTTTATTCACTATTTGTGGAATATATTGAAAGTCATTAATTAGAATCAATGCATCTACGCCAAATGTACGCTGTGTTCCGTCCAGGCTACAGTCACTCGTCCGAACGCCAAATGTACGCTACGTTCGTTCCAGCCTATAGTCATTCGTAACCAGTACAGGCAAAGAAAATAAACTTAGAACTACCAAGGAAAGACAGGTGATAATATTTTAACGGAAAAATATAATGAAAATGTGGGAGAGATATTAAAATGATAGTTCAAAGACGTAAAATTTCAAAAAAGAGTTTGTTTGTCAAAGCTAAACTCAAACATCATATAATTTTGGCTGTTTGTTAAAAATACGGTCAGAAAGAATATTATGTGTTGGGTGCATAGATATTGCCACAATAGTATATTCATAATCTTATCACCATAATTTATTATTATTTAGATTATTATTTTGGTTCAAAATGTTTGCAAAAACTTATAAAACTACGAATCTAAAGTGGGCCTTAAAACACGTCAGTGCGATTTATTTTTATAGGGATACATGTATTTCCAAGTTAACAGACAAGAACCATACAGTAATTTAATCTAACAACATTTTTCCTTTCCTCCACAAGGTGGCGGACTCGCTTCAATCGACCGCTAGGCTTTGCTTACCAATTCGTTTTTATGAAATCGTTTTTCAGGACAACACAATGATAAGATATATTTGTTTATATTTTCTGATTCAGTAAAAGCTGTAAATAAAAATTGTTTCTCTTGTTGAAGATATGTGCAATACTAATTAACACAAAGTGTTTCATTAATGTTTCAAGTTTTTCAGAACATACTGGTAAATTATTTTGAGGCTTGATTCCATGTTGGAATTGGTGCTCCACGACTGTCAGTACGAACGCAACCTCCAACATGGAGGTCGAGATGTTTTAAGTATTTTAATTGGTTTTAAGCATTGATAATGACCACACAGTGGTCGAAATCTAGATTTGCATACAAATAAAAATATATATTTCTTACGACTGATTGCTGAAAGAATTACCACAAATTATTTTGACGTATTGGGTACAGAATGTTTTATAACAAGTGATGATTTTTCATAAATTTCTTTCAGAATAAGAAAGAAATAGAGGGGAAGGAGAAGAATATACCATTTTAATTGTATTGATAGCTGCGCCTACTGTTTTACAATTCAAAAGATTTTCAGGTTCTTTTTGCAATTGTCTCATTTAGCAAAAATTTTGTAAGGCCTAGATGATTAATAATTAATCGAGACAGGATTCGCAGGGAGAAACAGTAAAATTTTATCTAAATGGCATCGTACTCTACAATTTCAGAAACCTCTGCGGTACTGGTGATCTGGGCAAAAACACGTAATTAGTGAGACGTATATGGAGAGACGCCTTGCATGGAAGTCTGAAAGTCAATCAACGCCAGCTTAGCTCTTGCCTTGAAGCATAGCTTTCACAGTGGAAAGTATAGCGATGCTGGCCCTGTAACGCACTGCAGTACAGTTGGAACGAGTCCTGAGACCCAGATTGATATTTGTTTTTATTAATGCGGCGAGGAACTAGGTCATTACGGACGTCAGGATTCCAAATTAGGCCAGTCAGCCAACCGTAGAAAGATGATTGGGGCAGAAAGTCCGTGACAGCCTGTCTGCAATCAATCACTCGCTCTAAAAACTAATGCTATTAGGCTGGTGCAATTTGTTAATCCTTTTCATTCTTTTATTCCTTGAATACATTGAATGAAACCACTAAGTTATGTAACTGCAGTCAACAAAGAATATTGTAAATTATTCATTTTATTTCTTGCTTAGGGCAGTCAGGTTCTTTATATATATGAATACAACAGTGTCCTAAATAAATAAATAAAATATACCTGTTTTTCGTTCTGTATACGCTTACGCTTTCAGCAGCTTTATTAGGGTGGTTTGCTAAGTTGGCTAAAAAAGCAAGGAAACTCACCTTACTTCTCGGTCTAGTTTCCTTTCGGTGATATATACTTGGTGCACCGATGAGTGATCTCCCACTCTTTTCATCAGAAAAACAGAGAATGTCATATTCTGCGAAATAGTTGTTCACTGAAACTATCATTTACTCATAGGTTGAAAATTTCTTCCCATTAAGCCAAACTTTCTATGTAATCATCATGAATAAGTCAGCTGGGCCCAGATTTAGTGAATATAGTGGATGAAGAACGCTTTAAAGCCCAAATAATTTACTTTTGCCATGGATATAGCGGCTCTAGTGGCTTTACCTCGTGATAGGTAACCCGCCGGATATGCTGCAACAATCGGTTCAAAACGGACTGGTAAAAGGCAAAATTAATGGTCTGACCGACACGAACAAATTAATTGTGCGCTCTAAGGCGCCTTGCTGCTAAGTGCGCGTCTGTTCCCCGTCGGAGGTTCAAGTTCTCTCTTGGGCGTGTGTGTGTGTGTTGCCCTTAGTGTTAGGGTTTTTTTGTGATTTGTCGCGGTGAAGACGCTGATCACCATGACATCGGTTGCCGTTTTTATTTCGGATTGAACTGGTGGCATCAGGTCTCATCTCATGTGACGATGGTGTTCAGAAGCAATGGATGCTGATCACACACGGAAATGAAATGACCTTAAGTTTCCGTCAGTTTCCGTCTGTGAGCTTAGGCGACACAAATCGGGAGCAGATCTTCCGCTTACCTAAATAATCGCGGACTGTGGTGTATACCGTGTCCTTGCTAATGCCGAAGTCCGCAATGAGTCTGAGTCCGTTGCCAATCTTGTGACAGCATTTTTCGCACTTTCTCGATCATTTATGGGGTTCTGCTTGCCGATGGGCGACCTGAACGTGGCTCATTCTCAGTTGTTTCCTTTCTTTCATGGAAGCGTTTAAATCATTCGTAAACACACTTTTTGCTCGCGGGTTCCTTTCCGTAGAACTGCACCAACATTCCTTGTGTCTCCGTTACATTCTTCCCCAATTGAGGGGGGCAGCACAACAGTGATCTAAGCTACTCTTTTAAGAAATAGCGAAACAGCAGGTCAAAGTTATACAACTGTGGTTTTTCTTAGAATTTGGAAATTCTACTTTTTTGGGTAGTGGTGTATCCTATGATGTTTGGTTAACTAAGCATAAAGTCTTTTGTGAAGTCGTTTTAAAATCAGTGCAGTTTTTATGAGACACCTGCAACACGTTTTCATTGTTAGACCACTGTTGCACTGACATTGTTTTGTATAAGAGAAAGAAGAAAAAATGGTATTTGAATAAATGTAATTTAATGAATCATATGTTCATCCTAGTAGTTCCTTTACAAGTTTTAATATGAATTTGAAGTAACTACACATTACACAAAGTGGTTCAGTCAGTAAAATATTAAGATTATAAACTTATCATTACAAGCAACAGCTTTCAGTTCGGAATATGTTTTCAGTACGCCCACTTTACATAAACAGGAATATCAAAAAGTCTACACTTTCATCCTCCACAATATGTTGTATCTTTTCATCTTCCTCAGTTCTAAAAAATGTTCAACTGTTTGTAAATCTATCGGACCGAACTGCGTGGTCATCAGTCCGTAGCTTACAAACTACTTAAACCTAGGTAAACTAAACTAAGGACAACACACACACACCCATGTCCCAGGGAGGACTCGAACCTCCACGGCGAGCAACCGCGCGCTCCGCAGCGAGACGCTTTAGACCACTCGGCTACTCCACCGCGGCCCCTCAGTTCTATTTTGAGATACCAAACTATTGTAAAATGAATGGTGAATGGGTGGAACATATTTCGAAAGCTCATTAATATCTTTAAGTTACTTTTGGTATTACCTTGACATGTTGTAGTTCAAGGATGTGATTATTGATTCTCTTTTGTCCTTTAAAGATATTCACATATTCACCTTGCTCTATTCCATCTGAATAACAATACCAAACACAATATTTACATGCTTTTTGAACAGAGACTTCCATAATTAAAATGCGACTGAAAGAAACAGGTTCTTTATCCACAGTAAATTTACGATTAGTTACTCTATCAGTTAAAGGCTTTGAACTTACAAAATCAACCTGTTGCATTTCAGTTACATTAAATTTTCTTTTTCCTGCCCTAGTATTTTTTATAAGATCTACCCAACCAGCAGATGTATACACATATTTTTCCATTTTTTTTCTTCTCTATGACTCCAAATTCCCTATCAGAGGGTAGGTTTTTGTATGTTTGTATAGTCTATGGGACTTAACTACAGGGTCATCAGTCCCTAAACTTACGAACTACTTATGAACTACTTACGAACTAGGACGGCACAAATATCCATGCCCGAGGGGAGATTCGAACCCCCGACCGCAGTGGCCGCGCAGACCGTGACTGGAGCGCCTCAGTCCCCTCGGCCACCGCGGCCGGCCAGAGGGTAGGTAACTATGACCTGATGATACTTGTGAACTATTTCCTTAACGTATTGTTTGTGAATAATTTGCAACCAAAAAGATACTAAGGATATATCCTTATTTTGAGCGAAATAGTTAACAGAATAAACGATTATTTTATCAATATTTTGAAGATTGTTGGAATTATATTTAATTAAACATGACATTATTTCATTAGCACCCCGTTCTGCAATATGTTCTGGCCATACATACATATGCACATCATCTGAAGTACAATCATGAACACAAAAGTTATAAGTCCACAATTGTCTCTTGTAGAAAACTTCACTAGTGCGTTGATGGGAAGTTGGCAGAGCTTGTTGTAAATCGAGTCCTATCACTTTCACAGAACTGTGCTATTTAAAATACACTATATCAGTCTTTAGATTATTATATGCCTTTTGCGCTTTTAATTGATGCAAATGTAACTCTTTTTGGAAGTTTGCTTTTTCAGTATCTTCCTACGCATGTGAAAGTTATATGTGCAGTGAATCACACACCTTCCACGTGTCAGTAGATGGCGAGTAAAAAGAGAGATTGAATTTTGTATTTAAAATGTCCCTGTAAATATACTCATTAACAATATATTCAGGATTATGTTCCTATTTCATCCAAGTAACATAAAGTTTATACATCACAGCTGCATTAAGACCTTCTAGAAACTCTAGAATAATGACTTTTACGCAACGGAAAACTATTAATATAATTTACAAGTAAATTGAACTGATGATCACTTGTTTTATTGGGTCTATTTCCATGTCTTCCACGGCCATCTTGTTTTCGTGTTCCCTCAGTCTGCTTCTGTGAAACTACCCTCAAAAGTCTACCATTCATTACTGATTCCAAGCAAAGATATGACTGCCTGTTTGCAAACTCTTTTATCACTACCATCTAACGAAATATAATACTCACGGATGTGTTGTCTCCTGCTCTCATTTCTACTTGCGCCATATATTTTCTTCACTAGGTTTACTTTCACATACCCACTAACATATGCATTTTGTAAACAAAAGTCACACATATTCCAAAACCTTTTGAACACTGTTTCGTGTTGTTCTTCACTGAAATATGCGTAACACTTATGTTGATAACAACATGGTGGGCCTTGTTTACGTTTGTGGACTTTCTTGCCTGTTCGCCTTACATATTCTTCTCCTGCATTTCGTATCCTCTTCTTTATATTCCTGTCCCAGGAATTTATACACCTTGGCCTTTTCCTTGCACAGTTTTCCACTATTTCTTCGTTATTTTCATTGCTCAAGGTATCACTCTCGGCCTGAATGTCAACCATACTTGATGTTATTACACGTGATCCAGATACTGACCTCTCATTGGTTGTTTGAGGTTGTATCAATGTTTCACTGAAACAAAACGGAAGTTTTATCGAGTGAAGAAATTAATGCCTTCTAAATAATATTTACGAGGTGATACTGGTCTATGCCACATGATAGAAAGGTAGTTCATCACACTAGACAACAGATGCCACCACTATGTCATTTTTCAGTATGTGAGAGGGTTAGACTTCTGTTGCGCTGACCCCGTCAATTTGTAGCAGAACTTGATGTTTACATGTTCCTCCGAAGCGCTGTGATATTTCCTCTCCCCGTGACTACATGCATCTGGCCACAGTCCGTTTACACTGCTAGTCACATGTAATGGATGCTATGTATCGATTCTCCTCAAGTTGCCGTTCAAATGTGACACCATTCAAAGAACATTTTAAACACACCACATACATCCTCTGTCTTAATTTTGGTAAACGTTTCAGTATTTTAATCGAATTTATTACATCCCTTATTATTCAAAGAGCACCACAGTATACTTACATGATTTGCTGGGCTTGCGTGCATTCGACTGCTCAGTTTTCCACCACAGTAATTGTGAAGTTAGCACTCTCCACACTAGCATTCAAGAAGGACCTATAGTCGAGTATTTCCTCTGTCCAGCAGCATCTTGAAAGCCTGACACTTTCTACCAAGGAGACTCTACTGTGTAGTTAAATTTATTCCATTCCTGGATTGGGAGAACTCAGCATTCATCAAAAGTGCTGTCTGTACAGAATGACCATTGTCGGCTACTGGATAGGCGGTGAATGTCAGGATGGTAAATTGAAGTTATGATTGATATTGAAGCTATTTATTCAGGAAAAAGGAGTACAGGGGCCTGCATAGGGGGAGGCAATGCCTTAATATTGCCTCTCTTCAAGGTCGATCAGTCGCGTGCCGTGGCTAGTAACAGAGACAGCGGCTCGTGGCTCCGCTACAGGTATAAAATATCCGAAAAAATATTATTGTTCGCCTGGGCCGCGCTGCAACAACAGCGCTAAATTTGCAGCATCAGCACCGACGGTATGGCACGTGGGCCGCCGCCTCCTCTCTGCTCTGACCGTCAAAAAAGGCTCGAAATTATCGCGCCCGTTACGGAATTAATAACAGTATAGATTCGTTGTACACTCCTCCCCCTTTACAAAGGTCCACGTGACGTAATGACCTGCTCATATAGGGGAGTACAATTAAAGAGTGCTTGTTAAGTATAACAACAATGAAAACAATTACATTCATAATTTGCAATTATCGAAGGCGATCAAAGCAAGATTAACAGCAACATTTAAATGATTGGCTCTCCGGTGAACAAAATGTGAGTTTTGGCAGCATGATGGAGGTAGTAGGCAGGACAGCGTAGCCGCCAGACTGCTACTGGTAGGTAGTGGGGGTGAGCTGACATTTGTAGGAGCGTAGTGGCTGGGGAATGTCATCATCTTACGGGGGCTGTGCTAATGATTAAGTGACCCATAATTTAATATAGAGAATCTGACACTGAACAATAATTATTTTTGTTTACTTTATGAGAAGTTCAAATATTCAAATGTTTGTAAAGCTTATAGGACTTAATTCAAATGTTTGTAAACCTATCGGACCAAACTGTGTGGTCATCAGTCCGTAGCTTACAAACTACTTAAACTAAGGTAAACTAACCTAAGGACAACACACACACCCATGCCCCAGGGAGGACTCGAACCTCCGACGGCGAGCAACCGTGCGCTCCGCAGTGAGGCGCCTTAGTCCGCTCGGCTACTCCACCGTGGCTTATAGGACTTAACTGCGGAGTCATCAGTCCCTAAGCTTACAAACTACTTGTGAACTAACTTATACTAAAGACGACACAAACATCCATGTCCGATGGAACATTCGAACCTCCGACGCGGAAGGCCACGCGATCCGCAACGTGGCGCTCCAGACCGCTCGGCCACTCCCGTGCGGCTTTATGTGAAGTGATATCACCATATTGCTGCTAGGAATAGCTAAGGCAAAACTGAAATGTAGATATTTCTCTCTGCTTGAATCATCTGAATGTGTTACATTAAGTCATGTAATGGCTACATATTTCAAGTGTTTTATCAAGTTATAAAGTAACTACAGCAAACTACACTAGGGAAACAGGTGAGTATCAAAATGATTTCATTTGAATATCTAGGAGTAAATTTAATATAGCTAATGTAGAGAACTATCTCCAGAATTGTGCATAAGAAACTAATAGAATAATTCTCGAAGCCTGCATGTAGTTATACATTAAACATCTCAAGAGGTAGAATTAATATACAAATAAAATAACTCTTCCTAATCACTGAACATAGCAGAAGTACCTAATGCAATGATAGATTTACCTATTCCATATCATGTATGTTGGTTTAAGTGTACAAATCATAAAGTTAAAAAAAAAGTTTCTAACTACTAATATCCATGAAATAAATTGAAATGTGGCGCCACACTTTCTAGCCATTAATTACTCTGTAATGACATATGTATGAAAAAGACAATTCCAAACTATTTTTAAAGATTGACAATTTTACCACTATCAAAAGGCCGGAGCTGGCTAGTACACAAGTCGGAAATTTTTTCCAAGAACTTTATGTATTTTACAATTCTTTTCTGAATTCCTCGGATAAGTGACAAAAATATTATGCAGGCTGTTTTTGATCAATACTACCTATGGCTTCTTAGAAACTAAATAATAAGTTGATGAATTCAATATTTATCACATAATATCTTGTACTGATCTGTCAAATCTTGTCTCTTGAGATTATTTAATCGTTCTGGGGGAACTAAAAGTGACAGATAGTTCAGGAGAAAGCTATGTAACTCTGATAAGAGCTCAATACATCCGTCATTACAGGCCTGAACAGATGCGATTACAATGAGTGAATGTTTTTGGTGAGTGTTATAGAAACAGAAGATACAACTTACTGGATTTTGATGATTTTGATAATAGCATAAACTGCAAGTGTCCAACTGTGTAGCAAAGTTACAACAACATGTTGATATGGAAAGGGGAAGGAAGATCAGGGTTTAACGTTCCATCGACAGTGTAGTCATTAGAGACGGAGCTCACGCTCGGATATTTGGGTAAGGATGGCGAAGGAAATCAGCCGTGCCCATTGAAAGGAACCATCCCGGCATTTGCCTGGAGTGTTTTAAAGAAATCACAACACGTCGATTTGAGGAGACACTAGTATTGATTTTGGTCGGGAGAGAGAAGAAGAGAAAGAGAGTTTCTAAATGTTACCGATAAACCTCGTGGTTTGGTAGAGGATGACTTGAGGAACAAAATGAGGTACATGCGTATGTCCATGAGTTACCGAGCGTGAAAATTATAAGTGCTGGCATCTGCCGCCATGCACAAGACGACGTTAGTCTACAAAACACAACATAGTACCACTGTCATTCTCTGTCAGTTACATCCATTATACTATGCCATAGCGTACGACTTCGGAGATTGTGTTGGAGGTTTTGAGAGGCAATAAACCATGGGAAGAAGCCCAAGTACGTCACCATCAGCCATCACGGCAAGAGAGCATTGCATTCACAGGCAACAGGGCCTGCCCAAACAGCTGCTACCTCCATTTTCTCCACCTCCGATCGTTGCAATCATTCGCAAACCCTAATATAAAAAACCACATATTACAGACCTGGTGCGCGGTCTGTGTGTGCATAGAACGACGCGTTCGCCGCCCGAAGGGTGGCATAGCGGCAGGAGCCAGCACCTATAATTTTGACGCTCGGTAGCGCTGTTGGGTAACGTTTCCGAACACGGGTTTCCAACGTCAGTTTGTTCCTCAAGCCATCCTCTACCACCCCACCATATATATATATATATATATATATATATAGGGTGTTTCACTAAGTGTGTTTGCCTCTGTAACTTATAAAATAAGAGGTGACGGGAAATTTTAATGTGGTAAGTCAACACAAGAAATGTTACACTTACTGCGGAGCTATGAACATAGTTTATTGTATCATTTTCCAAAGATTTACAGCACAAAGATATAATTTTTTTAAATGGAACAATAGTTTTTTCTATCGTGCATTGGATTCGTTGAAACCAGCTGCGTCCAAATCAATTTAAACTACATTCCTATCACTGTTAGTTTGGGAGCTACAATTCTTCAAAGTTTAGGGGGCGGAGTCTACGACAGCGTAGCTCACTGGCTGGTGGTCATGAGACAGTGGGCCGTGCCCAAGGGGATAGCCACTCGGCCAGTTAGCTGCGCTATCGCAGCCTCCGCCCCCGGAACTTTGAAGGGTTGTAGCTCCCAAACTAACAGTGATAGGAATGTAGTTTAAATTGATTTGGACGCAGCTGGTTTAAACGAATCCAATACACGATAGAAAAAACTATTGTTCCATTTAAAAAGTTATATCTTTGTGGTGTAACTCTTTGGAAAATGATACAATAAACTATATTCATAGCTCCGCAGAAAGTGTAACATTTCTTGTGTTGACCTACCACATTAAAATTTCCCGTAACCTATTATTTTATAAATTACAGAGGCAAACACACTTAGTGAAACACCCTATATATATATATATATGTGTGTGTGTGTGTGTGTGTGTGTGTGTGTGTGTGTGTGTGTGTGTGAGAGAGAGAGAGAGAGAGAGAGAGGGAGAGAGAGAGAGAGAGAGAGAGAGAGGAGAGAGAGAGAGAGAAAGAAAGAGAGAAAGAGAAAGGGAGAGAGAACATCTTTAAATATAAGTACACATTTAAAAAATGTGGCATTACCTTAGTTCCAAGGCCTCCTGAACACTGTAATTGTATCAAGAACAAAGATTTTTAAATTTTTCATAGTCGTTAGTCAGCCCGCATAAAGATATAAACAACGACGCACTAGCATTCCCAATGCAACGGAGACGGAAAACAGCTGATCACCTCCAGTCATAACACCAGGAAGGAAATACACTGCTTGTGTTGACTGTAATTTTGCCTTTCCTAGAGGGTCAATTTCGAAGTTTGATGTTAAAATATTTGTAAATCTGTGCGACTTACTTCTTTGGTCATCAGTCCCTAGGCTTATAAACTACTTATTTAAACTAACCTAAGGAAAACACACACACACACACACACGCACGCACGCACATACACACATGCCAGAGGGAGGACTCGAACATCCGACGGCAAGCAACCGTGAGTTCCGTAGCAAGGCGCCATAGAACGCTCGACCACTCCACCGCGGCCTGAAGTTGGACCATATTCGCATTATTACTTGGTGTCAGGAGGGATTCTCATCAAGAGAAGTTTTCAGACATCTCGAAGTAAACCAAAGCAATGTCGTTCGGACGTGGCGAGGGTACGGAGATACAGGAAGTGTCGATGCCTCGTTCTTGGCTGCCCAAAGACTGCCACAGCATCTGATGACCGTTACTTCTACATTTCAGCTCGGAGGAACCCTGGGAAGAGCGGCTCTACGCACGATTTTCGTGCAGCCACAGGACGTCGTGTTCCGACTCAAATATGACGTACAAGTTCACACCACAGCGTCTGTATTGAGGTCCTGCGTTGACACCTAGATACCATGCAGTGCGGTACATATGGGCGCAACAGCATGCTGAATGGTCTCGCCATAATTGGTATCAAGTGATATTGAGAGATGAAACTCGCATCTGCCTGCAACTAGACAATCGCCGGAGACGTGTTTGTAGACAGCCTAGTCAGCCTACATGTTTAGATACACCGTCCAGCGAGTGTAGTAAGGTGGTGGTTCCCTGATGTTTTGGAGTGGCATTCAAATGTTCAAATGTTTGTAAATCTATCGGACCAAACTGCGTGGTCATCAGTCCGTAGCTTAGAAACTACTTAAGCCTAGGTAAACTAACCTAAGGACAACACACACACCCATGCCCCAGGGTGGACTCGAACCTCCAGGGCGAGCAACCGCGCGCTCCGCAGCGAGAGCGAGGTGCTTTAGACCGCTTGGCTACTCCACCGCGGCTGGAGTGGCATTATGTGGAACACCGTACGCCATTGAAGGCAATCAAATGATGTTACGGTACAGGTTTGACATCCTCCCACTTATCGGGCCACCATATCGGAAAAGTTTCGGTGAAGGATTCTTCGTAATGGATGACAATTCTCGCGTAAATCGCGCAAATACACCACATCAACACCCACTACTACGGCTTTGGCTGGGATCTTTGTCCTCGAACAGTTTCAAAAAGTTCAAATGTTTGTTAAGTTTATGGGACTTAACTACGGGGCCATCAGTCCCTAAACTTACAAACTACTTATGAACTACTTACGAACTAGGACGGCACAAATATCCATGCCCGAGGGGGGATTCGAACCCCCGACCGTAGTGGCCGTGCTGACCGTGACTGTAGCGCCTCAGTCACCTCGGCCACCGCGGCCGGCGAACAGTTTCCAGAGTCAATAGTGTCAGATAACGGCCCTCAGTTTAATTCCGATGAGGTTACAACTTTCTTACCAAGCTAACGGCAATACACTGGTCCATACCGCACCATTCCACCCAGATTCAAATGGTCTTGCGTAACGATATATTCAAAACACAAATGTAAAAACCATATCAGCATTCTTTTGTGACGGATGTAGTCTCCTACTACGGGTAGGCCAGAAGCAGATAATCACTTGAAGAAGAACTTCATAATCGTCCTTTCCGATCACTCGAACACTGCTGTCTATATTTAAAATGTTCAAATCTTTATAAATCTATGCTATTTAACTACTGAGGTTATCAGTCCCTAGGCTTACAAACTTCTTAAACCAACTTAAACTAAGGACAACACACATACCGATGCCCGAATGAGGACTTCGCAGCAATGCGCCTTTAAAGCGTTCGACCATTCCACCACGGTTGTCTATAATTCACCCAGCTCCAGATTCGTCTCTTCCTCCCCACTCTCAGTAAACTCTTTGTCACAGAGCGTGAGCCAAAATCTACACAAGAGGCTGGCCAGGATGCGTGCCACTCATCACATCTCGCCTCGTCGGAAGCAGTATGCTGGCAGTCCAAATTTCTGACATCTTAGACCAATGGAATGCCTGCAGATGATGAGGTATCCTAGTCCGAAGACGAAAGTGCAACCAAAATATCCACTCGTCAATGACATACACAACCACTACGCTCATGGATCTCGAGCTCCAACCGGAATTTTTGCCCCCCCCCCCCCCCCTATTTCTTTTGCGGTTAGAAGATGAGCACATATATGTAGAATTCTACTGCCTCCAGCTTGGCACCTCCGATGTGGAGAAGGAGCTGTAACGGCCTTTCCGCGAGTTGCAACTGTCAAGGGCCCGCAGCCACTTGAACTACTCATGCGCTCTGTTGTCTCTGGACAGACAGAGGCCAGAACAAGTGAGACGCCATCGGCTCACGCACCCATAATTCTGCATGCATCAGGTACTACTTTATGGGTCTTTGTTGTTTATCACAGCCCCCAATGGAGAGCTAGCAAATCTCTGCTGTGGGCAGTATATCTGCACGCAGACGAGTCTCAGTGAGCAGGTCATCGGCGAACTGCAGCCACAGGATGATCCCAGTCGTCGAAGAAACCGTTGCCGCATCATCCGCCGTCCGTTCAGAATCTAACGCTGTGTTACAGGGAAACGGCCTGGCCCAACACCGCCTAGAGAGAAGCCATGAGCGGTCTCGTGTCAAGACACACACAGTAGGCCGGGATCGCGTAGCTGACTAGCTAGCCGCTGGGACACTGCCTGCTGTCTCATAACGTTCAGCCAGTAAACCATGCGATCGCGGCCTAATATCTGTGGCGTGACATACCTCAGCTCTCAAGCCTTCTCTTTCGGTGGTATTGCCTGGTTCCACTCGCTAACTGGTACTCGTAGCTCTCTAGTATATCTTCGCCATAAACTTAGAGTCTGATTTCTTCTGCATGAACTTTTTTAATTTTCAGTGTTTAGATCAACACGCGGATTTTTTTGTTTCAAGTGTTTATGTTTACCAAAAGTTGCCTCTTCTAGTGACATTAATAGAGGCATACTGATTGGCTTTGTCCTCTTAATATAAGATTTCATTTCTTAAGTTTAATGATTTACGACTGAGTATCAAGTCCCATTCGACATTACTTTTGCAAGAAGCGTGTTAATATGTGTTTTCAGGTAAGTTGTGCAAAAGGCGCTTTTTTAGAGGTAATTTGTTATATAAATATTCTTGTGATCATTGCTTCTTATGTCAGTTTTAGGTGGTATATAGCACAAACAACATTCCCAAGTGTCACAGGACCACCTCACTCCTGAACTTTAAGGGGCAGTCAAACGATAACAGAGCCTCCACCATAACAAGATCGCTGAATGATTCTATTCAAAAGTAATCGCCGGAAGAGTGAAGACATTATTCCACTGTGAAGATCAATTTCTGCTTCCTAGACCGCGATTGGCTGATGACGAAACCACAACCGCGCCCTACCTTGCACCCCTTCGTCCGATTGGAGCATAGCTTTCTTCAGGCCGCCAAAGGTGTGAAATAATGGCTGGCAAAATTGGTACTATACTGAGGATTCTAAGGTCTAGCCCAAACAATTCACAGGAGCTATCGTACGATACTTCTGTCTCGTATTGTCTCAGAGGATGACTCGTGATACCACCATTTCGAGTCCAAGAGCAAACGGCGAACCTAATAGTGGAAACATCCCATATATCCCCCGCTACAGAATTTTTTTATAAACCTATGCTATAATAAGATAGTACAAGGCGCGTCTAAGAAGATAGGAGAATGGTCCCATATTTTACAAACCGCACTGTCAAGAATGAGATACTCGCCCATACACATTGAGGAACATGTCAACAAGCATCCCCTATCGTGCATAGCACTGCAGTGAAGCGGTGGTACACGCTGCATCCCAGCTAACAGTCAGCGTGAGAGACTCTTTGTCATTGCAACATGGAGCGCAAAATGAAACAACGAGCTAACATCCAGTTTTGTTTCAAATTAGACAAAATGGCGAAGGAGACCCATGGGATATTGGTGCAAGTGTATGGTGTTGAAGCAGTGAGTAAAAAGCGTGTGTCTGAGTGATTAAAACGCTTTAAAGACGGAAAGGTAGGTAGATATTATATTAGTGTAGTGTATGTAAACCAATATAATAACTATTTACACGCGAAGACGGCGTTAGCTTCAATTACTTCACCGCAGATGCGTTCATTCGATCTACCTCGCACGGAAATCCGTAATGGCGAGTTCAAATGTTCAAATGTTTGTTAAGCTTAAGGGACTTAATTGCGGGGTCATCAGTCCCTAAACTTACAAACTACTTATGAACTACCTTATACTAAAGACAACACAAACAGCCATGCCCGAGGGGGGATTTGAAACCCCGACCGTAGCGGCCGTGCCGACTGTGACTGGCGCGCCGCAGACCGCTCGGCCACTGCGGCCGGTAATGGCGAGTGTAAAAGAGCATAAACGATGGGGGTGCTACAGCCATAGCGTGCGACTTGTGGGAATCTGAGACGGACGGAAGGCGAGAACGGCTACCCAAGTGATTAATGCGACCGCTGGCCCGTGGCGGAACACTCGGGTTCGATTTCCGGCCCGCGATGTTCAATGCCCTAAAGCAGCCACTGCCATTCCTTTCCTTTCTAATCCTTCTTCCTTCCTATACTTATCAATAATTTGAAAAAGAATGTGTCGAAGATGAGCCACTGCGACCCTCTTGCTCAACTTTTTCGGTTGCCGCTAGGTCACTGTGCTTCCACACGCTCCTCAATCTCCGTATTTGGCGCCGGCAGACTTCTGTTTCCCCGCGTTAAATTTGTCCTGAGAGGCTCACGCTTCGCAAAGGCTGCGCGAATCCAACAGCGCGTGACCTCGATGCTTCGAGCGATTCCACAAGTTTCTGATAGCTGTGCAACTGATGTCAGAAGTGTATTGTAGCCAATGACAGTTAATTTGAAGGCCAGTAAAGTTATTTTGTTTGTAACTCTTGTCTCCTATATTTGCTGAGACCATTTACCGAACTGTTAAGACGCAACTAGTGCGTAACTTGTATTGTTCGGGTGAAGTATGGGAGTGAGCGTGTTGCGCGAGCAGCGGCTACTGTGAGCGGGTCCTGCATCCGGCAGCGCGTGGGCGGGTGCTGCAGCAGGTGGGCGTGCCGCTCGTTTCGGCGCTGACCCGCATTCTGAGCGAGGCCGCCCGCCGCGGCTCTCCTTACACCCAATATTAAGCCGACAGACTGGTTTTTTCTGCTCTACATATCGGAAGCAGTTACGACCGTGCCCACCGGGGAAAACGCCCAACCGTTAAGGAAGGGGCTATTAACACGTTATACCTCAGCCTCGCGTATAGATTGCGTAATAAGCCCAAAACGTCTACCAGTAATTCTCATTCGCAAAGGAGGTGGTATGCGTACCCAAAGACTTTGCTGACTAATTGACATTGGTATGGAATTCGTTTGGAATACTGTAATTAGTGTGTGACCGCAAGTTGCTATGTACGTTCCACTATTAGTTACTGAAATTCTTTTCTACGACAGCCCTGTGGTTAGCCGCTGGACTCGCATTCTGAAGAAATATGACGATTCAAACCCGAGTCCAATCATCCAGATTTAGGTTTCCAGTGATATCTCTAACCCAGGCACATGCTGGAGTCGTTCCTTTTAAAATAATGGTTTCCTCTGTAATACTATGATTAATTTTCTTTGAAATAATTGAAATATTCTTTGACTATGTTATATGCTGATGTGGAAGTAATATGTATTCATTGACTATCTTCGTAATGATTCACTATCATCATCATCAACTTCATCATCTTCAGCCATTTCGATCATTAAATGATGTATCCTCTTAGAGTCGTGGCTTCAGGTAAGATTTCAGCAGTCCTCTCCAGGTGGAACGGCCTTGAGCAGTTCTGTGCCAGGTGCTACCAGCGACCTTGATATCTTTGTCCCATCTGTCCGGTGCTCTTCCTCTAGGCCTCCAACGCTCTTTCGGACTCCACTCCAGTACTAGCGTCGTCCATCTGCTGTTCTGTTGTCATTTCTTCTCGCGCCGTCCCCGGCTCACTGCAATGTCAAGGAGCCAACTCTCTCTAAGATGTCCTTAACCTTCATCACAGATCGAATGTCATCTGCCCTTTTCCTATCCGTTCTTGTATAGCCCAGCGTTGATCATTCCATGGCTCTCTGTGCTGTCCTCAGATTCGCTTTCGTAAATGAGTTCAGTGTCCATGACTCGCAACCATACGTCAGCACAGGAAGAATGCATTGATCAAGTACCGCTTTCTTCAGGTTTACTGGCATTTTTTATCTGAATACTGTTGAATTCCTTCCAAATGCTTGCCAGCCAAGATTTATGGGCCGATAGATTTCAGGCCTTACTTCTCCCTTCATGTTTATAATCTGGCCAAGGTAGATACATTCACTGACATTTCTAACGGAATGTCGTTGAATTTCACGTCCCCAGCTGGGACTCATTTGTTGGACATTACTCTTGTTTTGGAGAGGTTCAAGTTCAAGCCATCCAACTGACATTCCAATGCAAGATCCTTAACTAATTATTGGAGCTCTGCGAAGTCGTTGGCCAGAAAGGCAATGTCGTCAGCAAATCTCAAGTTGGTAAGCCTTTTTCCATTTTTCTAATTCCCTTACCTTCCCAGCTCAACTTTGACATAGCCGAGAACAGTTTTGGGGAGATGGGATCGCGTTGCTTGACACCCTTCATTATGCGGAATTCTTGAGTTGATTCGCCGATATTAACATACGCTGAAGACGTTTCGTAGATATTCCTGAGCACTTCAATGTACGCTGCTTCCACTTCTTACTCGGTCAAAACTTGGAGGACAGCTGTATGGCCGGCCGCGGTGGCTGAGGGGACTACAGCACGCCAGTCAAAAATGTTCAAGTGTTTGTTAAGCTTATGGGACTTAACTATGGGGTCATCAGTCTCTAAACTTACAAACTACTTATCAACTAGCTTATCCTAAGGACGGTACAAATATCCATGCCCGAGGGGGGATTCGAACCCCCGACCGTAGTGGCCGTGCAAACTGTGACTGGCGCGCCGCAGACCGCTTGGCCACCGCGGCCGGCGGAATGTATTATATCTTCTGTTCCAACTAAATCGACCATTGACTGTTTACGTGCCCCTCGGGCACGGATATTTGTGCCGTCCTTATTACTAGCTAGTTCATAAGTAGTTTGTAAGTTTAGGGACTGATGACCCCGTAGTTAAGTCCCATAAGCTCTACAAACATTTCAACAGCTGTGTGGATAACGGAGTCGAACGCCTTGTCAAAAGAATTGAAGGCATTGCAGAGAGGCAGTTGGTATTCATTTGCTCTGCTTACCACTTTATTGACGGTCAGAACGTGACCAATATATGATTCACTATGTATATCTGTAAATCAGAATGTAATTTTTCTGTCAATAATTTTATAAACTTTTTTCCTATATTTTATTCATATTGTGGAAATTTGTAAATATTGTTATATTTATGCAGGTTCATGCTTAGGGTTTTATAATATCAAATTCATATACTAAAGCCTCTGTAATTTTGTACGAAACGGAAAGTGCCAAAGTGGCAGGAAGAAGGTGCAAAAGCTCCACAGAACCTTACAGACTGAGTTGGTGTTGTGTGCTTGCTTCTGGCCTGGAAGGACGTACATTGAGCAGCAATTGCAGTGGGATTTTATAGCATGCATACCGGGGAGGCAATTACTTCAAGAGTTGCTATGATTTTCCCTCGTGTGAATCTTAAGTGCACTGACAATTTGGTGGCTACTGGTTTATTTGTTTCGACCCTAAGAAGAAGTTTATTAGCCATCGTTTACTGTGTTGATCTGTTGTACTCTAATGCTATTGCCAGCCCCAATCATCGCTCGTCGCTGCACCACAGGCAAAGTAGCTTTCTTAAGAATTGTATGCAAGTATGTACCTCGTTATTGTGTTATATTTTGCATAATAATAATCAGTAACTTAAAACTAAATCCACCAACCGTGATTATCCTAAGGCACGTACCAAGTAGGGCCTTACTCTGTAACGTATATATATCCTAGTGTACATAAAATTATGTTTGTGTCAATACCGTGCTTAGATTTTGTTGATTCAACGTAGTTTTTCATTACAAGTGATGAGAACGCTGAAGTGGATAGGTTTTCTGAACACTAATTTTTATGAGTATGTGGCTTTGAGATTTTTTGTGTGGTGGTATGTGTATAGTAATTATAGAAAATTGAGTTATTTAAGACTTGTATACATGAAACAGATAAATTAACAGTTTTTCTTCAATTCTGGTCAGAGGATGGTAGTTCAATTTAGGGCCACCACTAGTAAAGCTTTAACAAAGATTTGGTTTTTGTTAGTTAAAACAATAACAGAAATAAAAAATAAAGCACAGAGTAAATCTCTCATTTGATGATAAAACTTTTTCAGTATTTTGATTTTGAGAAGAACTGAGTAGTGCTAGAAAGTAAAGTAAAATGGTTAAATGTTAATCAAACATCAACCAGTTAACAGTGGACGGAAAGCAATTAATAGCTTTGGTTAGTAATCTTGCTTTATTGAGAAACACAAAACATTTACATTGAGAATCTTACTGTCAAACGTACAGTTACCAAGTTTTTTCCCAATATTTTATGGTTACTACGACAACATTAGGCTGTGTACCATTATTGTGAGCTTTGTCTGTCATAATCAAACGAGATTACAGTTTTGTTTATTTGTAATTTGTGTGGTAGATTATTCATATAATCAACCTGTGTAATTTTAGTGTTTACATGTTACTTGTTTCTTATCAAATAAATTCTACCAAGAAGAATGATCAATTAGAGAAGTCTTGCTATTCACAAGATATACAGGGTGGTCCATTGATAGTCACCGGGTCAACTATCTCACGAAATAAGCATCAAACGAAAAAGCTACAAAGAACAAAACTTTTCTAGCTTGAAGGGGGAAAACAGATGGGGCTATGGTTGACCCGTTAGATAGCGCTGCCATAGAACAATCGGGTATCATCTGCATTTTTAAAAATAGGTAACCCCATTTTTATTACATATTCGTCTAGTACGTAAATAAATATGAAAGTTTTATTTGGAACATTTTGTGATAGATGGCGCTGTAATATTCACAAACATATTGCTCACAATTTTAGACGAACAGTAGGTGACAGATAGGTTTCTTAAATTAAAACACAGAACGTAGGTACGTTCGAACTTTATTTCGGTTGTTTCACTGCGATACTAGTGCTTCTGTGAAATTATCATACATTATGAGAACGCATGCTGTTACAGCGCGATTACCTGAAATTACCTTATGACTTCAATAAATGGTAAAACTTATGTCCTTCAACTTTCAGTGCATTTGGCGATACGCGTAACGAAATTCCTTTCAACAGCGAGTAGTTCCCCTTCAATATAATGTTCTCACATGCATTGACAATGCGCTGACGCATGTTTCCAGGCGTTGTCGGTGAATCACGATAGCAAATATCCTTCACTTTTTCTCTACAGAAAGAAATCCGGGGATGTAAGATCCGGTGACCGTGCGGGCCATGGTATGGTGCTTCTACGACCAATCCACCTCTCATTAAATATTCCGTTTAAGACCGCTTCAACTGCACGCGAGCCATATGCCGGACATCCATCATGTTGAAAGTACATCGCCATTCAGTCATGGAGTGAAACGTCTTGTAGTAAAATCTGTAGAACATTACGTAAAAAATCAGCATACATTGCACCATTTAGATTGCCATCGATAAAATAGGGGTCAATTATCTTTCCTCCCATAATTCCGCACCATACATAACCCACCAAGGTCGCTGATTTTCCACTTGTCTCAGCCATCGTAGATTTTCCATCGCCCAATAGTGCATATTATGCCGGTTTACGTTACCTCGGTTTGTGAATGACGCTTCGTCACTAAACAGAAAGCGTGAAAAAATCTGTTATCGTCCCATAATTTATTTTGTGCCCCGTGGCAAAACTGTACACGATGTTAAAAGTCTTCGCCATACAAATCCTGGTGCATAGAAATATGGTATTGGTGAGATTAATGTTGATGTTGAATTCTCAACACCGACGTTTTTGAGATTCCCGAGTCTCGTTCAATTTGTTTACTACTGATATGAGGATTAGCCGCAACTGCAGCTGAAACACTTCCTTGGGCATCATCATTTGTTGCAGGCCGTGGTTGACGTTTCACTTGTGGCTGAACACTTCCTGTCTCTTTAAATAACGTAATTATCCGACGAAAGGTCCGGACACCTGGATGATGTCTTCCAGGATAACGATCAACATACATAGCACAGGCCCGTTAGACATTTTGATCACAATAGCCATACATAAATACCATATCGACCTTTCCTGCAATTGGTAAACGGGCTATTTTAACACGAGTAATGTATCACGAAGCAAATACCGTCCGCACTGGCGAAATGTAACGCGATACCACGTACTTATACGTTTGTGACGATTACAGCGCCATCTATTACAAAGCGAAAAAAGTGTTCCAAATAAAACATTCATATTTATTTACGAACTAGACAAATATGTAATAAAAATGGGGGTACTTATTTTAAAAAATGCAGTTGATATCCGTTTGAGCTATGGCAGCGCCATCTAGCTGGTCAACCATAGCGCCATCTGTTTTCCCCCTTCAAGCTAGAAAAGTTTTGTTCTTTGAATTTTTGCCGTTTCATGCTTATTTCCTGAGATATTTGGCACGGTCACTATCAATGGACCACCCTGTATAAATGACCTTGTGGATAACGTCGGAAGTTCACTGAGGCTTTTTGCGGATGATTCTGTAGTATATCGACAGGGTGTAACAATGGCGCAGGAGGATCTGCAACGAACTGACGCATGGTGCAGGAAAAGGAAATTGAATCTCAATGTAGACAAGTGTAATGTGCTACGAATACATACAAGAAAGATCCTTTATCATTTAGTTACATTATAGCAGGTCAGCAACTGGAAGCAGTTAATACTATAAATTATCTGGGAGTAGGCATTAGGAGTGATTTAAAATGGAACGACGATATAAAATCAATCGTCGGTGAAGCAGATGCCAGACTTAGATTCATTGGAAGAATCCTATGGAAATGCAGTCCGAAAACAAAGGAAGTAGGTTACAGGACATTTGTTCTCCCAATGCTTGAATACTGCTCAGCGGTGTGGGATCCGTACATCTACATCTGCATGGGATACTCTGCAAATCACATTTAAGTGCCTGGCAGAGGGTTCATCGAACCACCTTTATACTATTTATCTCTCATTCCATTCTCAAATAGCGCGCGGGACGAAAGAACACCTGAATCTCTCTGTTCGAGCTCTGATTTCTCGTATTTTATTCAAATGTTCAAATGTTTGTATAGCTTATGGGACTTAACTACGGGGTCATCAGTCCCTAAACTTACAAACTACTTATCAACTAGCTAACACTAAGGACGGCACAAATATCCATGCCCGAGGGGGGATTCGAACCCCGACCGTAGTGGCCGTGCAGACCGAGACTGGAGCGCCTCAGTCCCCTCGGCCACCGCGGCCGGCTCGTATTTTATTCTGATGATCATTTCTACCTATGTAAGTGGGAGTCAACAATATATTTTCGCATTCGGAGGAGAATGTTGGCGATTGGAGTTTCGCAAGTAGCCCACGCCGCAGCGATAAGCGCCGTTGTTATAATGATTCCCATCCCAGATCCTGTATCATTTCCGTAACGCTGTCTCCCCTGTACCGTGAAAATACGAAACGAGCTGCCCTTATTTGGACTCTTTCGATGTCGTCCGTCAAACCCACCTGATAAGGATCCCACACTGGGCTGCAATACTCCAAAAATGGTCGGACAAGCGGAGTGTATGCAATTTCCGTACCAGGTGGGGTTGATAGAGGAGGTAGAGAAGATCCAACGGAGAGCAGCGCGCTTCGTATCAGGATCATTTGGTAATCGTGAAAGTGTTACGGAGATGATCGATAAACTCCAGTCGAAGACTCTGCAAGAGAAACGCTCTGTAGCTCGGTACGGGCTTTTGTGAAGTTTCCAGAACATACCTTTACTGAGGAGTATATTGCTCCCTCCTATGTATAACTCGCAAAGAGATCATGAGGGTAAAGTCAGAGAGATTAGAGCCCACACAGAGGCATACCGACAATCTTTTTTCCGCGACCAATTCGAGACTGGAATACGAGGGAGAACCGATAGTGGTACTAAAGGTACCCTTCGTTACACACCATCATGTGGTTAACAGAGTATGGATGTAGGTGTAGATGTAAATCAGTATAGGTTTACAATTGATTTATGCCTAATTAGGCTGGCGACCGTAATTTTGTTGGATAATTACAGTATTTTACTTGAACTTTCCCACTGCTTTATTCTACTTGTGTTCTCAAATCTTTAGATGTAGAAATCAAAAAGTCCGATAATATTATCTATTCTGATTTATCGCGGTCATTACTAAATCCTGTCAGAGGGGCACATCTTTAGCCTGTTTTATAGTGTTCTTGGTGTGGGTTGCGTGTTTTTGTGGATAAGCGGCAGTGTGATACCAAGTTGTTGACCATTGTTACTTATTTTCGATACATACTGTCCTAGGCCGCGGTGGCCGAGGGGACTGAGGCGCTCCACTCACGGTGTGCACGGCCACTACGGTCGGGGGTTCGAATCCCCCCTCGGGCATGGATATTTGTGCCGTCCTTAGTTGTAAGTAGTTCATAAGCAGTTTGTCAGTTTAGGGACTGATGACCCCGTAGTTAAGTCCCATAGACTCTACAAACATTTGAACATTTTGAACATACTGTCCTATACTAGATGTTATTTTAACACTGACTGAAGCCACGTCGCACCTTCCGCAATCTTATTTATTTCTGAGCTTCCACTCTGTCCTTCATGACTTTCATGTCGAAGGAACGGTAAAATCTAACGTTCATTCCTTTATTATTCTAATGTAAGACTTTTAGTTATTAAAATGTGTAACACTGCGACTGTTATGAGAAAAAGCGTCCATAAATAACTCCATCCAATTGCCTTTTATGGTAGTTCAAGTGTTATTATACGATTACCCGTCTAATGTACCCTAACGACTAATGGTGTGATGGTTAACATTTTAAATGATTGTAGTATTATATACCATCAATTCGACCTCATGAGGTAAATAATTTATCTTTACACTCAGTGTTTCTCTGTTTCGTTTATTCTCCTCAACACAGATATACGACCGCAATAATGCTACAAACAATCATAAACGTGTGTATGCTCTGATGATTCGCAGACGACTTAAAAGCTGAAATGTGTCTTGAATCTTGAACCAATAGGCTTTTACCTGCTGGTTTCAGATTTTTTGCCAGTCTCTTTTCTGAGAAACAAATGCAAAAATTACGGTTAGAGTCTTCGGGCTTCAGAAAAAGTCTACTAGGGTAATAACCAAAACTTGTAATGGGGTTCATTGCAAAGCTCTGTTCGAAGCATTTGGATTTTAACTACATCACTTGACTTAAAAGTCGCGATAATTGCTACACAAATAGCTTTGTCCATGACCACAAAACATGATATACATTAACTTAATAGGCCATCCGGAGCGCGGGGTACTGTCCGTCTGGCGTCGTGTTGTGTGCAGTTGGGATCTTTCCTTTGTGGTGAATGTGTCACTACCTTTTTCAATACATGTTGATCAATTAACGTTCACCCACTCACATACCGAGCATCATGGTTTAATTAGAAAATGCTGATCACTTTTAAAATCTGTTCGTTCGTAATGGCAACTACTTAGCAAAGCACTGTGGAGAACGTGCGCAATGTAAAGTTTTATTATACGAGTTTTGTTTTGTATTTCGAAATGTTGTTTTCCGTGTTCTTTTTCCGTTTAGTATGTCCCTATCCACAGGTCAAAGCAGACGGGTTGTATCGGGACCTTCGGTGTCGCCAAACTTACATGAGTATCAGGAAGTAATAAAAATAGAACTCAGAACAGAATTTTCATGCTGAGGAATAAAGCTGTATAATAAATACCTAAATAAATATATAAATAAATAATATGGCATAATAAAAAATATAAAATTAAGGAGATTAAGAAGTCACTAAAATGAATATAGCTGTGTAAAACGGCAATAGAAAAGTATTTCTTTAGCAGTACACTGAAACAAGACTGAGATAACACATATAGGTTTTTAAAAATTATTGATCAACACGAAAATACATAATAATAATAATGAAGAAACATAATTTTCATTTCAAACAATATTTTAGGATTATAATGTTTCATTTCTTATTTTCTAGAAAACGTTACTCTCAAAGCTCTGTAATACTTTATTCTCAAACCCTATCAGTTTGTGAGCTCAGCGTCTGTCTCATTACGGAGTGATGGTAAATCGCGCGGGCCGCGCCTGAAGGAGGACTCGAACCTCCGGTGGGAGCGTCCGTGCAATTCGTGACATGACGTCCCAGAAACGCAGCCATTCCCGTTAGGCGAGCGTCTTTCAAGCAGGTTTGAAGGGTCTACCGGGGAATAATTGTTGCTATAGGGATAGCGGATTATCCTTCCGAGAAATTTGTGATCGTGTCAGATGTAACCAAGAAACTCTGATACGGATCTGTAATCGTTTGATGCCGCAGGGGACAACTGACCGATAGGATCGACTGCACATACCTCGTCGCACATCGACATTTAATGTCAAGGCTACTGTTCATAAGACACGGATAGATCGCTTTGCAAAAGATACTTTTTTATTTATTGCACTAAAGCTGATTTTTTATTGATATGCTGAATACTATCGGGATTTGCCTATTTTCTTAAACCACAGTCGTTTATATTTGGACACTGTTTAGGTCACGCTGTTTATCTCAACTACTTTGGTGTAATTGTTCAAGCTGTTGATCCAATATAAATATATTTCACAATAAACGTCTTCGGATCAACAAAAATGTTCAAATGTTTGTTAAGCTTATGGGACTTAACTACGGGGTCATCAGTCCCTAAACTTACAAACTACTTATGAACTACTTACAAACTAGGACGTCACAAATATCCATGCCCGAGGGGGGATTCGAACCCCCGACCGTAGTGGCCGTACTGACCGTGACTGGAGCGCCTCAGTCAGCTCGGCCACCGCGGCCGGCTTCGGATCAACAGTTTATGGAATTACGCGAAAGTAATTGAGATAAACAGCGTGATCTACACAGTGCCAAATATGAACGACTGCGGCTTAATAAAATTGGCAAAGCCCGAAACTAGTCTGTTTTGTGTCCCAGCCTCGGCGCCGCTTTTGTATCCCACCCTCGTCGCCACTTTTGTATCGCATCCTCGTCGCCACTTTTGTTTCCCAGCCTCGTCGCCGCTTTTGTGTCTCGTTTCCGTCGTAGGTGTCGGTGGCCGAGTAGAAAGACCGACACAGGAATAAAGGATGCACGCTTGTGCAGGTAGAAGGTGACCAGCCAGTGGGACAGCAGAAACTAGAAACACTAGAGTAAATTAGAACGAGATATATATTGCACAGAATTTATACAATACTTAACTTTTACATAGCTCAGTACTGCAGAAGGCTGATACATAGTTGAGCTAGAGGCCTGCTTAGTGCCTATCTGATTCCGAAGTGTTAACTGGTTCCTATCTCAGTCCCAAGTGAACGATGTCGTTCAGAGGTGGCCAAGAGCGGAGTTGTAGCAGAGGGCGCTCGTAAGAACGCCGCGCCGTGCGTGCATGGCGGCGCGCGGCGAAAGTAGATGGCGTGCACTTTATACTTGTGCGACACCACAGTCTGCATTGCTTTGGTGCAATATATATTAAAATGTCTTTTCTAGAATATTTGAGAGTTGGAAAATGCAATGTATTAAAAACTTTTGGATCGCTTTTGCCACATCAGAAGTTATATCACAACAAATTATTTTGCTAAACAACAAGCAGTGATAAACGATGGACATGGACAACCGCATGGAACGATCTCGGTTTTACCGAAGATCGGCCGCGTCGGAGCGTCCGAGCGCATCGAAGCGCTATGCTGCGATGGACGAGGCCGTTCCCCGTCGGGGGTTCGTATTCCCCTCGGGCATGGACGTTTGTGCTGTCTTCAGTATAAGCTAGTTTACATATAGTTTATAAGTTTAGGGACTGATGACCCCCATATATATATATATATATATATATATATATATATATATATATATATATATATATTTTTTTTTTTTTTTTTTTTTTTTTTTTTTTTTTTTTTTTTTTTTTAAACCCGAAGATCCCCGTTTATGACTGTTCCCCCACAATGGCCAGGGGGCGTCGTGGTTAGAGGTTGTTGGCTTTCATATTGACATTCTAGTCCTGTACCCGGTGTTTGATTCCACTTCCGCACCTCCAAAGAATGCATTGCCGATACACTAACCACTCACATTTACATGTCTGTAGTGTTGGAGCCTGTTGTCCCATAACTCTGGAGCTTGCCGACGGCTACGTTGCAACAGAATAATCTGCGACCACACGTGTCCCGCAGTGTTGATGACCTCTTCGTTGCCCGTCGGATTGAACTGCTGCCTTGGATTCCCTCATGTCTGATCTCTTTTTTATTGAAAACCCCAGGTCGATGATTGTGGTAAGACTGGCCTGTAAAATGCCACGTGCTGTTACGTCAGGTAAACTTTGCTATAGTGTTACAGCGGAAAATTTTGACAGAGAAACTTGTTAAACTCTTGGACTGCTCAAGTAATCGCCAGCCAAGCTAGGGGGAAACGGGTTATCGACTCCGACAACACACGCTGAGTCGGCGAGTTGAAAGCCTACAGTCAACAGACTGTTGACTGCGACGGACGACAAAGAAAGCGAGAGGGTAAATTTGTCAGCCTGTAAACGTTTCATAACTACACGCAACTCTGCCAAAAGAGTAAATAAGACAGAGGGTACGTCAGCGGTTAAAGGGCTCACTGAGTGAACGCTGCACTCACAACTAGGTCACTTTCGGTCATTACGAACCGTCCCATACGTTATAATTTCAGCCGATTTCTACATATAAACTCCCACTTTTAGAAGTGTAGTCACTAGGTCTTTGGAATTGATGACGCTCAGGAGAGTACTCGTCGATCCAATGATCTAATCTATGTATCCAGCTTATGTCTCAGATAAAGCAGTACAGACTAGTAACCACTAGTCGCAACTAGGAGATGAGTCTGGACACAACTACTACGCTTCGAACTGGCCACATCTGGAGAGATGATGAACCGCTGTCTACCGTCTTCACAACGCTGAATATGGTTGTTGCCTGAGGCCAGCTCAGTCTTCTTTGTTTGGTTTCCTAAAGGCGAATGATACTTTCGACGCGCTAGTACTCAGGTGCTACCCTATCAAGAGATCAACTCTCACCACGGTATCCGACTCCAGTAGTTCCACGCCTGGACCCACAAGCAGCTGCATAGACCGTAGGAGGGATAGAGGACTCCACATGGCAGTCTTTGCTTCAACACCCAGACGTCGCGGCGCGGGCACTTCCGTCCGAACGGTACAACAGCCGGTCCAGAGAAGACGCGGCGAGACGGCGAACTAACGCGGCCGAAGGAGACGCAGCTGCTGATCTAGCTCCTGCTGAACTAGCGCCTAGAGCACGGAATTTTGTATTCAGTTGAATAAATTTTTAAACTCTAACACTGTTTTACTAGCGTCATCTGGCACTCCACCAGGTTTCACGCCTCATCCTGACATAAAACTGGCAACCTACCGCTCGGCCCCAGCAATATGTTTTAGCAGCTGGGACTGCTACACCGCAACAATGCATCCAGTGTCCCTTTGATTCAATCCCGAAGTATTTAGCAGCGGTTATAGTCAGCAACGTAGGCAACATTCGATGCAGATTGCAACTCAGTCACTTCCCACGGGACTGTATATTCAAACACGCGGTCCTCTTACAACGTGTTACCTCCCAAATCAAATGGTTGTGATATTCCAAGGTCTTCTTGGTGTTGTATTTGGGGTGATCAGTAGCGTATGAGGAGTCGCTGGGTACACAACACGGTAACCGCAGTTTCACTTGGCGGATAACTGGGACATCAGCTGTTTCACAAGTGACATGTTAAGGCCGCTGCTGTGGCCCCTCCAACAACTCTCCATGATGTTATCTATCAACAAGATGACATAAGGCCGCATGTTGGTCGCGGTGGCATGATCAACGGCGATGCAGAGAGTGTTGGGTTACTCCTCTGGCCAGCACGTTGTCCCAGATTTCTCAACCACAGAAAACATCCGGACATGGAATTCCGAGAGACTAACGCTATGTATAAGATATGTCACCACTTGTATAAAGGTAAGTAACCTACAAATTTAATCATGTACTATTTCTACTGTACTTAGGTGACCAAAGTAATGAGATAGTGAAAGCGATAGCGAAATACACACATAGAGATGGCTGTAGTTAGGAGTACACAACGTATGCATTATCAGAGCTGTCGTTTGCACGCTGGTAATTCATGTGAAATGATTTCGTACGTGATAATGCCCACACGATAGAATTTACGAGACCTTTAAGGCGGAATGCTAGTTGGAGCTAGAAGCATCGGCTATTCGATTTCAAAATTAATATCGAACGTTCGACGAACGTATCCGTCAGTACAGTAGGGCGCAATTTAGCGCTAATGTCTCTGGCAGCAGAAGACCGAATGGAGTGCCTTTGCTAACAGCACGTCAACAACAGCGTCTCTTCTGGATTCCTGGTCATAGTCGGTTGGGCCCTAGATGACTGATGAACCGTGGATTGATCACCTTGCTCCGATTTCAGTTGGTAGGCGCTACGAGTTGACAACAAGGCACTATCAAAGCTGGTGGTGGATCCATAATGGTGTGGACTGTTTTTACATGGAATGTATTAGATCAAATGTTTGTAGAACTTATGGGACTTAACTATGGGGTCATCAGTCCCTAAGCTTACAAACTACTTATGAACTAGCTAAGGACGGAACAAATATCCATGCCCGTGGGGGGATTCGAACCCCCGACCGTAGTGGCCTTGCAAACTGTGACTGGCGCGCCGCAGACCGCTTGGCCACCGCGGCCGGCGGAATGTATTATATCTTCTGTTCCAACTAAATCGACCATTGACTGTTTACTTTGAGATACGTGGAGTCTATTTGCTGTCATCCATACAACTATGCAGTTTTATGGATGAGAATGCACCATGTCATCGGACCATAATTGTCGGCTTTTGGATGAAGAACCTTGTAGACATGCCAGCGAATGATTTGGCCACGCAGATTGCCCGACAAGAATCCCATAGAACATTTATCTGATGTTAACTAGAGGTCAATTCGTGTTTAAAAGTAGGCACCGGCAACACGTTGTTAATTACGGACGGCTATAGTGGCAGACATCATTGCCTAATATTTCTGCACGGGACATCCAACAACTTGTCGAGTCAATGACAAGTCGGACTGCAGCACTTCGACAGGAAAAAAGGTGCAACAAGATATTAGAAGGTATCTCACGACTTTTGTCGTTTAGGACTATTTGCGCAATTAAGTAGAAGTACAGTATTTTCTAACTATCCTGATGGTGCAGTTTTAAAGAGCAGCAATGCATGAGATAATGCAATCCCGTTAACCACTCGTACTTAATTAAACTGTCTCACATTAACTATAGTCATCATCATTACTTTTCTAGCCTTCCTATAATTGACCCAGGAAAGAAAGTAGGCAGTACTGCGTACTATTAAATAGGTCACGGACTAAGGTTGTACCTCACATGTTCCGTTCGTTACATCAAGTGATAGGTTTAACCACAGCTTTTACTTCAGCACTACGTCGAAGATACCGTTTGAGTTACTTAGAATGAGATGAGGTCTTTCCTGAGAAATACAGTGCAAGATAAGTGCTGTTTCCAGGTACAGTAACATGCTCCGCAATAGTTTGTAACCAATGGGTGCTATTACAATGTCGCCAGACTGGAAGTAAATTAATTGTATAACGAAGGTTTCAGCCTCTCCACATTATTACCACGATCTGGCCTCCTGACAGCATAATCAGTGGTTCTGTTAACAGCCAGCATGAATCATGTACACACACGCATGGCTGTTTCGAAAGTTTCCGTGTCCAGTTTCACTGGCCCACCCACAAACTGAATATCTGAAAGTACGACGATACTTTCACATGATTTTTTACGAGTGGCGGTATCAAAAACGTGTATTACTGAATAAAGAAATTCATATAACAATGTGTAGAACTAAAAATGCGGTAACCGTGCCAAAGTAGCTGTTTCAGTAATGAGCACAATGTTAATATGCCCGTGAATATTACAGAGTAGAAAAACAGATTAGTCATTTTGATTTCAACTCTAAAAATGAGACTATAGATTCTAGCTACCTCCCAGTTTATTTCGAAGGTACATACTGTACCTTTTACCATATTCAAGGGAATTAATTATAATACTCGATTACTTTGCAAGAGTCTGTGTAGAGCAGTTCTCCACAAAAAAATTACGGTAAGATAAACAAAAACAAATTCTTGGACGTTCGAAATGTACATGAAATACGACAAATTATTTCGCCTTACAGTACCTTTTCAGTGAGCGTTCTTACTGCAATGTTTAACGATTAATGATCGTGAATTCTCAAATATATGAAAACGCTGCCCTTATGCATTTTCTGCCGGTAACTTCTAAGAAGCCTTAATTACACATACCGTACGTTATGTGTGTAACACATGTCAATGGAGCCTCGTTGCAGGAAATCGTATATACTGTCACATTCTCAAATACTGATAAGTTGCCTCTGCTTTTTGCATAATACTGTGGAAGAAAAAAACCCATAGTTAATAAGTATTACACTGATATTGATTCTATCAAAATATATCGTGGACTTGTCACATTCTTGCGAGAACATCACCCCCCGCCCCACTCCTGCCAACATTTCAAGGTTTCGTTTGTCGCTTTCATGATGGTGTCAATGTGAAATCAGTAGCTTTACGAGAGTTCTGAGCTGTTAAGCTGTGACCTTTTTTTTTTTTCCCCTCAAGTATCTACACCTTGGTGTTTCAGGTATGGCGCCGCACGGGTAACTGAGCGGTCTGGAGCGCCACGTTGCGGATCACGCGGCCTCCCGCGTCGGGTTCGAATCCTCTCTCGGGCATGGATGTTTCTGTTGTCTTTAGTATAAGCTAGTTGACAAGTAGTTTGTAAGTTTAGGGACTGGTGACACCGCAGTTAAGTCCCATAAGTTTTACAAACATTTGAAACATTTTTTGATTAAATTGTATGACGTATCAGAAGGATGACACCAAATGTTCAAAATGTTCAAATGTTTGTAAAGCTTATGGGACTTAACTACGGGGTCAACAGTCCCTAAACTTACAAACTACTTATGAACTACTTACGAACTAGGACGGCACAAATATCAATGCCCGAGGGGGGATTCGAACCCCCGACCGTAGTGGCCGTGCAGACCGTGACTGAAGCGCCTCAGTCTCCTCGGCCACCGCGGCCGGCAGGATGACACCGAAGAGCGCCACGCTTTCTCATCAATACAGAGGAAGGTTGTATGCAACTATGAGCTAAATTGAAAACGTCTGCGTGAGAATGACAGATAATTGTGTTGTTTCTAAGAAGTACATTATGTGATCAGAAGTATCCGGACACACCCAAAGACATACGTTTTTCATATTACGTGCATTGTGCTGCCACTTACTGCCATTACTGTATATCAGATACCTCAGTAGTCATTAGACATCGTAAAAGAGCAAAATGGGGCATTCCGCGGAACTTACGGAATTCGAACGTGGTCAGGTGATTGGGTGTCACTTTGTCAGAAGTCAGAACGCAAGATTTCCACACTCGTAAACACTCCTAGGTTTACGGCTTATAATGTGATAGTGAACTGAAAACGAGAAGGGACACGTACAGCACGAAAGCTTAAGGGCGACCGCGTCGGTTGACGACATAGATTGCCGACGACTGAGGAGAGTCGTACAGTGTAATAGACAGGCATCTACCGAGACCATCACACATGAATTCCAGACTGCATCAGGATCCACTCCAAGTATTATGACAGTTAGGTGGGAGGTGAGAAAATTGGATTTCATCATAGAGCGGCTGCCAATAAACCACACACCACGCAGGTCAGTGCCAAATGCAAACATTAGACGACTGAACACTAGAAAAACGTTGTGTGGAGTGATGAATCACGGTACACAATATGGCGATCCTATGGCAGGGTGTGGGTATGGCGAATGCCCGGTGAACGTCATCTGCCAGCATATCTACTGCCAACAGTAACATTTGGAGGCGGTTGTGTAATGGTGTGGTCGTGATGTTTTATGAAGGCGGCTTGCACCCCTTGTTGTTTTGCGTGGCATTGTCACAGCACAGGCGTACGTTGATGTTTTAAGCACCTTCTTGCTTCCCACTGTTGAACAGCAATTCGGGGATGGCGATTGCATCTTTCAACACGAACGAGAACCTCTTCATAATGCACGACCTGTGGCGGAGTGGTTACACGACATTGCCGGGGTGGAATAGCCGTGCGCAGTAAGGTGCCTTGCTGCGGTGCGCGCGACCGTTCGCCGTCGGAGGTTCGAGTCTTTCCTCGGTCATGTGTGTGTGTGTGTGTGTGTGTGTGTGTGTGTTGTTGTTGTTGTTAGGATAAGTTAAAGTAGTTTGTAAGTTTAGGGACCGACGACCACTGTAATCAGGTCCCATAATTTTACAAACATTTGAACCATTTCTACATCTACATGGGATACCCTGCAAATCATTTAAGTGCCTGGCGGAGGGTGCATCAAACCACCGTTATACTATTTATCTCCCATTCCATTCTCGAATAGCGTGCGGGAAGAAAGATCACCTTAATCTCTTAGTTCGAGCTCTGATTTCTAGTATTTTATTCTGATGATCATTTCTACCTATGTAAGTTGGAATCAACAATATATTTTCGCATTCGGAGGAGAATGTTGACGATTGGAGTTTCGCAAGTAGCCGACGACGCAGCGATAAGCGCTGTCGTTTTAATGATTCCCATCCCAGATCCTGTATCATTTCCGTAACGCCGTCTCCCCTGTATCGTTACAATACGAAACGAGCTGCCCTTCTTTGCACTCTTTCGATGTCCTCCGTCAAACCCACCCGATAAGGATCCCACACTGGACAGCAATACTCCAAAATTGGACGGACAAGCGTAGTGTATGCAGTTTCTTTTGTAGTTCTGTTGCATCTTTTAAGCGTTCTGCCAATAAAACGCAGTCTCTGGTTCGCCTTTCCCACGACATTATTTACGTGTTCTTTCCAGTTTAAGTTTGGTATACCACATTAACACTCCTGTAAAGGACTGGCCTGCACAGAGTCCTGACTTGACTCCTAGAGAACATCTTTGGGATGTTTTGGAACGTCGACATCATGCTAGGCTTCACCGACATACAGCGACAGTTGAATACGAGATGAACAAATTGACGCAGGACTCTTGTGGTCTACTGTGCCAGGAAACAGCCTCAAATTGGCCATATCCACAGCGTACAATCTCTGCGTGAGATCTCGGCTGAAAACATCCTTCTATGTTAAAGACCTTTCGTATTCATACCTATAAAATGCAAAAATTACATTTGTGTAAATTTGATCACAAACAAAATTTACAATGAAATTAACATATTCACTTTGTGGGATTATCAAACGGCACTATTATTTGAATTGATATATAAAAACAGTCTAGAGTTCAATGGATTATTTATTTAGTCAACTAGTTTCGGTCCTTATTATGGAATATCTTCAGGACTGTAGCTCCACAACATCAATGAAACTAGTTGACTAAATAAATAATCCATTGAACTCTAGAGTGTTTTTTTATATATAAATACAATGAAATTGTTCCACCAAATTTCGTAAGGACGGCCACAATATGTCGTCAAAAAGTCCTCTTTTCATCTTGAGGTGAGTACCGCTGAAGGAAGTTCCTAAAAATATTTTTAACGCCACCGTACCTTTCACTAAAAATGTTCAAATGTTTGTAAAGCTTATAGGACTTAACTGCGGGGTCATCAGTCCCTTAACTTACGAACTTCTTATGAACTAACTTATATTAAAGACAACACAAATATCCATGCTCGAGGGAGGATTCGAACATCCGACGCGGAAGGTCGCGCGATCCGCAACATGGCGTTCCAGACCTCTCGGCAACTCCCCTTTAACTCATGAAGATATAAGGGTTGCATACAAAATAGTAGTCACACTGGTGCAATGTCATATTGGCGAGTCGACGATTTGCGATCTGTTTTTACACAGCGAAGACGTGTGAGACGAGTTTGTACAGAAAGCGGGAATAGTACACTGTCAATCTACTACTGTTTGTAGAGCACTGAATGTCATAGCAATAATACAATCGCCCTATCATCATGTTTACAAATATAGAGCAACGTATTGGCTCAAAACTGAAGTGGCACTTGGTCCTTGTATGTGATAATATTTCCAGGGTCTGTGTGAAGCTTGCGGTGACGCAGCAATGCCACACAACACAGTCGCACGATGGGTTAAAGCGTTCACATTAGGAAGAGAGGCTGTCGATTCCGTACAGGACGATCCCACGTGTAGAATAATACCGTTCAATTCCCTGATTCCTTGTGAACACTGATCGCTGGACTGGGTGTCAGTTAACAGTAAAAGTCGGAATATGTCACAAAACTGTGTCCCACCTTTTCAACGACGTTCTGGGTTACCGTAAAATTTCAGCACTTTGGATGTCGGAGGTGCAACAATGACCCCGCTATGTCGACGCACAGGATTGTTGTGCCTGTAGCAAACGGAATGTTGCGACTTTCTTCGAATCATAGTCACTGTCGGCGAAACCAGCGCGCAGCCCATTGAATGATGACATTCCTATTCTCCTAGTTCACAGAAAGACCGCTACTCTAAATGATGTGAAGGTGATGTTCATTGTAGCGTATCACATTGATTGGAAAATACAGCATCACGCTGCACCATCAAGAGTGATGGTAGACGCTGCCTATTACTGTATGACCACCTTCTGGCCGCGCTCAGATTAAAACGACGATATTTCATGGAATAGCAACCAATTATTCAGCGTGAGAATGCACGATTCCACAGTGCTGTTTCCGTCCACGAAATCCTGCGTCGCTGGTAATGGGAGATTTTGGATCATACACTGTACTCACCCGAACTGAATCCGTGCGATTACGACATCTTTGCCAAAGTGAAAGAACCACTGCAGGGGATCCCGTATCACACCTTAGATGACATCCTTGCCATAGAGCGGTCAACAAGGGACATCAACAGAATTAGTAGCGTAAATGGTAAACGACGTCTTCCGTACATTTGGGCAAAGGTCATAAATAATGGGAGCAATTATACCGAAAGCGTGTAACTATAAATACCTCTGTCAATAATTTAAGGGAGAAGAATAGTTTTCGTCAGTCCAGACCTTTGTTCTTTTCTTCCAGCTATCCATGGGAATTAATTGTAAGTTGTCTTGTATCATAACCAAGATCCAAATCGTAATACATTCGCACTCACTACTATGGTTACTATGAAATTACTTGATAATCAGAATTAAGATTTGCCACAAGGGATGGCTTAGATTTCTTTACGATAGTTTTCAAAAAAGATTAATAAATGGTGCATTCTGTGGCGCAATCCCGCAACTGAACTATTGGTCTGAGTAAGGTAGATTACAGCGTTTCTTCGCCACAGCACTAGGAGAGGAAGGGTGGCATGTCCACTGGCCCTACCGTTTTTTACTGCCAGTAAAAATTCCTGGCACAATTTTGATACCAGACTGAGTGTACCTGGCACCACGCTGTAGAGAGTGACACGAAGAATAATCTCGCCCTTCCTACTGTTTAAGATATTGTCGTCGGAAAGATCATTAGAGATAGTCGTATCAGAATCTCGAAATTCCTCAACATTTTATAACGCACTTCCTTGAAGAAAACGAGATATGAGGAAGGCAGAATGTTTCAGTTAATATTATTCGACAAGGATCTACTGTTTCATTGCAATGTTATTCATAACAACGAAATGGGAGTCATATTTTACAGTGTAATTCGAAAGGCATCGGTGGAGATTCGCCTTTGTGACCACATCCAGATCACAGAAGCAGCACTCTACTTAACATGTCCAGCACATGAGTTGGTATAAAGACTTGTAGACATTTATTTAGGTAATTTACGTCATTATACTATCGAACACTTTGTCATAATAAAAATAAGAATTAATTGTTTAAGGATCAATTCTAAAAAGGGTTATTACTAACATGCAAGAAAATTTAATTCTTAAATATGAATCTTTCCATTCTTACTTTTTATGGAATGTGGTCTTCTACTGGGAATTCATAAATTATTCGACATAAACCGAATGTTCTATGTCTGTGTTTAACGATGTAACTAATAGGTAGTAGACATATCGAAGTTTTTGTCGTCTGCGTGCGAGACGTGGAAATTTTGTGATACATTGAATAACACTTAAACTGCAAAAACATTATCATTATTCACACGGATTTCTGTAGTTTTTTTTTTTTTGCCCTCTACTTTGAGTCCGCTCCCATAGTTGTCGTCCGCTGACATTTATGCAGGTAAGTTTGTCAAATCGCCTTACGTCCTGCAATACAACCGTCTCATGTATTTCTAAACCATTTTATGCATCAGACAATATAATTTCAGGATTAATACAATGATATTTGCAAGTAAGTTTTATAAATTGCAGGTAAATAAACAGCTGAAATTATGTAAAATATTCAATTTTGAGTGCAAAAATTATTTAATTGTTGGCAAAACTTTATGCAGCTGTAAATTTCACAATGGAGCATGTCTGCAGAAGAGGAGGACGTCTGTATGATCCAAAAATTCATTCTTTAAATTCACAGTTTTCCAGTGATCTGGCATATTTGTTGTTAGGAGCGTTGACCTGTTAATAAATTTGTTATGTGTTTGATATGAATTAAAATTTCCCCTAAAAACTTGTTTTATGTAATTCGTAGAGAGGATGTGTGTGGCATTGTGTTTATTTTTGTAAAATAATCGTTTAGAGAACTCTCTTAAAGCGATATAACTGTACACATTTTATTTTCCTGACGTGAGACTACTGGCTTCCACCTACTGATACTAACGAGGTTTCTAGTGCGAAGAATTAGATCCGGATATGCCAATGGGGTCTGATTCATATACAGGTTTATTCGCTAGAAGTTCAGTATGTCTCTGTGCATGTTCTTGATGTCCCTTTACCTGCAGTGGTAATTTTATAACTTCGACGCTGAACGCGAATGTTCCCTATAATGTGAAATGCATCAGTAGTTAAACTATGAGAGCATCACGACTACATAATAACAACTGCTTTGACTGTAAAGTTTGATCCAAGAAATGGAACTTCGTAAGTATATTGGAACTTACCGTTAGCGTTGCGGTCGCAAGATCCGCGGTCTAAAATAGAAGGGCAAGTAAATGTGAAATCATTTACGAAAAAGTCAATAAGAGTAGTATCGACGTACTAATAAACAAGCGTTAATAAAACTACTCCAGAACGTATAGAAATTGATAGGTTAATTAAAATGTCACAAAATTCGTTTGACGTTCGATGAATGTAAATTTAAGGTAGATATAAGCAGCCGGGAAGCTCAGTATTCTCAATCAACCAGCATAGCATCGTTTGATCTACGTATGACCACGACATGCTGAACGTAAATGGAGAATACAGGAGACTGACAAGAGGAAGGAACCTAAGCTAAAGTGTTAACAACAGGAGGGACAACTGAAGACAACCGTGGAACTTGTGTCATCACTAGGAACGTCTGTAATTCGGTAATGGAGCTGCCAAATAATAGAGATCAAGTGTGTTTTGACGTCCATTTACAATTATAGTTGGCTCATGAACTAACTGTTCGAAGTAATTCTTAGGGAATGCGTGGAGTACAATTTCGCACGATGTTTTATGCGTAACTCCTGATTTGAAAATATAATTTCGTCAACAGATAGAGAGTAAATTAAAATCACAGCCTACTATTATTGTGTGAGTCTGGTACGTGTTTGCAATTAGACACAGCTTTTCTTTGCACCTTTCTGCTATTGTATCATCAGAGTCGGAGGGGGGGGGCGGTAAAGGGAACAAATCATTAACTTTTTACGATTTTAGAATACTACCTCTACCCATAACAACTCACAGAAACTATCAACTTCAACTTCACTACACGAAACACTACTTTTGACGGCGACAAACACGCCTCCACCTGTTCTGTTTAATCTGTCCTTTCTGAACACAGTTAGATATTTTGCAAAAACTTCCGTGGAATTTATTTCCGGCACTGACACTATTCTGGTTCTCATTTTACATTTTCACGAGTAACTTGTTATTTTACTGAAGAGATAAAATTGTAACCTTTCTGAAGATGATGACGTAGCTCATTGAAACCGCTATAAACCAAGAAATAAAATAAATTTGCGATCTTGGCTGAAGAAAGTGTACATTATATAAATTTTCGATAGCTCTTCATTGGCTTAATATGCCAGTTAACCGTTAAATCTTATTCGTGCCCAAACAATTATCTGACATCCCTCAGCATACTCCAAACTCGGACGCCATATTAAAAGTAGGCCTCAGCCTCGACCCCTATGGTTCTTTACTAGCTTTTTTTTACTTAACTAAAGTCATGGTACAGTGGGGCACAGATGGCGCAAGTATATTTTCACCTAACATAGCATCCACAATCTGTCGCAGTTGAGAGTGAGTGATTGCGTATTACTGCCCAGTGGCATCACGGACGTTAGAAATTTGTAACTAATATATTTTGGCTTAAACCACGACCTTATTAAAGGAAATCTTCTGAAAATCGCAACCGTTAAAATAATAATAAAAAAGCTTTATATAATGGCGATTTGCACGAAATGTACGTCCAGTACTTTACCATTTGTCTTTCTTAGCGGATGAGGTAACACATCCACTGAGAATGGGACCTGTTCAAGGATATTAGAATTAGAATCGCCTTACAGTCCAACGGTTTATGTTTCACTAAATCGCTTCAAGTTTCCTCGGCTATGCCTCGGCATATTCTTTCTCCTGTCCTTCTGTCCTTGCACATCCCAGCCAGTGCCACTAATATCACCAACCTTCTCAAGTCACTTTCCTTTCGCGAGCTTAAATTCATTACAATCTTGTGAGCCTGGTCATATAAATATGGTCTGCTGATACGATACGATTTTTTTAAATCTCTCAAACCATTACCGACAAAAGTTCCAACTACCGAGTAATGTTTGAAAGTTCAGTAAGGGAATATTATTTGTAACTTTCTGCATGACGCATTCTAGATCATAATTTCTTAGCTCGTTTCAGCCAGTGAGAGCCATTTTCAGACCGGAAAAGTCGTTGTAGCAACTACTGTGTGTCGTCATGTAGACGATGCACATCTGCTGCATCGCAGCATATTATATAACGAGGTGACTTACTCCGAAGCTCGCTTTTAATAATATGGTACTAGTTGTGATGTAGGTCGTGTAATTTAGAAAGAATATACAAAAAACTGTGGTGCCACCACGACATCATAATGCCGAATTTTACTAGATCGTTACCCGCACACTTAAAATATTACATACATTCAAATCTCTGCATATTAATAAACTAAATGCCACTCCCACAATAATCACTTTAATCTGTGTGTATACGGAGACTGTTCTCAAAACCTTCTGTAGGGAATTTGAACGGCTTTCGACAAGTGAGGAACCAAATCAAATGTTCACATGTTTGTTAAGCTTAAGGGACTTAACTGCGTGGTCATCAGTCCCTAAACTTACAAACTACTTATGAACTACCTTATACTAAAGATGACACAAACATAAAATCCCGAGGGGGGATTCGAACCCCCGACCGTAGCGGCCGTGCAGACTGTGACTGGCGCGCCGCAGTCCGCTCGGCCACTGCGGCCGGCTATGTGAGGAACCTTCGTGTGTATAATTTATTATCAGTACACCAGTCAAATCGACCGGCCATAGATATTTTGTCGTATCAAAAATGTTCAAATGTTTGTAAAGTTTATGGGACTTAACTACGGGGTCATCAGTCCCTAAACTTACAAACTACTTATGAACTAGCTAACACTACAGACGGCACAAATATCCATGCCCGAGGGGGGATTCGAACCCCCGACCGTAGTGGTCGTGAAGACCGGTACTTGCGCGCCTTAGTCCCCTTTTTTTTTTTTTTTTTTTGTTTTTTTTTTTTTTTTTTTTTGCTCTATGTGTAGTTCTGTTCGTTGCGGACGTTGTTCAAGTTTGTTCGTTTTTGTTCGATGTGTTCTTGGCTCAGCTTTTTTATTACAGAGGCCGTTCAGCCCTCTGACCGGGCGCGCTGAGCCACGGCGCCCGGCGTCCCCTCGGCCACCGAGGCCGGCTTTGTCGTATCTTCGTGAAGGCGGGACGGGCTACAAACCTGTTCCTAAATGGCTATCTGATAAATCTATGTAATTCCGTTTTAGCTTTACGCAGACGGAAGCATATTGTTGTTCACAGGCTATACTTCTGTGAAGAACTTTAGATTGAAAGTAGCTTTTGCATGATGTGTCACTACCAGCAATAAAGCGCGATGAAACTTGCACCATAGATAGAAGAAACTGCTACAACATAGTACAACAAGTAACAGAAAACACAATAAGCCGAACAGAAATAATAATTATACTAAAATCATCGACATTTATCATGCCTGGGACTGAGAGGCATAACAGTAAACTAAGAAACACGACCTCCATGTGGAGAATTGCAACGTAAGTATGAAATCAGTGGTCAATGCCACAACAACAAGTAACTGTTCGCCAGAACGCCTATCAGCCTCTTGTCATGGTGAAAAACTACTAAGCAGAAGTTCTGAAAGCCACTCCTGTGACACCGAGGGGCAGCGTGGAACGCTGATGAGGACATAAATCTAGGCCACATGCGGTCAACGCAAAATAACGACTTAGCATCAGACAGACGGTAATAAATAGTCCGACCTCCAAGCCGCGATTCCTCTTAGTTACAATGAGCCAGCAGAACGCAAAACCTGCGAAGTTCTGTAAGCCACCCCCCCTTCCCGACTAACCTAGCTAACATCTGTGAGTAAGACACAAGGGCCTTCATTCGTCCTCTGGCTTTGAGGTCTTGATGTGAGCCTGCAGCGTCGCCTAAATCTTGTACAGAATTTCTTAAATTCACTCAAGCAGACCGCATTCGGCGTTAACAGGAGCTCTCAGGAAAAAATGCCAATACCGAGTGCATCTCCACCTCGACGGCATTCTGCATTCCAAGAGTTGTATGCGTCCACCAAGTCACCTACGGTCAATAATAAAATGTTTGCAATGTAATACTTCATGCCGATAAATCACTATAAGTACACTTTCTTCAGCCAAGATCGCTAATTTATTTTATTTGCTGGTTTTTACCGGTTTCAATGAGCTGTGTCATCATCTTCAAAAATGTTACAATGCTCTCCTATCTTCAGTAAAATAACGAGTTACTCGTGAAAATGTAAAATGAGAAACAGAACATTGTCAAACTATTAAAATGCGCATTATTAAAACTTGCATCATCAAAGTGGATCGTCATCTGCATTGCACGCTAAAAGGTTGTGCATGTTCTTGGCACAAGTAACAAGGAGACTAAAACAAGTAAACATTCTATAGGTGTGCTGCTATAGCACACCTATAGAATGTTTACTTGTTTCAGTCTCCTTGTTACTTGTTTGCTGCTATAGCACACCTATAGAATGTTTACTTGTTTCAGTCTCCTTGTTACTCGTTTGCTGCTGTAGCACACCTATAGAATGTTTACTTGTTTTAGTCTCCTTGTTACTTGTGTGCTGCTATAGCACACCTATAGAATGTTTACTTGTTTTAGTCTCCTTGTTACTTGTGTGCTGCTATAGCACACATATAGAATGTTTACTTGTTTTAGTCTCCTTGTTACTTGTGTGCTGCTATAGCACACCTATAGAATGTTTACTTGTTTCAGTCTCCTTGTTACTTGTTTGCTGCTATAGCACACCTATAGAATGTTTACTTGTTTCAGTCTCCTTTTTACTTGTGCCAAGATCATGCACAACCTTTTAGCGTGCAATGCAGATGACGATCCACTTTGGTGATGCAAGTTTTAATAATGCGCATTTTAATAGTTTGAGAATGTTCTGTTTATCATTTTATATTTTCACGAGTAACTCTTTATTTTACTGAAGATAGGAGAACATTGTAACATTTCTGAAGATGATGACAGCTCATTGAAACCGGTAAAAACCAGCAAATAAAATAAATTAGCTATCTTGGCTGAAGAAAGTTTACCTTATATAAATTTTCGATCGCTCTCCATAGGTGTAATATGCCAGTTATCCGATAAATCTCGTTTGTGCCCTAACCATTATCTGGCGTTTATCAGCATACTGCAAACTCGGACATCATATTAAAAGTTGGCCTCAGCCTCGACCCCTATGGTTCTTTACTAGCTGTACAAGTGATATGTGTAACATGCAACGTCATCATGAGCTGAATGTGGGATGGCATGGTAGTCGTCTGCCGACGGATGTGAAATTTTATTTCGGCAATGGTGCAGATATTCGGTTTCGTACATTCAACTGTTTCCAGTGGCTATCATAAACTGTTCAATGAGGGTAACAACACACACAACAAACTAACTACCGTCCATTCAACCAAACTCGATGGACGAGGCTGGCGACATCTCAGACAGATCATCAATAGTGACAGAAAGGGAAGGGTGCTGAATATGACGCAGAGGGCCCGGGCTCGATTCCCAGAAGGGAACGGGGTGTTGTGTGTTGTACACATCCTCATTTTCATCATCATCGACATGCAAGTTGCCGAAGTGGCGTCAAGTAAAAAGACTTGCAGTAGGCGGCCGAACAATCCCACGCTAGATCTCCGTCCAAAGATGCCATACGATCATTTCATTTAATCGGAAAAAAGGTCTTTCTGCATTTGTCGCTATTCATCAGGGATGGATACTGTATCATTGTTAGGACATTACATGGTTGTGTTTATCACAAATTCAACATCACGCCGATGGGAATCACCGTGTGTGACGCAGACAAGTCAAACGGATGGATCCCGCCTGTAAAATACGTGTGCTCCACAATATGGTATGTGGTGCATTTTCCTGGTACTGAGTGGGCATCCTGGCTCTTCTGGAAACGAGTGGCCCACGAAATGTATAGCTGTTCGGGAACAATCTGCACCCATTTTGGCCTTCCAACACCCTTCCGCACATTTCAAGATAATAACGCGTCACCACATCACTCCCACGCCACACGGGAAGAGTTACAGGAACATGCAGGAGAAGTCCATAGAATGATAGGGGCCATCCCGGAGACCAGTTTTAAAACCTATGGACTGTATCTGGAATACAACATACAACATGCACCTACTGAAAGGTAAAGCAGTCAACAAACCGAGGATTGGTTTGAACACCACAGTGCTTTATTAGGCATGTTCCTGTTTGGAGGTGATACGCCGTTTTTATCCTCCGACCTTTGAAAGTGACTGAATTCGCACAAGACATGAAGATTTCTTCATTTAGTTAAGGATGATTAAAAACAATTTTAACTGCAGTTTCGTTACGTTATAGTGATAGGATTTTGCTTTCGTGATATTGATTGGTTAAAAATTGTCTAATGTTTGTAAACCTATTGGTCCTAACTGTCCCTAGACTAACGAACTACTTAAACTAATTTACACTAAGGACAGCATATACACCCTTGGCCCGATGGGAGGACTCGAACCTCCAGCGGGAGCGGCCGCTCCGTCCGCAGCATGACGCTCTAAACCACTCGGACGTTCCGCTCGGCCTGATTGGTTCAAGAGGAAAAAATATTAGAAATGTCTTACAGAAGTAACTGTAGCTTCTGGGAGAAGTAATAAGAGTGAAGATAGTGCTGGGAGTAATCGCCAGGCGGAAAGTACTAGTAGCGGGCAGCCCGGTCCTTCCGATACTCAGAATCAGCAGCAGAGGTGGAGCGAGCAAGGTTCTTGGCGTGATCAGCGAGCTGAAAGACGGAGAAGATTCCGGAACGGGAATAAGGGCTACCGACCCGATCAAGGCAAAAAAAAAAAAAAAAAAAAAAAAAAAAAAAAAAAAAAAAAAAAAAAAAAAATATCACGCTACCCGCCAACAGAAGGCGTGGAAATCAGGTCAGCTGATCCGCGCCACAATCGACCCCAAGACCCCGCCCCTAGCACAAGTCAATGACAATCTCTGCGGTTGATCGTCACGCGATCAACTTGATAGGAAAGGAGTAAATCCATGTCTAATTTCGTGTTCTAAGGTAAATTTAGTGATATTCTTACAATCAAGTTCTTAGTGCTGTAAATTTATACTGTATTTTGTATGCCTTTTGCAGTATTTTCTTTATGTGGTTTGTTTTAATAGTGTACTTTGTTACGTCCGTCCTTTGTATATGTGTTTGTTGTGCGATTTTCACTTCGCAAAATACTTTTCAGGTTGTGTATCATATGGTGCACGCCGTTTTTGGCGTAGTACACAGTAACTTGCCAGTTCCACCTGGTCAGCTGTTCGAAGCGGGTTATCTTGACACTCCGTTTTATTATAAGTGTGACACATCCAAGTGTCTCTGTTAGCTAATAAGTCTGTCCACCTCACGAAATGGCTTGTTGTTCTTGGTGTCCATGTCATTAGTATGTTTCCCGTCGTGAATTGATGGAGTGTAACTTAAGTTGTGTAGGCCATGCTTAGGTATATTATTGTGTGATTTTGTTTCCGTAATTTGTTCCCTATTTATCGTTTAAATTGTGTATGCTCTTCTTCACTGTGAGTGGAGCCAGCCTCGTGAGTAGAGTGCTACAATTGTCACCCTTAATGTAGCTTTTGTGTCGGCAATCTCCCCGTTGAATAGCATATTAATAAGACGCCGTGGTAGGCGCCAACGCCGTTATTTTTAGGATTTTAGTTGCACGATGGTGCAATGTGGTGTTGATGCTTAGGGGCCTAGATAATTTTGTCTAAGGATTGTCCTATTGAGTAGCAGAAGGTGTGCAGTTCGGCCGGTAGAAGGTCGCTGGAGAGCACGAACGAAGGGGTTCACCTAAAATTTCATTTTACAATATATACCCTGGCCTGTTAATATAACCAATTTGTATTTTTTCAGATACGTTTTGCAGGAAAATTTTGTAAATTAAGGGAGGGGCGTGATCTGTGGAAGAGTCCAATATCACATTCAGAAGAGGAAAAATATTAGACGAAGAACAATGAGAAAACGGAGTTCAAGGAGGGCAAACTCCATGTCAAGCGACTGACAGTTTCAGATGAACAACCGAACATATATGCTGCCCAACATCACTTGGACAGTAAATCCGAAAGCTCGTCACCCACTAATTTGTCATTCTTAATTTTGCAGCATCATGGTGGTAAGATTGTATGAGTCCATTGTAAGTTATTAATACCATAGATCTCACTTAATTAGTTTAGGATTGTTTAACATGTATGGATTTGTATTGTTTATTTTATATGTTTCTCTTTGTGTTTTTTCTGTTGCCATTTGCAAAGAGATTGCCGTGAAAAATTCACCCCACATGGGTGTTATGTTTCTGTCACAAACTTGTTGACTGCTAACATTGTAGCGTAATTTAGATGATGCGCTTGTGTATAATTATGGGATGTTACTTATGTGATCTGATATAAGATGTCTTTTTATTTTATTCTGTCTAGAGTAACACGTGTAACTATGTTTTCTCGCCTCTGCGACAGAGATTTGTGTTGGGTATGTTTACACTAACCAATCTGGAACTTGCACCGCGAGGAATCAGGTCACCAGTCGCACCCAAGTGATTTGCACCTCGCGCAGTAGTTAGAGCAAATTGCGCTCGGGCTGTAGATAGTGGTTTGGTAGTTAATCTCTGCATAGCGTTGCATCCTGCATGGTTACTGTGACTTCCTGACCAAATTCCCCTCTCTAAAACTAACAGACTGTGATTTGACGTGGCTGTTGACATGCCCTATGGGCAGAATTATGATAGCTAAGACACGGTTGTTTGTACAGGTACTTGTTTTGTTTATTATAACTGTTACTCTCGATGTTCCATTAAGTTATAACTTCATGAGGTTTCGATTTTATTATTGTTATGTATCACTGTGTAATGTGACTTATAGGTACTTAGAACCTTGGAGTTCTATTCGCCATTTCGCTATGTAAAATGTTAATTTTATGTTCATGTGCATTAACCTAATGTGAGTTAGGGAGATTTCAAACTGCTGTTCAAGTCAGCTAGCTGAAAAACTTGTGTGTCAACTTTTGTTGTGTATAAATTTAAGTTAAATATGATGAACTTGGAACCAAAAAGTTTCATTTAATGACTGCTTTTGCAAAATCAGTTAATATTAATATTTGGCTTTTAATTTTAAAATGTTTTGTGTGAACATCTGTGATGTCTGTTGACCTCTGGGTGACCAAGCTCACTCGTGTGGACCCGAAATGATGGGGTCTTATTTTTATCAATTTATATTTGTGAATGTATTTCTTTCGTATGAATTTGGGGAGCCTTGTGTAAAGTCATAACCCCGTATAGGTTATAAGTGGACTCTCCATAAATTGAAGCACTGAAGTTTAGTGTTTCTTTTAGTAATAGTGTGTACCAAAGTGTTAACAGATAGTGGGAGTAACTGTGCCCTCGACGGAGCAACGCCGCCCATGCACTGTAGCCATCCGTACAGATACATTGCGGACATCCCAGGGGCCGGCTGGATTGCATGAGGTTTCCGCCTCATGACGGCACGGCGCGTGCAAAACAGGTGTCCCAGGGAGAGGATCGCCACAGGCTTATCGCCCCATTAGCAGCACCACAGACAAATATATACAGACGGGAAACCTCCATATGGGCCCGGTCCTACACTCACGGGTGCGGGCAGGAAGGTTTTCCAGCAGTTTTGTAAGATGTCCCATGATGGCGCTGCGGTCAGAAGCAGCCCTTTAAACTGGTCAAAGCAGGCGGCAGGTAGCAGCTCTCCCCACCACCACCTCCCCTCAAACGCCAGCAAGCTGGACACAGCCGCGGCCTTGTGGCAGGCGGCACGAGCTCTCCCCTCAGTCTCCCCTCCACGCTACCCTCTGACGTGCGAGAGGCATCCTAAGCCAGCGATCCTCCTGACACCTGCTAGCATCTTAAGGAACTACGAGGGGAGCGTAGGACAGTGGTTTAGGGGGAGGGGCTGCTCCTCTGTATATGTTACTCTGTGACAGCGGCCAGGAGCCGACGCTCACAATAGCCTCTCCTGTCACTGCCGGGGGTTCTTTTTCGCCTACGATAGCCACACGCTAATCCCTCGGCTCCACTTGCCTAAGAAAGAGGGGCCGGAAGGACTAAAACAGGTGTACTGACAACACCCTTCACCTTACTCTGGGAAACATTTGAATAGCTGGGGAAGGGAAGAAAACTTGTTAATAATTGCACACGCGGTGTGTACACTAGAGCACTCACTCATGCCGAGCACAATGGCATGAAGTAGGTGACAAAAGAATTTCTTTCTCTGACTGCAACACCCTCGTCTGGTCAAGGACCCTTGTTAAACTACTAACTCAGTAATTCCTCACACCAGAGGTCCCCATCTCAAATAACACTGTGGAGTAACGTCTCTCATTTTGTGATCAGCACACAAATCAACTCCATTACGTGTATGCAAGAAATGGGCATTGGAAGGACAATGTTATGAATCTTCTTCTACAAATTAAGTGGTCAATCTGCATGTGAGTACCAAGCCCACTGGTACTCGCAGACGGTCGAATCCTAACATGATGGGTAGTGTTGCAAAATGCACCATACCACCTTGAAGAAGAAGACGAGGAAAGTAACCTCATTACCAGGGGCCAACCATTCTCAGGAGGAGGAGACAAGGAGAAATCCTGAGAGCCTTGGAACAAGAGCTGCAGCCCAGGAAGAAACAAAAGGAAAGGTATCTTCTTGTATGTGCGGGTGTAGTGTCCTCCAAGTCGCCTATGGAAGATTGTGTCCCTCCCCCTTCAAAGGCTCTAGTCTACGATTCGATCCGAGAAAAACTGTGTTTATTTCTTAGAAATAGTGTAGGATGGACGACAATGTCAAAAAGTGTGTCAATGAGTGTTAAAGTGGTGTGAGCAGTCAAAACAGTGAACGCTCTAAGAGTGCGAAATATAACTCACCTGCTAAGATCCTCTTAATGAACGTTCAAATTTGGTCGCCCTCAGCAATTCCAAGCAAACAAATTATTCATTAAATATGGTTTTTATGATTGTGCTACTAAGCCTGATGCTATCAGTGTAATTTTCACTATATTTCAATTTTACATGATTCTAGAAACTTTTCATATATTTTGTTTGTTTGTTTAAGTGTCATTCAATGAATTTATGTTTTTGAGCATTACTGCCATGTTGAATTTTCACTTTGAGTTCAGCAAATTATAAAGTGAATTTTTTTTATCTATTTCATGCTTGCTGTTACTGTTGCATATGGAATGTTAGTGTGTTTTCATTTTCAATGAATCTTACAGTTGTGTGTTATTTTCAATGTTGTGTATGTTATGTATTGATGATTTGTTTATTATGTTTCTTTGTAATTTTGTATTGTTTATGTATGTTGTCCCAACCCTGTGGTCTCATCAGCCACATTTGCATCTCCATTGAGTTAGTATTTTAATATGATCTTATTTGTGTATAATGTGTAAATTTTGAGTGACATCCCTAAGCTTTTTTGTCTGGCTCATAAGGAAACCAGATGTTAGATTAGAAAAGTTGGCTGTCAATAAGGTAGTAAAATTGCCTCATCCTCCATAAAAATTTTCAGTCGACGAGGGGATGATGAAAGACGGCTGTCTGCCAGCTTCCCTGGGTTTCTAACTTTGTAATTTATCTAAATTCACTAGACGGGCTTCTTTGCTAAACGAGAACCCCTTTCGTTCGGAGGCATGAGGGATAGCATTTCATTTCATATTGTTAAATTTTAGTTTCTGTAGTACTGTGTTAATCTTGCTGGGATTTTATTATGCTAATAATTTATCATTCTGTCCATGAATGTGGCAATATGAACGCTTTCTCCGTGATGCCACTGTCCCTGTGAGAATGTGTACTTGCTTTATTCTGTATGTGCATGTATGAGTATTTTCTAGCATGGTACTCTGAGTGTATGTATGAGAATTTTCGTTGTCGGATGCTGGCTGCGCGCTTTGCATCTCTGGCTTCGTGTCGATAGTCGTTACCAACCTCTGCTTTTGATGCTACCAAAGAGGTTCCTCCATCCTTTGGTTACAAGTTGGGTTCGCAATGCCCGGTAGTGAGCCTCGGTAGGATACAAAACAGCAATTTAAAATAGACGGAGAGGAGATCGCGATGTACTAATGGAAATCAGAAATATACATGCATAATTTCTTGCCTGAAGGGTGTAGAAATAGACACAGGGGTAGGCGAAGGCTTTGTTCTAAGAACACACCATGTGGAGTACATATCACTCGCGGAAGGAGAAAACGGAAAGGAATATTTCACATGCACTATACAGAATAAAAATATTCCCATACATTATTCGCATCCCACAAAGCTAGAACGAAATTAAAACGAGTTCATACACCGCCAGCTAGTCTCACAAGGTTACCAATTCTCAGCCGTTATCAAACCGAATTAGTTACATATTCACCGCATTTACCTCCGCAAAATCACCGAAATGAAATTCAATACACGTCCGTACACGATTGGAGAAACTTATTCCGAAAAATGAACCCAAGTTCTGAAGTCTAGCTTGAACAAACCAGACAATGAATTGCTACCATCTCAAAAGAGGAAAGAAAATCATAACATCTTACCAGGTCGAAGCGCAGCCACAAATTGAAGGCCAGATGGCCAGCGAGCCCGCCACCAGGCCGGAAATCGCTAAAAACCCAAAGAAACCGAGGTTGAGGGGATGGCTTAGACTCGCGCGTCCTGCCAAGGCTCGCTACTGGGCATTGCCAACCCAACTTGAAACCAAAGGGTGGAGGAACCTCTTTGGTAGCATCAGAAGTAGAGGTTGGTAACGACTACCTATCGACACGAAGCAAGAGAAACACTAGTAGCGAGCAGCCACCAGCAGACGACGAAAATTCTCATACATACACTCAGACTCCCATGCTAGAAGATGCTCATACATGCACATACAGAATAAAGCAAGTACACATTCTCACAGGGACAGTGGCGTTACGGAGTAACCGTTAATATTGCCACATTCATAGACAGAATGATAAATTATTAGCATAATAAAATCCCTGCAAGATTAACACAGTATTACAGAAACTAACATTTAAAAACATGAAATGAAATGCTATTCCTCATGCCTCCGAACGAAAGGGGTTCTCGTTTAGTAAAAAAGCCCGTCCAGTGAACTTAGATAAATTACAAAGTTAAAAACCCGTCTTTCAGTGTGTATGAATATTTTTATTCTGTGTAGTGCATGTGAAATATTCTTTTCCATTTTCTCCTTCCGCGAGTGATATGTACTCCACGTGGTGTGCTCTTAGAACAAAGCCTTCAGCTACCCCTAACTCTGTTTCTATGCGCTTCAGACAAGAAATTATGCATATATCTTTCTGATTTCCCCTATTACATCGCGATCTCCTCCCCGTCTATTTTAAATTGCTGTTTCGTTTCCAAACTTGTACTTTGCATTCGGACTCCGTCAGTAAATTCTCTTCTAGCCTCGTACGACACCCTTTATTAGCTTGCTTATGAAATACTGCGTATTTCTAGGGGCTGCATGACGTATATCTTAGCTGATTTACTCCGACTTCGAATTTATTCCATTTTTTTCTGATTTTTGAAGACTGTGCTTCGTCCATCGGTGTAAACCCTTCGCCGGCCGCGGTGGCCGAGGGGACTGAGGCGCTCCAGTCACGGTATGCACGATCACTGCGGTCGGGGGTTCGAATCCCCCCTCGGGCATGGATATTTGTGCCGTCCTAGTTCGTAAGTAGTTCATAAGTAGTTTGTAAGTTTAGGGACTGATGACCCCGTAGTTAAGTCCCATAAGCTTAACAAACATTTGAACATTTGTAAACCCTTCCAATCGCTTCTAACTGCATTTTTTAGCTTCCTTATGATATCCTACGCATTTCTAAGGGTTGCATGCCGTAGCTATTTTTCAGAAATTGAATTTTTGTATTTTTACTGGTTTTTGGAACCACGTGGCTCCGAACTCCGACTTCAAGGGTTTATAGCTAGTCACTTGAGTTCTCGCCACTGCTCACACACCAGTGCCTTACTATTGTGTATTCGTGCTTCATAATCTATGATTCTGTTGATTTTTGTTGAAATGAATACGACCTTTACGCACCTTGCCTTCAGTGGGGTGCGAATATGTAATGCAGCAGACACGTGCCGTATGTCTCAGTAAGTCTGCATCCTCACGGTTTGATTTAAAATGGAAATTAATCTTGCTATTATCGCGTACCGTCTCAACTAAAGAAAGACGGACTAGAGCCACCTACGAAGTTCATTTTCCTTGTGTTGTCTAGTACATCCTGGTTCGCTGAATTTCGCCTACGATAGCGGCGCCTGCTTCTGCTTCGTATCAGCACACTGAGTTGGGTGAGTTTCGTTTTGCCTCGCTCGTTTGAGTGGCTGAATGCTTGTTGGCTGTAAATCCCTCCTCCGACGATGTTCAGTTCAGATTACTTTAATTTAATTTCGTAGTTCAATGAGATGCATTTTTATTGTTTAACAAAATCGGCGCCCCCATTTGCTCATGTTTAAACTGAATAAATGATTTATTGTCAGTTACATGCTATCCTTCTAATGAATATTAGTTTATGAATACCCTACCTTTTTTATTCAATATTGTTTTCCACCAGTGCTGAGAAGAAACTCAGATGCAAATTATCATGTTTTAATTCCGTCACGCCATAAATGTTCTCACAGCCATCTTCATGAAATGGCTTAGTTCGAGGTGTCTTGTATATTAATGATCGTGTGTAATTCTCGTGATCTACGACGTATGTTGGCCACCGTCTCTTTGCTTCCTGCTGCTAAAGTAAAGTTTGAGTCATTTCTAAATTCTGGGTCAGGGAACAAGATTCTGTTGCGGGAAGTAGTCAGTAGTTCACGCGATCCTTTAGCTTGTTTTACGGCGGGAGTTATATGTTTAAAGTAAGCTTTTACCTGGCTTCCTTCAACTAGAATTAATTTTACAATTAACAGTGGTCTTACAATGTGGAAGGTTACGTTTATAATTGACTGACTACCGCGCAATGGCTTATAGTCGCCGCCTCCCGCTCTAGGCCTCGTTTTGCTGTAGTTAAGAACGCATGGCTTCGTTTGTCGTCTGCGCTGGCGTCTGCTGGGTGGCCAGAGACAAGCTTACTTGGCAAGATGGCGAGGTGGCCGTATTCTTAGTGTCGTACCAATCTAATCTTGGACGAAAGAGGTGACGGGAAACCTCTCTGAAAGCGAATGTACAGGAAATTGTCTTCACCAGGTAGCAAGGGTTGGTAGGCACGAGGCTCTCAACGCACTTTGAGTAACTCTTAGTGCGCTCTACATCCGGTGTATGGCAGGGGAAGGTTTTTCCGAGGCCTTAGAGATTCACTCTTCATTCTGGCTCTGACGAATCATGCTGACGGGAAGGCATGCTGTTGGAACTTTGCTTTCTTTGTGATGAGGCAGTCTTGGTTTTCAGTGATAGTTTTCTAGAGTAATTCTTTCGCGCCGGCCGCGGTGGCCGACGGGACTGAGGCGCTTCAGTCACGGCCTGCACGGCCACTACGGTCGGGGGTTCGAATTCCCCCTCGGGCATGGATATTTACCCCGTCCTTAGTATTACCTAGTTCATAAGTAGTTTGTAAGTTTAGGGACTGATGACCCTGTAGTTAAGTCCCATAGGCTCTACAAACATTTGAATTCTTTCGCTATGCGAGGCGAAGTGTTTCTTAATTTACAGAACTCGAGTAATTGTTGTTGTTGGTTTTTGGAAGGGACTAAACAGCGACGGTTATCAGTCCCTTTCGAGTAATTCAGTGTAAAATTATTATTTTAAAATTCATTCCGGAGATGATTTTGTGTCAGGTTTGCTCAAGTTAGAATACACGTGTGTGGCCTTCAGCCTTTGTGTAAACTTAGTATGTTTCAATTTCCTTTGGGTTTTTGACTAACGTTTCCACGCCGCATCTGCATGCACGAGTATGCTAAATATTTTCTCAGATTTTATAGCTTGATTCCGTCTTTCCTATCTTGTATAACCAATTGCACCAGGTGCTTTCGTAACGGTCGTTACTTAAGCCTTGAGCCATGCTTTTATTAATACTAGCTTACTTCTATATGGAATCTCGCGTGTGCTTTACTTGGTTAGTTTAACCCTAGAACGGTCGGCCGAAAAATAGTGTCAGGAACGGTCGGGCTGGGACTGTGGGACCCAATAATTAAAATGCTTATGACAAGTGCCAGATAGTATTTACATCAAATGACGAGTTATTATATTGTTTAGGTCCTACTAAATGCTGTAGGGACATTATTTCACCGTTCTGAATTTCAAAATTACTGTAAAAAATTGTAGAAAATATACTTCTTTGTAGTATTAAATGTATGCACACTGAAGTACAAGTAAATTGGATTGAAATACAAATATAAATGAGAATAATTTTCAGAACTGAGAAGCAGACTTGTTGAATTTTTGTTGTATAAATCGAAATTGTGAATATAATGAATAGCTTGTGTGATACCGTCCTCTAAAATCATCACTTTTCGTAACAACCGACACAAACCATTTCTGCGTGCACCAAGCACAACAATATTTTGCAAATTTTGCAGAAGTATTTAGTTTTGCTGTTCTTGCACTTATAGCATCTTCCCCTTAATCCCCACTTATTTCACTATTGCTATCAAGATCACTGTTTATTTCGAAGTCTGGGTCCGCGTCAGAATTTTCAATTTCATAATCATCATCGTAAAAATTATTGCAAATTTCACAGCATGAAACTCTTTCTCTTGCAATTTTATATTTTACATTATTGACAATGATAATGTGGTGTTAGGACATCAGAAGTAGTTCACAAAGGAATTTGAAACTGGATGAAACACCAAATAAAAATAGGTTCGCACTGGTAGAAATCAGTAACGTAAACGGTCGGGCTAGGTCTGACAGACACTCCCCCTTTTTGGAGAACTGCCGAACATTGTCTAAACAATTTAAAACCTTATTCATGATGTTAACGCCTTCTCTTGCGTGTTCCATGAAGCTAGAAGAGCTCTCGAGTCAGATCAGCGACTATAAGCATATAAATTCATTGAAATATTAACTAGTGGGTCTCACAGACCCAGCCCGACCGTTGTAGGGTTAAATTAATTTCTGTTTGCGGCATGGTCGCACACCACGTTGCACTTAAGAATAGTTTACCGCTGCGTTCCCAGACATGATTTTGTTTAGTGTGCAATGTACTTAAAATTTGTGATCAAGACACCCGCCATCTCGGCATACCGATGCCGAAGCTTCATTTCACCACTGCTTTCGAGTGTTCCCGCATTGTAATGTACCGCCAATCATTATGCATGTGTCTGTGAGTGAATGAATGTGTTTTAAGCTACCCATTGTGTGTTTGCAAATTTCCTCCCACGTTACCTCCATATTTATAAATGGCAGAAACAATTTTATTATGGGTAGTAATCATATGATTTAATTCACTTTTGTACAAGGTGAGTGCTTAATTTGGTCTCCCCACATTTAATTGCTTGTTCACTTTTCTGAATAGATTATGATTTTAAAGTATCAAACCTCTGCTTTATGATTTCATACTCCCCGTCCCATGTTTAATTATCTATTCATTTATTATTTAACATTGATTCTGTATTTGTCAAAATGTTGGCTACTCCATTAAGGAGTGAGTAGTTAGATAAATTTCCGTTGCACATGTACTGTGGCCTCTCATAACGTAATCTAGAGCAGCAGTTAGCGTTTTAACTTACATTTGCAGATTTTAACTGCCCGAGATCTTGCTTACAGAACATAACATGCTACTTTCAAGGTCATCAATCCCCTGTCACCCGAAGATCAAAAGCAACTACAAAATGATTTAGATAAGATATCTATACGGTGCAAAAATTGGCAATTGACCCTGAACGCTGCGGTGGAGTGAACGAGCGTTTCAAGGCGCCTAGCTGCAGTACGCGTCGCTGCTGACCGTCGGAGTTTCGAGTCCTCCCTCGTGCATGGGTGTTTTTGTTGTCCTTAGCGTAACTTAGTTTAAGTAGTTTGTAGGCTTAGGGACTGATGAGAAGAGTAGTTAAGTCCCATACATTTACTAACATTTGAATATTTTACCCTAAACAATGAAAACTGTGAAGACATCCATATGAGCAATAAAAGAAATCCGCTAAACTTCATTTACACCATAAATCAGGGAAATCTACAGGCCGTAAATTCAACTAAATATTTGGGAATAACAATTACGAACAACGTAAACTGGAAATAACATATAAAAATATTGTAAGTAAGGCGAAACAAAGGCTACGTTTCATCGGCAGAACACTTAGAAGGTGCAACAGTTCTACTAAGAAACAACCTACACACCTCTTTGTGTCAAACTTTGGAGTATTGCTTCAAATTGTGGGAATCCCTCCAAAGGCGACTGACGGACGGTTTAGAGAAGTTCAGAGAAGGTCAGCTAGTTTTCTATTATCGCGATATAAGGGACAGAGAATCATGGAAATCATTAAAAGAAAGTCGTTATTCGTTGCGGCGAGATGTAGTTGAGAAATTTCCTTCGTCAACATTTTCTTCCGAATGCGAAAATTTTTTCTTACCACCCACCTACATAAGAAGACATGATCATCGCAATAAAATAAGAGAAGTAAGATCGAAAAAGGAAAGACTTGGGTGTTCCTTTTTCCCGCGCGCTATTATAGAATGGAAATGTAGAGAAATATCATGAAAGCGGTTCGATGAACCCTCTGTCATGCATTTCAATGTGAGTTGCAGAGGATTTATTTATATGTAGAAGTATTGAGGTTTGAGATCCGGCGAGAATGGTGGATGTTTAAGGTTAACCACACCTTTGTCAAAAGGAACTGTTTGACGATATTGGCTGCTTGTGGGCGAACTTTGTCGTGACCAAAAAACCGGGAACATTGCTGTGCGTACTCAGTGGAACGCTGTGTACACGTTGCATCGAACGGGTCAAAGTTTCAAGTACTTTGCAGCGTTTAACACGTTCGCTGCCGTTCACGCTCTGGCGCGTCTAAACGTTACTTGAGTCAAGTGCCGCTCACGCTGTGGCGCGTGCTGCGACCTAACATCCTATTATGGGTTGTTGTAAACTGGCATCGTCTAATAAAGCTGTATACTCTGGTAGGCACTCAGGGAAGAGTATAAGTGATATGCACACGTACGTGGTTCTAGTGACAAGCCACACATACAAATGGTGGAGTAGCCGAGCGGTCTAAAGCGTCTCGCTGCGGAGCGAGCGGTTGCTCGCCGTGGAGGTTCGAGTCCTCCCTGGGGCATGGGTGTGTGTGTTTGTCCTGAGGTTAGTTTACCTAGGTTTAAGTAGTTTGTAAGCTACGGACTGATGACCACGCAGTTTGGTCCGATCGATTTACAAACATTTGAACATTTTCTAGATCTCCGCGTTTGCATTACCGGCTACGAGCCACACACGCTTCTCATGATGTCATGATAGATTTATGTACTGTTTATATTGTTCATTTGTTATTGTCACAAAAATACAAATGCAGATAAAAAACCATATCAAAAAACTGAAAACTAAAACCAAGACATTCAGTGGCCTAAAACTATGAAAAGATACTGTCAAAATACGATCACGCGCCAGAGCGTGAAGTGGCATCTAGCATCATCGTGCCAGAGCGTGAACGGCAGCGAACGTGTTAACGTCGTTCCCTCAGGTAGAAATTCCTTGTGGATAATGCCTTGAGAATCGAAAAAGGTGATGGCAACCTTTTGATTGGTGATTTTTCCGATCTTACCTTTTTCTGACGAGGTGATGTCGGAGAACGCCATTCCAGGCATTTCCGTTCCGTTTCAGGGTCGTACCGGAGACAACAGGTTTCATCCTCAGTGACAATACGGTATCGCTTCCACCGATGCGACAAAATCCTGTGAACTCCTTATACGTGCCTGATTCTGATCGTCAGTCAAGGTATGTGGCACAAGAGGACAATACGTTTTTCTCTTACCTAACTTCCGGGTAATGGTTCGTCGCACGTCGATCACGGCCAATCTGCAGTCCATCCTCTATTATGCGCAACGTTAATCTACGATCGTTCGTGAGAAATGTCGTCGCTTTCTCAACGGTTTCGTCGCGGCGGTTAGTGGTCGTCCGCTACGGAGATTGTCAAAAACACTTTCCTAGCCTCCTCGAAAACGTGCCAACCACTCGTACACACACTTCATAGATACTGCTTGATCCCCGTAAACACATACTAGCATCTCAAGCGTTTATTACGTGTCTTGCCAAGTTTTTTAAAAAAACTTTAAATTTATCCTTTGATCTTTCATTGTCCTGTTCTCAGTTCAGATCCAACGCATTAAACAACTTCTTCCAACAGGTCTAACACGGAACACACACGATGCTCAATCGAACTATGGTGAGGGCAGGATGTCAACACCAGCCGCTACGCAGTTGCAGTGTCGTGATTCGCGTGTGTTGCCTGATCGACCGTTTAGACTTCATTCATCGAACTTTATTTTCAGATGTCGTATGTTGCAGTCGTTGTGCAGAAATTAAGAGGCTGAGTGTGTCGATGTGTAGTTAATCAGGACAATCTATGGAAACTACAGTTTTCGACAGAGCAAGCAATAAACAATGTTCGACCTTTGTCAAAATACAATGGATAGTATAGATGTATGGACTCCTGATTTTCTAGAAAGGGCTGGCTTCGATACAAGTTGACAGGTCACAGTACTTCTGCATAGGTTGAGCATTATACTGTAGACCGTATCACTATCTTCCCCCACCAGACAGGAATACGCCCACCAGAAAAATAACGACCCATATCAGTATACGAGATGATAGTATTAACGATCACAACCCTCCTAAATGGGAAGTCACAGACGAGTGGTCAACGAACTTGGAATATTAATAGTCAATATTGCCGGTTCAACAGCGTGTTCCAGCCACTTGTATGTGTGGCTTGTCACTAGAAAACCTGTCCTGATACAGATATTACAGAATACCACGTCGTACATAAAAAATCTAAAAAAAGTATTTAAAAATCGCAATTGATGCATCTACGTAACCAAAGCTCCCGATTATGATCATACTGTCGTATAATGACAGTAGCGCTTACGTATGTAAACATTTAAGCAACAGATTAGCCTCACAACTCCAAGGCCAGCTGGCTGCCTGGCTGTGCACCCCGCTGCCAACTAATCAATATGAGCTCCGACCTCCGCTATGTGCGATGCGCCGATTTCAGTGACCACACCTCAGGCCGTGCCTTTCTCTCTAGCGTGCATTAACTCTCGTCCAAAAAACAGATATTTTATGTTTATTGAAAACAGTACATACCATACAACTGATAGCACGAGAAATAACTATCGAAAACAATGATCAAAATAAAGCAATATAACTACTCTCAAATCAGTCGTCTCCAGCTTATGCCCCTATTTAAACATGAGAAACAGCATTTCATGAGCTCTCGCACAATCTTTGGTATAGTTCTCTGTCATTTTGGATGAGTGATTCGAACGACCAACAGACAACAGATTACTTTGAAAAAGTATTGTAGGGAGAATATTTATTCATACACGTCGTGCTCTACGATATTTGTTGTTAGAATAAATGCTTTCTGCGCTACAGATTTTCCTAAGAGCCATGTATATAATTTTCTCCTCTTGAACCAATCAGTAACAAGAATCCCACATCGTGCCAATGTTTCCGACCCACCATCGCCATAACATACCGAGACGGCAGTACACCTTATCTTAAAAACATCGTTAGATAGAAGAAATATATGCATGTGTGACTATAGGGAACAAAAGTGACCGTGTAGCAACCCGAAATCACAACAGTGCACCAGTGGTAGCAGAATGTTATGTCATGGGCGCCTTCCCACATCTGTTTGTGAGGAATTGTGATGCTTACTATGAGTCGGTTTTGTGAGAGCACATACACAAGCACGCGAAATGAACAGCGGGAGGCAGGTAAGCTGAGAAGCCTGTGCACACACACACACACGCACACACACAACTCTAATGGTAGCAACCACGGGCATGAAAAGCTGACAAATCACCTACTGAAGCCAAACAGAGATCAGACACATCCAGTTGCATTCCATAGTTATTTACCTGTAGGTTTTCATATAGGTATGAAAGAAGTGTTGCTGTTCTTTCAGTTACTTTCCAAGGTCATCAAACTACACATTTACCATATGTAAACACGAGCCATTTAGGATTCCTGCCAGATTTATATAAAAAATGGAAATAGTAACAATAAAAACTTTTATTTACTTTTTTTTATTATACATTCATGCAGAACACAAGGAGAGACTTGAGTTCAAATGTTTTTAAACCTAAGGGAAGAAACTGCTAAAGTTACCAGTCCCTAGACTTACGAAATACTTAAATTAACTAATACTAATTACAGCACACATCAATGCCCGAGAAAGGACTCGAACCTCCGACGCCGGCCGCGGTGGCCGAGGGACTGAGGCGCTCCAGTCACGGTCTGCACGGCCACTACGGTCGGGGGTTCGAATCCCCTCTCGGGCATGGATATTTGTGCCGTCCTTAGGATAAGCTAGTTGATAAGTAGTTTGTAATTTTAGGGACTGATGACACCGTATCTAAGTCCCATAAGCTATACAAACATTTGAAACATTTGAACCTCCAACGGAAGCGGGGATGAAATCTGCCACATAGCGTCTAAGATCGGATGGCCAAATCCGTTCGGTAAAGACTTGGGTTCTATGTCTAAATATGAAATAAAAAATGAAAGCTTTTTGAGGCAATATTTTCCTTGTTGTATGCCTACCTTCCAAAAATTCCTAAGACGTCTCCTGTTTTTAATTATCTACATATGTGGTGTGTGATCTAATGGCCTTGGAAAGCAGTCAAAATTAGGTAGGTAAAAGCATAGGCACCCTAGTTTCATACCTACATGCATAGTAGCTCTCAAATGAGGTCTCACACGTAAGAAAGACTGTTACAATAAACCTTTAGGGGGGGGGGGAGGTGGAAGCCTTTTCTAATTTATCCATAGGGAGATGAAAACATGACCCGTGTTGCCCGTTGCATCGCTTATCTTGTGATGTGCAGTTTAATGTTTATCTTGGCTGGAACCGGCAGTGCTGTCCTGATCGCATTCTTTCTGTTAATAATCCTAAGATTTTTACTACCAATTTTTCAAACAATAAAATCTGACAATTCAAAATGTAATCTATGAGTTACTTCGGTGTTTCTCAACCTTTAAGAATAAGTGACCCCCTTGCAAGTAAAAATATTCTGCCCCCCCCCCCCCCCCCCCATTTACAAAACTATGTTATCGCAAAGGAAACTAATTAAATCTCCTTTATTTGGCTTCAGCTTTCTTTTAAATTGTTGGGCTAAGCTTTTTTGTGTATTTTTGGCGTATTACTTATAGTATGAAGTTCTTTTACGTGGCGATTGGTTTCTGGAAACTGTTTTCAGACCTTGCGCTTATTCATAATTAACACATTGAATTGTAAAACAATCTATGATATTTTCAATTCCTTATGAATATTACACAAGGAACACCGTAATTTTAACATTAAATAGATTTCACTTGGGCATACGTTTTTGTATTACTGAAACCCCTGGTTATGTCTGGTGCAAGTACTTCCTCCTGTGACGGCTACCCACCGAGCGAGACTTGGCGAACCCCCTGGAGTTCGCGCCAATCAGGTTGAAAAACAGTGATTTAGCTTCAAAAATGTTCAAATGTTTCATATAATAACACCAATATGCTGCTATAAAGTTTTTTTATTATAATGTTGTTATGGATCGATTTCGGCACAATTAGCCATCGTCAGACACTCTGCGAAATACACAAAAATTTTATATAATAATCATCGTTTGGTTATATATACTTTTAAGTTATGCCTGTTTTTTTTTTCAATATAAAGTTTTTTACTTACGACCATGTGACATCCTTCGCAATGTCTTGCAATTTATTAAATAATAATGTGAACTTTTGTATCACACTTATGTAGTATTATACATATATCGTTAAATAAATTTTAATATATTTTATCGTGATGTTCTGACAGTTGGCCAAAGATGTTACATGTTTACAGTTGGCAGTTGCTACGGTAAAATTTATACTGTGGTTTAAATGTCTGTGATCTGTGGGTTATGATTGTTCGTTATCTATGTTAAAAATTTTTAGCAGTTGTACAAAGATGTTTAATGATATGATTGCTGTGGAAGGTTGCTTTATTATTGATAATTTAATAATCTTTGTGATCGATATGTGTGTGAGATAGTCTGTGGTTTGTCAGTGGTCCTATTTATCCGTTGTCTTTGGTCAAGAAATCAATAACATTATCGATAAATTTTGTTTTTAAAATCATATTGTTAATTTAAAATATCATCAGGGTGTTATATTCTAGGATTTTCATTATTAGACCTTTAGGGATGATGTGAAAAATTTTCATTGCAACCTCCATTCGTTCTACACTGTGATTACCGTTTTTCAGGTGGATAAAAAAGGGGATGTGTTATTATCACCTAATCTCGTGTGCTCGTGGTATCTAATACTGAAATTTCGTCCTGTTTGTCCTATAAAAAATTTGTTACAGTCTTTACATTCGATTTTGTATATTGGTAACTTTGTTTTACCTGAGTGAAGTCTATGGCGGATATTATTGTTAGTTCTGTATGTAAATTGGATACTTGTGTTTTTCATTAAAAGCCTAATTTGTTTGATAATTTCCCTAAATACGCAACTGGTATATATGTAGGTTCAGTTTTTTCTGGTAATTGTCTACATAATTCTATATCCTAGTGGATATAGGGGAAAATTCTATACAACATCCCTCACTTATGTTGTTTTCATATCTTGCATCGATGCACAGTTATATGAAAAAAAAAAACGTGTTCTCACTTTTTACGTCGAACCGTTCAACCGATCGGCACCAAATTTTACAGACATAATTATTGGCCACCAGAGACGAGAACCTAGCTTTTTCAAATACTCCGGACAAAAAATACGTTAGTAACACCAAAAAAGCCGTTTTTAATTTAATTTTAATTGCAAAGAAACCGATCACCTAACACGAAAATTGAATAACCGAATTTGTAGAGGAGAAAATTTTCTACAACTTTGCTCTCTTATGTTTCTTTCATATCTCGTATCGTTGGAGGGATATTTGGAAAAATAAGGGATATTTGACACACTCCATTGAATTAACGAAAACCAGGCGTTCGGAGATGTCACGTGACACTCCTCTCCCAGAACTCTCTCTCTGGCATACGCCATCTTGCGTTGCGTAATTGATGATTTTCTTATTGTAACTTACACGTTGTCATTTCAAAGCAATGGCGCACTGAATAATTAACAAAAACACGTCGTCTACTGTCTAAAAATGGCATATTAGCATCAGTTAACAATTGCCATTAATAGTACGAGATTAAAGGTCTCATGTCGTAATTGTTAGCCGTAGTGTAGTGGGCAGCGGTTCGGAACCCGCCACTACCCAAAAACGTTTTTCTTTCTCCTAAAAGGGTTTCGGGCACTCTTATTAATTAAATAGAACTATGTTCTTCAATGTTTAGAGTTATCCATATGTAAGAATGCTTCCTCTAAAATGCGTGTTTGTTCTATTTCGTGAACATGTCGTGAAATACGTAACAAATAACTGAACAATGGTCTTCTGAACCATATGCACGTAAACTGGGAGGATATTGTAATACTGAACATTCTGAATAACGTTCTGATACAGGTAGTTTCGTACATAAAGAAAGTCCTATTTTTCTGTGGCAAGTGTAGTTGATTCACTATTTATGGAATACATTGAAAGACAATAATTAGAATCAATGTATCTTCTAAAATGTTTGTCTTTGACATGGTTGCTATGGACGCTATTAACGTAGATGGTATTACCTTTCCTGTAGTTCAGATATGACTTCGTTCATGTTACTCTGTTCTGCGCTAAAATAAAGAGCAAATATTCTATTTCAAACTGTGATTACGTTTTCTTTCACAGCTAAAATCACAAACGGAATAAGTGTGGTAATACTAAATTCCACATAACTCTAATATATATATATATATATATATATATATATATATATGTGTGTGTGTGTGTGTGTGTGTGTGTGTGTGTATGTGTGTGTGTGTGTGTGTATGTGTGTGTGTGTGTATACAGGGTGTTTCACTAAGTGTGTTTGCCTCTGTAACTTATAAAATAATAGGTGACGAGAAATTTTAATGCGGTAGGTCAACACAAGAAATGTTACACTTTCTGCGGAGCTATGAACATAGTTTATTGTATCATTTTCCAAAGAGTTACACCATAAAGATATAATTTTTAAAATGGAACAATAGTTTTTTCTATCGTGTATTGGATTCGTTTAAACCAGCTGCGTCCAAATCAATTTAAACTACATTCCTATCACTGTTAATTTAGGAGCTACAACCCTTCAAATTTCCGGGGTCGGAGGCTGCGATGCGTAGCTGACTGGCCGAGTGGCTATCCCCTTTTGCACGGCCCACTGTTTCATGACCACCAGCTAGTCAGCTACGCTGTCGTAGCCTCCGCCCCCTGAACTTTGAAGGGTTGTAGCTCCCAAACTAACAGTGATAGGGATCTAGTTTAAATTGATTTGGACGCAGCTGGTTTCAACGAATCCAATTCACGATAGAAAAAACTATTGTTATATTTAAAAAATGATATCTTTGTGCTGTAACTCTTTGGAAAATGATACAATAAACTATGTTCATAGCTCCGCAGAAAGTGTAACATTTCTTGTGTTGACCTACCGCATTAAAATTTCCCATCACCTATTATTTTATAAGTTACAGAGGCAAACACACTTAGTGATCCTTTTTTTTTTTTTCAGTGAGATCGATACTTTGCGGTCTTTTATTCATATTAGTTCTGGGTTGTCGTTGAGAATTTTCCTCATTTTTTTATTACAGATGACACTGAATCAACATCGTCTGAAGAGAAGGCCTGTGCACTGCTGTGCCACGTCACGTCGCGCAGAGTAGGTCGCGATCGTGTAGCTCTCTTAGTGACTGATGGGGCACAGCCCACCACCTCACAGCGGCCAGCCAGTGAGACACGCGATCGATCCCTACCTTGTGTGACGTGGCACGGGAGCGCACAGGCCTTCTCTTCAGATGGTGTTAGTTGAACAGTCTTTCGTTTTCTCTCTTTTCATTGGTTCTCCGGTTTGAACGGGTACTTTGTGGACGTTGGTTTGTTTTGTCCTATTATGGTCGTTTCGGGTAACTCAGTTTTCTCGTTACAGAGGGCGTCGAGTTACCATGCCGGCAATCCTCTGACCGAGCGCGCTGTTCCACCCCTCCCTAGGAAGTTCTGAACCACCGTCTAACATGTTCTCGCCTATTACGCTATGGCAAACAGCTGCAAGAGTAATCCGTGATTCTCGTACCATCGATGGCAGGTGTTAACGAACTAACCAACATTGGATTATAATTAATTGTCCTAAGAACGACGTGCTTTTGGTAATTTTCAGTGCGCCATTGCTTTGAAATGACAACGCTTGAGTTATAATAAGAAAATCATCAAATCGAGAAATCAAGATGGCGTACGAAAAAGAGATTTTGGTGCGAGGGATGTCACGTGACTGAATTACGAAAGTCAAATGTACGCTGTGTTCCATCCAGGCTATAGTCACTCGTCCGAAAGCCAATTGTACGCTAAATTCGTTTCAGGCTGTAGTTATTCGCAATCAGTACAGGCAAAGAAAATAAATTTTGAACTACCTAGGCAAGACAGGTGATAATATTTTAACAGAAATATATAATGAAATTGTGGGAGGAACATTAAAATGATAGATCAATGAGGTAAAAGTTCAAAAAAGAGTATGTTAGTCAAAGCTAAATTCAAATATATAATTTTGGCTGTTTGTTAAAATACGGTCAGAAATAATATTACGTGTTGGGTGCATAGATATTACCAAAATAGTAGAGTCGTAATCATATCACCATAATTTTTATTATTTAGATTATTATTTTGGTCCGAAATGTTTGCAAAAACTTATAAAACTACAAATCTAAAATGAGCCGTAAAACACGTTAGTGCGATTTTTTTAGTGAAGTTATGTAAGTTTACTGCAAGGAGCCCTCCGCCATGTACCGTATGAAACCTTAGATAGACGGCGAAGTTTCTCTTGTTTTGAAGGATAAGAGTGCAAAATTTTATCAAGATCGGAATAAAACCGTACGTAAAGTACTCTCAACAATGCAACATACATTTTTTACGTAAGCAGCGACTTTGAAGATCAAGTGTGCAAAGTTTCATCGCAATCGGATGAACGGTACGATAGCGCATAAAATGCAAACAAACGTGATGCCACAGTTTCGCGCGCGTCTTATTGTTTGTGACGTCATATTTCCTAATCTATAACTCAAACAATGAAATGATTTTGTAAGTAGATTCATTAGTATTAGTGTATACTGTTTGCAAAATATGTTTCGCACACAATTAGTGGCAAAGAAGTAATAAATTTGAACGTTATTCATAATTAGGCAATTTTTAGTAAGTCGTGGGGTACCCTCTGCAATGCTAAATTCACTAGTTTCTAGATTATAAAAATTTCCTTCATGAAAACATATATTTATGTGTTAACTTTCATGGTGGTCAGTCAATCAATTTCGATGGTTTTTGTGACGTGTCCTCAGCCAAGCACCTACGGAGGCGTACGAAAGGTAGTCCATGTATTAATTCGGGGTATAAGCTAACTTCATTCCACATTTCATTCATTTCCGTCCAGCCGTTTCAGCGTGAAGCCGTAAGAAACTAATTAACTAATTGTGAAGCACTTTCTGGAATGCACCATACGAAGTTAATTTCACTATGCCTATAACCTTCGCGCAAGTGCAAGCAATGAGTTGACAAAGTTTTATCGCAATCGCATGTACGGTATGGATGAGCATATATGAACAAAAGGACAAACAAACAAACATGAATTTTTATGTATTATATTACCAGATAAAGCTATAATTTCACGCTTTATAGAGAAGCTATCAACTAATGCGAATAAAGAGATTCACGTACCATGTTTAGCATCGAGTGCCTCGAGCCGCTGTTCGTAGCCAATGTCTTCATATAATAAATGTATCAGACAGTTGTACTTTTCCTTATATTATTCACTCTTATCAAGACGAAAATATTTGTATAAATGATTTTATAGAAAAATAACATCGATTACAGTAAATAGGATAGCGACCATTCCTATTGCTACAAATATATTTTTCTATGGTGAACTACAGAGAACCATGAGTTCAGGTACCACCTTTTTTACTTGGTCTACTCCTTACGCGTCGCCCCTCTTGTACATTCGTCCCACGTACTTTTAGTGAGGGTGCACATTTTTTTTGTTAATAGCTCAAAAGCCTCAGTCATCGCCTGTTCACAAAACTGGACCTACATTTTTGTGGTCCAGTTTACTAACTTCGGCTATACAGTTTTGTGTATATTTCGTATTATAATAGTGTATGAGATTCAGGGGAATTTTCTGTTTCCAAGGGAGCTTAGAGACTCATTGCCACTGATCAGGTCAACTAATTAGCCACCAGTAAAACAATTAAATCTGATATTCTTAATAACACAGAATGTGGTATTTATGGAAAATACTGACAAACAACTGACAACAGATGGAACACGAAATGAAACTAGTTATTTCGTCAAGTGTAAAAGACACCGTTACGCTGTCGTGAAAGATAATGGGCTCGTGACCTTAGAATAATTGACAGTCACGCGAGAATCTGGTTTATTTATTTTATTCACCCCGAGACGGAAGCCTTGACGAGGCTAGGTAGCCCTTCAAGACATGGTAACCTTCTGAACTGGTTTTCGGCGGGTGAAAGGGACTGCAGTTGTTGGCAGCTCCAGACTGCCTCCAGCAATGTCGTTCAATGCAGAATTCTCCCATTAAAGTGTCCTACTAAGGAACGGTAATTTCCTGTACATAGATATAAGAGTTTTCGCTCTCCTAGTTAAGTAGGCGAATGTGAGGTATATGTAACTAGACTAACGTTTTCATTAATAACGTAATTACGAAATATTGCTATAGCAGTATATCTCCAGAATTATACCTTGGTCTCCAGAGAAAGATAACTGTTGAACATTTCATGGTAATAGCACTTCTAAGAATTTTTTGGAATTATTTCATGAATTAGAACAACGTAAAAATGCTTGATAATTTACAGGTAAATATAAATTTTATACATAATTTAGGTTTCCCATTCAATAATAATAACAGTACTAATAGCTATAAAAGCTTTAATTATGACACCATATAACCCACTTTTCTACATGTGTGAGGTGGTCTTATATCCATTGTGATAGTCTGGGTACTACGTCTACCTCCTGTAACTCAGCAGTATGTGGTATTCTTTCCTTTCTGTATGTTCCAGTGGTTATACATGTGCCAAAGCATCATTTACATTACACACGGTATCTCCTGGAGGGATTAATTGTTAGTAACTTACGCTATAGCTTACAAGACTCTGCAGACACAAAACTAACCATATGGAAAAGAAATTAAAGAGTACCAGGAATTACGTTTGCAAATCATATAGTACTCCGCCTCAAAAAAAGACTGTGGCAGTGCCAAAAATTAGTTTCTCATGTTACGCAATCATAGAGGCTTTATATTAAATGATTAGTTATCTGAGATTTTAATGTGATGTTTTTTAGTTACAGTTATATCGTTAGACTCCACAACCTTTTGCTCTGGACAGTTTAACAGTTTACCTCAAAATTAAAAAAAGAAAAATCAATGAAGACTTCTGCTTCATTTTCAGTTGTAGCAATATTGTCATTAGAAATAAAAAGCGACTTCAATTCTCTTTAACAGGGCCAAGGTACAGAATGTCGAAAAATGATCATGAACGGTGACATAGTCTTGGATGATTGATCACTATCGAAAATATCCCTGACATGCCATACACATATTAGTATGAAGAACGCAGTACATTGTTAACGAAAAAATATTTGTGATAAAGTTTAATGAAGTTCGTTTCAAGTGTGAACCTTAACTTTTCCCGGCGTAATGAATTTTCAAACAACTTACGGGTCCGCTGCCGGGTGAAGTCGTCGACCACTGCCGATATTTCGACAGGAGCACAGCCTGCCATTGTCAAGGCACAACAGCACTCAAGGAATCAATGTGCAAGTGAATTTAATATTCGGTTTGCAAAGGGTAAACAAGGAAGATAACATACACAATACAAGTAACCGCAAAGTCAACACACTCAAAGATGAATAACATAAAAAATATCGATAGCGACTATTAATCGACAGGTGAGGCAGCATTCAGTCTGTCCCTCTGTTTTTTGAAGACAGACAGGGCCGGATTCCAAGCAGAATTTAAACAAAAACCACCAGCTCTATTTATGAGGTCGCTTGCTAGTTTAATCCCAACAACTTCCTTAATAACACTACCCTAATAGGTGGAAGTGCTTGCCAAATCTCTTGTGTTGTATTCCATAGGATAACTGGTGCCAAGACAATGTTCTGCAACAGCGGTTTTGCTCTTCTGTTGTAAGCGTGTGTGACGCTTGTGTTCAATACACCGCCCTTCCACATGCCACAACTGCAACGAATACGATAGACACCAGCCTTAGCCAAACCAAGATCATCCTTTACGGATCCCAACAGGGCCTTTATTATAGAAGGTGTTCGTAAAACACATTTCACATCATATACGACCAATCCTGTTGGAAATGCTTCCTGCATAAGGCCAAAAAACCATAGATTGAGCTGCCACTTCGTTATTATCAGCACATGCACCGGTCATCCTATGGAATACAACACAGAGATTCTGGCATGCACTTCCACCTGTTGGGATAGTGTTATTAAGGAAGCTGTTGAAATTAAACTAGCAAGCGACCTTATAAATATAGATGGTGCTTTTGTTTAAATTCTGCTTGGAATACGACCCTGTCTCTCGTCAAAAAATAGAGGGACAGAATTAATGCTGCGTCACCTGTTTATTAATAGTCACTATCGATATTTCTGATTTTGGTTATCTTTGCTTGTGTTGACTTTGTAGTTACGTGGACTATGTGAGTTATCTACCTTGTTTATCCTTTGCAAACCAAGGTATTAAATTCGCTTGCACATTTCTTCCCTGAGTGTAGTTGTGCCTTGTGAAAGGCAGGGTGCGCTCTAATCGATGGCGTCACCCGGCAGCATACCCGTAACTTGTTTGGAAACTCCGTTCAAATGTTTGTAAATCTAAGAGACTTAACTGCTGTGGTTATCAGTCATTAGGCTTACAAACTACTTAAACCAATTTATGCTAAGGACAACACACACACACACACACACACACACACACACACACACACACACACACACACACATGCCCGAGGGAGGTCTCGAACCTCCGACGGCGAGAACCCTCGCGCTCCGCAGCAAGGAGTCTCCACTCGGCCACTCCAGCGCGGAAAGGATCGTGTCTATGTATACTGAACGCTACTTAAAGCAAGTGTAAAAAGATATCCCTCATCAATGGTTGAACATTTAAATGGGGGTGTTGCTGATTTTGTTCTGTGACTTGATGCTGTGGTTGAGGCGTAAAGACATCACTCCACGCTAGGTTCTAAACTCTAAAAGAACCAGGGAAGAAGCTCACTGCATATTTTCCCTCATATTTGTTTCAAATATCTTAACTTTCCTTTAGGTACTTCATAAACTTGTGAGAACATTTCTGTTTTTTTAACAACTAATTAAATTTTTTGTTCTCAGCTATCTTGTCCGCCCAAAATATCTCTGGAACAATAACAGCTATTGGAAAATGACTTTCACCGGTATCAATTTACGGCTGGGGCCCATGAATGTACATATTTGGAAACACCCTAAAACGAAAGCAAATGTGTTTTTTAACACAAACTTATGTTTTTTTAAACGGACACCCTATATTTTTTCTTCAGCAATCTATAGCATGACAAATCACATAAACAATGGCGTTGATTGCATCGCAATATTCCAATTACATCCCGAGATATTGCGACGCGAAGTTAACGCTTGAAATACGCGAAAGGCGCGGCTAGCGCACGTCCTGAGCAGCATGGAGTTCTCGCCTGAGTCTCACGGCGTACGCCAGCTGTTATTGTTCCAGAGATATATTGGGTGGACAAGATAGCTGGGACACCCTGTATATATATTTTGTAAGGGATGTACATAAATGTCGTGTTACTGGTGACAGGTAAAATCTCGGTCAGAACGCTTTTTCATTACTTCAGTATGGCTTCGAGCGAATAAAGACGTTGAAGGACGCATATTATCCTTACTTCTCTTCTGGCGTTTGTTATGTGTTTCAGTTACCCTAAACGGCAGTGCAGTACTTACAATTTTTATCGTCGATATAAGAAGACGGTGATATTTCAGATTCGCTTCACTGGTCGGTAACAATAAGTGAGTGGGTCCTTTATAGCTGTGCGAATTGTTGCGCGTTCATTGACGCTGCGTGTGCTGAAATGACGTATTTGAATATCTGGACCACCAATCTCAAGTTGAATGGACCGATTACGCCATTCACCCAAGTAGAGACTTTCATTTCTTCCAAGTTCACGAACGTGAGAGCGTTACTCAATGGAACTGATCTGTCACAAGGCGAGCGCCAATGCCCTGATCGCTGTCTGATCACGAGTGCTTTTGCGGTTCTGGCCACCCGTGCGATACACGTTAGAGCAGAAGTGGGTAAGTAAGAAAGCAAGGACAATAATGACCCCCGCAAATAAAACAAGAAAAAGTGCACTGCATTCTCGATTGTCTCGCAGACACTAGCACTGTTTACATCTCTACGGCAAGACTAAACGTTTTCTAAAGCGAGCTTATTTGCGCATTATTTCTACAGTAGTTTCTTTTATTGATCCATACTGTTGCCATGGACATTGTTAACAGACATTTCAGCCATATTTCTTGCCTTTATTCTAAAAATGTAAAGTGAAATACGTTAGCTGCCTATTTATATTGAAAGTACAACTTTACCGTTACCGGACACAATTTTTTTATCAAGTAGATTTATATGAATCAGTAATGTAATAAAAATGGCGTTAGGTCCATTAGCTAATAATCCAAGGTCATATGGAGGTGAAGTATTTTACCGAATGATTTTAAAAATAATCATTATTTGACTGACAACAATATATTATTACCGAGAACACAAAGCTTCCGTACTTTTTTAACGAAAAGTTCTTGTACAGAAAACATAAAAACACAAAGTCTTACCTCCGTTAGTGGGGATAAGTGGGTGCACATACAAACTTTATAGGAACGTAGAAAAACAAGACGTTCAGTGGCAAATCAGAATAAATGCTGACGAAATAAACCTCGGGTGAACAGCCTGGTGTGTGTGTGTGTGTGTGTGCGTGCATAGGACACAGTATTTCGGCAATCGACCATGTTGCCATCATCAGGTGTGCTGATGTACTGCCATGGGGGAGGCCTTGATGAGGTATATATATATATCTCAGATTCTCCCCTCCTCCTTCGGGCGCTCCGTCTGAGCCCATGGCGGTCCGCGCCCGGTCCACGATTCGGATACAGCCTCCTCTCGTCCGTCGTCTGAGTGTTCCCTTCTAGGTCTCCATGTCGGCACCCAGGGGGGTCCGCCGGCGGTAGCGTTCCATCTGTTTCTCCCCCCGCCCTCACATTCAATACTCTGTGGGATGTTTCATTCTTCGTCTTAATCCGTGTAATTGCAGGTTCCCAGGATTTGCTAAGAAAATAGCCGTTGCCTCGATTCAGTTTTGTTTGCCTTATTCTGATCTCTATAGCCTCTTTGATGATTCAGTCCCAGTACTTTGAAGTTTTTGTTAGGACCTAGGTCTGGTCATAATCCATACCGTGGATGGTCCCTAACCAAAGTAAAGTCACCTAAGACACACGACGTGACCCCTCTCTTCATGATCGTCATGGCAAATAACCTGGCAAGCCGCAAACTTCTATCCACGATGCAGATTGCCAACACAGACCTGACCTTTGAAGACCCCCGTGGCAAACGCCGACCAACAACCTGCTCCCGATGCCTGAGGTTCACCCATGTAGCCAGCAACTGCACAATGCCTGAGAAATGCTTTAAGTGTGGCAGGTACCATCCTCACAGTGAGTACCAAAAAGAAGACGCTACAGCGCCCACCTGAGTGTGCTGCTCTAAGAACCACCCCGCCAGCTATCTGGGCTACAAGAAAGTAAAATCCCACATAGTATGACCCAGGCAAGGGCTCAACTACTCCGCTGCCACGAGCAGAAGAAGAAGGAAGGACGCAGCTGTTGCTGGAAATCGCCCGCAGCCATCGCATCCCAGTCAAGAGACCGAATCTGCCCAGCTAGGTACACATCATTTCCAAATGTTCAAATGTTTGTTAAGCTTAAGGGACTTAACTGCGGGGTCATCAGTCCCTAAATTTACAAACTACTGATGAACTACCTTATATTAAAGACAGCACAAACATCCATGCCCGAGGGGGGATTCGAACCCCCGACCTGCCGGCCGCGGTGGCCGCGCATCAGTCACGGTCTGCACGGCCACTACGGTCGGGGGTTCGAATCCCCCCTCGGGCATGGATATTTCTGCCGTCCTTAGTATTAGCTAATTCATAAGTAGTTTGTAAGTTCAGGGACTGATGACCCCGTAGTTAAGTCCCATAAGCTCTACAAACATGTGAAAATGTGAACCCCCGAACGTAGTGGCCGTGCAGACTGTGAGTGGCGCGCCGCAGACCGCTCGGCCACTGCGGCCGGCTACATGATTTCCCTCCGCTTCAATCCAGAGGAAACACAAGAGGTCCATATCCCCTATCCCCTACAGGCCTGCTCCACCACCCCCAGATGGCAGCACTGCCCCAGTGCCACACCAACAGGCCAGGCACAAGCCAAGTCTTCTGCCCACAGCCACTCCACACCAGAGAAAACCCTCCTAAATAACGCTATCGAAATTATGACCAAAGCTTTTGCAGAGGCCATCTAGTCCTTAATGGCAACCATTCCGCAGCAGATTACTGCTGCAGTTCAAGTCGCCTTTCAGTCAATGCCAGCAATAACCCATCAAACACAGTATGGCTGTTAGGTTTGGGATGACTATTTGTTCGTGGAATGACACTAGCATCTGCAACCAAGGAGGCTAATTTCGCCATTTTCTACAACAGGAAGGAATAGATGTGTGCCTAGTCCAGGAAACGTTCCTCGAACCAGATGTGCATGTTAGACTCCCAAACTACGCATGTTACAGAACAGCCAGGCTGACACAGGGAGGGGGGACAGCCATCTATGTCAAGAATTCTCTCCAGCACTACCAGGATTCACTGCCAGATCTCTCCACAACAGAAGCGAAAGCAGTCGCCATCCAGACCTCCAGGGGCACCATCAAGTTTAGCTCAGTCAGCGGCATCCTACAGGTGGCGGACGTCGAGACACTACTGTCACTGCAAGGCTATCTTTTTCTAGCTGGTGACTTCTATGCCACAGTAAGAAGAGCACTGACTTCCTTCTATGACACAGTAATATTTGACCTGGACCTGGAAGGAGCTCTCAAACCAGCCAGAATCGACTTGCGGGGCATAGACTGCCAGGCGTATAAACTTCAGATGAATGAAGACCTACAAGACATACCGGTCCTGGAAACGACAGACGCTGAGGCCATGCTACTTCACCTCACCACAAGCGCCCTCCAAGCAGCAGAGTCAGCAACCCCACAGAAGCCCAGGGAGCAGCAGTGAGTAAACCTACGCCAGCTTCCATCTGACATACTTGCAGCCATACGCGAGAAAAACCGTGTGTTCCGGGAATGGCAGTTAAACAGAAGCCCGGCCACCAAGAGGCTGGTGAATAGACTGTAGAGAGAGATCAAAGTTGCGGTACAAGAGCACAGAAACCAGGCCTGGGTTGACAAGGTCGCCTCTCTGCAACTAGAAGACCAGTCTGCTTGGAAAATGACAAAAAGCCTGCTATGGAGAAGTCAACTAATGCCCCCACTAAGAGTGAACAACAACTTCATCAGCGAACCGGACGCCAAGGCTAATGCTCTGACGGACGTGTTTGCTGAACATTTCGCTCGTGTCAATGACCCTATCGACGCGGCACACATCGCCATGATAAATGAGCGTCTGCCTAGATTTTTAGCAGCCTGAGCAGAAGACGACGACATAACGCCAATGCCGGAGGAGGAAGTTGTAGAACAACTACGAGCACTAAACATCAATAAACCAAAAGGTGCTGACCTGCTGAACAACCACCTGATAAAGCAGATGCCTCCAGATGCCACGCTGATACTGACAGCAGAATTTAACAAAATACTGACGAAAGGCGAATATTCAGCAGCATGGAAGCGTGCTGAAATAGTCGCCATACCGAAAGCTGGTAAAGAAACACGCCTACCTTCTAGCTACAGGCCAATCAGTCTGCTTCCTGCGGTGTTCAAGCTGTTTGAAAGGACATACATCAAGCGACTTCTACAACATGTAGTAGAAGAACATCTTTTATCCCATATGAACAGTTTGGATTCCGGCGGGAGCATTCCACAACGCACCTGCTACTTAGACTCGTGGAGGAGACTTTTGACGCCATTGAAAGAAGAGAGTTCTTTGAAGCCAATTTCCTCGATGTATCGCATGCATTCGATTGCGTGTGGCTCGAGGGGCTGCTATATAAACTCCTAGCACATGGCGTCCCTGTGTTCTACGTACTCATACTAAAAAGTTGCCTGAGTGACAGGACGTTCCATGTGAGGGACCAGGATGGAGCATCAACTATCAGGAGAGGATAAGGCCGGCCGCGGTGGCCGAGGGGATTGAGGCGCTCCAGTCACGGTCCGCACGGCCACTACGGTCGGGGGTTCGAATCCCCCCTCGGGCATGGATATTTGTGCCGTCCTTAGTTGTAAGTAGTTCATAAGTAGTTTGTAAGTTTAGGGACTGATGACCCCGTAGTTACGTCCCATAGACTCTACAAACATTTGAACATTTGAACATTGAGAGGATAAGGGCAGGAGTTCCACAGGGCAGTGTCCTGGGGCCGCTCCTGTACAACCTATATATAGCAGACCTTCCACAAACACAGAAAGAGTGCACCTAGCGCTCTATGCTGACAACACAGCTGTCTACTCTCGGAGCATGAGCGCAGCACACCTACAGGCAAGACTACAGTGGGCGTGTGATGCACTGTGTGAATGGGCCACCAAACAGCGCCTGTTATTCAACGACACTAAGACACAGGCACTACCAATAGGCAGACGCCCAATACCGGAAAACATCCGACCAGTGACCATATGAGGTACACCAGTGCCCTGGGGAAAGACTACTAAATACCTGGGAGTGCTGCTGGACAGACGCCTCACATGGCGCTGACATATTAACTAGCTACAGGAGAAAGCCCACAGGAAGTCAATGGTCCTCTACCCACTGCTAAGCCCATCATCATCTCTGCCACCAAGACTGGGAATAACCCTTTACCTCGCACTAGTGCGGTCAGGTATTGAGTATGCTGGAGTGATCTGGGGGAACACTGCAGATGAGGACCTCAAGAAACTACAGAGAATGCAAAACCGAGTCTTGAAAAGGGCCCTTCACCTGCCCTACAGATTACCAACTGCTGAACTCAATCAGATGGCCGGAGTCCCCTACATAAGAGATCGGTTCAAGAGTGCTGCCAGGAAATTCTTCGAAACTCTCAGCCATGCCCAAAACCCACTTGTGAGGGAACTGGGGCAAAGAGTTCATAGGTTCGTCACCACAACATGGCTGGACTTCCTTCGAGAGTAATACGCACCATAAATACATTAAGGTTATTGTAAATAATTCCAAGACATTTTTTCCTGACACGTGTAGTATTAAGACCTAAATCTCAACATCATTCATCATCATCACAAACATCAAGCAGAAATGACTGCTTTATAGTCCGACAATGTAAAGCCAATGAGGACATTCACAACCATTTTGGTTCTTAAGTTATTAAATAAGAATACCTGTTCACCCATTACAATATCTGATTCATTCATCACCATGACTGCTTTTAAAGTCCGACCATTGTAAAAGCCAACAAGGACACTCACATTCACCGTAGTATTTAAGTTAGCAAATAGGACAATTTTGTATAATTAGCACGTAAAGTATTATCCTTCTCAATCTAGCCACTTTGCCTATACACCAACTACTATCACTATTTCTTTAAAATAAATAAATAACTAGGTTAAGACGTTTTTAACATATATGTGAAACAAAAACAGTTACCAATAAGAGATTCATAATATGTCAGGTGTAAAATTCTATGTACGTGTATTATTAATGAAGGCGTAGGCGAAAGGCTTGTACTTCTCTTTTCAGATCGGGCAGCTAAGTTGTCCAAACAAATAACTGCGGAGGCCCCCATGACTGTACAAGAGCACACCTGATGATGGCAACATGGTCGATTGCCGAAATATTGTGTCCTACGCACAAACGCACCAGGCTGTTCACCCAAGATCTATTTCGCGATGAAATACGCCTAGAGAAATTGAAGAGCCACAGACTAAATGCTTCTTAAAACAGAATTTAACTTCCAAAATCCACATATAAAGCAATAATGTTTCTCATATGCTCCGCTGCAGCGTTCTTAAACCAAGGGAAGACATTTTCCGCCCTCAATCCAAATTTGTCATTCTGTTGAGTGTGAAAATACCTGGTTACAATAAAAGCAATTGACGTCTCATTTCTTTGTGTCGGCTTCATACACAGAATTTTTATCTACACAAATACTTTGTATATCACAATTACGAACCTGGCGTGGGTTTCACGAACCATTTTCAAACGTTTCTTATAACATTCAAATGGCGTGCGGGAAAAATGAACATATACATATTTCCATTCTAGATCTGATTTCTCTTATTTTCCTATGACGTTCATTTCTTCCTAAATCGATGGAGCTTATAAAAATACTTTCGTATTCGTAGTAAAAAGCAGGCTATTAAAATTTCGTAAACAGATCTTGCAACGAAGGACTTTTTTACGATATTCCTTTTTACGTTGGTTCTCCAATTAACTCTCGTTTCTATGAATTTGTTTCGAAAATATCTTTTAGCTGCTTTTCTGAGTATCAATAAGAAAACCACTTTTTTTCATTGACGGAATTTTCCTGTTATTTATTTTCTAGTCTCTTAATGGACATTCCAGATATATTTTATATAATGTGGACGTTATAGTGACAGTTCCACCCTTCGATGCTGTCCTGGCTCCATGATTGTCTATTTCTCTTCCTCTGGCAGAGGGTTTCTAGTGTAATGGTATGTTGTAATAAAACCGAGTACTTTTCGGTTTTGCAACCACTCAACTACCCGGTCCTAAACCAACTGCAGAAGTTATGAAAACTATTGTTTACTAATTATAAATAGTTACTAATCATCTAATGTCAGAAATAACAGACCCCCTATCTATAATTGTATATATGTCGAACCTCCGCCACATACAACTGACACTTATGGTGCGAATGCACAAATACGTTTGACCACTTGTGGGAATACAGTTAGGCTGCGAGCAAGAGGAAGTAATGGACAAAGGCAGTACTATTTTAGTATGCGATATGTTGAGAACCTGGGCAGGACGGTTCAAAAAAATGTTTGTATAGCTTATGGGACTTAACTATGGGGTCATCAGTCCCTAAACTTACAAACTACTTATGAACTAACTAATTCTAAGGACGGTACAAATATCCATGCCCGAGGGGGGATTCGAACCCCCGACCGCAGTGGCCGTGCAGACCGTGACTGAAGCGCCTCAATCCCCTCAGGCCCCTGTCGGCTGGGCAGGACGGGAAGCATGTCTGGAATACCTAACTAGTGTCAGCGCGTTGGTTCAGTGCGTTCAGGAAGAGGGCTGGCTGACCTTTCTAATGAAGAACTACGTCACAAACGCAGCGGTCAACATAGAGCAAGCGCAATACCATGTCCGCACGGAACCGATATACCACTACGGGGAGGGGATGGAGAGGGGCATGAAATAAGACGACCGCTGGCCCGAAGCGGAAAATCCTGCTTTGAATCCTGGTCCATAACAAGTTTTCCACTTCACCATTGAATATATCTCAGCGCCCTGAAGAGAATGCACGAATGATCCATAAATAAGTACCGTGCCACCTTGCTTCCTGATAGGGATCCTACTGACAAAGACAGCGCGGGAGTAGGCGAGCAGTCTGTAGCGCCACGTTACGGATCGCGTGGCCTCCCGCGTCGGAGGTTCGAATCCTGTTGTCTTTAGTATTAGTTAGTTCATAAGTAGTTTGTAAATTTAGGGACTGATGACCCCGCAGTTAAGTCACATAAGCTTAACAAATATTTGAACGTTTGAACCTACTGACAAGGAAAACTACCCAACGCACGCCACGTTGACGCAGTGAGCAGGCCGTCAACGGCTGAACACAGACGAGCACGAACACAGAATAGGTAATAGTAAAAAAGGAAGAAAAATGTAAACATTCAGCTGTTCAAGCGCACGATGTACAGCGCGGAGGAAACATTAAAAGCTATGTCGTGTTGGTTATGTGGTAATGGTGGACTACGAGTCTGGAGATATGTGTTTAACATTTCCTGCTGCTGTATATTTTTATATTTCACAAATGATCGACTGTCCGTCCCTTCTTTGAGATGAGTGCCTCTAAAATGCGGTATGGACGGAGACGTCGTCAGCGCCGTTTTTCGGTTTTCCAGACCGGCGTCGCTAATTCTCAATCACGTAGGTCTTCAATTGGCCTCACAAGGGCTGCGTGCACCCCGCATGCCACAGCGCTCGGCAGACCGGATGGTTATCCATGCAAGTGACAGGCAAGCCCGTCAGTGCTTAACTTTGGTGAGCTAACGGTAACGTGTGCATCCACAGCGGCACGAACATGTCTGTTCACTGTAATCAATTTTGTGTCAGTGCTTCGGTTGGTTGGTTGATTGGGATAGAGGGACCAAACAGCTAAGGTTATCGGTCACCCGGAGGGGAGGAGAAGGGTGAGGATAGGAAAGGAGCTGAAGGGAAAGGAAATGCAGTTCAAGGAGGAAAGAAGGAAGACATATTGCATTTTTGCCTCGTGCTCACCACGCACGTACTTACGAAAGAACCATGGGAGACGAGGGGGGGGGGGGGGCAGTGTAAACTTCGCACCGCACAAGTGTTCGATATACAGTAGAAAGGTTCTGCTTTACAATAGGAGCCACAAACGTTTGATGACGACAGCCCAATCCTCCACTGGAAAACACGTCTGATTATACACAAAATTTGTGATAGTATGTGCATCATACATCCACAAAATTTGATGATGGTAGGATGGGGAGATTCCCTTGTAAGATAGTGGCCTGTGTTTAACTGTTTGGACGTTTATGAAATACTAAATTGAAACCTTCATGCCTTCGGATAGTATCCACGTGGCAGAAAACAGTAGTTGGCGTTGGTATTTAGCTCCTGTTTTGATGACCATCCAGACAAATTGCATCTTTTTCCTTTTCACTGAGCGAGATGGCGCAGCGGTAACACATTGGATTCGCATCCGGAAGGAAAATGTAAAGTTATGGGACCTAACTGCAGTGGTCATCGGTTCCTAAACTTACAAACTACTTAAACTAATTTATCGTAGGAACAACACACACACATATGCTAGAGGAAGGACTCGAAACTCCGACGGCGTACGGCCGCACACCGCTTAAGGTGCCTTAATGCGCACGGCTACTCCACGGCGGCCATTCGAAAGGATGGCGGTTCAAACACGCCTCCGGTAATCGACATTTGAGTTTTCCGTGATTTATCTAAATCACCCCGAACAAATAACGAGAATTTTCCTTTCAAAGGGCAAGGCCGAATTACTTCCCGATCATTAACAAACCAGTCCGAGCTTGTACTCCGTCTCTAATAATATCGATGTTGACGGAACGTTCAGCCCTTTGAACATCTGAAAACAAACACCGTCATTCCCACATACTTCTGGCTAAGCATAACCGCAGGAATAGTACTCAACCATGAAAACACAAGTCAAATACAGGATCAAGGCATTCTCTTTTCGTGATAACGCTGCTGAAGGAGAAGTACGTGAAGAAGGAATGTTAGAAGCGCATTGTTAATGAGGGGACGCGGTGCCGGCTGGTGCTTTCAATGACTGCGGGTTCACTTCTTTTACCGCTTTATGCTAATCAGATTTAAAAATAATTGAATAAATAAGCTGAAAACACGCACCTCACCTTACGCTTGCGCGAAATCGACTTTTCCACACCCCTTATGAAACAATTAAATATTTGTGACGACGAAGAATATAAACGCTATTGACCCTCTAAATCGCGAGTTATTCCGAAAAAAAAAGGTCAAACATTTGTGGCAAGTAACAACATGGAAGTCACTGCTGGCCGCAGAATCGGTTCTAAACGCAAAGATTGGGGAAAAACTGCTTGTCGCCGGACGCGAACACTCTTCCTCTTACGCCACAATACGATATTTTTAATTACATGGCATTTTTACAGGTTTTGACTATGACTGTAACCTTAGAGTGTTCTTAAGTCTTTTACAGCTAATGCGTCATTAGGTGACACTAAGTTATAAGAAAATTAATCCCTTCACACCTTAGGTGCATAATTATGCCGCACTACCTTCAAATATTTTATATGTATGTGGTGTCTGTTTTTTTTCTGACATAATAAACGCTACTTTTGATCCTGGAGTTATTATCTATTCATATTCACAGATTGTATGACATCAACTTCGAATGGGCAAAGTTGAAAATGTGCTTCCGACCGGGATTCGAACCGGGTCTCCTGCTTTCTGGCAGTTGCGCTTCCCTCTGCACCACTGTGGACACAGCGATCATCACACCTGCACGAAATTACTCGAGTACGCCCCCGTCAGATACAAATTCTCGACTTTACCCCTGTCCACTAAAACTCAAACTCGTAGTTATTGTAAACTAATTCCCGTAAGAGTAAGGGCCTAGAAGTACCTCCGCACTGAAAAAAGGATCATTTTCCGTCATCGGCATATTTTATAAGTTATAAATATGTGGTGTCCTGCACTGATCCTGCAGTTATTATCTATTCTTAATAACGGAATGTGTGGCATTAACTGCGAGTGGGTAAAGTTGAAAATGTGTACCCAGCCGGGATTCGAACCCGGATCTCCTGCATTGAGACAACGGTTGCCTTAACCAATTACGGTATCCAGGCACGCTTTCCTTCTAATCAAAATTGGGATGCTTGCCAGTATATCCTTCAAATGTTCAAATATTTGTAATTCTATCGGACCAAACTGCGTGGTCATCAGTCCGTAGCTTACAAACTACTTAAACTAAGGTAAACTAACCTACGGACAACACAAACACACACACCCATACCCCAGGGAGGACACGAACCTCCGACGGCGAGCAACCGCGCGCTCCGCAGCGAGGCACCTTAGACCGCTCGGCTACTCCACCGCGGCGTATACCCTAATTGTTTAAGGCGACCGCTGGCCCAAACCGGGAAAACCGGATTCGAATCCCGGTCCAGCACCAATTTTCAACTTTTCCTTTCGATTTATTGAAATGCCCTTAAATGGTTGAAACATTTAAATACTTCGAAAACTTTGAAATATTTCTGCGTGCGATAAACAGGTTGTTATGCATTGAAAGTATATGTGCATACTATTTTTGACTCCTGAGAAAAGAATTCAACTGCAAAAGGTATGTGATATTGTTTCTGTTACTAGAACGAATCGATGAATTATGTAGGGATTTCTTCAGTACATATATTAAAATCAGTATTGAAAGAACTGCATAATATCAGTTCTAAACGATGTATAAACGCTGTGGCAAGCAGCTAAAAATTCATGTGCTCAATTATGTACATCATTATTATTATTAAAGAGAAGTGAAAAAATTTCAAAACCTTTTTCGATATGTCCTAATGGTATATCAGTGTGGATTCTGTTACAAAATATTTCATTTCCTTGCTTATAGTAATTCAGGTCTGAAGGGTTGGCCGGCCGCGGTGGCCGAGCGTTCTGCGGCGCGTCAGTCACAGTCTGCACGGCCACTTCGGTCGGGGGTTCGAATCCCCCCTCGGGCATGGATATTTGTTCCGTCCTTAGTATTAGCTAGTTCATAAGTAGTTTGTAAATTTAGGAACTGATGACCCCGTAGTTAAGTCCCATAAGCTCTACAAACATTTGAACATCTGAACATCTGAAGGGTTGTCTAAATATGACCTGCTTTTGACAAATCTTCAGTGTGCAAAAAATAACTTGAGGTGCGGATATTGCCTTCAGGGAGGCTTTGCGACCGCGCTGGAGTAGCGGAGCGGTTTAAGGTGCCTCGCTGCGGTGCGCGCGGTACTCGCCGTCGGAGGTTCGAGTCCTCCCTAGGGCATGGGCGTGTGTGTTTGTCCTTAGGTTAGTTTACCTTAGTTTAAGTAGTTTGTAAGCTACGGACTGATGACCACCCAGTTTGATCCGATAGATTTACAAACATTTGAACATTTGAGGCTTTGCGCATGCAGAATATGAGAGGCGGGAACTAGCTACATTGTTTTGCGGTCGCAACAGTCCGTGCGTTTCCGCGAAGTCCGAATAGCACAGAATCTGAAGCCTCGAGCAGCGCAAACGCGCACATTACTAGCGACGATTTCCTTTACCCTTACCAGCCAAAGGAGCGTCCATAGGATGACTCAGAGGATTCACAACAAAATTTGAACCTCACCAGTGCCTGGGTAACGTTATAAAACGTACGTGTGCTCTCTAAAATACTGCGAAAACTTTGATTTTTATTTCTTATTTTATGTATTTACTTTTTTCTTGCACGCAGAGAATTTTTTTCGCGATTCATCTGACCAATGAAGCCTTAGAACACGCTGCCACTGATGATGCGGTGGTAGAGAAGTGAGTATTGCGGTGTCGGCTGCGGCGGTGGTTGCGACACGGCCGCTCGTGACCCGGGCCGCAGCTGTCCGGCGTGAACTTGACTACGCCCTGCCCAGTCACGACTGCCGCTTGCAACACAATAACCCACACTTGCGCCCGCTATTTTTGATTCCAATTCGGCCACACTTGCTCACCCTGCGTGCTAAGCGTCCCGAGGCCTCGCACACACACGCACACACACAACTCACGCACAGGCGTCCCTGCGGCTAAACGGTATATATGTCAATTGCGTCACACCTTTTGACGAGTAAATACGTATGGATACACCCACTACTTACATGCAAATCGTAAGGGACAATTTGGGTGACGACATCGTAATGGGCAGACGTGCTGAGGTTACCAAAAGTATTCAACGACACGTTTGCCCCATTTGATTGAATTGCCCACACTTGGTGGACTGTGAGAACACAAAGTAGGTTAACATGAGCATACTCTGCAGTCTAAAAGTTATCCTCATTGCTCAAGATGGTTACAAAATACCTGAAAATGTAACGAAATAGAATATACATCCCTTGCATATCACCGCAGAAGTACATTGATCCTCATGCACTTGCTGTTGAAGTACTTTGATTAAAGTCTTTCATCGGGAAGGTGAAATTGAACATGCGCCTGTGTTATTCTTTTCCTTCTTTTTCTATACATCAGTGATATCCCAATTCTAAACACAACAAGAGCTAACATATGGTCCGCAAAAGATACAAAATTGCAAACTTTTACTCATTTCAATAATTCTTTCTTATGTGGTAAGTCAATCATTTAATTTTCTGATACTATAGTATTATTATATCCACGCATATCACTTTTGAGCTTAACGAATATATTAATAATTTTCACTAAAATTTATTTTTATATCAACACATTTCATTGTTCTTGTGCCTTGTAGTCCCTGCTCACAACAAAGGAATAGAAGTGGTCCCTGCTGTAAGAAAAGTTGGGGGCCACTGCTGTATAAAATAAAAATATTGTCTCAGAAATCTATCTCAGCTCATCAACGTTTATTGTGTTTCTCTAGTTGCTTTCATAACCAGAGCTCAACGACTTCATCTATGAGGCATACTACCTCATCTACACTGTTCGAAACTATTAGGCGATCAATTGAGATGTCTAGGTTCTGAAGTATTGTCATCGGCAGAATGCACTAAAATGTTAAGACGTGTTTCTGTCGGTTCTACGGAGTGAAGACTACAAATTATGGCAACCGAGATAGTGGTAATAACAGAAAAGTTCTGCAGAGTGGATTACTGTTGACTTATGTTTGCTCTACCAAAAAAATTACACAAGTAGTTGGGTTCTGACAGTGCACTGAGCAGATAGTGCAATGCAACAACTACGTCATTTACCCGAAGCTATTGCATGGACAACCATAAGAAGGTTAGAAGCGGGACAGACACAGAGGGAGGTGGCTGCAGCTATTGGAGTGTCCCAGAGTGTAATATCCCGAACCTAGACGCAGTTTCGGACTACAGGAACCGTTAAAAGAAAGCAAAGACCAAGGTCGTCTACGGGTAACATCAGTAAAAGATTGGCATTATCTGAGTCAGGAGGCTGAATGCAACTCAGCAGCAACGCACCCTCCAGACAGCAACAGGATGCGCAATATCAACGCACACATTCCGAAATCGCTTTCGGGAATGTGACCTAAATGCACAGAGGCCTATGGAGTGTGTCCCATTAAAATCACGACAACGTTTGGCCCATAGAAACTTGTTGGAAGAACATTAGGATTGGAGTCGTAATGAATGGAACCGGGTTCATTTCACAGATGAGTCAAGATTATTTTGTTCAGCTAGACAATCATGGTTCCCTCATCTGAAGAGAACGTGAAACTCGGACAATCCTAATTATGTATAGGAAACATAACCAAATCATGGTGGTGGGCAAATGGTGTGGGCAGCAGTCAGTATTGGCCGACGTACGGACCTTTACGTCCTTCAGAATGGCGGTTTTTGACTGCTCAGACGTATAGAGACGTGATCCTTCGAACATTTGTTGGGCCCTACGTTGTTGCCATAGCAGACTGGTTCCTTCTGGTGGACATAACGCTCGCCCTACAGAGCTACATTGGTGGACAACATGCTTGAAGCTGAGGGAACTGAACGAATGGAGTGGCCAGCTTCTTCACCGGACATAAATCCGATTTAGCATGTTTGGAATACACTTGGCAGACCAACACCTCCCGCAACGGCTGCAGATATGGATATTGCACTTATGGAAGAATGGCTAAATATATCACAAGAGCTGACTGATAACTTCATAATGTCCAGCCGCGCGGGAGTAGCCGAGCGGTCTGGATCTCCATGTTGCGGTTCGCACTGCCTCCCGCGTCGGAGGTACGAATCCACCCTCGGGCATGGATGTTTGTGTCATCTTTAGTAAAAGTTAGTTCATAAGTAGTTTGTAAGTTTAGGGACTGATGACCCCGCAGTTGTCCCATAAGCTTTACAGACATTTGAACGAAGTGTCATAATGTCGATACCAGAAATGTGTGCAACTGTACGAGCCGTCCGAGGTACGGCATGGGTAAGAATGCAGACCTGTGAGGTCATTTTCGAAGGAACCATTCCCATTTCATCTTTTATGTATTTGAGGAAATGACAGAAAACTTCAAGATGAATGACTATTTGAACCCCATGTCTGCAGAATGCAAGAAATCGCACAATGATCTGCACTCTGATACCAAAATTACGTTTTCATCTTGACAAGATAGGTTAGTTTGCTAGGCTCACTCAAAAGGAACACCTACATATTAAGAAAAAAGTTCCTACGTTGTTTCGTAATTCCATTCAATGTGAATGTTTGGATTACAGGCGTAAAGTACATCATTTAGCACAGTATTTTTCAAACTTTTCGACTGCGAGACCCCTCTCCAAGTAAAAAACTTCTGGCGACCCAACCCCGCCACTCCCCAAGAATCGTAATGAAAGTACGTCAGTGATTTTTATTGCCACTTATTTAATTTTAATTCTATTGATATTAAAGCAATCGAGAAATGAAGGAAAATGCGGAAGAGGCAGCCGCTGGTGAAAGGTGGTGGGGTCAGCTGGCCCATAGGTGCGCGTTTATGCTCGCTTCGGTCAGTTGTCTCAGTGCCATAATCATTATTGTCTCTTTGTTCCGAGCGAGCAAAAAATGGTCAAGTTTCTTAAAAGATTTACGCAGCCCTCCACGTCAACTTCAAGTAGCAGTGGTGGAAGCAAACCAAAGTAGAAAAAAAGAATTTATGATGATAATTATTCGAAGTATGATTTTACCGTCACAAATAATAAATTTGCGGTGAAGTATTGTCACACGAGAGTATGAAGTCGTCGTAGTTTGTGCGTTACATCTCAACCAAACATTCCAAGGAAGCTGGTAAGCCATTGGATTTCTTTCCAGAGAAAACTGAAAAACCCTTGTCCAGCAGCAAACTACTCTAATTCCGGTAATAAAAGATTATTATTATTCGATGACTAAAAATATTATATTATTAAGTAGGTATTTGTTTCTCTGATTTAACAATATTGTTTATTTAATTTTAGGCATCCAGTATCAACGCGAAAGTATTGTTAGGTAGCTACCGAGTCGCTAAGGCAGGGAGAGACGCCGGCAATCTTATTTTGCCAGCAGCGTTGGATATGGTTGAAATTATGCTTGGTAAAGCAGGAGTTTAACAAGCTAAAAAGTATACCACTGTCTCACAATACCATTGAAAGCAGAATAAACGACTTGGCCGTTGACATACGAGAACAGTTGGTCGAAAAATTAAAGAAGAGCCCATATTTTGCTTTGCAGTTCGATGAATCTACAGATGTTTCAGACTGTGCGTAATTTATGGTATTTGTTGCTTTGAAGCAGATTAGAATATCATGGAAGACCTTTTATTTTGCAAAGCAGTTAGTGTTGGTTATTGACGACAAATCTAAAATGCAATTTATAAATAGGCGTTTCAACATATGATTCTACGAAGTTACGAAAGCTTGCCAGAGTGTCACAAATAATTTGCAAATTCGTCGAGGAGGCCGGAATCACCGAAGACAACATTATGGCACCACGAGGAGTCTCGAAAACAGTACAGTTGAGTACGGCATCGTCACTTGGAGATTCTGCTGCAGAAGTCGGAATGTCAAAGAACTGCGAGTCACGTATTACCCAAGTATAGTACATGGAGAAGGCTTTGTAAGTGGCAAAGTTGTTTTTGAAAAGCTTTCAGAAAACTAATAATGAAAAAGGCAGTGAACACACTCGTTGTTTCAAACATTCCTCATTAAACAATGCAGCCTTTCACAAAATTACATTGTGTATGCTCCCCACGCGATCTTTTTACATAAGGTGTTCTAAGCGAGGTTTGATTATACTTTGTTCATCGTAATACTCATACTGATGTAAAAATTACGCTATTTATTCTTCCGTGCTGTTATTTCATTCTAATTCATTTGTCCCAGAGCGCAAGTTATACCATCAAGATTAAAGTGAATGACAATAATGGTAGGGTGTCAATAAAATTAAAGTAAGTCAGTGACAGTAATGGTACGGTGTCAATAAAATTCTTCGGGATGTGAGACTGCATTGTCAAATTTTTAAGCTGACGTTCCGCCCACCTCTTATAATGGTACAATTCAGCAATTACACACAGACAAACTGCTTTACCGACACAAAAGCGGTTTGATGGCTGAAGTACCTTATTTCTATTATATTAGACACTTAATATCATTTTTTTAGCAATTTTCACTCATAGGGTAACAAGAGTGATATCTGTAATAGTTGCCACTACGCCAGATAATAGTGAGCAAAGTATAAAATTCCTACATCACAATAAAAATACAACAATTTCAATGAGAAGGCTGTGCCTGTTTATTTTTATACTAATTTGTCAAATCGACGTTCCACTTTTGAGATGCAAACCATCAAATCATTTTCTAATTGAAGTCTATTTCTCTTCTTAGTTTTTATATTAATCATCGAGGAAAACGTTAATTCACATAGATAAGAAGTGGCAAATAGCACTAATAGTTTCAAAGTTTCCCTTGCCAACTGGGGGTATTCTTCTTTTCTCTTCATCCAGAAAACGCCAATCTTCTGCGAATTGAATTCCATTTTAAGCATGCCATCAGCAGCCAGATCTATAAATGTTTCTTTCATCTTCATACTCAGATCAGCATGTTGCACTGAAGAAAGGGTTTAGTATCCATCTGTACCCATTATCAGTTTCCGTGTGCAGTTCTGTAAAGTAACTTAGGAGCTTCTCTTCCAAATTATGTAAGCTTTGTATCATGCAATCAATGCGAGAACTTACTTCGACCGACTGATCTGTTGTAATATCTTCTACCATATTCTAAACGCAAGGGAAAGTATCAAACATTATCTTCTCTAAAGATGTTGACCACAAGCGAAATATTGCGAGAAATCCCTTGATATTATCCTTGGAAGTTATGAGGTTTTCTTCTCTTCCTTGAAGGCTCTTGTTTAAAATATTTAGATGGTTAAAAAGATCAGCCAATAATGCTAATTTTAATAGCCAAACAGAGTCGCAAAAATGATCGGCATACTTAGATTTCGAGTCTTGCATTAACATTAACAATTCAGATTTTAGTTCTAGAACTCGTGTCAAAACCTATCCTTTTGAAAGCCACCTGACCTCTGTGTGATAAAGGAGATTTTGATGGAAAGACCCCATGTCTTCGGAAATGATTCTGAACACTTGAGTTTGCAATGCTTTTCGTTTAATGGAGTCCACAACTTTGATCACCTCCTGAAGCAAATCATACAAATCTGAAGGGAAAACTGTAGCTGCCAGAGACTGTCTACGAATAAAACAGTGTGACCATGAAACATTTGGCATTATTGATTTTAATTTTACAACGAGTAGACTTTTATCATCAGTCATAGATTTAGCACCATCTCTACAAATGGGGATTAATTTTGCACAATGAATCTCGTAGTCGCAAGTACTTTCTAAAACATGTCGTACAAACTACTTACACAAAGAAAAAGAAACTTCTGCTAAGGGCAACACAAACACCCATGCCCGAGGGAGGAATCGAAACCCCGACGGCGAACGGCTGCGCGTACCGCAGGTGGGCTCCTAGTAAGCACGGCTATTCCGCCGCGGCTTGCAGATAAAACACTGGAGTGAATTATTCTCGTTAAGCTAGGCCCCACTGTAAAGTGAATTTCTAATCCCCTGGTGTTAAGAATTGCACTGGATAGCTTATTTCACTTTTTTTCAGCCAGTTTCAAAAGAAGACAAAATTTCTTTTTGCTGAACTGATCTAGTGTATTTTATTCCAAATTTTTGGGCTGTACTAGTCTTTCAAGACCTGTCTCTTATCTTTATATAACAGTCTTCCCACCTTGCCGCAAACATCTACGGTGAACTCGTGAATACAGTGTGAGCAAAAGTTGCGGCCCTTCGCACGCACTGCCGTGCAGCAGCCGTCGGCCGCCGAGTGCTTGGGCAGCTCAGCCGTCGCTTTGATGCTGCCGCCACTCGCTGCTTCGCTGACGTCACGCACACGTGGCAGCCCGCTGCTTGGCCGGGCAGCATTGTCACCGCGGCCAACGGGAAATACAGGCCCCTGCGCTCACGTCATGACACGTAAGCAAGGTACTTCCGAGTCGGAGCGATCGCTAGCTCAAGGGCTGACCGCTATGGCTGGTATTACACTGTCAAATTATTGGACAAAGAATTGGACGAAAAAATTGGATGAAATATTGGTCATATTTTTTGACAAAGAAATTGGATGAAAAGCAAAAGGGGATATTACACTATCATCCAATATTTTGTCAAATTTGCTTCAAAATGGCGGTGTAATGCTCAGCTATTGTTTATACTACAGTTGCGTTTTGTCTGCATTTAGAAGTGGAGGAGGAGAAAAAAGAAAAGGAAACGCACTTGGATGAAACCGTGGGTGTCAGAGCGAGATAAATAAAATTTGTTACGGGGCCGGGAGGATTTTCCTTTTGTATGCCGTCGGCAGAACAGCCAGGCCGTTCACTGCTAATTATTTTGTCGCTCTTCATAGTTCACAGCTTGCAATAGAGTAACAAAAAGGCTGACTCAAACAGTGTATACGAATAAGATTGTTAAGTTGATAAAGCAAGTTTCATTAAATAACGTTTTAAATGGAAAATGTGAACACTGACAAAGAGGATAATCTAAATTGTTTATGACGTTATTAACAATGTAAGGGGGGAAACATTGCTCATAAAGGAAATAGGCTCTATTTATTTCCTTACAAAAATTGGCTGACTTATTTATATGTACATAGATTCGCCTGCAAACAGATGTCGATGTTTTGAAAGTTGTTTCATTTCCCAGAACTTAGCACACCACGTTACCAAAATCATACATTCTAAAATCTGCTTCGGCCATATTAAGATTTAGCGGTATTACTTCTTCAATTCCTATAGTATGACTTTTTTACATCACGGATTGTAACTCAACCTCACTTTTGCCGCAGGGTATTGGGCTACGCAAATGGACGTGACGGACAGTGTGAATTGGCCTTTTCACCTGTTATACAATGCCGCATCTGATTTTTTTTTTTTTTTTAATTTTGTTGTTGCTAGAAAACACTACACAAACATTCCACTACTAGCCATGTTTACGAATACGAACGTTATGTCCAAGTAATGTCAGAAATTTAACCTCCAAATAAAACAGCTGTAGGGGCAAGGAAGCTGTATACTACTAGCGCTCCAAGCGGTCACATTTCGCACTACAGGAAACAGAAGACGAGCGATTTCTTTGATCAAATCTAGGCCGAGGCCTTAGATTGGATGAAATATTGTACGATGTTCCCATTACATTACGCCCAATTTTTCTTTGTCCAATTCTTTGACAAATAATTTGATAGTGTAATACCGGCCTATGAGGCAGTGGGGTGTGCCCCAGCGGCCGGCCAATCGGCTATCGATCGCGCTGGCTCGGAACTAAATCAAATGTTCAAATGTCTGTTAAGCTTATGGGACTTAACTACGGGGTCATCAGTCCCTAAACTTACAAACTACTTATGAACTACTTACGAACTAGGACGGCACAAATATCCATGCCCGAGGGGGGGATTCGAACCCCCGACCGTAGTGACCGTGCTGACCGTGACTGGAGCGCCTCAGTCACCTCGGCCACCGCGGCCGGCGGCTCGGAACTACCTTGCTCACATGGCATGATGTGTGCAAGGAGGCCTGTCTCCTCGCCGGCCACGAGTATCACTGAATGGGGTCATGAGAGAGCCGTCACTAATGCGTATTTGAAGAGTTAAATATGTTTCAATTACATTTATATTCATTACTACAAATGAGTACAACTGAGCGTGAGCGACTTTCAAGTGTGCTTTTACGAATCCCCGCCCTCTTCCACGTGACATAAAGGTACTGAGTTATCACAGCTGCCACTGTCTGCCGTATCAAGTCTCAGATGTCACACAAACTACATTTATATTAGTTTATAATTGTGTAAGAGACACTGTTGACCCACCCATATTGCTTAAAGAGTAACATGTTACTTTGGTAAGATAGGTGAACCAGAACCGCAGGTGCTTCATGTCAATCGGCTAACAACTTCAATGGCTCACCGTCACTGGTAAATAAATAAAATAAACGCTCAAATGTTTCTAAACCTATTGGACCAAAAGTGCTATGGCATCAGTCCTTATACGTAAAACCTAACGAGAATGCACGCACACACCCATACCCGATGGAGGACTCGAATATCCGGCGGGAACGGCTGTCTAATCCATGGCACGACGACTTAGACAACGCGGCTATTCCGCGCAGTCCATAGCTGGCTGTAAGCTGTAGTGTTCCCACACCGCGCAGTAAGTGTGAATGCAATTTTTACCTGTTTGCATATGTAGTAAAGTTTGTCTGGCAGCAGGGATTCTAATTTTAACTTATCATCGTCATATGGAAACAGGAAAGTATCAAATGTTGAAATGTTTGTATAACTTATGGGAATTAACTACGGGGTCATCAGTCCCTAAACTTACAAACTACTCACGAACTAGCTAACACTAAGGACCACACAAATATCCATGCCCGAGTGGGGATTCGAACCCCCGACCGTAGTGGCCTTGCAGACCGTGACTGGAGCGCCTCAGTCCCCTCGGCCACCGTGGCCGGCCAGGAAAGTATACCAAATGAATGGTATGAAGGAATATTATGTCCCATACATAGAAAGGGAGACCAAATGGAGTGTAGAAACTACCGTGGAATCACCCTCCTGAACCTGGGCTAGAAGGTGTTTATCTAATATTATTTTTCATCGGCTACTCCCAAAGGTGGATAAAGAAATTGGAATATACCAAAGTGGATTTCAACTAGGAAGGTCAGCAATAGACCAGATTTTCAACCTGCGCCAAATTTTGGAGGAAACTGATGAATTATATATTTTAACGACGTTACAAAGTTCATTCAATGAAATAAACCGCAATTTGCGATAGTTGTGGCTTCACTGTACTAGGTTTAGATGAAATAGCAAAGTGCGGTGAATGAAAATATGTGCCCCGCCGGGATTCGAACCCGGGATCTCCTGCTTACTAGGCAGACGCGTTGACCACTCCGCCACCGAGGACGCAGTCACCAGACCGACTGCAGAGAACTCTTCCCTGCACGTCTCCCGCCACACCCAAATCTGCATTCGCAATGCTGTCTCTTTCCTGTTACCACAGCCTACTTGTTCTGAATTGCTCGCAGCCACAATACTGTTTCCCGGATCAGGGAGAACAGACCATGAGGTATCGAGACACAATTAATTGTCGTCAGGAGCCCAGCCTCGGCTTGAAAATTGCGACTATTTCATTAAATGAACTCTGTAACGTCGCCAAAAAAAATATATTGTATAAGGCTGCATACGACAACATTAATAGTAACCAGTTGTTTCATGCCTTACAGGAGTTGGGGATCCATGGAAAGCTCCTGAGAATGGATAAAATGTTGATGTCTCACATAAGAAGCTACATTTGAGTTGAAGGAAATTACACAGACCAACTGGAAATAAAAAAAATGGGCTACGTCAAGGAGATGCATTAGCATATTTATTATTTAAAGTAGCACTGGAGAAGGTGATGAAGGAAGCAGGCTTACACACCAAGGGTACCAACTTATACGAGTCAGTGCAGATTTTAGCATATGCAGATGATACTGACATCATAGCACGGACAGTACCAGCACTGAAAGAAGCTTTTACAGACTTAAGTGAAGCAACTAAGAAAATGGGTCTTATGATAAATGAAGATAAAACTAAATACATGGCCCATGGCAAAGCATATCAACCCAATATGCCGTAAACTTTCAGTGTGAATGGATACACATTTGGAAGAGTTGATAGCTTCAAGTATTTTGGTTCAACAGCCTCTTGCTTTAATGAAATCTCAACAGAAATTAACCCTTGACGGAAACTGATGCAAGGGTGCTCGACGGATTTGAGAGGAACGTTTTGAGGATAATAATTGGCTCTGCGTATGACAGAGAACAATGGAGAAAATGGTACAATGCAGAATTGATCACTATATATGCCGATGCCCCTGTATAAAAGAATCATACGATCAGGAAGGATAAGATGAGCAGGTCATGTGGTAAGAATGGAGTCTGAGGTGCCAAAGATGATTCTCTTTGGAAATCCAGGAGGAGAAAGAGGTCGAGGTCGACCTCTAGCAAGATGGTTGGATGGATTGGAAGAAGACCTACGGAAGCTCGGAGGCAGAAATTAGAGGAGGGTAGCATGTGACCATGAGGGATGACGGAAGCTCCTTTGGAAGGCCAAGGTTCACCCTGAACTGTAGAGCCACAGAAGAAGACGGGATTCTAATTATGATTCTCCTTTCTGCCTCCAAGTAAGGCGCCGGGAAAGTTCCTACACTACTCGCATGGGATTGTTGATTAGTGTGAAAGTATAGAAAATGTTGAAGATGAGAAGGGCAGAAGTCAGAACACCATAAAAAAATTAATTAAAATGAGGTCAATAGCAGGTTTAACAGGATCAATCGGATGTGCGACGAGATCATAGGATGACACTATTCAGTTTACGGCATCTTTACACTTTGCTGAAAAAGAGTACTTCAACAGGAAGCTAGGCTTAAGTACCACGGCCGGCCGCGGTGGCCGAGGGGACTGGAGTGGAGCCTCGCTCGTAGTCGTACTCTACTCTGAGAGCCAGCTTGAGCACACGTGCACTGGTCCGCGTTTCCCGGACCCCTCTAATGTGCAATTCGTATAGCTGATTTGGAGAGACAATTTTATCGCTACTTTTGGAAGTGTGGTCACCATAGTAAAGGGACTGGCAAAGTTGTTCAAAGAAAAGATGAAAAATAAACTACAATAAGTCAATTTATTGGAGTTTCTTGCGGGGTCCTATCGTAACGTTTTTCTTAAACCTAACGGTATTTTGTGTGTTTGAAACGCGAATACGCAAACACCGGTAAATTTTGTCATTGTGAACAGTTGACGTGGTTTTGTAAACACGAAAATAGTTTGTAATTCGACCTTGAAAAAGTCCTTCGTAAAGTCTATTGTTCAACACCCATGTATTTGGAAATTATCCCAAAAGATACTAGTAAAGGAAAATTAAATATCAGCTAATGCGTGAAGTTTTTAAAAAAGGGAGGGAGCACGGTAGTTTAAAGAAATGGTTGATACTCACTCAAACAATCGCAACACAACTTCATTTATACACTTCTGCATGCTCGGGTTCGAATCTAGAAAGAGCCGATTCCCGATTTGCCATTTTCCGATGTCAGGAGACCTAGAGCAAATGTATCAGTGAGGGAGGGGGGGGGGGGATGTAGAGCGTGGCGGGTTCGAACCACGCATCAACTAGACCTGCTGATCCCAATGGCGGAGTGATGAACCGTCGGCCACAGCGGACCACTGGGCTGCGTGTCTCTCACAGTCCAGATAGAGTATGACCGCGGACGTGGATCGCCTTTTGCCTACTCCGGGGGGCAAGCGCATTGTTTCAGTGCGTACATTCTGGTTTCAATCGGTGCAGTTACCATACCAACCGGGAGGGTATATATTTAAAATGATCACTTCAGACTTCGTTATGCGTTTCACTGCTTATTACTGCCTAATCATAATTTATACAAGCAAAAAGAGGTTCAAAAATGAACAAATTTCGAGTTTTGTCACAAACGGCTGGAGATATCGCAAAATACTCGAAATTTTCACCAAAGGCTCTACTTTTACCGGTTTCATAGGAAAAAAGTGGTTCGAAATTTTTATTTTTGATAGTTTTTGAGATAGTCCGATTTTGTTCAATTTTTAACGCATAATTCCGCAGGGTTAAAATAAAATTCCGAACATTTTCAATGCGCCATAAATTTTATCGTGGTAAGGACTTCCTAAACCCAAGTTTTCAAAAAGTTTTGCCGCCTCGGGTTCGTGGAGTTCCCTTGTCAGTCACAACCGTGACGAAAGCAGTGCGAGCTGTTTTCCTACGCTTCGACGTGGACGAATAAGGAACCGCCTGAAAGATGAATATATTTTCTAAATCTGGAGTAAATTAATGACTTGCCTCAAAACGATCACGTTTCAGTCCGTTTCCAAATTACGTCAGGAATAATCTGCTATAAGTATGCTTTATTTCTTCCAGAGTTTTTTGTCGTTAGGTAGCACTGCAATACTTTTTCATAAGGAGGACCTACTCTGAGTTGTGAGTGAGGCATTTAGTCATTTTATGATACATCTAAATTGCTGAATATTCAGCTTAACATTCGATGTATTTCATATTTTGGAATTACAATTTGTAAATGTTTTTGTCAACCAAGCTTTATTATTAATTCATTAAAAACCTTCTTGTTGCGTAACTAGGTGACCCCTCTGGCTGTGAGAGCAGAAGGCGTTTTCTATCATTTCCTCTTTGTACCTTTCCCGCTTGTGTGAAAATTGACTCTTATTGAGACCCTCTGTAGAACGCATAATGCACCTTGTCATGGCCTAGGAATTTTTTCATGACATGCATATTTTTACGCGTTGTGAGGAGTGGTAGTGGATGTTTTTGACGTTTTCGCAGAGGGGCTCCAATATCTCTCTTTTCAGTACGCTAGTGCCAACACCGCTCGTCAGAAAATCAAATTTGTCTACTGACTTATGTAAGAAATTTTGTGTAATTTAATTTTGTATGGAGTGATTATCTTCAAAACTCTTATAGATTTCAAAATATAACTGACTATTCGGAGTCAGCATCCCGTACGAGATCAAATATATATAAAGCAGAGTGTCCGTATATTTGTACGTGTTGCATACAAATCTACAGTTTTGTTCCAATCTTCATGAAATTTGGTATACGTAAGCTTAAATCCATGAGTACGGTCGCCGTAAGTGTAAGAATCACATACGATATGTAGTTCGCGAGATATAACGTCATAAACAATGAGATGCGCGAAAAACTGCTGAATTTTTGGACAATGCTGCTCATTTTCTCCTAAACCATTGGGCCAAATTCAACCAAATTTGGTACACACATTACTTACCGTGAGGTAACAATTGCTGCATGGTTAAGAATCACATACGGCACATGGTTGAAAAGATATTACGTCATAACCAATAGAAAACGCAAAAAATGCCATATAATGCGGCGAGACTTTCGAAATATACTGTATGAGAATGACAGTACTTAGCGATTTGCAACAAACTTTAAACATAATTTCAAACCTTTATTAAACTTTTTCTCGCTGGCAACCATAGTAAAATGATGAAAGGAAAAAAGTTTCACGCTTACTTCTTTTCCGCTTTTTATGGAGTAAAACTACGGCTCTTGATAAGATGTTACAATTCATCATTTGAACACTACAAATTGTACCGACAGGAAATTTTACAGACAGTATACACATATCTGGTTGAATGTAGCTTCTAAATCGTATCACAGTACGACACGTAGTTCATGTTCAAATGTTTGTTAAGCTTACGGGACTTAACTACGGGGTCATCAGTCCCTAAACTTACAAACTACTTATGAACTAGCTTATACTAAGGACGGCACAAATATCCATGCCCGAGGGGGGATTCGAACCCCCGACCGTAGTAGCCGTGCAGACCGTGACTGGAGCGCCTCAGTCCCCGCGGCCGGCACGTAGTTCATGAGATATGGGCACATCAACAGTAACGTTCCGCTGTTCATGGACTAAAACTACGTTATGACGCTACAATTTATAACTTCTACACTACAAATTGTAGCCGCAGGAAATGTTACAGCCAGTATAGACACATATTGTTGATTGTACCTTCTAAATTCTATCACAGTACGACGCATAGTTCATGAGATATGAGCACATAACGTTCATGGAAAACCGCCCCATCACGCACCAAGTTTTAATCTATTACTTCTTTACTACTAATTGTATTCGCAAAAGATTTTACCGACATACAGCACTTATACAAATGAATATATATCTGAAAAATTATACAACTGTACAACATATAACTCAATATATATGCGATCTTACGAATTCTATATGTCATTTCTATTTTGATTACTGTCTTTCTGTGTTTCGATACTGCACTTATAATTTTGTACATTACGCAAGACCTCCTTATTTCTTACATATTCCCAGATAATATATTATTAGAAAAAAAAGGAGATGGACAGAGAGATAAGGAATAGAGGAAGTACTAACTCAAGGCAGGAATAAATAAATACCCGGGCAACGCCGGGTTTTCACCTAGTAGAACATATAGAGCCACTGAAAAAGAAAAAAATCGCAATGTTATTATTGGGTAGCCACCACTTGACTAGACAAGTTATAGACGTAATAATTAAACATTACACTTACACATCATTGTTGCTCGAAGTAGTCACACTTCACACCGACGTTATATGCACTATACCGAACTTATAATACACTCAACCGTATTCTACGTTTTCACACGACAACTTTGGAGGGTAGATGTTGCTTGATTTATAAGAATGTGTCCTACCAATCGATTCCTTCTTTTAGTCAAGGTATGCCAGAAATTCCTTTTCTCCTCAATTCTGTTCAGTACCTTCTCATTAGTTACGCGATCCACCCACCTAATCTTCAGCATTCTTCTGTAACACCACATTTCAAAAGCCTCTATCCTCTTCCTGTCCGCACTGTTTATCGTCCATGTTTCACTCTCATACAAGACAACACTCCACACAAATGCCTTCAGATAGGACTTCCTTATGCTTCAATTAATATTTGATGTTAACTTACTTCTCTTTTTCAAAAACGCTTTTCTTCTCATTGCCATTCTGCATTTTATATCCTCTGTACTGCGACCATCATATGTTTTTTGCTGCCCAAGTAACAAAACTCATTTACCACCTTTATTGATTCGTTACCTAATTTAAGTCCTTCAGCATCGCCTGATTTTCTAAGACTGCATTCCATTACACTTGTTTTGCTCTTGTTAATGTTCATCTTATGTGGACATACTGTCCATTCCATTCAGTTGTTCCCCCAGGTCCTTTGCCGTCTCTGACAGAATTACAATGTCATTAGCAAAACGCAAGGTTTTTATTTCTTCACCCTGAATTCTAATTACTTCTCCAAATTTCTCCTTGCTATCTTTATAGCTTGCTCAATGTACATATTGAATAACATTGGGGAAAGGCTACAAACCTGTCTTACACCCTTCCCAACCTCTGCATCCCTTTCATACCCTTCAACTCTGATAACTGCTATCTGGTTTTTGTACAAGTTGTATATAACACTCCGTTCTCTATCTTTTATCCCTGTTGACTTCAGAATTTGAAAGAGTGTATTCCAATCAACATTGTCAACAGCTTTCTACAATTCTACAAAAGCTAGAATTGTAGGTTTGCCTTTCCTTAATCTATCTTCTAAGATAAGCCGTAAAGTGAGGATTGCCTCCCGTATTCCTACATTTCTCCTGAATCCAAAATGGACATCCCCAAGGTCGGCTTCTACCAGCTTTTCCATCCTTCTGCAAATAATTCGTGTTTAAAGTTTGCAAACATGACCTATTAAACTGATGATTCCGTAATTTTCACACCTGACTGCACCTGCTTTCTGTGGAATTGCGTTATTACATTTTTTCCTAAAGTCTGAGAGTATTTCCCCTATCTCATACATCTTACGCACCAGGTGAAATAGTTTTGTCATGGTCTTCCACAGACTTCAGTAGTTCTGTGGCAATGTCGTCTACTCCAAGGGCCTTGTTTCGACTTGGATCTTTCAGTGCACTGTCAAATTCTTCTCTCAGTATAGTATCTCCTATTTCATCTACATCCTCTTCCCTTCCTACAATATTGTCTCTAAGTTCATTTCCTTTGTAGAGCACCTCTATATTACTCTTTCCACCATTCCCTTCTTTGCTGAGAACTGGTTTTCCATCTGAGTTCTTTATATTCATACAGCTGCTTTTCTTGCCTCCAAATGTTTCTTTTATTTTCCTGTGGGTGGTATCTATTTTCCCCCTATTTATACAGTCTTCTACAGACTTGCATTTTCCTTGCAGCCACTCCCGCTTAGCTCTTTTAAACTTCCTGTCAATCTCATTTCTTAGTCGTATGTACTCCACTTTGCCTGTTTCATTTACTGCATTTTTATATTTTCTCCTTTTATCAATTAAATTTAGTATTTCCTGTGATATCCAAGGATTTATTGTAGGTCTTGCGTTTCTACCTATTTTGTCCTCTGCTGCATTCACCATTTGATTTCTCAATGCTACCCATTCCTCTTCTATTGTTTTATTTCCTCCCGTTTCTGTAAATTGTTGCCTAAAGCTCCCTTTGAAATTCTCAAGAACTGCAGGTTCCTTCAATTTGTCCCGGCCCCATCTCCTTATTTTCCTACCTTTTTGCAATTTTTTCAGTTTCAGCCTACAGTTCATGACCAACAAGTTATGGTCAGAGTCTAAATCAGCCCCTGGGTAAGTCTTACAGTTTAAAACTTGGTTCCAATATCTATATCTTACAATTTTAAAATCTATCTGGTACGTTCCAGGGTCTCCTGGTCTCTTTGACGTATACCACCTTCTTTCATGATTCTTAAACCAAGTGTTAGTTACGATTAAATTATGTTCCGTGCAAAATTCTACCAGGCGATCTCCTCTTTTATTCCTTTTGTCCAGTCCATATTCAACTACTATTTTTCCTTCCCTTCCTTTTCTTACTACCGAATTGCAAACTACGATCACAATTAAGTTTCCCTCTTCGTTAATTGTCCGTGTGGTGTCGCACAAGTCTAAAGTGCGCGCCACCTACTTTCGCCGCGCGCTACCATGCACGCACGGCGCGGCCTTCTTACGACGTCAGCCACAAGCGCCCTCTGGTGCTATCCTGCTCGTGGCCACCACTGAACGACATCGTTCACTTGGGACTGAGATAGGAACCAGCTAACACTTCGGAATCAGATAGGCACCAGTGAAGACTTGGCTATCAGATAGGCACTAGGCAGGCCCATAGCTCAACTATGTATCAGCATTCTGCAGTACTGAGCAATGTAAAAGTTAAGTATCACTAAGTCTCTAAGAAATATATATCTCATTCTAATTTACTCTAGTGTTTCTAGTTTCTGCTGTCCCACTGGCAAGTCACCTCCTACCTGCACAAGTGTGCATCCTTTATTTCTGTGTCAATCTTTTTACTCGGCCACTGACACCTACGACGGAAACGAGACACAAAAGCGGCGACGAGGCTGAGACACAAAAGTGGCGACGAGGAGTGATAGAACCTTGGACCAGACCGCTTGCAGCAGCCGGACAGCAGTAGTCAGAGCACACAGAAATTGCTCCTGCCCACCCACCCTTACAAGATTTTTGGGGGACAATATTCATTTACGTGTTGTGTAGACTTTTTGTTGCAGTGCGTCCTGATTTACCTTGCATTTGTGTTTTGTTATAATTTCCTTGTAAGTGCGGCGCCTAATCGGTCAGCATGGCCAATACCCCGAACCCAAACTTAATGGAAATTATTCAGTTACAGACGGCGCAAATCACGCAACTACTTCGAGTGGTATCCCAGTTGACGGCACAGGCTCACCAACAACAAAACCAGCCGTCGCACCAGCCGCCCACATCTACCGCCACACCACTTCCTACGTTTCGCCAGTACGATGAACGTGAGGAAGAATGGAGCGACTACGTCGCTCAGTTTCAAGAACTCGTCGCGGCTCATCAACTTACAGGTCAGACCATGAAACATTTCTTCCTCTCCATCGTGGGCACTAAAACATTCGTATTACTGCAGAAACTTTTCCCCCACGCATCTCCTCGTGATCTAGAATTTGATGCAATAGTAGATGCACTGAATGCTGATTATGAGGGAAAAGTTCTCGTAACAGTGGCTCGGTACCGATTTTTCAGACTTAAAAAATTACCGCAGCAGTCACACCAGGAATGGATCACTGAGTTGAAGGGCTTAACCCGCAAATGTAAATTTACTTGCTCTTGGGGACTTTCCTATAGTGACGTGATGTTAAGAGATGCGATTACGCAGAACATTCAGGACCCCAGAATTAGGGCAGCAATTCTAAAACAATCTGACCCTTCATTAGACAGTGTACTGCAGCTTATAGAAGCGCATGATACCTTTGACTTAGCAGATGTAGAAATGCAAAGCCACAGTGTTAATTCAGTGCGCCGCAACGGACGCTTTCCTAGCCGTAGTTCTCAGTTCAGCCCTAGTGATTCTTATTTTTCTACCAGCCGTGCTTAACAGACAGTGAACAGTAGCCAGTATAAAAGTGTGACACAAAGGTCGCCCCGTAGTGTTAGACAAAGTAATTTGAATAACGGGCCCCAATGCTCATTTCACAAAAATGTTCGTAAGTCTTGCCCTCAGTGTGTATCTCGCCACAAGTGTGTGCATTGCCCTAGTCGCAACGCAACCTGTTATCAATGTGGCAAATCGGGACATGTACAGACAGTGTGTATGCAAAACAAAAATTCAAGGAACGGAGCCGTTAGGAACAGTGCTTCACAGAGTGCGAGAACAATTAATTCTGTAAATATCATACACATTGTGAACTTGGACAGTGTTTCTCTTGAATCTCAAATGCAAACAGTTCTGTGCCTACTGCAAAACTATGTAGTGAGCCACGTAGCAAGCGCCGACGAGCGCGTAAAACTGTGCAACGGAAAAGGGTTTGGGACAAGCAAAATGACTCTGTACAGTGCAATCCTGTAGTGAACCTAGTGCCTTCTGCAACTTCTCATTGTAATAGTGCCCAGTACTGTGTAGCTGGTGACAGTAGACTTGATGTAGCTACTCAAAAGTGTAGTGCAGTAGTTAGTAAATCTGGAGTAGCTTCGCATGCTTGCGCAGACGCCGATCCGGCGGTAGTGCCATCTAGTGACAGTGATATTAATCTATGTGCCGATTCTGCGCCGCTTCCTACCGCACGCAGCCCGTTCATGCGCAAACGCAGCAAACAAACTGTAGCAGACGTTGCCCACATTCGCGCACCTGTCGAGCGCCACAAGCAAAAACTTTTTGTGACTCCTTCCATAGAAACTTAGTCTGTGCAATTTCAGCTCGACACTGGTTCCGCTGTTACATTATTTAATAAAGACTCTTATGAACTTCTGGGTTCACCAAATTTGTCGTCGTCACATCAAGTGTTACCAGCGTACACAGGACAGAATATTTCCGTGCTAGGAACGTGTAGCCTGCCCGCCTCTTTTCAAGGTGTAACAAAAACAGTTGCTTTTGTAGTTCTTCAGGCCAAATCAACACAAAATATTTTTGGACTAGATGCATTCGACTTGTTTGGCTTATCAATTCAAAGAGATGTACTGCAAATTTCGTCAGTAGTGCCTCAGGACAAAATCAGTGCATTGTATGAAAAATACAGTGATTTGTTTTCGCTTGAATTAGGTTGCGCAAAAGACTACGTGGCACATGTAACTTTGAAAGAATCTGCTGTACCAAAATTTCGTAAAGCTAGACCAGTGCCTATCGCAATTCGTGATAAAGTTGCAGAAGAACTTAAACGTTGGCAAGATAGTGGGGTGATTTCTCCTGATTCTGCGAGTCAGTGGGCCTCGCCTTTAGTAATTATACCCACGCCGTCGGGAAAACTTCGTCTCTGTGCGGACTTCAAATCAACAGTGAACAGTCAAACAATTGTAGACACATACCCTCTGCCCAGACCTGAGGAACTGATGGACAGATTAGGACAGTCTCGCTTCTTTTCTAAGATTAATTTAGCAGAGGCATACTTACAGATTCCACTTGATGCCGAGTCAAAAAAGTTTTTCGTCATTAATACTCACATGGGCCTTTTTCAGTTTCAACGCCTACCCTTTGGCAGTTCTTCCGCCCCCGCTATTTTTTAGCGCTTTTTAAAATAGCTGATAGTGTCTGTACCGTGCTGTTCGAACTATTTAGATGATATTGTAATCTCAGGGTTCATAGTTGAAGAACATTTATCAAACCTGGAGTGCCTTTTCAAAGTGTTGATTGCAGCAGGTGTACGTTGTAATAAAGCAAAGTGTTCGTTTTTTCAAACTGAAATAGAGTACCTAGGCCATGTGATTAATGCCCAAGGAATTAATCCCTTACAGTCACATCTTAGAGCAATCAAAGACTTGCCTCCTCCTAAGAATGTGGAGGAATTGCAAGCAGTAATGGGAAAGCTTAACTATTATTTCAGGTTTATTCCCAATGCCTCTCAGATTGCAGCTCCACTGCATCACTTACGCAGGAAAAATGTTCCTTTTGTATGGTCTAATGATTGCCAAGTTGCCTTTGACAAATTAAAGTCTGCACTACTCAGTGATGAATGTTTGATTCCCTTTGACCCCCAGAAGCCTGTAGTGCTAGCAGTGGATGTCTGGTCGTACGGTCTGGGTGCAATATTGTCACATCGTATTGGTTCTCACGATCGTCCTATTGCCTTTGCATCCAAGCTACTGACGCCAACGCAACAGAATTACAGTCAGATAGAAAAGGAGGCCTTAGCAATCATGTATGGCGTCACAAAGTTTCATCATTATCTCTATGGCAGAAAATTCTATTTGTTGACAGACCACAAGCCTCTCACGTCGTGGTTCTCACCCACAAAGCCGATTCCTCCACGAACGGCACAAAAACGTCAGAGATGGTCCTTAATACTGTCTAATTATCAGTATGAGATTTTGTACCGGCCTAGCACTAAACATGCCAACGCGGACACACTTTCCCGACTTCCCGTTGGCCAGGATGTGTCGTTTGATTCTTCAGAAATGGCGTGTTGTCCGATAGAGATGCTTCCGCTATCGCAGACTTCCCTTTGAACTCTCGTCGGGTTGCACAGTAAACAGCGGCGGATGCAGACCTAAGTGTGGTAGCAGGTTTTGTTCGCTTTGGTTGACCTGCCAGAGCCAAAGACATTGAGCGGCCTCTGGTTAGACGTTATTTTGCACAACGTCATGCATTATCTTTAAGTCAGGGTGTTCTGTTGTTACATATGGACAACGACCAAACAAGAGTGATTGTTCCTCGTTCCATGCAACGAGAAGTGTTACGCCTCCTACATCAAGGACATTGGGGTATTGTTAGAACAAAGCAATTGGCCAGTCGTCATTGTACCTGGGTTGGTATGGACGCCCAGATAGAGAGCAAGACGTCACAGTGTACAGTTTGTGTGGGAGCATCAGGCGGCTCCTCCGCAACGTTTCTCAGACTGGCCACGCCCCAAGGGACCATGGCAACGTTTACACATTGATTTTGCCGGAGCTTTCTGGAATACACGCTGGTTAATTGTTGTAGACGCTTTCAGCAAGTTTCCTTTCGTGATTGCATTGAACTCAACGACAGCGTCTAGTACAATCAGTGCCTTAACATCAGTGTTTTGCATCGAAGGTTTGCCTGAAACTATCGTCACTGACAATGAACCTCAGTTTGTTAGTGCGGAATTTCAACAGTTTTGTCGTGTGAATGGCATTCAGCATATAACCACCGCACCTTTTCACCCTCAGTCCAATGGTGAAGCGGAACGTTTCGTTCGAACGTTCAAGTCTCTCATGGAGAAGATGAAAGGTCAGCACTCCAGGCAGCAAGCTCTTCAAATTTTCCTGTCTACATATCGGTGCATGCCACGTGACGGCCTGTCTCCTGCCGAGCTGCTACACGGCCGCCGTCACCGCACTCTCCTTCACCTGCTGCAGCCTCCCACGCACCGAGTCGGTTCGTATGGCGCTACGCGTTTTCAGGTATCTACGTCGGTGCTGTACTAGGTGTTTTCTGGGAAGAACCATTGGTTGCCGGGCACCATACAGCGCGTGCTCGGTCGCAATATGTATGTTGTACGTTCTTCCACAGGGTCGGAGCTGCGGCGCCATGAAAACCAATTGCACCTGCTCAGGCCGCGCGATCCTGTCTCTGGTTTCTTGATTCCAGACCCAGTTCACCGCCAGGGAGCACAGTCACATCGTTCGCCGCCGGGCACAGCGTCCCCGGACTACGAGATCCCCATGGACGTCGACGCGCCTCCGACGTAGTCGTCGCTGCCGCTGTCGCCGCCGCAGAAGACAGCGTCACCGAGAAGGACTCCGGGACCGTGCGGCCCCCCCGCCCCCCGTCCGGGCCACGCACCTCAGAAGAAGATGATCTGCTCCCTCTGGGCGGAGGCGTGCGCCCTTCCCCTGGTTTTGGTGGGTTTCCCGGGGGATCGCAAGGTGTATACCGGGGCGCGGACGGCGTCTCGATCCCAGCCTCAGCTACGACGCCCGTCCCACCAGTAACGCCCCCGCCCAGGCCCTCCTCCCAGTGCCGTCGCCGTGGCCCTCAGCCGTACGCCACGACGACGCGGCGGTTTGGGGGGGAGGGGTGTGGTGTCGCACAAATCTAAAGTGCGCGCCACCTACTTTCGCCGCTCGCCGCCATGCACGCACGGCGCGGCGTTCTTACGACGTCAGCCACGAGCGCCCTCTGCTGCTATCCCGCTCGTGGCCACCACTGAACGACATCGTTCACTTGGGACTGAGATAGGAACCAGCTAACACTTCGGAATCAGATAGGCACCAGTGAAGACTTGGCTATCGGATAGGCACTAGGCAGGCCTCTAGCTCAACTATGTATCAGCATTCTGCAGTACTGAGCTATGTAAAAGTTAGGTATTACTAAGTCTCTAAGAAATATATATTTCGTTCTAATTTACTCTAGAGTTTCTAGTTTCTGCTGTCCCACTGGTGGTCACCTCCTACCTGCACAAGCGTCCATCGTTTATTCCTGTGTCGGTCTTTTTACTCGGCCACCGACACCTACGACGGAAACGAGACACAAAAGCGGCGACGAGGCTGAGACACAAAAGTCAGAATAATTTCCTTTACCTCCTCATATATTTCTTCGAACTCCTCATCATCGGCAGAACTAGTGGGCGTATAAACTTGTACTACTGTGGTCGGTGTTGGCTTTATATCTATCTTGACTATGATCATGAGATCACTGATCTGTTCATAGTGGTTTATCCGCATCCCTATTTTCTTATTCATTATCAAACCTACCTCTGTAATACCCCCAACTGATTTTGTATTTATAATCCTGTACTCGCCTGACCAGAAATCCTGTTCCTATTTCCACCGAATTTGACTAATCCGCACTATATCTAACTGAAGCCTATCCATTTTCCTTTTTAAATTTTCTAACTTCCCTACCTGATTAAGGGATCTAACATTCCACGCTCCGATCCGTAGAACGGCAGTGTTGTCTTTCCTGATGATCACATCCTCCTGAGTAGTTCCTGCTCGGAGAACCGAATGGGGGACTATTTTACCTCTGGAATATTTTACCCGAGAGGATGCCATCATCATATATTCATATAGTAGAGCTGCATGTCCTCTGGAAAAAGTAACGGCTGTAGATTGCCCTTGCTTTCAGCCGTTAGCAGCTGTGTGGCAAAGCCACATTAGCTGATGTTACGAGGCCAGTTCAATCATCCAGACTGTTGCCCCTGTAATTACTGAAAAGGCTGCTGCCCCTCTTCAGGAACCACACGTATGTCTGGCCTCTCCACAGATACCCCTCCGTTCTGGTTGTAGCTACGCTACTGCTATTAGTATCGTTGAGGAGGCCCGCAAGCCACTCCACCTCGGCAATGTCTGTGGTTATGTATTTGTTCTTCTTGTATACAGGAGACCCGAAGATGGCCTGACTTTAATAAAAAAAAAAAAAAAGAGAGAAAGAAAGAAAGGTTAGCTACAGCTGTATAATTTCAATGTGCAATTTAGTCATTGAATATAACTGCCATTTACAAATTCTATTCAAATTGTGCGAAATTCTGTACGTATCTCGAAGAGTAGAAACTATTTTTAGTCATTCTCGAAAACCCGTCACCTCTGCTCTTGGTACTGCAAAAAAATAAGCGCAATGTCAGCACCAGTGTTGCAATGCGAAAGCTTTCCTTACAGCAGCCGTTGTTTGTTGTCTTAAACGGCGAGCAGCGATTTAAATGAGATCACGCCGGGGAACGGCGAGAACTTTTCCGAGCACGTAGGAAGAGGTTGGCTGCGGCGTGGACACCTCCAGGTGGGCGGCTGGAAGCGCCTCACGTGCCGTGTTCCTCCCACTGCAGTCTCACGCCCTGAATCTGGATGAGCCAGACGAGAACGTCACTGCCGTTTACGTCCGCCGTCGCCTACCCGTCTACTGCTGCTCAGCATTCACAGACTTCTCATGACTGCCAGCAAATTTTCTCCTAACTTTCTTCTACCACTAGGAATAACAGAAGTTCTAGGCTACCTGGTTCATTCAGTAGCCGAAACAAGCTGTGTTTTACATTCTTTCTCTACTATCCTTAAGTGATGTATTTAATTCATCATAAAGATGCAGATGATCATCGAAATATTTGAAATTATTATGTTCAATATATGTGTCAAATACAGTGGGTGGACAAAATGGTATGAACATCTAACGTAGACAAAAAACGTATTTATTCAGAATGAAACTTTCACTCTGCAGAGGAGTGTGCGCTGATATGAAACTTCCTGGCAGATTAAAATTGTGTGCCATAACCGGGACTCGAACCTGGGACCTTTGCCTTTCGCGGGAAAGCGCTCTACCGACTGAGCTATCCCGACACGACTCACGATGCCGCCTCACAACTTTTACTTCTGCCAGTATCTCGTCTCCTACTTTCAAAATTCCTAGTCTTGCAAGCTTCTGTGAAGTTTGGAAAGTAGGAGACGAGATACTGGCAGAAGTAAAAGTTGTGAGGCGGCATCGTGAGTCGTGTTGGGATAGCCCAGTCGGTAGAGCGCTTGCCCGCGATAGGTAAAGGTCCCAGATTCGAGTCCCGGTTTAGGCACACAATTTTAATCTGCCAGGAAGTTTCAACTTATTTATTAATTAGATGCTGGCCCGCCATTGGCTTGGAGAACAGCTGCAACCCTTCGAGTAACAGATTTTAAATTATCTTTATGGTTTCCAACAGGTACTATTCATTCCCACTCCCATGAACCACAGACATTGCCGAGGTGGGGTGGCATGCGTGCCTCAACGATACAGATAGCTGTACCGTAGGTGCAACCACAGCGGAGGGGTATCTGTGGAGAGGCCAGACAAACATGTGGTTCCTGAAGAGGGGCAGCAGCCTTTTCAATAGTTACAGGGGCAACAGTCTGGATGATTGACTGGGCTGGCCTTGTAACATCAGCTAATGTGGCTTTGTCACACAGTTACTGCGAACGGCTGAAAGCAAGGGGAAACTACAGCCGTTATTTTTCCCGAGGACATGCAGCTCTACTGTATGAACATATGATGATGGCATCCTCTCGGGTAAAATATTCCGGAGGTAAAATAGTCCCCCATTCGGATCTCAGGGCGGGAACTACTCAGGAGGATGTGATCATCAGGAGAGACAATACTGGCATTCTACGGGTCGGAGCGTGGAATGTTAGATCCCTTAATCGAGTAGCAAAATTATAAAATTTAAAAAGGGAATTGGATAGGTTGAAGTTAGATATAGTGGGGATTAGTGAAGTTCGGTGGCAGGAGGAACAGGATTTCTGGTCAGGTGAGTACAGGATTATAAATACAAAATCAATTGGGGGTATCACAGGAGTAGGATTGATATTGAATAAGAAAATAGGAATGCGGGTAAACTACTATGACCAGCACAGCGATCGCATTATCATTGTAAAGATAGATACGAAGCCGACACCAACAACAGTAGTACAGGTTTATATGCCAACTAGCTCTGCCGATGATGAGGAGATCGAAGAAATATATGAGGAGCTAAAGGAAATTATTCAGACAATTAAGGGAGAGGAAAACTTAATTGTTATGGGGGACTGGAATAAGGTAGTAGGAAAAGGAAGGGAAGGAAAGATAGTAGGTGAATATGGTCTGGGCAAAAGGAATGAAAGAGGAAGCCGCCTGGTAGAATTTTGCACCGAACATAATTTTGTTATAACAAACACCTGGTTTAAGAATCACAAAAGAAGGTTGTATACGTGGAAGAGACCAGGAGACACCGGGAGATACCAGATAGATTTTATAATGGTAAGACATAGATTTCGGAATCAGGTTTTAAACTGTAAGACATACCCAGGGGCAGATATAGACTCTGACCATAACTTGTTGATTATGAACTGTAGGCTGAAACTGAAGAAACTACAAAAAGGTAGGAAAATAAGGAGATGGGACCTGGATAAATTGAAGAAACCTGAAGTTCTTAAAAATTTCAGAGGGAGCTTCAGGCAACAATTGACAGAAACAGGGGAAAATAAAACAGTAGAGGAGGAATGGGTAGCATTGAGAGATGAAATAGTGAAGGCAGCAGAGGACAAACTAGGTAGGAAGGCAAGACCTACAAAGAATCCTTGGATATCACAGGAGATACTAAATTTAATCGATGAAAGGAGAAAATATAAAAATGCAGTAAATGAAACAGGCAAAAGGGAGTACAGACGGCTAAGAAATGAGATTGACAGGAAGTGCAAAATGGCTAAGCAGGAGTGGCTAGAAGGCAAATGCAAGGATGTAGAAGAATGCATAAATAGGGGAAAAATAGATACAGCCTACCGGAAAATAAAAGAAACATTTGGAGATAAGAAAAACAGCTCTATGAATATCAAGGACACTGATGGAAAACCAGTTCTCAGCAAAGAAGGGAAAGCTGAAAGGTGGAAAGAGTATATAGAGGGGCTCTACAAAGGAAATGAACTTCGAGACACTATTGAAGGAAGGGAAGAGGATGTAGATGAAGATGAAATAGGAGATACTGTACTGAGAGAAGAATTTGACAGAGCCCTGAAAGACCTAAGTCGAAACAAGGCCCATGGAGTAGATGATATTCCCTCAGAGCTACGAACCAGCCATGACAAAATTGTTTCACCTGGTGTGTAAGATGTATGAGACAGGTGAAGTACCCTCAGACTTTAAGAAAAATGTTATAATCCCCATACCCAAGAAAGTTGGTGCAGACAGGTGTGAAAACTACAGAACCATCAATTTAATAAGTCATGGTTGCAAAATATTAACACGAATTATTTACAAAAGGATGGAAAAGCTGGTAGAAGCCGACCTCGGGGAAGATCAGTTTGGGTTCAGGAGAAATGTAGGAACACGGGAGGCAATACTCACTCTACGGCTTATCCTAGAAGATAGATTAAGAAAAGGCAAACCTACATTTCTAGCTTTTGTAGATTTGGAGAAGGCTTTTGACAATGTTGATTGGAATAAACTCTTTCAAGATCTGAAGCAAGCAGGAGTAAAATATAGGGAGCGTAAGGTTATTTACAACTTGTACAAAAACCAGACAGCGGTTTTCAGAGTTGAAGGGTATGAAAGGGATGCAGTGGTTGGAAAGTGAATAAGACAGGGTTGTAGCCTTTCCCCAATGTTGTTCAATTTGTACATTGAGCAAGCTATAAAGGAAAGCAAGGAGAAATTTTCAGAAGGAATTAAAGTTCAGGGTGAAGAATTAAAAACATTGCGTTTTGCCGACGACATAGTAATTCTGTCAGATACAGCAAAGGACCTGGAAGAGCAATTGAACGGAATGGAGAGTGTGCTGAAAGGTGCATATAAGATGAACATTAACCAGAGTAAAACTAGGGTAATGGAGTGCAGTGTAAGAAAATCAGGTGATGCTGAAGGAATTAGATTTCAACATTACTTAATATTATCGACATTAATCGAACACTAACAATGTTTTTTTCTGTTCCTGGCCGCAAGGGAGTAGCCGAGCGGGCTTGAGCGCAACGTTACGGATCGCGCGGCCTCCCGCGTCGGAGGTTCGAATCCTCCCTCGGGCATGGATATGTGTGTTGTCCTTACTTCAAGTAGTTTGTAAGACTAGGGACTGATGACCAACGTAGTTTGGTCCCATACGATTACAAACATTTGAACAAACATTTACTGTTTCTGCACGAGTTTCTTGGTGACCACAACCTCAAAAGTTCGCGAAAGCAGAAAATTTTATCATAGATTTTACTGTTGCTTGCATAGATTACTTTCTTTGGTGCTAATGTAAAGTTGATTTGCCAATGTTCACCTCGTCGGAATAGCCGAGCGCATTGAGGCGCTGTGCTCCGACAGGCGACATTAGCCTCGGTGATCTACAGGTTCTTTCGAAGCACAATTAACTTCTACGATGCCCAAGAACAGCATTCAACTTGCGACTCCATTACGACTGGTGCAATATTAATATGAACATTGGCAAATGTTCAAATGTTTGTTAAGCTTATGGGACTTAACTGCGGGTTCATCAGTCCCTAAACTTATAAACTAACTTATATTTAAGACAATCCAAACATCCATGTCAGAGGGGGAACTCGAGTCCCCGACGGCGAACCGCCGCGCTCATCGCAGCACGGTGCCCCAGTGCGCACGGTTAATCCGCCGCGGCTACTAATCATTCCTTTCCTATTCCACTCACAAAATGACCGACAGAAGATCGACTCTCTTTATGCATTCGCGTCATTCAGATATCTAGGCGTAACACTGCAGAGCGATATGAAGTGGAACTTGAGTAAGGCGGACAGTCAACTTGGGTTTATTGGGAAACTTTTGGGAAGAAGTACTTCATAGAAGGAGACCGCATATAAAACGGTTGTACGACCATGTCATGAGTATTACTCAAGTGTTTGGGACCTGCAGCGGCCTTTGCCGCGCCCCTGCCCCGCGCACTGTGCGCAGCGACGTGTGGGGCACTAGCGACACACGGTCGCGGCGGGCGGGTGACCTACACTGTACTCCCCCCGCGCGTCGGCTGGCACAGAACACCAAAAATAACAGAAGTGTAAAGACCATGTTATCACACGGAAACTCAGAACGACAACAGCGCTACTAGCGGCCTGGCAGTGAACTTTCAATCCGAAAAATGTGGCGCGAAAATCCATATGTTTACTTCTACATACACGAATGAGAAAACGTTATATTGGTGTTAGATGACAATATTTTTCATTTATTCTTTGAGGGTGGATCTCATAGAAAGGTTTTTGTGACCTTGCAAAGTAATATATACGAGAAATTTAAATCAAAAAACTAACATTAATTGGTTGTGGCTGTTGTTTACAGTCGGCCAAACTTGGTAAATGATGTCGTGGTAATCTTATTGACCGTAAAATAGTTTGTTTCTAAAATTCTATACTGCGATTTTCGCCGTGTGGCGTTATCACATGGAAATAAATGTGATTTTGCGCATGTCAGACTAAAAATCATCTGATATTGCATGCATCTATGTAAATGATTTTTCAGTTTTCACATACGCTAAGGCACAATTATATCCAGTCATGTGACCAAAAGTGGAATGGTAGGTTGTACAAATAAATAATTTTACAGCCACATACACTGTCCTGCAAACAAGAATGTAGGCCTACTGTAATGTCTACAAAAACCAATTTATTTTGTATTTCTGTTGATTACTATTTATGCATCTTCAGTCATATGAAATGGAACTTCTGTACAGTTCAAATAAATGAAATTTATGAAACTCACAAAATGCACACAGAAGATCACAATTAGGAAGACGTTGCTATAGAACCTCAGCACAAAACACCACCTACGAATCAAAACAAATATGGAGGACTGTAAAGCGTAAATCATCCAATAGAAAAGCGAGATGAAAAATCGCAGTGCTCTATGTGGCCTGGCAGCGAACCAACATCGTGTTACCGGAAATCCCTATATGAGTGTCACCCCTCTTTCGGCTGGGCAGAAATGTTGGCCATGCCTGGTGTAAAGGAAGACATGGAAGCAGTTCAGAAGCGAGCAAGTAGGTTCGTTACTGGTAATTTCGATCAATGTGCGAGTGTCACATATGCTCCGGAAACTCAAATGGGAATCGCTGGAGAAAAGACGACGTTCTTTTCAAGAAATTCTGTTGAGGAAATTTACAGGGCTGGAATTTGAAGCTGACTGTAGAACGATCTTCCTGTCACCTACTCACATTTCGCGTAAATATTACAAAGACAAGATAAGAGAAATTAGGGCTCGTACAGAAGCATATATATATTCTTTTTGGCCTCGTTCTATTTGGGAGTATCATAGGAAAGGAAATGCCTAGTAGTGGTACAGAGTACCACAAACTTTACGGTGGATTTCGGAGTATGTATGTAGATGCCTCCGAAGGAGCCATAATCTCCTTGTCGTGTTTCCAAGGTCCTTAGGCAAGATGTTGGTCGCACAAACCTCGTTCTGCAGTCAGTCACAAATGCACGTTCTTCGTCTACATGTATACTCCGCAGTCCACCGTAAAGTGCGTGGCGGAGGGTACACTGTACCACTACTAGGCATTTCCTTTTCTATTCCACTCCCAAATAGAAAAAGGAATTAAAAAAAAACCGTACGAGCCCTAATTTCTCCTATCTTGTCTTTGTGATCATTACGTGAAATTTAAGTGGGCGGCAGGAAGATCGTTCTACACTCAGCTTCAACTTCCGGCCCTCTAAATTTACTCAACAGAATTTCTCGAAAAGAACGGCGTCTTACCTCCAGCGATACCCATTTGAGGTCCCGGAGCATACCAGTGACACTCGAGCATTGGTCGAACCTACCAGTAACGAATCTAGCTGCTCGCCTCTGAACTGCTTCTATGTCTTCCTTTAAGCTGATCTGCTGCGGGTCCCAAACACTTGTGGAATACTCAAGACGTGGTCGTACAAGCGTTTTATATGCGGTTTCCTTTACAGATGAAGTACATCTTCCCAAAATTCTCCCAATAAACCGAAGTCGGCTGTCCGCCTTACTCATAACTGACCTTACATGCTCGTTCCATTTCATATCGCTCTGTAATGTTACGCCTAGATATTGGAACAACGAGACTGCATCAAGAAACTCACTACTAATACTGTATTCGAACACTACATCTGCCATTCTTCGCACCAACTAGAAATTTTGTCTAAGTCGTCCTCTATGCTGTTACAGTCAATTAAAGGTGACACACTCCCATACACCACAGCATCATCAGCAAACAACCGCAAATTCTAAGTTACTCTGTCCATCAGATCATTTATATAGATAGAAAATAATAGCGGTCCTATCACACTCCCCTGGGGCACGCCTGACGATACACTCGTCTCTGATGAACACTCGCCTTTGAGAACAACGTACTGCGTTCTATTACTTAGGAAGTCTTCCAGCCAGTCATAAATCTGTGAACCTGTTCCATAAGTTGGTATCTTCGTTAGCAGTCTGCAGTGTGGCACCCCGTCAAACGCCTTTTTTGAAATCGAGAAATACACACTCTGCTTGTTGCCCTGCATCCACAGCTCGTAAGACGTCATGTGAGAAAAGGCCAAGCTGAGTTTCACATGAACGATGTTTCCCAAACCCGTGCTGATTCATAGAAAGAAGCTGTTCCGTCTCAAGGAAATTTACTACATCCGAACTGAGAATATGGTCCAAAATTCTACAGGAAACTGATGTCAACAATATTGGCCTATAATTATGTTGTTCAATTCTCTTTCCTTTCTTATAAATGGCAGTGACCTGTGCTTTTTCCTAGTCACTGGGAACTTTGTGCTGAATTAAAGATTCGCGAAGAAAGCTAAGTAAGGGCCAACGCCGCAGAATACTCTGTAAAACCGAACTGGTATTCATTCCATACCAGTAGACTTTTTTTGTATTTAACTCTCTCAGTTGCTTCTCTACACCGGAAATACCTATTACTATGTCCTCCATTTCGGAGTTAGTACGTTGATCAAATGATGGTACATTTGTGCGGTCCTCCTGCGTGAAAGATTTGTTAAAGATTAAATTTAGAACTTCCGCTTTCCGTTTGCTTTCTTCTATTACTGCCCCGGAATGATAGACGATGACTGGGAAAAAATGTTGAAATATTTCTAAGTTTATGGGACTTAACTGCGGGGTCATCAGTCCCTAAACTTACAAACTACTTATGGACTAGCTTATAAAAACGACTCAAACATCCATGCCCGAGGGGGGATTCAAACCCCGACCGTAGCGGCCGTGCAGACCGTGACTGGCAAGCCGTAGGCCGCTCGGCCACTGCGGCCTGCGAATGACTGGATAGTGGGCTTTGACACGCTTATCGATTTTACATAAGGCCAGAATTTTTATTCTAAGGTATAGCTGAGGTAATTATTGTATGCTTTGCGCATCGATCTTTTTATAAACGCACGAATCTCTACTAACTTTTGCCTGTCATCATTTGCGTGTTCTTTTTTGAACTGAGAGTGCAACAGCCTTTGCTTTTTCAGTAGCTTTCTAACATTATTATTATTATTTTCCATCCTTAATCGACTGTACAGGCACATATTTCTCTAACCCTTTATTTACAATGCATTTAAATTTAGCCCACAATTCCTCTAGATCCATTGTACCGGATCTAAAAGATGCCCATTCATTTTCTAAGTGCGATCCTTACAATTGATTATCGGCTATTCCTAAGAAAAACACGCTCCCAGTCTTATTGATTGGTTTATGAACTTTGGTCAACATTGACGCTATGACGATATCATGATCACTAACTCCTGTCTCAACACAGACATAGTTAATAAGGTCAGGCCTAATCGTAGCTATAAGGTCTAAAATACTTCCATTGCGCGTGGGTTGCCGGTTTAACTGCTCAAGACAGTTTTAGGAGAATGTGTCCAAAAGTAGCTCGCAAGACTGCTTGTCTGTACCGCCTGAAATGTAAAATTAAGCCGGCCGCGGTGGCCGAGGGGACTGAGGCGCTCCAGTCACGGTCTGCACGGCCACTACGGTCGGGGGTTCGAATCCCCTCTCGGGCATGGATATTTGAGCCGTCCTTAGTATTAGCTATTTCATAAGTAGTTTGTAAGCTTAGGGACTGATGACCCCGTAGTTAAGTCCCATAAGTTCCACAAACATTTGAACAATTTGTAAAATTAATGTTGCTTCTCTTAGATAACTTCACAGTTACCCTCAACCTCGTCCTCAGTAGAAACAATACCTTTGTACATGGCGATGAACAGTCCCCCTTTAATTGTCTCCGATATGTCTTTCCGATATACATTCCACGCCTCGGTAAATATTTCTGAACTTGACACATCATGACTTAGCCAGCTTTCGGTGCGTAAAACTATCTGAGCACAATAATTTCCATTCGGCGCGGCAAATTCGGGAATTTTGTTTCTAATGCTTTGAAAGTTCACGGCCAATATTCCGTTAGTCGAATTTTTATGCTGATTGCGGCCTGAATTCGCTATATGAATGTTGACAGGCGAGTGCTGGCCAGAGCTAGCGCCTAGCCAGAAACCCCCAAGCGCTCTTCAAGTACTCTGCTACCCGAGTAGCCGCTTCCTTAGTGTAGTGCACCTCTGATCAATACATACCTTCATTCTAAATGTCTTTTGGAACAACGATGGCATTTTGCGATAAAAGGACTGTCCGTGTCACCTGCTACATACAACCATGATAACGAATTCACTTTATATCTTGGTCTCATAATTTAATTGATCTGAGTCTGCTGAAAGCTATTATGTGTCCACAAACTATCGTCTCGTAATTTCCGGCAAATGTATGAACTGTTTATAGACACCCGCTCCATCAAATATCTGCAGACGTTCCAACGACTTGCCGAATCTATCTCCCATAGAAACGCTTCGGTATTACTACGAAATATTGTTGGCCTAATTTAATACTTAATTTAACACAAATTATATCTTACATTGAGTCTTATTCGATCAGAAAGTAATTCAGTTATAGAGTCTTTGACATCTGACAAATTGTCTAAAAATTTCACTTTAATTGAACAATTTCTTTCCGTTCTCAAGTCATAGATTAGTCTCACACGGGTCGCATAATCATGGAACAACTGTCTGTCACTCTTTGGTAAAAGGTGAATGATGCGAAATGGTACCAAACGCTGCAATAAGTTCATATAGAAAAAAAGGAACCCGACCAAAATTTCGCAGCTTACATACATATTAAAAACCGTTTCCTAGAACGACGTGAAATAATCGTAACCTCTGAAACCGTCCGTGCTATTTTAAGATTGAGCAATCAATATTTTTTATTTAAATTACTGTTAAGTATGAGGCCCTCAGATATGGAGCAAAAGCTTTGATTAGAAACGGACAAACGAGAAATGGACAGTGGCTGTTTTATAGCAACTATCCTAGCATTTTGATCACACGATTTATGTATATTATGGTTGGGCTATTAAAGATATACTGACGGTTTAATTATTCTGTCTTGAGTATTCAAATGCTCGTAGGAACGTTACTTAATGCTACCACCACTGGAGAGCTAAATACAACCGTAAATTTCCTTTAAAGCACTACTAGTATTTCAGCCGTTGTATATTGCAATAATTTATATCTTTTTATACAATGATGGTTATTAAGAAAATATTAATGAGAAGTGACAAATCTTCATATTTAAGAGTGACAGTGTGTATGTAGTTCAATGTTTCTATATTTCTCTAAGATATATATATATATATATATATATATATATATATATATATATATAAGAAGGGAATCAGGAGCTAGTGCTCAGCCGATAAAGGAGTGATAATTGACAGAGAGTAAGCTCCAATTGAACAAGGATGGGGAAGGGAATAACGTGCCCTTTTACGAGACACATTTGGTTTAGCGGCTAAGGGTGAACCACGGAAAACCCAAACCTTGATGTCCATATTCGGTATAAACCCTGTTTCTTCCTAATGCGAATCCAGTGACCAACTGCTTTACGATGTTGTTCGGTAGGATTTAGCACAAACGTAAATTATGATATGATACATCCTTTAACGGATGATCAAAACGCTAGTTGTTGTTAATATGAACCCCGAAATCATGTCAAGGTGAGGTCTAAAACAAAATCTTTTCGGAATTCAATGACACTGTCAATTAGAATGGAGCCATTTTAGATCCAATATTCCAATTGAACCTAAAACAAGGGCCGCCAAGTTCGGTCTATTTGAGAACGCTACATAAGTTTGTGCTCTCAGAGGAGTAAAATATCTTAACAAAGGGCCTTGTTTTCCCATTCGAGTAACAGGACAATACTTCGTTGCCGAGAAAGAGAGCTCCTCAATCTCCATTACGGCTTGGGAAACCACTGTTTCTCGGCGCCCTGAAAGAAACCTGATACTTGACACTGGTCTCGTTGTTTGTTATCTCTGCTGACTTTTTATGGTTCTTTCTAGAATTTGTGGCCACGTTTGACGTAAATGTATCTAAATTCATGCTCTATGTTTAGCACCACTTCTAATTTCTTTCAGGATTCACGACCACGTTTTACGTAAGTATGACATTGAAATACAGGGTCTTTGTTCTCGCCTTCTCCTATTTCTATCAGAATTCATGACCCTATTTACATAAGTGTGACAATGAAATTCATGAATATTATATCACGCCATGTTGGCGGCTGTAAATGTTGCAGGGATACCTTCAGCACAGTATGGAAGCAGCTTTGTTGTGTGTGTGTGTGTGTGGGGTGGGGGGGGGGTTTATTTGCAAGTCGACACAGGTACACTTTAACAGCGAGTTACCATAAGTTAAGTAACGTACGGAATTTATTACTAAAAAATGAATACTCAGCTTTGGGCGTAGGAGAAGTATCATCGTCACAGACTGATAAAGTCCAGACATCTCAATGACTACTGCCGCGCGGTGGTAGCCGCGTGGTCTAAGGCAACATGCTACTGACCGGGCGGCCGCTCCCACAGCAGGTTCGAGTCATCCCTCGGGCATGTGTGTATGTGTGTGTTTGTGTGTGTGTGTGTGTTATCCTTAGAGTAAGTTAATTTAAATTGTTTGTCAGTCTAGGGACTGATGACTACTGCAGTTTCGTCCCATAGCTTTACAAACATTTGCAGATGACGCCGTCATTTACCGTCTAGTAAAATCATCTGAAGATCAAAACCAACTACAAAACGATCTGAATAAGATATCACTATGGTGTCAAAATTGGCAATTGAGTCTAAATAATGAGAAGTGTGAAGTCGTCCACATGAGTACGAAAAGAAATGTGTCAAACTTTGTTTACAAGATAAATCAATCAAAAGTGAAGGCCGTAAACTCCTCAAAATACCTAGGAATTACTATTACTTCAGACATAAACTGGACCAAGAACCTTTAAAAGATGCAACAGAATTACTAAAGAGGCTGCATACACTACGCTTGTCCGTCCTTTTTTGGAGTATTGCTGCCCAGTGTGGGATCCTTATCAGGTCGGTTTGACGGAGGATATCGAAAGAGTCAAAAGAAGACCATCTCCTTTCGTATTGTCACGATACAGGGGAGACAGAGTTACGGAAATGATACAGGATCTGGGGTGGGAATCATTACGACAACGGCGCTTATCGCTACGGCGTGGGCTACTTACGAAACTACAATCGCCAACATTCTCCCCCGAATGCGAAAATATATTGTTGACTCCCACTTATATAGGTAGAAATGATCATCAGAATAAAATACGAGAAATCAGAGCTCGAACGGAGAGAATCAGATGTTCTTTCTTCCCGCACGCTATTCGAGAGTGGAATGGGAGATAAATAGTATAACGGTGGTTGGATGAACCTTCTGTCAGGCACTTAAATGTGATTTGCAGAGAATCCCATGTAGATGTAGATTAACACACTATGACGAAACGCTGCATGCTATGCTGAATCGAAGTATAGCGTCTTGACCAGATGAACACTGTCTTACAGGAGGTATGTGCCGGCTACTTATTTGCAGCCTAGCCAGGCTAGTTAGGTTTGACGCACGTGACACTGTTGGTAATGCGCGGTCTCCGGCGAGAATGCAGGAACTGTTACGGCCAACTGCCGGTGTTGCCATGGCCGTGACTGCCCATATCGGTAGTGGTGGAATTGTCTTTGGCGGAATTACTATCAGCGACACTGCAAACGTCTGCATTGAGTCGCCATTTGAGAAGACAGGGAGGTGGGCGTGGCTCTAATCGAATGTTCAAATGTTTGTAGAGTTGTGGGACCTAACAGCAGTGGTCATCTGTCCTCAAACTTACAAACTACTGAAACTAACTTATCGTAAGAACAACACAAACCCATTCCCGAGAGAGGACTCGAACCTCCGACAGCGAGCGGCCGCGCTCACCCCAGTACGGCACCTCAGTGCGCATGGCTATTTCGCAGCGACTGGCTCTAATCCAAGACTTATTTGTACATGTGAGACTTATCTGGTCTCGGAGGAATTGTATACAACATTATGTAAGCATCCTGGTGAGGATGGTGGTGCCAGTACTACCGAGAATAGTGTCTTGCATGTTCCTTCTTTCGAGCTATTTTAAATATCAGTATAAAAAGTTTTCGGTGCTTCTTGGTGGCTGTTGCCTTTTTGTCGCCAAAAATGGTGGACTTGAATCCTTCTCAGAGAGGGAAATTATTGCTTATCGTGCTTGGAATATTGGAGTAGTACCTGAAAGAAATGTATTTATATTGAAATGGAATTTCATTTATAACCATATGGATAACCATCAGAATGAAGCAGTCTAAGGAAGTGAGCACGAGGGGAGTGGTATTGACCTCAGAATACCTTCCAGTGCTCCGTGACGCAGGAGTTGCATCTGGTAGTTTGTAATAATAGCGCCCACATTCTGGTGTGAGAAAGTAGTGACATGAACAGCGTTGAGTACCCACTCGAATGCCTCCTGGAAAGTAAGCCTGAGATCCTGAATAAGGGTAAGGAACCCACCGTCAAGATTATAAGAAGTTATTTAGTTATGCAACTCTCCGAATGATAAATTACGTCCAACAATGGAATATGAGAATGGAACCTTTGTCATTATGCATTGCAACACGGCAATCGCCCATCGTAAAGCTGGACCTGCACCCAGTAGTATTATTGTTTGTGGTGGTATTGTATTACATTCCCGCACCACCAGCATTAATCTCCGAAGCGTTAGAGCCAGCTGTCCTCCCATACCTCTGGAACCTGACGATATTCATATTGCAGAAGGATAATGCGCGATTACACGTGGCACAGAGTCATCAAGACTGCTTCTTCGCCCACCGAATTGCATTGCTGCCTGGGTCTCGCTGTTCTCTCTACCTCCTACATGTCGACAACGTCTGCTGCATGACAACGGACCAACTGGCCCGGGGTACACCGACCACGACCGCACCAGATCAGCTTTCGCATTCTGTGGAAGCAGTATGGACTGGTGTATCCTAACATTTGTATCATCGTGATGTGGCACTGTGAATTGTAGGTTCGGTAGCCGGCCGCGGTGACCGAGGAGACTGAGGCGCTTTAGCCACGGTCTGCACGGCCACTACGGTCGGGGGTTCGAATCCCCCCTCGGGCATGGATATTTGTGCCGTCCTAGTTCGTAAGTAGTTCATAAGTAGTTTGTAAGTTTAGGGACTGATGACCCGTAGTTAAGTCCCATAGACTCTACAAACATTTGAACATAGGTTCGGTAGGTGGGTCGTGGTTAGCAGGGATTGTGGACAGGGTCTGCAACTGGAAGAAGTGATCAGTCCACATATACTTTTATTACAATTGAAAATAAACTCAACTTTAGGTGTAATGCTTGTGGTATAATACAGTTGCTTTCTAGCTACAAAACCATTCTGCAATGATCTCTTCAATCAGTCAATATAAGTGTTCCGGATTGTGCTAATGTAGACGGCTGGCTCGTTGTTCTTCCTCCGTAATATTTCATTGACTCGTTGACTGGTGTTGTCCGCTATACAGACTGCGAACGACGATACGATCTTATGGAATAGTTTCACAGATTTGTGGCTGACTGGAGGACGTCCTAAGTAATAGAACGCAGTACGTTGTTCTCGACGGCGAGTGTTCATCAGAGACGAGTGTATCGTCAGGCGTGCCCCAGGGGAGTGTGATAGGACCGCTATTATTTTCTATCTATATAAATGATCTGATGAACAGAGTAACTTGTAATTTGCGGCTGTTTGCTTGATGATGCAGTAGTGTATGGGAGGGTGTCGACGTTAACTAACTGTAATAACATACAGGATGACTTAGACAAATTTTCTAGTTGGTGCGAAGAATGGCAGCTAGCTCTCAATGTAGAAAAATGTAAGGTGATGTGCATGAGTAGAAAAAACAATCCCATAATATTCGAATACAGCATTAGTAGTGAGCTTCTTGATGCAGTCGCGTCGTTCAAATATGTAGGCGTAACATTGCAGAGCGATATGAAATGGAACGAACATGTAAGGACAGTTGTGAGTAAGGCGGACAGCCGACTTCAATTAATTGGGAGAATTTTGGGAAGATGTACTTCATCTGTAATGGAGACCACGTGTAAAACGCTTGTACGACCACGTCTTGAGTATTCCACTATTGTTTAAAGGAAGACATAGAAGCAGTTCAGGGGCGAGTAGCTAGGTTTGTTACTGGTACGTTCGACCAATGCGCGAGTGTCACGGAAATCCTCCTGCAACTCAATTGGGGATCGCTGGAGGAAAGACGAGGTTCTTTACATGAATTTCTGTTAGAGGGCCAGAATCTGAAACTGAGTGTATTACGATCTTGCTGCCACATACTTACATTTCGCGTAGTGATCACAATGACAAGATATGAGAAATTAGGGCTCGTACGGAGGCATATAGGCATTCTTTTTTTCCTCGTTCTATTTGGGAGTGGAATAGGAAAGGATATGCCTAGTAGTGGTCTCTCTGCCACGCACCTTACGGTGGATTGCGGAGTATGTATGTAGATGTAGACTGTCTCTCGTGGCTGTGGTGCGCCGGCATATGTTGGCGAGCCCCCGTCTTCCAACTGGCCGGCGCGTAGAGCAAAGCAAAGAGGTAACGAGACTGCAGGCGCCACCAGTGCTCGAAGTACCATAGAGCGAGTTATCGCACCTTCATGTAGTGGCGCGGCGACGTGTGTATACCTCCGGCGTTGTGGCGACTGGCGACGCCATAACACAACTCTTCAAAAGTCTTCGAAGCAACATACAATGCTGATTTCATCAACTTCTCCACTGCACATCGAGCTATATTTTCAATCATGTGATCTTGGTACGGCATTTCCAGTCCTTTTTGGATTCGCTTTTTGGGTGACCAGCAGCTTACTTTTCGTCTTTTTCATAACTGAAGTGGAGAACAAAATTCTTTCTCATTTGTAAGTTTAGTTAGGTGGTAAAGTTGGGAAAAGGGTAACTAACCAATATACTTTTTCAGTGGGAGTACTTTTCGGACGACGGCTGGGAGCCACTGGCTTAAATAACAGTCGTCTGTAAAGTTTGGATGAAGTCGCGGTCTTGGGAGAATCACCGGAAGAGCGGCGCCGTCAAAGGTCATTGATTGGCAGCTATCGGAGTTGGCAGGGGTAGGGCCCTGGGCTCGCCAAGAGAAAGAGCACGCCACACGAATTCTTTCACCGCGGAGAGAGCAGCGCGGGGGCCGCCTCATCTCCAGGAAGCGTGACCACGAAAGCGCTGTCTCCTCTGGAACCCTATGCCCCGTGTCGATTCAAAAGAATTGTCTCAAAAAGACTGACGTTCAAATCTACCATGTATATTATCGAACTCAGAGTTTCAAACAAGTATTTGGGATTAAGATTGGAGAACAAAACATGGTGAGGCCCTGAATGTATTCCCAGTACATTACATATCACGTCTTCCTTGTTGGGAAGTCTAAGGTACTCCATGAATTGCTATACACTGAGGAGACAATAGATATTGGATACCTTCTAATGTGTCGGACTTCCTTTTTGTTCATCAATGTGCAGGAATTCAACAGGACACTGGAAGACCAGTGCAGTAATGTAAGCTTACTACCCTCCACTTTCCAGTTGCCACCCTGTTACGGGTATAAAAAGATGTTGATACAGATCTTAGTGCCCTGATTAAATAAATGACGCGCAACGGAATTCGCCTTACCACGGAAACTATGGCAACTAATTGGATAGCGGTGGCAGTAGCTTACCTCAATGAATGTACCTAACACGATTTCCTATTTGAATATTATACATACAAACCAGGACGGGGAATTAGTATAAAGAAAGCAGTTTCCCTTTTAACAAATTTAGATTTATTTACAGATCTTGTTGTTATTCAATTAAGCAAGAAATTTTATGGGGCATTTCTGTTAAAACACTTAGAACACAATTAATATTTCACGGAGGGATTAATAAAGGGACCAAAAGCTTTAACACTTTGTCTACTGGCTGGATTCCACAATCGTAGTGCCATGATGTACTACCCACGTGGCGACACACATGTAAATTCAAAGTGCCACAAAGAAAATCCACAACGAATCCTATGTCACGGATACCTACTACTCACTAGCTAACTTTTGCAGTTACTTTAAATCCGATTAAGAGGGTTTTACGTCCACGTCTCTTACGTATCTTGGCCCACCCTGTCGCATGGTCACCAGCACGTGAATCTAAGTGGACGACAAAACGATAAACGAAGCTACACGAGATTTCATTAATAAATTTCCTACGCGCACACAGTAGAATCTCAAATCGACAAAGCGAACATTGTCCCACTTCCCACCTTAACTATATTGAAATAAGCCAACTTTGTGCACAAGAGGTCACCACATGAACTGTGGCTAATCCGCAAAGAACAGAACTCGTCCTAATTCCGTGAAAACGCTCACAAAAATTTGGAAAATGGACTTCTCCTAACATTGTGCATTTACTGAACCATTCCCCTGCTAATATGTTCAAAAATTGTCACAAATCACACACACTTCCAAATAAATTACCCTCTGAGACCAACATAGTCATGTCCGTCCTCAGCCAACCCAGGAAACATTCTGCAATTCAAATGTTCAAATGTTTGTACAGCTTACAGGATTTAACTTCGGGGTCATCAGTCCCTAAACTTACTAACTACTTATGAACTAGCTACAATTAAGTACGGCACAAATATCCATGCCGGAGGGGGGATTCGAGCCCCCGACCTTAGTGGCCGTGCAGACCGTGACGGGAGCGCCTCAGGCCCCTCGGCCACTGCGGCCGGCAAACATTCTGCCGAAATATGGCTGCCCCTAGCCTAACCGCCCTTCCCGTTCAACTTGGCCGGAGGCGTCCTGCAAGCCGCGGTGGAGTAGCCGAGCGGTCTAAAGCGTCTCGCTGCGGAGCGCGCGGTTGCTCGCCGTGGAGGTTCGAGTCCTCCCTGGGGCATGGGTGTGTGTGTTGTCCTAAGGTTAGTTTACCTAGGTTTAAGTAGTTTGTAAGCTACGGACTGATGAGCACGCAGCTCAGATTTACAAACATTTGAACATTTTTGAGCGTCCTGCAATTGGCCACTCACCTAACGGGACCATCCTCCCAACTTGCGAATCGTGGAGGAATCGCAAATCACAAACACCTGTCGACCACGTCCCCCCCAGGAGACCTCTCTGTCCAATACAGAAATGAAGTTGGCTAACCTTCTAACTATGAGAATCTGTGCCTTTCCAGTTGCAGCCTCACACACACGAAAACACACACACACACACACACACACCCACACACTTGGTAGAATGGGGAGATGTGTCCTGTGGAGCAAAGCTCCTTATGTGAGCGGGGCTCACTTATTATGCCTGTAATAATCATCATGCATTCTTGTCTCCACCGCTACTAGAACTAGCCCCGAAATGAATGATTAAGGTGGCACGAAAGGTCAAACACAAAAATAAAATTAGAAAGTAATGTGCACACGACACTGTGGCTTGCACGAAACACGTATAAATTCAAGTAACTCAAATGGAATGATAATACAGTATTGTTTCAGTAATACTGAGCTGTGATACCTCTACAGGAGATGCACCCGATATTTTTAAAACCAGGGACCACTTCAATTTCATTGTTGTCAGGAGGGACCCCAAGATTGAAAAACAAATAAATAAACTGTGTCAATCTAAAAATAAACTTTAATCAGAACTTTTAACGCATGCTTTAAACTCAAAAGTAATATGTTGTGGCAGTACTCTTATAAAAGTACTGCCCTTAGTAGAATGTTAAATTCGGTTCCCAGCCGTATTATTTTACGCCTTTCGTCTTACTATCAACTTCAGTAATCCTAGGGCTAATACTGTTGCTGAAAGCTACACGCGTGTCGTCACTTACTTTCAGTCTGATCCTGGATTTGTTGTTACACAGGAAATCCTTTTTCAAACAAATAATTCCTGAACAAAATCGCAAGATGAGCAAAGGCGGTTTCCGCAATGTTACCTTTTTATAACTAATCTTCCCAAGAGGGTGGGTTCAAGTGCGTTCTTACAGTATCTATCATTTTTAATTCAATAAGCTTTCACAAGACTAGGAGACAAATGAATATATTGCAAACGTTATCCATTCTGTCATGACCAGTGAAATCAGATTATTGTGCTCACACAGTACTGTTTCATGACCACACAACAAGGATTTAATAATTTAAAGTGAACATATGTTTGTTATTTTATATCTTTCGATGACCATATTTTAGCTCTTGTGGGCCACTTGTGGTACGGGGATAACAGGTTGGGAACCACTGCTGTATAGCCTTACATAACTGAGGAAGAGTTGGTCGAGCAGGTTTTAATGCACGAACCTTCCTCTAGAGAACTTACTATAAACGTTCAAAGTGATTCATGTCAGGCGATCTGTGTGGCCACATCAGTTGCTGAAAGTGCGCAGAATGTTTTTGAAACCAATAATGAACAACTACAGCCTTCTGATGTGGCCCATTGTCATCCAAAAAATTCCAACCTATTTGTAGTCCATGAATGTCTGAAAAATGTCTCCAAGTAGCCGAACATAACCATTACCAGCCTTTGCACCAGAGGACAATGTAGATTCTGTTTATAAACATTATGAAGTTACCAACAGCCCGCACAACGCCTCGTTGACAACTTGGGTCCTTGGCTAGTCGAAATCTGCACCACACTCAAGCCGAATCAGCAACTGTCACCAACTGAAATCGGAACTCATCTGACCAAGTCACTGCTTTCCACTCGTCTAGGCTCCAAACTACATGTTCAGGAGACAAGGAGAAATGAAATGATCAAAAGTTTGTAAACCTACTGGAAGAAACTGCTATGGTCATCAGTTCCTAGACTTACTAACTACTTACACTAAGGACAACACAAACACATATGCCCACGGGGGGACTCGAACTTCCGGCGGGGACTTAACTACGGGATCATCAGTCCCTAAACTTACAAACTACTTATGAACTACCTTATACTAAAGACGGCACAAACATCCATGCCCGAGGGGGGGATTCGAACCCCGATGGGGAACGGCCTCGCGCATTGTAGCATAGCGTCTCAATGCCCTCGGCCGCTCCGCCGCCATACAGTGACAAACGTCGTGTAATTGGAGCTTGCACACGCAACGATTTTTACCGCCCGTCTTCCCTGCAAAGTTCTCGCTGCGCCTTTTCGCCAAACAGTCTACGTAGCGTATATAGGACTAAAATACAAAATACTGAATTGGCAGTGAGTTCTCTATACAATAAATTACAAATATTCCAGTGTCGTCTGTTCCAGGGCATACAATTAAATTCAATGGCGAAGTTGACATTTTGTGCCAATCTGGGACTCGAACCCATTTTTGGAGGATTTTTTTTAAATTATCTTTTTATTTATATATTATTATTTTTTATTTATTTATTCTTTGGGACAGTGACGGATTTGCGGATTTACCAGTAGGTTCAATAGGCTAGAACCTAAGAGGGCAGATTTTAGGTGCGGCTAATTTTGAGCCAAAATTTGTAAACTGTAAGTAAGTGTAATAAAAGTTGTTTTATTACGTTTACCGAATGTACATTAGGCTATTTTGTAAGAAGTATTAAAGCATACCTAACCCCTTTTATTAGCTCAGAGATATTTCTCGTGCATTTCAAACCAAATAGCTGGGTCGTAAAAATAATCTAGGAAGTGACATTTCGATCCCCTAGTTCATAGTCATACTAATTATACCGAGCGAGGTGGCGCAGTGGTAACGCACTGGACTCGCATTCGGGAAGACGGTGGTTCAAATCCACCTCCGGCCACACAGACTTAGATTTTCCATGATTTCCCTAAATCACTCCACACAAATGCCGGGATGGTTCCTTTCAAAGGGCACGGCCGATTTATTTCCCCATTCTCACATAAAACTCTGAGCGTTAGCTGCGTCTATAATGACCAAGCTTTCGACGGGACTTTAAAACCTAAGCTTTCTTCCTTCCACACTAATAATAGAAAAAAGTTGGTGTAAATAGGACCGTAGTGCACAAAGCAAAAAGCTACAATTTCTTTGAAAAAAATTATAATTAGTATGATTGTGAAATAGGGCAGCAAATTGTAGAGGTCGGTAGAGGCGGCAAAACTTGAATAGCCTGCTGACGGAAAATGTGAAAATCCTCAACTGCTTCGGATAGATATAACACATTTTTATAGCCGCGCGGGAATAGTCATTTGCCTGTTTGAGGCATTCATTAAATCATATTATTTATAAGTTAGCATTGGATTAAGAGATAAGTGATATACGTATTTAGGAAGTGGAATTACGAACAGTTTTGTGGAATAAAACTTTGGACTCGTTTGAAGATACAAATTCTAACTGAATGAGGGTGTCGACGAAATGGAGAGCAAAGAAAAAAATACATTCGTAACTGGTATACTAATGTGTGATACGATACTTCATTAGTTCTTTGTATCACATCAGCAATATTTGTGATAATATTAGGTAAATTCGTTTGGAATTCATAAATTTCACTCGACTGCGATACCCAAGCGACTGTTCGGTTGACCGGTAAAATTACAGCCTGTGTACAAGCAGCGCTCCATCAGTAAAATATCGGCCGATATTTTACCGGCCGTCCAAAATGGGTATGTGTGTAACCAGCCTTGAGGTTTAACGTCCCATCGACAGCGTGGTCATTAGAGACGGGATTATTAATTAAATATATCGTTTTGTAATACAGAGAGTTAATGATGAATAAATGCAAAACCTGAACCAATCGATAGGTAAAAAAACATGATAAAATAAGTAAATCTGAAAAATTCGAAAAAAAAAATCTATTTCGTCTGTACAGTAGGACCTTCCTTAACGAGCATAATTCGCGTCTGATTATAGAAACGCAAAACGTATTTTTCTGTTAGAAATCTAAAATTTGGATAATGTGCTCCATTCCGAAAAATAGACAAAACGAACTTGATCGAACAATTTAAAAGAAAGCTGTAGCAAAAGATTGTTTCCTTTTGCGATAACATAGTTTTGCTACGGTACGTGAGGAGAGGTCGCCAGAATGTTTTTTATTTGGGAGGGGGTTGCCAGGGATGAACTTGAAAGGGGTCGCATATTCTAAAAAACGCTGGTTCAAAAACACTGGTCTAACGTAACATGCTACGGACTGGACGGCCGTTCCCGCCGAAAGTTCGAGACCTCCATCGGGCATGCGTGCGAGTGTTGTACTTAGCGATGGTTTAAGTAGTTTGAAAGTCAAGGGACTGATAACCAGTTTCGCCTAATCGGTTAACAAACAACATCCAGCATCCTGTCTCCCCTGTAATGAGGCTATGGCCTGCCTCACTCATTTCTACGCATAGAATATTTGTATTTAAAGACAAATGGTTCTTTATTTATTACGTCGTCTGTTCTTTCTGACATGAACAGACACCATATGAATAATTTTATATACGTCCCAACAGTAAATTGACTATTTCTATGCGGATGCTCAACTATACTGGACCTGCTGCGGAAATATAGAACAGGCTGCAAGCAAGAGGAACTAATGGGCGGGGGGCGCTACTATAGTAGTGTTCTATAAGTTGAGAATTTGATCAGGAGTTGAAGCGCGTGCCTGGGTATCCTAATTGGTTAACGTGACCACTGGCCCGAAGCGGGAATTCCGGGTTAGAATCTCGGTCCAACACAAATTTTCAACTTTACCATTGAATTTATTACAAAGCCCGTAAACGGTCGATAAGTTTCAAAATTTCGAATTCGTAAAATGGTTCTTTGTTTCCTAGTCGTCATTGATAGTTTCAGTTTAAAAAGTCCATCCAGCATTCCTGATTTAGAAATAACAAAATTTTATCGCCTCTCTGGTTTCTAAGAGAAACTGGAGATAAGAGCAACATAATCAATCAGTCAAACAGCAAACAATAGCTGCCTTCGAATAAACGGTGCGCAGCCTATGCAGAGATGACATGGTTTGGGAGACGAGGGTGGGAAAGGAAGGAAGGAGGGTGGGAGGGAGGTGAGGAGGATCAAAGCTCATAGGAAGAATAGATGTCGGGATGGAGGGTATCATCCTGGAGGAGAAGGTGTTACCAGGGAATAGGATGTGGAGAGTGCAGAGGTGGAGGTCAGGAGGATGCAATGGCGGAGGCGCAGCAGCCGACCAGGATTGAGATGAGGGGTTCAAAGATGGTACAGGGTGGGTCCAATTTATGGGAGATCATTCGGACGTGGACATGTTCAAGGAAGCGGAGGACGTGGGGGAAGAGGAAGAGATCGTGTAGGATCCGCGTGGAAGAGGGGATGCAGATATGGAAGGGGAGATGGAGCGCATGGCGTTCTAGGATTTGAAGGGATTTGTAGAAGTATGGGAAGGCAGATATCCAGGCAGGGTTGGCTGAGCAAATGACAGGGTGGATAAGTGATTTATGGGTGGAGGGATGCAGTTCGCAGATTCAGCCAGAAAGTAGCTTGAGGAGATGGAGGGGGTTGTGGGCTTTCTCTTGGATGTACTTGAGGTGTGGAGTCCAGGAAAGCTTTCGGTCAAGGTTAAGGTCTAGGTACTTGAGAGTGGGGGTGAGCCAGATGGGATAGACATGGTGGGTCAGGTAAAAAATTGTGGAGCCGGAAAGTGGGGGTGGTTCGATCTACGAAGGTCGCCTGGGTTTTGGCGGGCTTGATAGACAGGAGTTACTGGTGGCAGCAAGATGTTAACTGTGTGAGGTGGGTTTGGAGAAGTTTCTGGGACCTGGCTATGACGGGAGCCAGGACAAGGAAGGCGGTGTCATCAGCATTCTGAAATAGGTGGTTGGGCGGGAGGGGGGGGGGGGCGGGACACTGCGGCATGTCTGAGATATAGAGGAGAAAGAGGAGAGTGGAGAGGACGGATTCTTGGGACACGCAGGCGGATGGGTAGAAGGTGCGAGAGTCGGAATTATAGTTAGTAACATAGAAGGGGCGATGGGAGACGAAGGAGGCAATGGCCCCGACATAGTTGATGGGAAGGGCGTAGATTTGGAGTTTGACGAGCAGACCACAAAACTACAACCGCTCATAAGGCCGTTTGAGATCTAGGGATACAAGGATACCGGAACGATGGGTAATAAGTTGGAGTGAGAGAAGGTGAGTGAGGTGGAGGAGTTGGTCGTCGGTAGAGAAAATAGGACGAAAGACGCACTGGTTATCGGGAAGGAGATAGTGTTGGTGCAGATAATCATGGATTCGACGGGAAAGGATGGTATCGAAGACGTTGATGAACACCGGGATAGGTCAGATGGGACGGTAGGAAGAGGTATCGGAGGGAGGTTTGCTTGGTTTAGGAAACTGAGGCTTGACAGACTCATTTCTGTTTTTCATCTTTCTAAGAAGGGGACGCACCTTCGTTAACGGGCCAAAATCGATGGGCGGCAGCGGAGAATAATCCATTGGTAACGAGAGAGGCAGTTACGCCACTTGTCGGACTATGAGCTGAACATTTCGCAACACGCGCGAAACTGCCCATCATGTGTTTCTTCACCATGACCTACGTCCAAGCTCGCAAGAGTTAACTGAAAAATTTATGTTGCTACTGAAGCCTCTTCACTTGCACAGTCAGTCGTTACCCTTGGTAGTCGTCACTAAGTTCTGATGTCCCTACTAAGGTAGATTCGTAGAGTTGCAAATTCCCGCCACCTCTTTAATGACACTGCCTCAGAGCGAGGACGTTGACGAAAGAACTTTGGTAATTTTGTTACTCATACTGTGGCACGTATTGAAACAGTGTTAAGCCAGTGCAGATTGCTCTCACTGGTCCAGACGCGGATGTCGTTGATGTTAATCGCATGTGTCCTCAACGGTTCTACAAGTCTGTCCACATTTCCTACAGGTATAGGGTATCTCGTAGACACCGGGCCTTCTGAGACCAAGATCGTCTTCACAGAACCTAAGAGATGTCTTAGTTGCGTTGGTGGGCGGAAGACACATTTAACCTTCTGTGGCTTCAGTATTCTTTCTATTTTTTAATCCTATTTTTTAAGAAATGCAGTCGACGAATAACAGGACGACCATTCCTCTTTATTGTTTCTCAGTCTGTGTGACAAGCTTCGGGCGTAAACCACGGCGAATCTCCCGTTCAGAGTATCTGTTCTTTAATAAAACTGTACGGAGGTGGCGTAACTCATCAGAGAGGCAGTCCGAGTCTCATACGGCACGTGCCCTGTGAACCAACGTCCTAAACACACCACTACGTTGGTAGCCTGCAAGTATACTACTAAGTACGTAAGTGTGGATTTGCGATACCCATAGTGACCGAAAGTGCCATCCCCTTTTCCTCGTACCATCACATCCAGAAACGGTAGTTCGCCACTTGTTTCCATCTCCCTTTTTTTTTTTTTTTTTTTTTTTTTTTTTTTTTTTTTTTTTTTTATGGGACCTAACTAACTACAGGGTCATCAGTCCCTAAACTTACAAACTACTTATGAACTACTTACGAACTAGGACGGCACAAATATCCATGCCCGAGGGGGGATTCGAACCCCCGACCGTAGTGGCCGTGCAGATCGTGACTGAAGCGCCTCAGTCCCCTCGGCCACCTCGGCCGGCCATCTCCATTGTAAACTTGATACCGCGCGGGAGTATCCGAGCGGTCTGGAGCGCCACGTTGTGGATTGCGTGACCTCCCGCGTCGGAGGTTCTAATCCTCCCTCGGGCATGGAGGTTTGGGCCGTCTTTAGTATAAGTTACTTCATAAGTAGTTTGTTAAGTTATAGGACTGACGACCCCGCAGTTAAGTCCCATAAGCTTTACAAACATTTGACCATTTGTAAACTTGATGATATGATGAAGAGAAGTTAGATGAAGTAAAAATGAATCCAGCTATGGAGCCTGACTATAAACGTATCATATACATATCGCCAAAAGCACGTAGGTTTTAATTCTGCTGACTGGAGCGCTCTCTCTTCGAAATCCTTGATAAAAAGATTAGCCACAATAGGTGACAAGGGACTATCCATTGCGACATAGCAAGTCTGTTCAAAGAATTGGTCATTACATAAAAAATAATTCGAGGTGGGGACGTGCTTAAACAAATCAACAAGCGCCTCCCCTTCAAACCTCTCCTCAATTTGCGACAGTGATTCTTTTAATGGTATTCGAGTAAAAAATGAGAGTACGTCGAAACTAACAAGAATGGCGGATGGTGCAAACTGCAAGTTCTTAGGGCGACGAACAAAATCTTCTAAGTTGCTGATGTGGTGCTCACATTTTCATACAGAAGTACTCACCTGTGCTGCCAGATATTTCGCCAAATTATAGGGCTACTCTCAATTTGTATACATTTCGATGCCCACTGTTTAAATGAAGGCATGTGGATTCCTGGTGCTCAAAATTCATCCTCCATAAAGTTAACTATAAACAGTTCACATATAACAAGAAGAAAGTGCAAATGATGTGTCCTAACAAATTTAATGATCCTTAATTAATTAGTGTCATATTCACATGAATTTAATTACGTTGAGTAATGAATCAACAAGGCTATTTACTTATATCAAAGTTTAGATCCCGGTAATGAGTACCATTGTTAACAAGCACAGAAAGTAAATAAATGAACATTCATTAACATAGTAGCTAATTAACACGTAGAATGAGACGAAGTGCGTGGTTTGAAAATGTGTGGAAGGATTTCTCCAACTCTCCCATAATAAAAAGGAAAGTAAGGTTATGGTTTAACTTCCCAACGCCTCTCCCCGTAATAGAATACGTAGATAATTCTGTCTGTCAAAAGTTCATAAGAAGATGACAGTGACAGTGACTCAAACTACTGAGTAGCACCATACACTTGTAATTCCATCTTAAGTTGCTGCTGGACAAGACACGCCTCTCTGACAACGTAGGAAACGAGTGCTACCTCAGCAATACGCTCAGTCTCTGGGGGCGAACAATTAACTTGACGCAATGTCACCGGCACCTGACAATCCCTATTGTAGTGCACCAGGCTAGAAGAAAATATATAGCTCCTTCTCTCGTCAATAATTTTTTGGTAAGTTTTCATGACGGCAGGCGGTGTACTCCGCGTCCTGTGCAGGCGCAGCGAGTCGTTATGCGGGGACACGGTACAGGCAGTATTGATCCTGCCCAATCCTGCCGCTACTCATAAACCATCAAACGCGTCCCCCTCTTTCCTCTCCTGACGACAGCAATTTCCTGCTTCTCTTACAGACGAAAGCTCTCTAGTCAAGCACCAACAGGCCCGTAATGCCTTCATGTAATTACGTTAAATCCAGAACTAGACTACAGTATAAGAGGCATCTCATCATGCCGTACTCATAACCATATGAGTACCTTTGCTCCGTTTCCATGTGATATCTGACATGGATTATTAAAAGTGAAAGAAATCCAAATCCTGAAGCATTTAGGTCTTCCAGAATGATCTAGAGGGTAACTTCCCAATATTCATCAGCCTACTCGAAGATAGTGCGTTATTTACTTTATTTACTTGATGGGATTAGGACCTTCAGGCCCTCTGTAACACCGGATCGGAGTCTTCCACATACAGTAGTTTTTACATGTGAGTTACCCATGAAATGGCATTGATCTGAATAGCACAAAGACTAATAAAATATTAATAATATAATTTAAGGTAATTCATCAACAAATGAAGTGGCTTACAAAATAATAGATTTACTAGTTCGGTAGTAATTCTCTTCAATCTGACGCACTTAAGACTATGGAGTATTAGAAGAGAGATGAGAGTGCAGCGTGGTGTTTTGCATCGCACATAATAGGAGCCTTCTACCAACAGGTCACATGCAGTGACCCATCGTTGCTTCGTACTACATACGGACTGTGTCGGGCTAGGGAACTTGCCGCGGCGGAATGGCCAATCGCATTTAGGCGCTATGCTTCGATACACGAGACCGCTCCCTGTCGGAGGCTCGAATCCCCATCGGGTTTGGATGTTTGTGTCGTCTTTACTATAAGGTAGTTCATAAGTAGTTAATAAGTTTAGTGACTAAAGACCACGTAGTTAAGTCCCTTAAGCTTCACAAACATTTGAACATTTGCTAGAAAATGCAAGCAGTTATAGTAGTGCCTGCTAGATGTCATTAGCAAACAATGACACTTATACCAATCAAAATACATACATATAAACTACATATTACCTCATATAAATGTTACACGCTTTATTTGTTATTACTGAATTTGGAATACTCCCTGTGAATTAACAGCTTACAACCCCGAGCAGCCGGCCGCAGTGCAGTGACCGAGCGGTCTGCGGCGCGCCAGTCACAGTCTGCACGGCCGCTACGGTCGGGGTTTCGAATCCCCCCTCGGGCATGGATATTTGTGCCGTCCTTAGTCTTAGTTAGTTCATAAGTAATTTGTAAGTTTAGTGACTGATGACCCCGTAGTTAAGTGCCATTAACAAAAAAAAAAAAAAAAAAAAAAAAAAAAAAAAAAAAAAAAAAAAAAACAAACAAACAAGGGTATTAAGTAATTTTTGTACGTCATCATCGCTTGATCGATCGATACGTACAGAAAGGAGGCACGATGATTAAATTACACGCTGTGCGTAGTGGCCGCGTGGTCTAAGGCGTCATGCTACGGGCTGGGAGGCGGTTCCCGTCGGAGGTTCGAGTCCTCCCTCTGGCATGGGCGTTTAGGTGTGTGTTGTCCTTGGTGTAAATTTAAGTAGTTTTTAAGTCTATGGACTGCTGACAATAGCAGTTTGGTCCAATGCGTTTACAAAATTTTGAACATTTGATTAAAGTATATTTGAGACGAATACCGCTTTTGGACGCCGACCTCAGATAACTCTGCCTCCTGACCGTTAAACCAGTTACAGTATTAACAGTTTATGTAAACATCTCACAATTTTCCTTGTGGATATATTTGACGCAGTTCGTCACTAGTGAAGACAACGAAACACCATTTTATTGGAGAGCTTAAATGTTAGTTTCACGCCGGCCGCGGTGGCCGCTAGGACTGAGGCGCTCCAGTCACGGAATGCACGGCCACTACGGTCGGGGGTTCGAATGCCCCCTCGGGCATGGATGTTTGTGTCGTCTTTAGTATAAGGTAGTTCATAAGTAGTTTGTAAGTTTAGGGACTGATGACCCCGCAGTTAAGCCCCTTAAGCTTAATAGACATTTGAACAACAACCCCGGTCTAGATCGTCGTTGTCTACCGTGAAACACCCTTCATGAGCTAGTGAATTCCGCAGCGCAGTCGTGTTCTGGCCCTGCCACAGAGTCCTAAATGTGGGGAGATTCAACTAAATATCACAATTTATAGATAATACAAAAAATGAAATGTGAGCAACAATGACCAAATGAAATGTGGAACACAGATTGAATCGGGATTTATTAAATTAAAACCACAGATGAGAAGTGAAACTACAGTTACACTAGATGGGCGTCTTTTGAGACAAAAGAACAGGCTGAATTATCAGGAGCAGAGTCGCAAACTGATAACGAAATTCTGCCTATAATGTTTACGAATGGTACTGTGACATAATGTGTTATTTACTATCAGGAATGAAATGAGCTGTTGTAGATTGCCCCCTATTTCATTATACATTGTATCTTAGCCATAGGTATAAACTATAACGAGGTTTTTCATCAGTCAATTCAGCCCTGTATCCTAATTCCACAACTGAATGTTCAATTCCCAAAGGAAAAGCTAAACGACACTCGTACTAATGCTGGTGCGCTACCTACACAAAACAACCATCTTGGAGAACGAAAGGATATGAATCGACCGTATTTGTAGCACAAGTCAAAGGTCTTCATATCTCCCTGAGTCACGTGTTCGACTCCTAAGCAAGAACTTATGCCCAGACCGCCTCTCCACATCGACAATAGCTCATGGTAGAGACCGCACGACAATTGCCTCTCCCCGACTATCATCCTCCCATTAGTAATTGAGTCCCTCGTCGTTTCTCTGGAAAGTACGAAAGGAACGCTAATCAAACTATATGTTGTCCACTCTGCACTTTGGGAGTGAGTTGTATGTGATGAACATTTACCCACTCTATAAAGTGCTGCAATTACAGCCAATGCCCGCACACACGACACTCAAGTTTGCATCAAAATTCCTGTGTGATATTACCGAGCGAGGTGGCGCAGTGGTAATGCACTGGACTCGCATTCGGAAAGATGGTGGTTCATATCCACCTCCGGCCATCCAGATTTAGGTTTTCCGTGATTTCCCTAAATCACTCCAGGCCAATGCCGGGATGGTTACTTTCAAAAGGGCACGGCAGATTTTCTTCGCCATTCTTACCCAAAACTCCGAGCGTTAGCTACGTCTCTAATGACCAAGCTGTCGACGGAACGTTAAACCCTAAGCTTCCTTCCTTCCTTACTTCCTTCTGTGTGATATTAGAAGACGACGAACCACACGTTTGTTGCTGTCCGAAATTTTCAACGTGGCGTGAGAACCGTGGCATAGAAACCCAGTAGAAACAAATTTCAGACTAGACCCCTTGGGATGTCGCGAGGCGGTGCTTCGCCCAGTTTTGGCAGGCAGCCAAGAGCTGTCGAGTGGGGGGGGGGGGGGGGGGACCTGCACTTCTGCTCGCAACGCACACCAGAGGCGGCGGTTATCTCTTTACGTGGCTAGCAAGTGTCCGATGTTTCCCTTCCCGGTGGCCACAAGCATTTGAGGAAGCAGTTTGGCAAATCCATGGGTCAGCTTGGTTTTCTACATTGACAGCCAAACCCCTGTAAGTAATTTGACGTGGGAAATAGAGTGAAAAACCTGTAACTACCATCCACAAATATTCATGTGACGGGTTCTCAATGTCATTCCACCTTATTAGGAATTTAACAATAACTATGGTAGATGGCATTAGCCGAATGAGACAAGCTTGGGGCTTGTCACATTATCTATTACTTATTAATGTGAATGAGGTCTGAATGTAAAGTAAAATGCCAGAAGTAAATTGTAATGTTGAATAATGTTGTAAATGTGTTAAAGAAGCCTGTAAAAGTACTGCGCAAGTTTATGGTACTAGGGAAACAGTGAATGTACATAAATATTTCAGTTAGTTAACCTGAGAATATTGGTGCTTAATAATATTTTCTAAATATATTTATTCTATAAAAGACGAGTTATTCTAATTGATCACTGAATAAATGGCGGCATATCGTGGATTATAACAGCATGCTGATTAGCTATGTTCAGTTTTCAGCCAATCAGCAGAATGGTAGTTCGCGCGTATTTTATAGATAGATATATAGATAGGCTTTGCATGGTGTAGAAAGAGATTTTGATCTTAGCTGCCATCAAGATAAGTCTGGAAAACGAAAATTCTGAAAAGTTCCGGTAATCACTCGGTAATGTACAAGTTTGAAGAACGTGTTCATAAATGCTAACTCGTTATTGTGATGTAAGAGTGAAGTATTCCACAATTTTTATGTGAACTGTGGTTAACGAAGATATTAAATGCATGTGGCATGTTGTGAAACCCCTTCAGGAGAACGGAACATTCAAAGTGACGGATATACATGTTATGAGAGCGAGCATTCGATCACCGAAAATCTGTGTGAAGTGATAATTATTACGGTAACAGGTCCAATTAAAAATGTTCAAATGTTTGTATAGCTTATGGGACATAACTACGGGGTCATCAGTTCTTAAACTTACAAACTACTTACGAACTAGCTACTTCTAAGGACGGCACAAATATCCATGCCCGAGGGGGGATTCGAACCCCCGACCGTAGTGGCCGTGCAGACCGTGACTGGAGCGCCTCAGTCCCCTCTGCCACAGCAAGTCCAATTAACCAAAGTCTGCCCACTAGAGTGACTGCATTTACGAGTGATGAAAAGTACCGTACTAGAAAAAATTAAATACGTTCTTGTTAGGGCAGGTAACGTCATTAAACATGAACGATGCTATTTCAATCTAATGGCAGTTCAATTGCTGAGAATTGAAACTGTAATCATTTACATAGCTACCAATAGGTGTTTATTTCTGACATTCGACCTAGATCATCTAGGCACCGGCCGCGGTGGCCGAGGGGACTGAGGCGCTTCAGTCACGGTCTGCACGGCCACTACAGTCGGGGGTTCGAATCCCCCCTCGGGCATGGAATTTGTGCCGTCCTTAGTTGTAGGTAGTTCATAAGTAGTTTGTAAGTTTAGGGACTGATGACCCAGTAGTTAACTCCCTTAAGCTTAACAAACATTTGAACATTTGAACATTCATCTAGGCACTTTACATTTTGGTCAGCCAGTGTGTTAGAATTATTCTGATACAAGCCCCGTAAAATAATCACGACGAAAAACTAGATAAATTTCTAATCTTACTGAGGTTTATTGATATAGTGTCTGGTCTTTCGGACATGTTCGAATGAATAGACATCATATCAATAATGTACCACTTTCATTGCGGAAGCATTCAAACGCCCGATTCCTTGTGGGAATCCAGTATAGGCTCCGAGCAAGAAGAATCACTTGCCATGGGGCTAGAAGTTGAGAATGTCGGTTGAAGGGGAAGCGTGTCTGGATAGCCTAATTGGTTAAGGCTACCGCTAGCCCGAAGCGGGAAATCCGGGTTCGAATCCCGGTCCAGCACAAATTTACAACTTTGCCGTTGAATTTATTTCAACGCCCCGAAACGGTCGAAATGTTTCAATATTTAGAATTACTGAGGTTTGTTGACAGTGTTTGACGCCATGCAGCATTTGGGTTTGGAACTGGGAAAATACAAACAATTGTGTTATCAGAAACGCCACTGTATTTCTGATATATTTCACATAGAGCCTACTCTCAAGATAAAGTTAAATGTGTTTCTTTATACCATAGTACCTACAGTTACTAGGATTACAATGATGACCCAAAACATTATGACATCTGATTAATGCCGTATTGGTGAACCTTTGGAACGCTATGAAGCAGCGCTTCTTCGTGGAATGTATTCCACAAGCCTTTGATATGTTTTTGGAGGTATGTGGCAGTCACATGCCTACACACAGGTCAAGAAATCACAGAAAACTGTCGACTCCATAGTTTGTGGTTTGTAGCTGCCGCCCAATGGTACCCCAAATGTATTTCGTTGAGATCAGATGAATTGGTGAGCAAAACATCAATATGAGACCACAGTAATGCATCTCCAATGACTGTGGCAAGATTCTGGTCTTGTGAGGTCGACAGTTATTCTTCTCGAAATTTCAGTTACCGATGTGTAGAAAATGAAGCACAAAGGGATGAAGCTAGTCCACAACAAAGTTCACACAGTCCACAACTGTCACGGCGCCTATGGTTATTAATAAATTTACCATGGAAACCCAGTGGAATGTTTTCCATATCATAAGAGAGCCCCCATCGGCCTACATCCGTGGCGTGGTGCAGTTGTCCCCTTGGATGACGCTGTATCCGGACTTGACATTCGACAACTGCAGTCTCCTATGGTCCCGCCTCCATTGCAGTCGTAGCTGACAACTTCTTTGAGTCAATAACGGAACACCGAGATGTCACGTGAATCTCAGCGCCATTTTCAGCTAAGTAAAAAAGAAAAGAAAGAAGGTTAAGGTCTAACGGCTCATCGACAACGTGGTCACTCGAGACGCAGCCCACATTGGGATGTTTTGGTGTAAGGATGGGGAAGGAAATCTGTCGTGCCCTTTAATGAAACCATTCCAGCATTTGCCTAGAATGGTATAGGCAGTAGGGAAATCACGGAAAACCTAAATCTGTGTGGCCAGATGTGAATTTGAACCATCCTCCTACCGAATGCGAGTCCAGTGTGTTAACACTGCGCCACCTCTCTCGGTATTCAGTAGGGTGTGTTTATCACGCTTTTCCGCAACATCTTTGGCTGTACTAGCAATGTACTCTGTTTTCAGATCTGCCACAGATTGACATATTTTGTGTGTGTGTGTGTAAAGGAGGCAAGCCCCGACCACTAAGTTCTGTGATTTGGTGCCCAGGTCCAACACTTTGTCTCCCATAGTGGATCATAGTTACATAATAGTTGTCCCTTCACAGGTTGTAGCTGCTTCTATCAAATCAGAGTGGTCAACGTCACGGCCATATTCCATGCCATTGCCAAACATAGTAATGAGTTCATTCCTTTGCAATTACTTGTCCAACTTTCTTTGTCGATGTCTATGGATCCCGAATTACAGGTCAGTCCCTTTCATTTCACATTTCATCGTGCGTGATAATCTATCCGAAAACAGCACACACGCAGTGACGGTTCATAGACAGCATTAACCAAACATTACAGGATCCAATCGCATAATACGTGATTTAGTGTCTCGTAAACAGTTAATGTAATAAAAAAATGTTCACATGTTTCTAAATCTATTGGACCACACTGCGTGGTCATCAGTCCGTAGCTTACGAACTACTTAAACCTAGGTAAACTAACCTAAGGACAACACACACACACACCCATGCCCCAGGGAGGACTCGAACCTCCACGGCGAGCAATCGCGCGCTCACAGCGAGACGCTTCAGACCGCTCGGCTACTCCACCGCAGCAGTTAATGTAATCACGGAGATCACTTAACATTGAATGAGCGTCGTACGACATTACGCGAAGTATAAATTTTTTGAAGCTGCCATTCATCGCGCGAATGAATGACGAGTTATGAAGAAAATACATATTATGTTATGGTGATGTAATGTAGGTGTTAAAATAATATTTTTATTCGTTTAACTTGTTTAATTGTATGTTTTGTATTCAGTATTGACGTTTTCATCTGCTTCTATGTTTCTCACTCTATTTCTTTTTTCCGATTGGAATATTCCTGTGTCGCGTATAATCTGTAATCATAGTCGGCACTAGGTCTTTTCGTAATGTAAGCAAAGAACATTTTGGCGCTCTTCCCTCTATAGTCATTATAGGATAATTTATATTATTACTAAATATGTGTTATGTGACCACGAGGTAAATGCAAAGGAATACACAAAAGTACCTTAGAGCCAAACATTTATTTACAGGCCATTATTATTACATAGAATGACAATTTTTTTGTTGATTTGTTACACACTGTTGGTAGCTTTTAAAATTAAAACGAGAGTTTCCTGGCTTTCAATTTACAATACTCGTTCATCAGCAAATTTGTTTCCATTTCATGTAATAAATCTTTTTCAATGTCCAAAGTAGCTAGTTCACTCAAGTTGTCTTAGTTTAAAGTTAATCGGAAGTATGTCTTTATAAGTTTTAACTTCGAAAACTTTTTTCGCCGCTGGCCACTGATAGCTGGAGCGTTACCAGAATCCTCAATGTCGACGTGCCCATAACCGCGTTTGGTTGTAAATGACAAACCTCCAGCTGGCTGACTTCCAGGGCGTAGCGTTCGTGAGAAACTTTGTAGTTCTTCAAACAGATCATCATCGTTCACGTTACAGTCTCCTCCGTCACTCGGATGGTTTGAAGGAGCTTACAGACTTTCTTCAACTCTTGTTCGTCCAAACGCTTCTCTAAGCTTGCAAAGCCGTAAAGAAATTTGAAACTTTCACTTTGGTGTCCCATTAACTGAAATCCCATCTTTAATCAGGTTACTGATGTTTCAAGTACAATAAAGAAGAAGTTAACTTTAAATTAATTTTTACCATTAAATTAATTTTCATCTTCACCCTCAAAGGATATATTTTTTTATTATTATTTTATTTTATTTTTTTTTTTTTTTCTTGGCCGAAGTAGGATTTCTTTTTCAAAGTTAACATCAACCTCGATTTTTTGTGCAAGTTCCTTTGCACGTACAATGACGTTGTGTAATTCTTGATCTGATGTCAACTTTTCCAGAAATGATTTTACACTTTCAATAAGATCCATTGAACTTTGTAGATGATTTGTGATTTTTTTTTCCGAAAGAACAGACGTCACTTCTGATCCTGCAGTTGTTATTATTTAATATTCATAGAATGTATGGCATCAACTGCGATTGGGCAAAGCTCAATGTATATATATAATATGCCGGTGACGGGCAATGATCCTATCGTTAGTGGGGAGGGGTGGGCAAGTTTGAAGCCCTTACTCTTACGGGAATTAGTTTCATAACTACGAGTTTGAGTACTGTGGGCAGGGCGAAGCTGGGAATTTGTATCTGACGGGAGGCGTGCTTAGGTAGTCCTTGCAGGGGCGGTGAACACTGTGTCCCCAGTGGTGTAGGGGTGCCGGGCGCCGTGGCTCAGCGCGCCCGGTCAGAGGGCTGAACTTCCTCTGTAATAAAAAAGCTGAGCCAAAAACAAATCGAACAAAAACGAACAAACTTGATCAACGTCCGCAACAAACAGAACTGCACATAGAGAGAGGGAAAAAAAAAAAAAAAAAAAAAAAAAAAAAAGGGGTCAGCGCAACTGCCTAGAAAGCAGAAGACCCGGGTTCGAATCCCGGCTGGGTACACATTTTCAGTTTTGCCCAATCGCAGTTGATGTCATATACTCTATGAATATTCAACAAATATATAATGCATCATACACTTCTTCAATGTGGTATCTCAAAGAGAACACCACCTCGATACTACTTTCCCATCTAATATTGCTGAGTGGTTTTACTGTCAGACTTGAAACATGTTTCAGCAAATAATTCATCTTTGAGTAAAAGTGGAAAATAAATATTCATTGTATAGTGCTGAAACAGTCTACAGCAATATTGCACGACATAGCTGATCATTATTGACCAAGTTGAAGGAGTAGTTCGCACACGGTATATAGAAAGCTCCAGGATTTAAATCAAGGATTCTCTCTTGTACGCCAAAATGTTTTTACTTCTTGCGGAACGATTGTCATAGCCCTGGCCTCTGATGGCTTTTAAAGGAGAGCCTCGTGTTTCGAACCATTCGAGCAATACATCTGTGAGGCCTTCACCTAAAGATTCAGTAATGGTAACAAAGCCCAAAAAATGTTCTTTAATTGAAATTTCCTCATTTGGTAAACCTTTACATGTCTTACAACAAATAGAATCCTTAGTTCAACGAAAACCTTTATAAAAATGTCCATGACAACGTTAGTTTATAAAAGAGAAGCCTCCAGCTCCGTTACTTCCAGGGGGTAGCATAGGAGCCAAAATTTGCAATGCTTCAAACAGATAATTTCCGTTCATGTCACACAGTCTCCTCCATCAATGAAAAAGACGTGCAGCTGCTTACAAGTTCCGGGCCCCACTAACTTGATATTTCGGCGCCCCCCCCCCCCCCCCGTCATCACGGCGCCATCCACGGCTTGCGTAGTTGATCGCTTATATCTCGCGCCGGTCCTGACTGTAATCGAGTACCTAGCTGGACTGATCATCGATAAACAATGTAGCCATCTCTTAGCGCTGAAACTGAACTTTTTCTGTCATGAGTATCCTCGTAGATGTCAGCTTCAATCGCCGTGAGCAAAACGATTTTGAATGCCTTTCTGCGGCATATTACAGATCCCGTTTTCTCAGATATGCTGCACATCGTTAGGATTAGAGTTTAATTTGAAAGCTAAAAAATTGTTTTCCGGCGCTGTTTAGTCATTAGTCATTAAAAAAAACCTCTTGACACAGCAACACTCATCCCGTTATACTAGGCGGCGGCTGCTTCACTATTACTCCACGTTACAAATAACGCAATTCGTGGAGTGACACGCCGCATTTGTGTGCCGCCTACGCGCTGAAATAACAGAAGCCATGCGATAGTGACGTGCAGATATAACGATGGTAGTATATTAAAGCTATAAAAGGGCGGTGTATTTTCAGGCCCATCATTTGTACTCCGATAGTTAGGGTTAAAAGGTTTCAACGGGATAACGTCCTCACGACGGGAATTAACAGACTTTCAACGCGGAATGCTGGTTGAAGCTATACGCGTTGGACATTTCATTTCAGAAATCGCTGAGGAATTCAGTATTTCCGGATCCACAGCGTCAAGGCTGTACCGAAAGTACCGACTATCAGGCGTGGTCTCTCATAACAGTTAACCGACACATAGCACTTAATGACCAATGGCAGCGGTTTTTGCGTAGAAGGCCGCGCGGGAATGGTCGTGTGCTGTAAGGTGCCTTGCTGCGGAGTGCGTGTCTGATTCCCGTCGGAGGTTCGAGTCCTCCCTTGGGCATATGTGTGTGTGTGTGTGTGTGTGTGTGTGTGTGTGTGTGTGTGTGTGTGTGTGCGCGCGCTTTGTCCTTAACATAAGTTAAAGTGGTATGTAGTGTTTTGTAAAGAAGATTATTTACCTGAAAATTAGATTACAGCTTAGGTTATCTATATCACACAAGCAACACAAATGACAATTTTTCCTTAATGCGAGAAGCATGGGACGAAACTACAAAGAAAGATGTCAGCTGGAAAAGGAAGTCTTGTTAAATACACTGTCCACAATACAGGGTGTTTATAAATGAATATCGCCTCGGCGGATTAGCTGTGCTCACTGGGGCGCCGTGCTGCGGTGCGCGCGGCTGTTCGCCGTCGGGGGTTCGAATCCCCCCCCCCCCTCGGGCATGTGTATTTGTGTTGTCCCAGGTTAGTTTGCCTTAGTTTAAGTAGTTTGTAAGCTACGGACTAATGACCAAGCAGTTGAGTCCGATAGATTTACAAACATTTGAACGTTATAAATGAATATCGAGGTATCGATGCTTTATAATATTTATTATACTAAACGTACAGTTATAAATGATATATCAAATGAAAGAGCAACTCAGTTATACCAATAACCTTATAAATGTTCAATGTGAGCACCATTTGTCACACGACACACATCAAGTCTATAACCGATTTCTTCACATGTTCACATGTTTGTAAATCTAGCTTACAAACTACTTAAACCTAGGTAAACCAAATGACGGACAACACACACACACACACACACACACACACACACACACACACACACACACACCCATGCCCGGAGGAGGACTCGAACCTCCGACGGCAACCAACCGCGCACGCGGCAGAGAGGCGACTTAGACCGCTCGGCTACTCCACCACTGTGCCGATTTCTTCCCAAACGTTGATAAGTGTTTCTTCAGTCATTATAGCAATAGCTGCTTCAATCCGTTTTCTTAATTCAGGGAGGTCAACTGGTAGCGGCCGGCCCCGGTGGCCGAGGAGACTAAGGCGCTCCAATCACGGTCTACACGGCCACTACGGTCGGGGGTTCGAATCCCCCTTCGGGCATGGATATTTGTGCCGTCCTAGTTCGTAAGCAGTTCATAAGTAGTTTGTAAGTTTAGGGACTGATGACCCCGTAGTTAAGTCCCATAGACTATACAAACATTTGAATTTGAACTGGTAGCGAAGGAACGTACAGAGGGTCCTTGATGAATCCCCAGTGGAAACAATCGCATGGCGTTAGTTCGGGTGTACGCGGAAGCCATGCGAAGCAAGCTCTACCATTGGGCCCCTTGCGGCCTATCCAGCGCTTGGCTACAGTGACGGTCAACCAATCGCGTACTTCGTTATGCCAGCGAGGTGGCGCGCCATCTTGCTGGAAAATGAAGCTCGCTGGCTCATCTTCTTCCAACTGAGGGAAGAGCCATTGCTCTAATGCAGGTGCCAGTTACAGTAGGTTCATCAAAAAAGAAAGGCCCATAAACTTTCCTCCGGGATACGACACAAAAGCCAGCCACTTCAAGGGAATCTCGTTGCATGTGTACCATCTCGTGAGAATTTTCTGAGCCCTATATGCGCACATTGTGTTAATATGTGCTTTAAGGTGAAAGGTCGATTCATCACTGAAGAGAACATGTTTACCACTAGAATGAAACATTCACTCTGCAGCGGAGTGTACGGTGGTATGAAACTTCCTGGCAGATTAAAATTATGTACCGGAACCGGGAATTGAACCTGGGACCTCTGCCTTAGCGGGCAAGCGCTCTACCGACTGATCTATCCCGACACGAGTCACGATGCCGCCCCACAAATTTACTACCGCCAGTACAAAGTGTTCAAATGTTTGTACAGCTTATGGACTTAACTACGGGGTCATTAGTCCCTAAACTTACAAACTACCTATGAACTAGCTAACACTAAGAACGGCAGAAATATCCATGCCTGAGGGGGGATTCGAACCCCTGACCGTAGTGGCCGTGCAGACCGTGACTGGCAAACCTCAGTCCTCTCGGCCACCGCGGACGGCTCAGCCAGTACCTCGCCTCCTACTTTTCAAACTTCACAGAAGCTCTCCTGCGAACCATGCGAGACTAGCACTCCTGGAAGAAAGGATATGGTGGGGACATGGCTTAGCCATAGCCTAAGGGATGTTTCCAGAATGAAATTTTCACTCTGCAGCGGAGTTTGGAAAGTAGGAGGCGAGGTACTGGCGGAAATAAGGTTGTGGGGCGGCATCGTGAGTCGTGTCGGGATAGCTCAGTCGGTAGAGGGCTAGCCCGCGAAAGGGAAAGGTCCCATGTTCGAGTCCCGGTTTCGGTACACAATTTTAATCTGGCATGAAGTTTCATGTTTGCTACTACCGCTGGCTAACGGATTGCGGCGGAAACATTGCGCGTTGCGCATACGCACTCATGCAAAACAAAACTGTTTGAGTTGCTCTTTCATTTGACATATCATTTATACCTATAAGATTAATATAATGAATATTATAAAGCGTTAAAACACCAATATTCATTTCTAAACTCCCTGTACTTCTGTCCTCAGCAACTTGTCTCCAACCAGCAGGTGCGGCTCCACAGTCTGTCACAAACACTGAACTGGCTGCTGCACTGTGCGCGGTATATGTGGCGGCTGCGCGGGCACGTGATCGGCGCCTCGCGACGTCTTGCGGTCGCTGCGGGAAGCCGCGAAGGTATATGGATCGCACGGCGGCTGCCTCCATTGTGCGACGACAGTGGCGCCAATAAATGCCCAAACATCAAGTAGTTTGTAAGTACAGGGACCGACATACACCAAAAATAACACAGACTGCGCGTGCCCCTATCTCTGCTGTGTTGTGGTTTGAAACCATCATCTAACATTGTCCCGAGTCACGTGACTGAGTTTTCGTCATCATGAGCAACAGTTATTCTCATTTACATGTTAAATCAAGCGTTGCTATTAGCACTAAAACTACTTCCCGTATTCCTACCCCCTGGTCCACCCCATCCTTACCAACCCTGGGCCTCTTCCACGCCTCTACCGCGTTTACCCCCTTCCCTTCATCTCCACACCCTCCATGTCCTCTCCCAGGGTAATTTCCGCCGCCTCCCCTTTCCTGATGACGTCCTCCGTTCCGACATCTACCCGTCCTACCAGCTCTGATCCCCCACCCATAGATAAAGTGCCCCCTCTCCCCCCTCCCCTTCCGCTCCCCCGCTTGGCTACCCCCTCCCCGCCCTGGAGTCCCTACGGCTCCTCCCTGCCGCCCTCTTTCCCCGCCGTTTTTCCTCTCCCCCACGCTTCCCTCCCCCCCCCCCCCTTCTCGGGATCCTGGACCGACAGTTTTAACAGTGCTACGTCAAGTGTTGTTTGCTGTGCTCCAGTGAAGTGTATGTTTTTTAACTGCGTCCACCGCAACCAGACAAGTGTCGCACCGTGTATTTTAATTAGTTTCTCTGTGTACTCGCCGTCCTGTGTTCTTGTCGTCCTACATTGTTTTTTCTGTCACCGTGGCTCATCATTTTTAACTAACTAAATGTGTTTTTAATCATCTATATATTGTCATGTACTCCAAACAGTCGCCTTGTCTATGTCACTTTATCTCTGTTGTTTTATCTCCTGTTATGTATTTTAATTCTCCACTCATATATGTAATTTTACTCTCGGCTGAAGAGCAGCCCATAGTGCTGCTGCCAGCCTACCGGTGTACTGCTGGTATAAAACACAATAAAGGAAAAAAAAATCCCGTATTCCTATTCCACATCTAGTAGCAAGGCGATGTAATTTCATCTTCTTATTAATATTAATGCAATGATTGTCGTGTTTACATGTGCCCAGGTGAAAAGTACCGCATTGTCACATATTGGCCCACTTTAGGTTACGGTACTAAAAGTGGGCCTTTGCGATCGTCTTTTGACAGCTCGAAATTTAAATGAAAATAACGGCTTAACTATTCATCTGACACGAAAATTGAATAACCGAATTTGTAGAGGAGAAAATTCTCTACAACTTTGCTCTCATGGTTTTTTCATGTCTCGTAGCGTGTCAAAGATATTTGCAACAATAACGGCGATTTTGGGATGTATGTCTGTCTGTCTGTCCGTAACGTGTTCCCTGTTTTTAAGACAAACCGTTCAACCGATCAGCACCAAATTTTACAGACATGATTGTAGGCCTCCAGAGACCAGAACCCCCCTTTTCAAATTTTTCGGACAAAAAATACGGTAGTAACACCAGAAAAAGCCGTTTGTAATATAATTGAAATTGAAAACGAACCATTCATCTGACACGAAAATTGAATAACCTAATTGGTAGAGGAGAAAATTCTGTACAACTTAGCTCCCTTATGTTTTTTTTTTCATATCTCGTATCGTTTGAGACATATTTGCAAAAATAACAGAGATTTGACGCCCTCCATTGAATTAACGAAAACCAGCCGTTCGGAGATGTCACGTGACATTCCTCGCCCAGAACTCTCTCTGGCAAACGCCAGCTTGTGTTGCGTATTTGATGATTTACTTATTGTAACTTACACGTTGTCATTTCAAAGCAATGGCGCACTGAAGAATCAACAAAAACACATTGTTCTTCGTACGATAAATGATAATCTAGTGTCTACAAATGCCATATTAGCATCAGTTAACAACGTCCATATGTATGGAATCAGATTTCAGCTCTTATAAAAGCACAACAAAACATTTCGCATGTATTTTGGGGAATCGTAAGAAAACTGATGCTGCTTGTCAAGCTGACATTTCGTGTTTTACTCGTGTCTCAACTACAAACTAAAAGACTTGCAGTACAACGAAAAGCGGACTTTCGTTTAAATCTGCAGTTGTATTGCTTGTAAAAAGAACTATCAATACATTTTATCTAAGCACATGTAAAAACTGTAGCTATCGATTGAATATTTGCAATTGCGAAGAACTAACGCCAACTTCATTAATAAATGTGTAATAATAATATGAAAAGGCGTTTTATTGTTAACATATACACTTAATTTGTACTACAAAAGATAAGAACTGCAACTCTCAGCTCCATTTCACATTACGCGCAATGACGAATACGGTTTCCTGCCCCGATTTACGTGACTTACAAGGAAAGTACATGGCCTCGAACAAACATATCTGTATGAACGTTTGGTTACAGGATCTCTACGTACACCTCATTGTGCTGGTGGGTGTCGTTTTTCTGCATAGCTCTGCAACCATGCTCTAGATAGCACTGTAGATGTAATTGTAGACGCCATACGTAATGCAGATATCTTAACTATAAATTATGTAATAATAATCGTACATGTTCACTAGGGAATTGTCATCAATAGTCGTGATGATAGTTGCAACTTTAACCATCTTCCCGAAAGACTGTTGGAATTCACTGCCACTGCTTCCATTGCCTCTTCCCACACTTACCATAGCACTACCGCCTGCATTGAGTTGTTCGTCATTATCAACCCTATTTTCATTATTATGATTTTGTAACAACAGTATCTAACTTATGCTCATATTTCTGTACCATAACAGATACGAGAAAGCATGCAAATGATTCATCTTCTACAATAATACCATCTTCACGAAGAAGGGTTCTTCGTAACTTCATCTCAACTAATCGCAATACATTAACAGGATTTATTAGCAATCGCCGCCCCATCTGACGCTTCAACACACAAATAAAATCACAAAACGCAACTTCGGAGGCACACTGCACCGTCCCTACTGGCGAACCGACAGGTCAAAGTGCAATGCGGCATGGCACACGCAGAGGCCTCTAACGGACGACTGCAGAGTTTTGCAGATGCGGTAGTATCACTAGTGCAATAAGGGATCTTTACATTATCTCTCATACGATTTTGGTGTATACGTGTTTGTTCGAGCCCAAGTACTTTCCTTGATAGATGTTGGTTTTAGTATAATGACGTCACGCGCAGTCTATTACATCTTTGGTCTATGGGGACTGATGACCACCGCAGTTTGGTACCATAGCTTTACAAATATTTGAACATTTTGTCAATCCTACCAGTCAAGCAACAGTCAGTGAAATAACCGCAGAAATCCCTACGGGACGTACGTCGAATGTATCCGTCAGGACAGTGTGACGTAATTATGTGTTAATGGGCTATGGCAGCAGATGACCGACTCGAGTGCTTTTGCAAACTGCACGGGATTGTCTGCAACGCCTCTGCTGGACTCGTGAACGTACTGGTTGGGCACTAGACGGCTGGAAACCGTGGATTTGTCAAACAAGCCGCAATTTCAGATGGTAAGATCCTACGGCAGGTATAGAGTGTGGTTTAGACTCCACTTTCTTATAATAAAATTAAAACACGAAAGAACGAACGTTATACAGCCTACAGTGGTTTCAATAGTGCCATATCAACTTAATACCACAATCACAGTACACGAATGCTGTGTTTTCTATACGCACGCACGTTTTAAAATGTGATGTAGAGCACAGAAGTACAAATACCGTACAACCAATGGTGGTCATAACAGTGCTGTTAACACGTAACGGCAGCACCCATGAAGCCATAGATGCAAGTTGTCAACAAGATACTGTCCAAACTTATGATTGATCCATAATCAGGTGGGAAGGAAGCACTTTGAAGAAACAAACACCACCAAATACCTTGGTGTACATTGGACAGATCACTATCGTACAAACATCACACTGCCTAAACACCAGGCACAAAGTAGGCTCAAGGAACGCCCTGCTAAGGAAGCTAGCGGGCAGCGGCTGGGGATCGAACCCCGACATACTGCGCACCACAACGCGAGCTATATGCTTTTCAAGAGGAATAGTCCAGTGTGGAATAGATCTGCGCATGCCAAAACCGTCGATATCGCCTTGAACGATGCCTGTAGCATAATCACTGGGTGTATGAAACCGATCCCCCTTGTCCTCTTATATAAGGCATCTGTCTTTGCATCACAAAAAAAAAAAAAAAAAAATAAAAAAAAAAATACATAAATAAAAACCGCAGAACAGCTGTACAGTACGCAGAGAGATTAAAGCAAACTTTCGACGAGCGCCACGTTCTCTACAACGCCCAAATTGCGACAGGAAGACTCAAATCAAGGGAAAGCTTTTTGAGGAATGTACTAATTGAACCATCCAAAAATTACCCACTGCAACAAGTACGCCCTACCGGAAGCGAACTGGACCGAAAGACCTGGCGGACCTGGCAAACCCTGAACAGGATGAGAACGGGAGTTACACTTGTAAAAACCATTAAAGCCAAGTGGGGACTGACAGACGATGAGGATCTTCTGATCGAATATGGAGAACCACAGGACATGCCACATTTGCTTCAATGTTCTAGTTGCCCACAGTCCTGTATCGTCGATGATCTCTGGTTGGTCAGCGATACGGCAGTTGACGTGGCCGATATTGGGCCAATAATTTAGGTTGACGGAGAATCCGGACTCTAAATAGTGAAGGTAAGTCCAGAAAATGATTTGGTCACCCAGACCGTCCGACATGAATCACTCTGGCCATTAATGGGACATAATCGAAAGCTCAGTTCGTACACTAAATCTTGCACCGGCCACACTTCACATTATTATGGAGGGCTATAGAGTCACCAGGGTTCAATAGTCTTGCAGGGGACTTGTAACGACTTGATTCCATGACACGTCCAAAAAAAATATTCAAATGTTTGTAAATCTATGGGACTTAACTGCTGGGTTATTAGTCCCTAGCTTACAAACTACTTAAACCAAGTTAAACTAACCTAAGGACAAAACACACATCCATGCCCGAGGGAGGATTCGAACATCCGATGCGGGAGGTCGCACGATCCGTAACATGGCGCTCCAGACCGCTTGGCTACTCACGCGCGGCATGACATGCCAGGTTGCTGCACATTACGGCAGAGGCATCAGAAGCAACTGCATTGATTTTAGTCGGGATACTGCTTTAGGGATGGCAAAAATTTTGGATCCAGGCTTCAAATGTGTTAATATTTCCCAGAAAACTTTTAAACCCGAATTATCTCGGGATAATCAATTAGGTTAAACGAAGTAATGCAAGGGAAAAAAGTTTGTATGGTCTATGGGATTTAACTACGGGGTCATCAGTCCCTAAACTTACAAACTACTTATGAACTACTTGCGAACTAGGACGGCACAAATATCCATGCCCGAGGGGAGATTCGAACCCCCGACCGTAGTGGCCGTGCAGGCCGTGACTGAAGCGCCTTAGTCCCCGCGGCCACCGCGGCAGACAATGGAAGGCATTGGATGGATCTTTCTATGACGATGCCATGCCCGCAATGACGCCGGGCCATGCCAATTTGATAAACTGTGTAACGTAGCATCTTATAAAACTTGAACAGGTAAATGTAAATCATTATTTCTGCTTCGTAGACCTAAGATTTGCTCTTCAAAGCTCTAAGCGTTACCTGTTTCATCGAAGTATTTGAAAAATTGTAGATTATTGTAGTGTGTATAAGAAACACCGATCCCTAATTGGTCAAAAGATGCTATGTGAAATTTTGTGTGTGAAAGATTTTTGTAAGGAAAAATGTTTCTATTTCGTACCTACGAAGAAACTTTAGAAGTAAATGATTCCTTCGCCAGGCATAATTCACGTGCATTAGTTGTCCACTATGAGAATGTTTCCTACAACGTTTGAGAGGCCGAGTGCAAGAAACGTGTTCAAATGTTTATAATCTTATGGGATTCAACGACTTAGGTTATCAGACCCTAAACTTACAAACTAACTTAAACTGTTGTTGTTGTTGTTGTTATGGTCTTTCAGTCCGGAGACTGGTTTCATGCAGCACTCTACCCTACTCTACCTTGAGCAAGCCTTTTCATCTCATAAGAACGGCAACCCACATCCATTTGAATCTGCTTACTATTTGCGTCTCTTGGTCTCCCTCTGCGATTTTTACCCCCACACACTTCCCTCCAATTCACGATTCCTCGATGTCTAAGAATGTGTCCTACCAAGCGATCCCTTCTTTTAGTCCTTTTCTCACCAGTTCTGTTCAGTGCCTCTTCATTAATTACGCGATCTACTCACCTAATCTTCAGCATTCTTCTGTAGCACCACATTTCAGAAACCTCTGTTCTCTTCCTGTCTGCACTGTTTATCGTTCATGTTTCACTCCCGTACAAGGCTACACTCCACACAAATGCCTTCAGAAAAGACTTCCTTACACTTAAATTAATATTCGAGATTTTCAAATTTGTCTTATTCAAAAATGCTTTTCTTCCCATTGCCATTCTGCATTTTATATCCTTTGTACTGCGACCGTCATATGTTATTTTACTACCCAAGTAACAAAAATCATCTAGCACTTTCATTGTTTCGTTACCTAATCTAATTCCTAAGACTGCATTCCATTATCGTTGTTTTGCTGTTGTTCGAATGTTCGGATGTTTGTTAAGCTTATGGGACTTAACTACGGGGTCATCAGCCCCTAAACTTACAAACTACTTATGAACTACTTATGAACTAAGGACGGCACAAATATCCATGCCCGAGGGGGGATTCGAACCCCCGACCATAGTGGCCGTGCAGACCGTGACTGGAGCGCCTCAGTCCCCTCGACCACCGCGGCCGGCTTGCTGTTGTTAATGTTCATTTTATACGCTGTTTTCAACACACTGTGCATTCCAATCAACTGCTCTTCTAGGACCTTTGCTGTCTCTGACAGAATTACAATGTCATCAGCAAAATGCAATGCTTCTATTTCTTCACCTTGAACTTTTATTCAAAAAAAATGTTCAAATGTTTGTAAAGCTTATGGGACTTAACTACGGGGTCATCAGTCCCTAAACTTACAAACTACTTATGAACTACTTACGAACTAGGACGGCACAAATATCCATGCCCGAGGGGGGATTCGAACCCCCGACCGTAGTGGCCGTGCTGACCGTGACTGGAGCGCCTCAGTCACCTCGGCCACCGCGGCCGGCTGAACTTTTGTACAAGTTGTAAATAACTCTCCTTTCCCAGTATTTTACACCTGCTAACTACAGAAGTTGAAAGAGGGGATATTCCAGTCAACATTGTCAAAAGCTTTCTCCAAATTTACAAAAGCTAAAAATATAGGTTTGCCTTTCCGTAACTAAAACTAAGGACGAAAAATACACCCATGCCCAAATGAGGACTCTAACCTCCGCTGGGGAACAGCCACGCCCACCGCAGCAAGGCGCCTTGGTGTGCTCGGCAATTCCTGCGCGGCGAGTGCAAGAGCAGCGCTGCTTTAAGGAGCGAGTGAAGGTGAGTGCACTGACCCCTAGCGAGCCGGCCGCGGCGCTGTTGTAAATCGTGCGTCTCTCCTCCCACGCCTGTCCTCCACAAAGGCGCTGCTCCCCCATTCAACCGGACACGCCAGCTTTCTCAGGAGTGCTGCCAATGCTGATGCCTGCTCCGTGTTTAGAAATTGCGACGCAAAAGTTAATTTTAGTTAGCGGTACCTTTGTCATGTTAATGATAACGCCAGGAACTGATTTGATGATGACATTAATGATTTGAGGAGTATTGCGCTCCACAGTGATATTTTCCTCGTCCGGACCAATCATCCAGAGACGAGTGTCAGGGAAATACACTTATATTTACATTCATATGTATGACATTAATTGCGAATAGGTAATGTTTAAATTATGTACCCAGCCAGGATTCGAACCCAGGTCTCCTGCTTTCTAGGCAGTTGCGCTGACCCTTACACCATTGCAGACACAGCCATCACCACACCTGCATGGAATTACTCAAGTACGCCTCCCGCCGGCTGCAAATTCTCAACTTCACCCCGCCCACTAGCACTCAAACTCGTAGTTTTGTAGACTGATTCCCGTAAGAGTAAGTGGCTATGTGTGCCTTCGCACTGAAGAAAGGATCATTTCCTAACATCGGCATACTGTATAAGCTATTAAACTGATTTAACTAGGAACAACACATACAGTCCTGCCCGAGGAAGGACTCGAATCTCCGGCGGGAGCGGCTGTCCATTTCGCAGCATGATGTCTTAGAGCACGAGGCTGCTCCCGCGCGGCGTGAATACACTACAACAGGGGTAGGAAACAGCAACAAAAATAGAATGCAACATAATTGAAGAAAAAAAAAACATGCGTGTACCTACGCTGAAACAAGAAAAGGAGATTGTATCTGAAGATTTTAGCTTTGAATAAATGGAAGAATATACGGAAGAAGTTAAAACAACAGAGCATCTGGTCATAATTGACTGATCACAGGAAGAAAAAGGATGAGCCAGCCACTCTGCAACACGCTAAAAAACTCGAGTCTAAATGGTGAGGCGAGGAGTCCCGAGAAATTTTTTAAACATTTCCAACACTCGCCCCATCATCAGCTTAAACTGAGGGAAGTCTCACAAAGATTCGCTTCCGCCCTCTCAGAATGTTCAGCTGTTTGCAACGCTATGGGACCAAATTGCAGTGCCCTTCGCTCCTTAGACTTAAAACTTCTTACACTGACTTTTGCTAAGGACAATACAGACACACCCATGCCAGAGGGAGGACTCGAACCTCAGACGGGAAGCAGCCGTTCACTCTGCAAGAAGGCGCCTTACAGCGCACGGCATTTCCCGCTCCCCCCCCCCCTCAGAACGATATAAAATACACTTGGTTCAAATGTGGTGGACAGAGATTTTCACGCCACAAGCATCGCAGAACGGAACGGGGGGAGGGGGGGCTCTTCCGTCGGAGTAAAAACGCATTTGTAAGGGGCAGTGCCTGATTCGAAGGCGTTTCAGGGTCACTTCATCCGCCAGGAGGACCGCCTCGATCGGGCAGTTGGTTTCACCAGCCACAGCGTTTTATTTCCCGTCAGTGCCCACCGTTGTTCTTCCCAGAACTTCATGCAGTTCCGCTGCAAGGCAGAGATAACGTCGTGCTGGGGAACAGTACAGTTTGCCGCTACGTGTTCTCTACTGGCCCCCCTGGCAGCTCGATCGCCTTGTTCATTTCGCCCAATCTCGAGGTGCCCAGGTACCCAGTATAATGGGACCTGTTTCTACCTCCGGTGGAGCAAGTACAGTTAGTCATTTATCAACTGTATTAATTTCTCAGATGGGTATAAATTGTGCGAAAATTGTAGCGCATCTAAGGAATCGGAGCAGATAAGAAACTGATTGTACTGAATACGCCTTATTAGCTCCAGTGCCATCAGGATCGCGTGAATCTCTACTGAAGAAGAACTGTTTTAAAATAACTTTTCCTGCATGGTTTTACCGGACATGAGATGTCTATAGTTTACAAAGTGTGTCTCAAACCTTTCGATTCGAATTTAAATAAGTGTTTGTGTGTAAACAATTAATTATACTGAAATGAATCAATGGCAAGTAATTCAAGTTTATTGTGTTATGGACATACACAGCGTACACCGCAGAACGACAAAGTATCTCATAGTAATTAAGGACCGCCACTCTCAATCCATGCATGGCAACGGTGCATGAAGTTCTGATGTACCCTCTCAAAGAGCCCTAGTGTCTGTTGTACCAGGCAATACGCAGCTTTGACCCTTGCAAGCAGGTTTTCTTCTGGTTCCACAGGGGTTTCATACATCAACGATTTAACAAAATCTAAGAGGAAAATGTCCAGAGATGTGATAGACGGCGATCGTTCCGGGCATCGGACAGTACCTCTCCTTCGAATCCAACAATGAGGATACATGTTGTTCGGATGCTCATGGACAATATTACGAAGTGGGATGGTGCACTGTCGTGTTGAAACCACATCCTTTCGTGTACAATAACGGTTGCAGCCTCGAAGCACTCTAGTAGCAGGTCTTGCAGGAACACCAAGTAACGCCAACTAATCAAAGGGGAGGCAGCAAATATGGCCCTATTCGGTGATCTCGGACAATGTCGCATATATTTTGGCAGAGAATCGTTGCCGGTAGCCACTGATGTGGCTGGCGTGGTCACTGGTGACGGTCCAGACATACAATAATGCATTACGACTGGCGGCAGCTGTTTTCGCAGATTCCTATGAGCTACATCGTGCTATGCTCATATTTCTGTACCATAACAGATACGAGAAAGCATGCAAATGATTCATCTTCTACACTAATACCATCTTCACGAAGAAGGGTTCTTCGTAACTTCATCTCAACAAATCTCAATACATTAGCAGGATTGATTAGCAATAGCCGCCCCATATGACGCTTCACCACACAAATAACGTCACAAAACGCAACTTCGGAGGCATACTGCACCGTCCCTGCTGGCGAACCGACAGGTCAAAGTGCAATGCGGCATGGCACACGCAGAGGCCTCTAACGGACGACTGCAGAGTTTTGCGGCTGCGGGAGTATCACTAGTGCAATAAGGGATATTTACTTAAGAATTTGGTGAATATGTGTTTGTTCGAGCCCAAGTACTTTCCTTGTGAGATGCACTTGGTAAACGTGTTTCTGAATCACCTCCCTCTTCCCAGCCGTGCAAGAACGGAAGATCGTCTTGAGAAAAACCGAAAAAATATCCCTCAAGGAATCCTCACACGTTTTATAGCCAGCATGAATAACAGTAGCAAAGTTTAGAGAATCACGTTATAAATCATTAGAAGAGAAATAAACAAAAAAAGTGAATCGGAAGACGTAATTATCTCCTCAGTGGAGATTAAATGGAGGTAGATCGTATAAATAGTCAGCTAGTGGACGATGTGTGACTAATGAAATTCCTTACTGGATTTTAAGAGATACGAAAATACCTGTACTACGACCTAATGAGACGTGGTCGGATGACGAAACCTGCAGGCCCAACTTGGGTATACTAGTTCGAAGAGTGCAATATATGAAAGAGATGAGACGTAGGCTTTAATCTGTAGTGACGACAAGTAGCTGGAGAAAAAATTTTGGGGGAAATTTCCACCCTCTGACTTTCGGCTCTATTATGTGTATGCATTACTTTTCTAATAGGGTCTCCCGGTCTTTTTAAATTCACGTCTTAGTTGCTCCTGCAGTCTAAATAGTAAATTATGCTTCTAAGATATTGCTTTTCTGATGGAATTTAATCTGCAGACTCATATCATAAAAAGAAGGTAACATTTCGTTCAATTATTAAAAGTGTAGCAAGTCGTATTGTTATGATGTAGGTTGGCCACACAATCAAATTTTACGGCAGTATGGCCTTAGTGATGGCGATTCAATGGAAGAGGTTTGGTTTATGAACTGAGCTTAATTCTCAATCAATCTCAGCTAGTTGTTGTTTCATTCACCAAACTGATTTTACATCTTCTAAGCGTTTTCCAACATATGATAACGCAGATGTGACTTTCAAGGCTTACCCAACGGACCTGCTTCAAACATCCTCAAAGGTTTGCAGCAGAATAATACTGTAAAAATCCCACAATATTTTGTCGTAACAATTGCACGACATCCTCAGGTGGTGGTAGTTGCTGTCATAACTGAAAGAGGTGACTGCTGTTAATATTGTCACTGTGTCTATATTTATAAGGCCAAGAGCAGGAATTACGCACGCGGAGTATACCATTGCTCACAATGCCCACTGCCGGGGACCGTAGAGAGGCAGAGACGGTGCTGCCGGACGCTCCTGCGGTCAAAAGCAGAATTAAATTGCTGTGGTATGCTGCGTCTGTAAATAGATTTTTGTTTTTCTCGTCTCAATTTTATGGCATTCGCTACTGGATTACAGGCGTTACTTAGTTGAAATACCGCATTCCTGTTTATGAGATTGTGGTGCGGATATGTATGGCTTATTTAAAAGCAAGTCAGAGAAAGAGGACACAGAGGATAAAACTTCAGTTTTCTCAAGTTCAAACAATGCTGATTTATCTGGATAGCCCATGCGTGTATGTCGACTGTGTTCAACACTTTTACCACACTGTCATGGGATCTTATATACACCGCGTTTTCTTTGGTTACGATCGTCTCCGACCAAACATAACAAATTCCTCAATTTTGTCTGTGAACGAAAGACAAACTTGATGCCGGGCTTCTGGGGCATTCTTTCAATTCTTGCAGACATACCTCCGAAATATGGCAAGAAGGCCGTAGAGTTGGGTTTTTCCGTATCTGTAGGCCTATTTACTTCTGTGCCTTGTACTGTCTTAGATTGGAAAGCATTGCGTACCTGTTTATCACTATAACCATTTTGTTGGAACTCTGATCTTAGATGCTGGTGCTTGTCTGGTAGACTGTCTGGATCTGAGACCACTTGAACTCTTTGTTCAAGGGACCTTAAGGCACTGTGCAGGGTTATGACAGCTATTAGCCAGGAGATATAAGTCAGTGTGTGTCAGCTTTCGACAGACATTATGACCTAGCGTTCCATCGATTTTTCTTCTAACCATGGTGCCTAAGAATAGTAGGCCACCATCTCTCCAGTTCCATAGTGAACTGTATAATAGGATGGAGTGAGTTCATGTATTGAAGGAACATGGGTTATAGTGTATTCCATGGGATCACACCATTTGAGGTTGGGAGAAATGTGACTACCGCATTCAGGATTCGGAGTATTTCATGAGACGCCAGAATACCCTCAAATTACAACCATCGAATCTTTGATTAGTTTTGACGTCGTATCATAGTTTACAAAAGTACCTTTGCAAGATTCTGTGAAGCTTATTATTGGCGGAAGTATGAAGATTGGAGAGGTGGTGACGCAAGCACTTTCCCCCCAAAGTCTTCCTTAAACTAACTGGCCACCATGAGAGACAGTGGATTTCCCATGGCGACACCGCCCACTTGCTCAAAATACTCGTTATTCAGTAAGAAGCATGTTGAGGTGAGCACGTGTTTGAACAGTTCTACAAAGTCTTCTTCTAACTTGTCGCTAATAAGCTTCACAGAATCTTGCAAAGGTACTTTCGTAAACAATTATGCGACGTCAAAGCTAACCAAAAAATCTGAGGGTTTTCAGGCGTCTCATGAAATCCTCTGAATTCCGAATATGGTAGTTACATTTGCCTAAAAGTGGGTACTTCAGTGTTACTATCAGGCGAAGAGGAGAGCCATCCTTGTGAATCTTTGGTAGGCCATATGATCTTGGGGAAGAGCAGCCTGTTGACGCGGGCACTTGATGACGTTAGTCTGGAGCCGAGCTCTTCTTTAGGAGGTCCAACGTTTTCCGTTGTATCTTCCCAGTTTTATCTTCTGCTAGTCTTCTATACGCAGAGTCTTCAAGCAAGTAATATACCAAAGTGCTATATTTAGTTTGTGAGAGACGGACGGTGGCGTTCCACTCGTCGGCAGGATCCCCTGATCTGCTCATAGTCTCGCAGAGCCATCCTTTCTGCTGAAGTAACGATGAGAGACAAAGTGTATGTTAATGCAGCTGTTATTTTAGTAACCATGAGCTATTGGAATTATGCATGACCTAAGTTTTTGTGAGTTGTAGTAAAGCTAATGTAGATTTCATACATCTCGAATTCGGGCCTTTCATAAATTCAATAAAATAAATTACAAATTTTATTAAGTAGAAGAAACGAGAAAGATTGAGGCCTAAGGCAATGCCTACATGTAAGTAATTAAACTGAATATTCTCGAGATTAATCTAAATTATTTGTTTCAATCAAACCATTTCTATACACATCAATTGTTCAGAAAGAACCACTCATTTAATTAACGAATTACACTCTAAAATATGAAAATGAAAAAAGGTAAATTAAAAACAACGACGATATATCCTGATGAAATTATCCTAATGGGATGGAATCCGTAGTTGCGGTTAATATGTACACTAAACAAATAATTGAAGTTTTAGAAAAATTGGACGACTCATTCAACGGAAGGAGCTTCAGAACTTGAGCAAGTTTGGAACGCGTTGATCCACTACTGCCACTTATTCAAGCAGTTATTCTGCTTGACATTGATTGACAAAATTGTTGTGTTTCCTCACAAGGGAAAGTTGCCAAACTGTGTTGTATCATCAAAATCCTAGCTAGGTTCGTTGTGGGCAGTGCTCCTAATGCTCATACCTGATCGACCGAGGATGTGCAATGGTTAGCACACTGGACACGCATTCGGGAGGACGGTGGTACAAATTCACCTACGGCCATCTAGATTCAGGTTTTCCGTAGTTTTCCTAAATCACTTCAAGCAAATGCCACGATAGTTCCTGTGAAATGGCACGAACAATTTTCTTCCCCAAACATACCGAAACAATCCGAACTTGAGCTCCGTCTCTAATAACCACGCTGCAGACGCATTGTTAAAACCCTAATGGCCATTCCTTCCTTCCTTTCTGCCTCTCTTCCAACATTCTCTGCTGAAAAAATATCCGTGGAACTCGACGGTGAAGCACACAGAGAATCAGTAAGCCCAAGATGGAATACCATGAAGGGGGCGTTGAATATCGTCATGTACCACTGTGAAGAGACCGCTGATAACAGCCAAAGGGGTCCTGCTATGAAATGAAACGGTAGCCCACATCATCACTCCTGTTTGTCAGGCCTTATGTTGGGCGACGGTAAGACTGGTATCCAGTCATGCCTGGGGCGTCTCTAGACAGGATTTCGCTGTTCATCGGGACTCACTTGGAAACGGAACTCATGACTGGAGACAGTGCTACTCCATTCAATGAGATGTCAGGCCAAATGTGCACGACACCACCACAAACGGGCTGGTCGATATACAAAAGCCAATAGCAGTCGGCGCAAAGGAGGCCGCGAGCTGATCCCGCTTTCTGTGAACCACAAATTATAGGTCTTTGTGATTACGGAATCACCGTTTGTACGTAGGATCCCTGATGATGACGAATGCGCGCTCTGAGTGTGTCTCTGACGATTACTCGGCCCTCGCTTTATCTCGTCTTCCTGGATCGACCTCTCGCTTCTAGATGCTGTGCTCTGCCATGGATCATCCAATACTGCCAGAATCGTCGATTTCTTGCATCGCTGCTATTCAAATATCAAGTGATTCGCCTATTACTCGAACCAGCTTCACCGAGCTCGACAGCATCTCCTCTATCAAATGCTCACATGTTGTTATATTTCCCACACGCCTGCCTGTGAGACATGGTTACCGTCCAACTTAGAACATGGGATGAATGTTGCAAAAACTTCATGCTCTCCTATCGACTTGTCACCCGTTTACTATTACTGCCAGTGGCACGGCGAAACTGCGCTGCACCATCAGACATCCATCCATTGGCCTCCAATGTTCACAGATTTGCATTTTCTGTAGATATCTGTATGAATAACAATTTGTGAACAATTGTGTAACTCAATGTGGTGCACGGTATTTTTTGTTTATAGTGTATTTTCAGGTCACAGATAGTATGTTACCTCGAGAGGTTCTAAAACAGTGGCTACCTGATATTTTGTTCATTGTGTATTCGTTTCTGTAGTGCTGAAATCTCACCTTAACGAAACATAACTTCATGCGCCAAAGCATAAATTTTGTCTTGCATACTAGGCAAATATTAAATGTTGTTAGGAGGCATCAAGGTGTGTTCGGCAAAGGAAATTTCAACCAACAGGCCATATATTAAACAATAACTTATGTTCCACTGTAGAAGTATGGTTATCTTTAGAGTCCTAATTGACAACAGTCTGAGTGATTTCGTTGTTTTTGTTTGTTGTTTCCTTAATAATTTTTTTCAATTAGTGACAACGAAGTGTTATATTTGAGATCATAAATAAGATCCACTCATTGTAGGGAAACCATCCAGACTATCTATTCCATAGGGCAACTTAGGATACATTATTGAATTTCGTGACTTCTTCCATTGTATTGATATTAAATACTTTATCATTTTAGATAATAGTTTGGTTTCATAAAAGTCACTGTATCATTTCCAGAAGGAAAAGCATCCTCTGCTATGGCCAATATTTCAGTCTTAATATTTTTATATCGTTCTAAATGTCAGTGAGGTGGGCAGCACGACTTCAATGTCAAATAGTAGACCATTCAGTAGTTGGTCACTTTAAAAATTAGCGATCTTACACAGGAGGTAGAAATTTAGGGAGGAATTCAATGCGAGTTTTTAAAAGGAAACTGTGACTCTCAATTTCACATAAAACTCACACGAATTGTTTTAGAACAAATGAGTATCATCTACCTCTTTGCCTTGCTTTTATAGCCCTTTCAGGCCCTGCACGCACAATGTGCGTTTCTGGTTTTGCTCGATTTATTTCTTTGTGATTCACGCTAGGAAGGTCGGGCCTGCATCGCACAATCGTGGATAGACTGTGGTAACGTGCGCAACGTGTTTTAGTTCCAAGTTTCTACACTGTGTGGTACCAGCAGTCGCCAAACTTCCAATACCCTGACAAAGGCGGCAAAACAGACTTGTTGACAAGGTTTTGATATCTTTGTTTTGATATGTAAAGCTATCATATGTGACAACCAGTTGATTTTTTAAAAAGGTAAAGCAGTCAACAATCCGAAGATTGGTTTGAACACCACAGTGCTTTACTAGGCATGGTCCTGTTTGGAGGTGGTATGCCGTTGCCTTCCTCCGACCTTCGAACTGATTTACCCAGCCAGTTATAGGGGGACCTACAGTTTAACGTGGGTTCCGAACCACGGTGCTACTCGGTATTTTTCACATGAGCAATACTGCCAGAGGTGAAAGAAGTGGAAAGTGACAGATAAAAATCCTAGGACCTGGCAGGGATCGAACCCGCTACCTTTGGATTTGTAGTCTGGCACTCTACCGCTGTGCAGCCGAGTCACACTGTTGATTTTTTATGATTCTGTAATGATATTATGTTATTACTTTAAAAGGCATATAACTGTAAGATGGTGCAGATTATAAAGATTTGTAGACAAGGCCCAAAACAGACAATTGTGTGGGTACAAAATTTTTGAAAATAACTTTATTTTCCACCCCCTTGAACTACAGACATTGCCGAGTTGGGGTGGCTTTTGTGACTCAATGTTACAAATAGCCGTGCCGTGGGTGCAACCACAACGGTGGGGTATCTGTGGAGAGGCCAGACAAACGTGTGGTTCCTAAAGAGGGGCAGCAGCCTTTTCAGTAGTTACAGGACAACAATCTGGATGACTGACTGAGCTGGCCTTGTAACATCAGCTAACATGGCTTTGCCGTGAACTTACTACAAATGGCTGAAAGCAAGAGAAAACTACAGTCGTTAATTTTCCCGAAGACATGCAGCTCTACTGTATGAATATATGATGATGGTATACTCTAGGGTAAAATATTCCGGAGGTAAGATAGTCCCCATTTGGATCTCCGGCCGGGGACTACTCAGGACATGATCATCTAGAAAGACAACAATGGCGTTCTACGGATCGGAGCGTGGAATGTTAAATCACTTAATCAGGTAGGGAGGTTAGAAAATTTAAAAAGAGAAATAATAGGTTGAAGTTAGATACAGTAGGGATTAGTGAAGTTCGGTGGAAAAAGGAACAGGATTTCCGGTCAGGTAAGTACAGGATTGTAAATACAGAACCAGTTGCGCTATTACAGGAGTAGGTCTGATACTGAATAAGCAAAAAGGAACGCGGGTAAACTACTATTAACAGCGCAGTGAAAGATACGAAGCCAACATCGACCACAACAGTATAGGTTTATATACCCACCAGCTGATGAGGAAATCGAAGAAATGTATGAGGAGGTAAAGGAAATTATTCAGACAATTAAGGGAGAGGAAAACTTAATTGTGATGGGAAACTGGAATTCGGTAGTAGGAAAAGGAAGGGAAGGGAAAATAGTAGGTGAATATGGACAGGGCAAAAGGAATGAAAGAGGAAGACGCATGGCAGAATTTTGCACGGATCATAATTTAATCATAACAAACACCTAGTTTAAAAATCACGAAAGAAGGTTGTATACGTGAAAGAGACCAAGAGACACTGGAAGGTACCAGATAATACAATGGTAAGTCAGGTTTTAAGCTGGAAGACATGCCCAGGGGCAGATATAGACTCTGACCATATCTAATTGGTAATGAACTGTAGGATGAAACTGAAAAAACTGCAAAAAGGTAGGCAAATAAGGAGATGGGACCTGGATAAATTAAAGGAACCTGAAGGTCTAGAGAACTTCAGTGGGCGCTTTAGGCACCAATTGACAGACACGGGAGAAAATAAAATAGCAGAAGAGGAATGGGTAGCATTGAGAGATGAAATAGTGAAGGCAGCAGAGGATAAAATATGTAGAAACGCAAGACCTACAAAAAATCCTTGGATATTACAGAAATTACTAAATTTAATTGATGAACGGAGAAAATAAAAAAAATGAATGAAACAAGTAGAATGATGTACAGACGGCTAAGAAATGAGATTCACAGGAAGTGCAAAATAGCTAAGCAGGAGTGGCTAGATGGCAAATGCATGTCAGTAGATAAATGATAAAAATAACAGTCCAGTTCGCAAATTATTATTTTTGCAATTTATTAATACAGGCGACCGGTTTCGATCTAAGTGCTAGATCATCTTCAGACCTATGAACATAAAATAAAAGAGATAGAGGGAAACAGGTACACTATTAGTTACTAAAATAAATTTACAACCAAGTTTAAAAAGTTACTTAAAACAGTATATCTCGCTACAGATGTTCAGGCAGTGAGCGTGCGGCGACTGCTAACCAGCGAGAGACTGCTGTGTGTTATAAAGGCAAAGCCCCGCCCACCGCCTGAAGCAACAACACTTCTTTTATGTTTGACATGACCTTTGTCACAGTCCAATATATTTTAAATTTGATGTACAGCACTTACATTTTAACACCTTGTTAATTTACTGTTTTGATTGGTTACCGTTCAATTAAATTGAACACTGTTAACACTTGCTACATATGGCATCGATGACCTTTGGGGTATTTCCCCGCTATACGTGCTAACACCGATCCTCGCCGCTTTCATGGCCTGTCTCCACGGTGACGGACGGCGTCCCCTGTCCGTTACATCTCTGACGCGCCGTCTGCTTTGCTGCTGTACGGGCTAACACCAGTCGCCTCTGCTACCGCGGCCTGTTTCCATGGCGACCGACCGCGTCCCTGGCAGCTACATCTATGACTCGTCGTCTGCTGCGACTACCTATCGATGTCTCCACGACGCCGTATCCACGGCAACCATCTGCGTCGCTGTAATTTATCTTTGACCCACACTGTGTTCGATTTGAAAGTTATTATTATCAACTGCCAATAGATGGCAGATATCTCCTAGACAGATAACTTCTTTTTATTGTCTAATGTTTTAATTATTTTTTATTTTAGACATGCGAACTACATTTTATTGTTAACAAAATGCATTTTGTATCAGTTATGGATTATTTATGTATATATATATATACATCTCTCATCTTATTTCTTACTGTATGACGTTCCTCATTGGTTTAAGAAGTGTTGTTGCTTCAGGCGGTGGGCGGGGCTTTGCCTTTTAACACACAGCAGTCTCTCGCTGGTTAGCAGTCGACGCACGCTCACCGCCTGAACATCTGTAACGAGGTATACTGTTTTAAGTAACTTTTTAAACTTGGTTGTAAATTTATTTTAGTAACTAATAGTGTACCTGTTTCCCTCTATCTCTTTTATTTTATGTTCATAGGTCTGAAGATGATCTAGCACTTAGATCGAAACCGGTCGCCGGTATTAATAAATTGCAAAAATAATAATTTGCGAACTGGACTGTTATTTTATCATTAAATAATAAGTTCGCTGTTTATTCCAAGAAAGGAAACAATGTTTTCCAAACTGATCAGTAGATAAATGTTTAAATAGGGGAAAGATAGATACCGCCTACAGCAAAATAAAAGAGACATTTGGAGACAAGAAAAGCAGCTGTATGAATATAAAGAACTCAGATGGAAAACCAATTCTCAGCAAAGAAGTGAAAGAGTATATAGAGGGGCTGTACAAAGCAAGTGAACTTAGAGACAATGTTGTAGCAAGGGAAGAGGAAGTGGTAGAAGATGAAATAGGAGATACTATACTGAGAGAAGAACTTGACAGAGCACGTAAAGAGCTAAGTCGAAACAAGGCCCCTGGCGTGGACAACATTCCCTCATAACTACAAAAGTCTCTGGGAGAACCAACCATGACAAAAAAATATCCTCAGACTTTAAGAACATTATAATAGTCTCCATTCCAAAGAGAGCAGGCACAGGCAAATGTGAAAATTACAGAACTACCATCAGTTTAATAAGTCATGGTTGCAAAATTTTATCACGAATTATTTACAGAACGATGGAAAAGCTGGTAGAAGCTGAACTCGGGGAAGATCAGTTTGGAATCAGGAGAATCGCATTGAAAAGGGTGTAAAGCAAACTAGTTTCAGCAGTCTTATAAAAAGCTGTCTAAACTGAATTGGGAAGAATAGGGAATTCAAGATCTGGGAAGACGACTGAACACCCCGAGGTTCGCAGATGATCTTGTCCTATTTGCAAATGATGTAGAAGAACTTCAAATATTAGTTAACGAACTTGCATTAGTAAGTTCTGAAGTTGGACTAAAATTGAACATTGATAAGACCAAGATCATGATCAATGAGTGGACATCTGAGAGAAGCATATTGGTTGGAAGTACACAACTGCAAAGAGTCGCAGAATGTGTCTATCTGGGTCAATGGACAAATAAAAGAAGGAGATCCAAAACCAGAAATATTAGGACGAATTAAATTGGGCTGGCAAGATTACGGGAGGAACTCTACAATTTTGAAATCTAAGATGTCGGTTGATCTGAAGATAACAATTTTTGATCAATGTATATTGCCAGTGATAACTTCTGGCTGTAAGACATTGACTTTAAGTAAGATCATTGTGAGAAAACTAACAGTAGCACAAAGAGGAATGGAAAGATCAGTGCCACTACGGTCGGGGGTTCGAATCCCCCCTCGGGCATGGATATTTGTGCCGTCCTTAGTATTAGCTAGTTCATAAGTAGTTTGTAAGTTTAGGGACTGATGACCCCGTAGTTAAGTCCCATAAGCTCTACAAACATTTGAACATTTAAAAGATCAGTGCTGGGTTACACACACACACACACACACACACACACACACACAAAGAAAGACAAGGAGATCAATCGAAATAAGAAGAACAACAAAAGTCACCGACATTATGGAAAGGGTGATTACATTGAAATGGCAGTGGGCTGGTCATATTGCTAGAATAGAAGATGGTAGATCTTCTAGATAAGTCCTAGGCTGGAGCCCAATTTACCAAAAATGACCTAGAGCAGACCACCAGACAGTTGGGACACAGACCTAGGATAGGCAGAAGAACGCAACGGAAAGCTCAAGATCGGAAGAAACGAAAGAACCTACTGGGATCCTTTGTTACACGCCGACTCAAATAGACCACATCACTAAGTGATAGAAATGGCTGATGATGATGATGATGATGATGATGATGATGATATATAGATTTCCTGAAGGCTTTTTTACCGTGCCTAACAAACATATGTTAAAAAAATTGTTTATGGAGTTGGACACCGGGGCACGTTGGCCATAGGGGCACGATGGCTCAGTCGAATTAGTTCATACAGTAGACGCTATATCGTCTTAGGAATCAATCAGAGAGTAGGTAGCACTGTCCCTCTCCTTATACAGGGCCAGTATCGCAGGCGGCGAAGCTTTGGACAAGCTCTAGTCCTTAATAGTTATTTACGTGTTTCAGTAAAATTCTACTCGTCGATTAATGTGTTTTATTTAACTTTTGCTTGCTTTAGGTAAATACGACAGCCAAGACAGGCTAAAGATGGTGTATATATGTCTCTCCCCATCGCGGGAATGACGCTAAATGCTTGCGAGCACAAGGTGAAGTAGACAAGTGTAACATATGAAAGTTTGGGTCTGCCCGGGGACCTTGCCCGGATGGACGAGTGGTTAAGGCGACCGCTCGTGAACAGCGGGAGACCCAGGTTCGAGTCCCAGTCAGGCGTACATTTTCATATGTTAAAAACCGATAGATCAACTAAAGAAGAGCAGCTGATTTTTGGGCAATATAAAATGCCTCAGATACGAACAACAATAAAATATAACTAGTTTACATATACAGATGCAGTTTCGTTATAGGAGAAGGTAGATAAATAATATACACCAAAACATTCAAGTTATTAAGGAAATGGAAAAAGGAAAAACAATACACTAACCTGAAATTAAAATCATTAAAGATAATAACGGACATAGCTTTAGTGTTTTCAGAAAAGAAACGGCTATAACACACCTTAAATCAAACCAACAATATTTTCAAAATATGAGACCAATGAGAAATCTGGTTTTCTGACTTTGCAGCACACCTCTGAATAAATGATCTATCAAGAATAGCCGAATATGATCACCAAAGTAGAACAAAATAGTGAACACCACAACAAGACAGTACAAAAGTCCATTAACAACATTAATACGAAAATGCAAATTGCAGACAACAACAATAAAAATAAACAAGCTATACTCACACATAACAGTAACTGCGAACACGACGTAACACCATACAAAGAAAAAGTTTATGCTAACTGATTCTGTTTATGGAGACCTACACAGTTATAAAATTATATGAGTTAAATTGTGACACTATCATTGTTATGCTGACTGAGTGGCATATATTATACCTGAATCAGGAAAACAGCGACAGCAGTGGGAAGGAAGCATCACATACCTATTGGCAGTCAGCTGGTAGTACAGCCTTGGTTTTTTCAGTGAAATGTTTTGTCCAAGTGATGATGTTTTACTTATTATAAAGCTGCACAGATGAACGTTCTATCACTTTTAATTTTTCTTCTGAAAGCTACACAAATATTTTTTTAAAAATTTTCTCTCTTAAAACATCTAAAATGTCTCTTTCCTGTACAAATTGTGATGTTCATCCGTTTAGCCATGACACTTCTACGATTTCAGTAACGTATGAAATTAGAAAGAATTATGGATTTCTTTAGTTTAAATGACAACAAAATTGTTAGTGCTCCAGTTAAAGAAGTTGTATCTCAGTTAACAATGTTTCACTCTGTCATCACCACTGTTACCTGGCTATATGGTACTTCATAGGTATTTATTACAAAACAAGCGGACAACTTCCAAGGCAGTTACAGTTATAAAACAATGCATGTGAGTTATACTACTAACTTATTATTTCTGTAAATCTCTGTTCCCTTGATCAGTAATTACTCACATGGCCTTGAACCTCATCTGAATATTACTTAAATATTAAAAGATTGTAATATATCTAATAAGATATGCACATCAGGCACAACATCATATTTGAAGATAGTCTTCGTTGTAAACTATGAAGTAAGTTATTAGCAACAACAAATAATTTAAAAAATCTTAGTCCTTATCTTTGTTAAAAATGTCTATTCATTATCTTCTCACTACAAACCAACCAAACTTTACGCCGTGAAGGAACTTTATGAACTATTGTACTTTATATGTTCAAGTGTTCGTTAAGCTTATGGGACTTAACTGCGGGTTCATCAGTCCATAAACTTACAAACAACTTATAAATTGCCTTATACTAAAGAAAACACAAACATCCATGCCCGAGGGAGGATTCGAACCCCCGACGGGAACGGCATGCATCGGAGCATAAGGCATCAATGCGCTCGGCCACTCCGCCGCAGCTGTACTTCATAAAAGACGTTTCATGAACTATTTGATAGTGTAATGGGATAATTGTATTAAGTATTTTATAAACATGAAGAGTGTGATCCTAGGTTTCATATGAAATTTATCAAATAACATTGGTACTGCAAAACAAGCCTTATCACCAGATGCAGAAATAAGTAATTAATTTAACGTGGTGTGATCCTAGGTAATCGTTATTCCAAGTATGAAAAAATAAGTTTTGTTACTTATTTAATTTTACAAATTTTAACTACAACTTCTGTTGGTGAATTTTAGCGTTTAAATGTAAAGGTTAAATTATCTTAATGCTTTTTTATTCTATAATGCATAAAAAATGTTGCAACATTTACCATTTATTTGAACCTTTTAATTCCTGTTATTCTCCGATTAACCGTTGTTTGGTCATTTAATGGCTCGAAGAATGGTTCTCGGAAATCGAATTTGAAGTCTATACCGTTGAATTTTGTCCTCGAAAGTGATAATACATATGGTGCCTAAAAAGTCCGTTTTCCAATTTAAAAAAAAAAAAAATAAAAAAATAAAAAAAAAATAAACGGAATTTAGAAATACAAGTAATGGTGATCCTGTGAACGTTGAAGTACTGTCGACGATCAGAGAAACCCCTGGAATATATAACACGCAAGTAGGAGACTTTTCATGCGGGCAGAAATATGCTGTTTTGTAATTATTAACGTTTTCTTGATTGAGTTTGCTAAATAACATTTGTCTCAATAGCACAGGGAACATATTTAACGAACATTACGTATTGATGGACGAGTGACTGCCATTCTAGAAATATCTATTAGCGTTTAATTAGTCAAGCTAGTCAACAGAAAAGCGACAGTCAGATGTGACATTTGTCGTAAATTTGAACAACTAGTTCTGGTGCGATCTTATTGTCATGAAACATTACTTGACAGGGTAAGGTGGTACAATTTCGATCATTTCGGACAAATGTTGTTGTAACTGAAAATATATTGAGAAAAGATGTAATGTTAGTTATAGCACTTGTTCTTGGATGTTTAACTAATATGTAACACAAATATTAGACAATTACAAATGTCGGTATAGACACACAAAAAAGTTACAGAATTGAGAAAAATCGCTTGAAAATGTACCACACTAGGTACAATTGTGATCACTTCCTAGTAGAATTTTGACTAAGGGCATCTTCCACATAAAAAGCACTTTTTCCGTCAGGCACCAACGCATACTTCGTTGTACCAAACATTGCATTTTGGGTAGAGAATCTAGTCCCCCTTAAATAGAAAATTTATAAGAGCTCGTTAGACTAAGTAGCTTCACTTACCTCGTAACGGGAAAAAATTTATATCTAAAAAAATGTTCAAATTTTTGTCTAGTCTATGGGACTTAACTACGGGGTCATCAGTCCCTAAACTTACAAACTACGTATGAACTACTTACGAACTAGGACGGCACAAATATCCATGCCCGAGGGGGGATTCGAACCCCTGACCGTAGTGGCCGTGCAGACCGTGACTGGAGCGCCTTAGTCCCCTCGGCCACCGCGGCCGGCAATTTATATCTCCTTAGCACAAAGGGGTGTATTCTTTGAAAAGACAGGAGGAGCTGTAAAAAACTGCTATGCTACAATGCCACACAACGAGACACTACGAGACTGACAAATGGCGCGAAAATGTATGTTGGTCAGAATTGTACCTATATCGAATTTGTACCACCTTACCCTAAATATAATTAACCACCATTTCAAATTGAAACGACTATACTCCATTCATCGTAAGCACCATGCGGAAACGACACACATGATTCATGTAGAACATAATAACTACTATCTACTTCTCACTTCCTTTGAGAGCGACATAATGGATAGGGATATGGTATGAAAGATTCTCCTACATTTTCTACGCTATGGCTTGGTAACTACCGATACAGATGTGAATGTAGATAAGCATCTCGCCTTATAGATTTGCACTTGTACTCATTATTTCTTGACGAGTGTATCACGGCTTCAAAAATTTCAAGTACAATGTCATGATTCTTGTGAAATAGACCGGACCGCAGTTACTGAGAACAGGGGGAAACTTGTTTGATTGGAACGATCAATTATCGATACCTTGACACTCGCGTAAAAGTTTGGCAACGGGCAGGTTGTGTAGGTGCGTTCGCCACATTCTAGGTCAATCCCAGCTGTCAAGCGGCTGCACGCGCAACCACACATTAAGATGATATTAACCCGGCTCTGGCCGTGTTGTGACACTCTGAGTATTACGTAAGTTGCCACACTAATGAGGTACGAACCCTCTGCCATGTAAAGTAGCGTTTTAATTCTCGTTAGGAAACTGGTATACCTTATTTACATTATGATGTACAGTAACATCGTACATTGCAAGCCTGCTCGCATGCAAAAGGAGGCATTCTACTTTCAATATAGACATCTGTAGACAAGATTGAATCTTTTATATTTTTCTTCTGGCGGTTTGCCTATTGAGGAGCACATAGCCATAGTAGTTAAAGAATTGACCCACAGTGCAGCGCAGAGTCGTTGACTGATCGATGAATAGGAAAAGAAGTTGTGGAACACCACTTAGACACTGTGTAGTCCGCATGATATTTTAGTATTTGTAAGTGATTTATTACACCGTTGACCAGCAGAATATCGGTAATGAGATCTTTGCCACTGCAAAGGAAACAGAGTGGCTGATTATATGGCAGTAAATGAACATAAAATAGAGTGGATGATCTCGGAAGAAAGGAGTTGTGAGATAAAAACATGTAACATACCACTCAGGAAACAAGTCACAGAAAAATTCTACACTACACTACTGGCCATTAAAATTGCTACACCAAGAAGAAATGCAGATGATAAACGGGTGTTCATAGGACAAATATATTATACTAGAACTGACATGTGATTACCTTTTCACGCAATTTGGGTGCATATATCCTGAGAAATCAGCACCCAGAACAACCACCGCTGGCCATAATAACGGCATTGACGCGCCTGGCCATTGAGTCAAACAGACCTTGGATGGCGTGTACAGATACTGATGCCCATGTTGCTTGAACACGATACCACAGTTCATCAAGAGTAGTGACTGGCGTATTGTGACGAGCCACTTGCTCGGGCACCATTGACCATACGTTTTAAATTGGTGAGACATCTGGAGAATGTGCTGGCCAGGGTAGCAGTCGAACATTTTCTGTATTAAAAAGGCCCGTACAGGACCTGCAACATGCGGTCGTGCATTATCCTGCTGAATTATAAGGTTTCGCAGGGATCGAATGAAGGATAGAAAATGTTCAAATGTTTGTAAGGCTTATGGGACTTAACTACGGGGTCATCAGTCCCTAAACTTACAAACTACTTATGAACTACTTACTAACTAGGACGGCACAAATATCCATGCCCGAGGGGGGATTCGAACCCCCCGACCGTAGTGGCCGTGCAGACCGTGACTGAAGCGCCTCAGTCCCCTCGGCCACCGCCGCCGGCAATGAAGGGTAGAGCCACGGGTCGTAACACATCTGAAATGTAACGCTCACTGTTCAAAGTGCCGTCGATGCGAACAAGAGGTGACCGAGACGTGTAATCAACGGCACCCCACACCATCACGTCGGGTGATACGCCAGTATGGCGATGACGAATACACGCTTCCAATGTGCGTTCACCGCGTTGACGCCAAACACGGGTGCGACCATCATGATGCTGTAAACAGAACCTGGATTCATCCGAAATAATGACTTTTGCCATTCGTGCACCCAGGTTCCTCGTTGCGTACACCGTCGTAGGCGCTCCTGTCTGTGATGCAGCGTCAAGGGTAACAGCAGCCATGGTCTGCGAGCTGATAGTCCATGCTACTACAAACGTCGTCGAACTGTTCCTGTAGATGGTTGTCGCCTTGCAAACGTCCCAATCTGTTGACTCAGGGATCGAGACGTGGCTGCATGATACGTTACAGCCATGCGGATGACTGTCATCTCGACTGCTAGTGATACGAGGCCGTTGGGATCCAGCGCGGCGTTCCGTATCTCCCTCCTGAACCCACCGATTCCACATTCTGCTAACAGTCATTGGATCGCGACAAACGCGAACAGCAATGTCGCGATACGATAAACCGCAATCGCTATAGGCCACAATCCGACTTACATCAAAGTCCGAAACGTGGTGGTACGCATTTATCCTCCTTACACGAGGAGTCACGTCTATAGCACATCATCTTCTTTATGCAGCAATTTTAATGGCCAGGAGTGTAGTTTGTATCGGAAATGTGTGGAACAACTGGCTAAAATATTACATGAGAGATTATATGGAAAATCTCAGCTAAATAGGTGGTAATTAAATCATCAAACGCCCATTTGGATCGACAGAAAATCAAATATCAGGCTACCCTGACACAGGCTTTCAGTTATTTCCACAAATGGATCTAAGCGAATATTGGACTGTTCCTTCGGTAAGAAAACAGCTGATTTCCTGTCGCAGCCTGATGCAATCCGAGCTCGTTCACTGTCTCTAAATATCCCGTCGTTAAAGGAACGTTCTGACCTAATCATACTACCTCCTTTCAAGAATCCTTAAATGGACACACAACTTTTTAAGTGCTTAACTGTTCACTCAAGCCTCATCGATTTTTTAACGCTCGACTTAAATTAGAGCTTATAAATTACCGTATGAAACGAGCAACATACACAAATTACTAGTTTCTCGTAGAGAATAATTGTAGGATTTAAATCATCAGGTTATCTGAATTATGTTTTCGTAAATATGGGTATTCATACAGATAATTGCTAGCAAGTATTCGGATCATGACTAGAGTCCTGCTTTCTAAGGTTCACGTGACATGGTGAGGCAGGAAAGAAAAATCTCAAGCATCTCGTTCAAAACCTACAGATGCTGATATGTATTACATATTATTCTATGATAAAAGTTAATACCGCGTTGCCGCGTTAGAGGGGCTGAGCGCTTTAAGGCGCCTTAGTACGGAGTGCGATGTTGCTCGTCGTCCGAGTTTCGAGTCTTCTTCCGGGCATGGATGTCTGTGTTGTCCTTAGTGTAAGTTACTTTAAGTAGTTTGTACCTCTAGGGACTGACGAGGGTACCAGTTTGGTCCAATAGTTTTACAAAAATTTGATTTGTATAGAGCGTTGAAAAATTATGTAAACTTTGGAGTTATATATGACACCTTTCTAGAATACAATCGAAAACCACGTCTGCTTGAAACTAGGGGTACATACATACACGAAACCTAGTTTCCTTTTTAATATATATATATATATATATATATATATATATATATATATATATATATATATATATATATATATATTCTTTTTTTTTAAATCGATGCCAATAATTTGTATGTCATCCTAAACTACAGTCATGTTAAGAAAAAAAGCACCTTTATTACAGATAGGCAGTTCACATGCACAGGACATATTGCTTAGTATGTTCTGCAGAAATAAGCATTTCAGTCACCACGGTTCGCCATTCGTCCTATGACCTATTACGCACATGGACCCTCATAACTTGTTCCATGCGCGATGGTATCGATGCAAATAAGGTGCGAATGGCGTCCAGTGGTGTAGCCATCCATCTGGTTCCAAAGTTAATCTGGGTGGTTGGCAGTGGATCGCAAAAAAATGTTCAAATGTTTGTAGAGTCTATGGGACTTAGCTACGGGTCATCAGTCCCTAAACTTACAAACTACTTATGAACTAGCTAATACTAAGGACGGCACAAATATCCATGCCCGAGGGGGGATTCGAACCCCCGACCGTAGTGGCCGTGCAGACCGTGACTGGAGCGCCTCAGTCCCCTCGGCCACCGCAGCCGGCTGGTTCACACCGCTACACCCGTCGTTGCGCCATATCCCACGCATTCTAGATTGGCGAAAAATCTAGTGAAATGTCGGCCCAGGGCAGAAGGCTGACATTCTATAACGTCAAGAAGGCACGTGTATGTGCAGCTACATGTGGTCGTGTATTGTCTTCATGGAAAATGTCGACTCTAGTGTCTTGCTTAAAGAATATGGCTAAGGGTTCATGTAGGTCAAACTGTTCACAGTGCCCTAGGCATACAGCCTACATTATAGGGCTTTTAGTTGGCTCTGTATATCATGTGCGTATGAAGTCAGTGTGATGTCCCTACCTCTGTCTGTAGCCAACCAAAATGACTTCCAAACAAACAGAACCTGAATTCGTCCAAAATCGCTTTCTGACGATCTTCTTGTTCCCAAAGATGTCGTTCCATACAATAATGCCGTCTCGCATGTTTCTGCACATTAACCAAAGGTAGGCGTAAGTAAGCCACCTACCATAGCAAACGGGAACGGACTGTCACTTCTTATAATTTAACCCTCCGTTGCTCGCGCAGATGACACCCGTCATCCACGTGATTTTTCCTCTCTATTTTGTCATGGACGCTGATGACCTCGCTGTTGAGCGCCCTAAAATAACAATCATCATCATCTATTTAGTGTGACTGGGCTGCGACGAGTTCGCGCCAATTTCAGCACCTTTCTCTTATTACGTCATCTTTAAGCCTTAGTCATCCCTGCCTTTCAGTTGCTCAATTTAGTGTTTATTAAATATTATTGACGCCCGGATGACACCGGTCATCCGCAGGAGCACTGCTGTCACAATCTCAAGCGAGAGCCTGCATAGCATTCCTAGTGTCAATCCACGTTTCATTTGCATAATTTTAGGCATGCTGAAACTTATGGCAGTTCATCTCGTATTTACATAATATTCCCTTTATTTTTACTTTGTCGGAGTGATTTCAAAGGGAAAAAATTTCGCTCAAAATTTATTAGAGACCATAATGAATGGTTGGAATGGTATCATGAGCTACATTGTGAGATCGTGACCTTGATACTGCTGAGTTATGACTCAGAGAACAACGACTGCATAAGTGAAATTTCTCATGGTTCCAGAGAAGAGCGAAAAGTATCTGAAATAAAGGTTAACTAGAATCACAGGAAGAGGTGATTCAAAAGGAAGAATTTTTTTCTTAGTGTTATAAAGGAAAAGATGGAACAACTAAATGGAGTAAAAGTAAGTATCCTTCCCATGTTAGGACCATATCTTGCGATATTATTACTCATTTACCTGGATCCAAAATTGAATTTCGTATGACAAAGACAGAAATAGATATTTAGATATTTCGGATTTACTCATGAATGTAAACACAATACGCATTATCGCGAAATGTAGTAATATTTACATCAGAGAAGTCGTATTAACTTTTGTGAAAGATCCTGACAAGGAACAACTCAAAGATGCTGCACTACATGAAACAAATGGATATGTACGGAACATTCGAAACGTAAACGGTGTTGTCAAATAATGTGCTATTATCTCCATTTAGTTTGCCCTTTTTTCCAAAATTACTGATCATGCTAATTATCTAGGCCCTTTAAAAATGAAAATTTCTTATTGTTTGGATCAGTACACTATGTTCACTCGGAAAGCAAATATAACTTTGTTATCTCGACATGTTACCTTATTAAATTCTACCGCAAATTGCTAGAACATACTAATTGTGTTTGTGTATTAAATGTGTTACATTTAGATATATTATTAAATGATAAATTCATTCAAATACTCCGTTCAAAGTATCAAAATAACGGCGATATTCTGGATGACACCTGTCATCTGCGCGAATAACGGCGTCAGGAATTCCGGCACGAGTGACGGAGGGTTAAAGCTCGTTCTTCAACACGGGTTTATTTGAATGACTTATTACACTATACTCCAATGTTGCTATTTGAAGGTAGTTCGAATGTCCGTGCGGTTTGCCGGAGTATGGTCTCCACTCTGTCGGCGTCGGACGGTCTTCTGTCTTCAGATAGCTTCAGCTGCTTCTTCGTAGTCACTGATTGTTGTCTTCGTAGCGAAGCGAGAACTGCCGGGGTAGCCGGATGGCTGGGACAGTATAGTGGTCGTAGAGCAATCACAGGCAGGCGGAAGGCTCTGTAGTTGGTATGGTTGGCACAGCCACCTCTGCAAGAAATGGTTTCTATTAGAAACGCGAACATTCTGTTTGTTTACGTAAGCCTAAAAAAAATAAAAAAAAGTTCAAATGTTTGTATAGTCTATGGGACTTAACTACGGGGTCATCAGTCCCTAAACTTACGAACTACTTATGAACTACTTACGAACTACTTACGAACTACTTCGAACTAGGACGGCACAAATATCCATGCCCGAGGGGGGATTCGAACCCCCGACCGTAGCGGCCGTGCAGACCGTGACTGGAGCGCCTTAGTCCCCTCGGCCACCGCGGCCGGCACGTGCGCCTCGTTTGTGGACGATGGATCGCCTACAGTCGAAAGTGTATGTTGTCCCGCCGAGACATCGTGTTAGCGGTGCTGCCAGCTTGACAGGAATTCCCTATGGCTGGCAGTACACTTCTGATGGTGTACGATGTGTTATACTGTTCCAGAAGCGAAGGGTCGCAGATCTGTCCTGCAATGCCATTCGGATGACATGTCGATCTTCTCGGAAGATTCTCTGAGTGGTGTGACTTGACCCCTCTCGTAGTGTTCTACGGCCTTCCGTGAACTATTATGCACACCGTCTCACTACGATAATACTTCGTGCGATACGAGCAGTAATTTCCCGGATAAATGCATCACTTTTGTTCATGCTAATTATGCGCAATCTTTCAGACTTACTGATTGGACAGTACGGTTTTCGCATACGTCCGCAAGACATTCTCAACGTTTACCGAAGTAACACTGATCATTACGTTACCTTACCTTACTTTACCTTTTGTTTACAACGACAGAGAGAGCCGCAGGCACATATTACCGAAGGTGGTTTTGCGCCGCGCTATTATTGTTGACCTTCAACGAACGGGCCGACATGGCTGAATGCTAATCTTTTCCTCAGAACATGATAATGCACGTAATGTGAATACCAAGGTGGTTGGCATCATGGTTGACATCAGCAGCGCCTTCGACAACCTATAGTGGCCATCGCTGTTCTCCTGTCTTCGGAAGATAGAGTTTCAGGGTCGCTGTATGGTTGTCTGACGAGTTACTGCATGAACAGTGAGGTCTGGCTATCATCCACTTATGGTCGCATTTCCGAAGAGATCACCAAGGGGTGTTTCCAGGAAACCGTCCTGGAGCCTCTCTTTTGGGACTAGAACATGGAGCCTCTTCTGAGGCAGCTAGAACACAGCGAGGACGTACTAGAGGTGGTAGCCTACGCTGACGACCTCCTCTTGCTGATCATCGGTCGTGGCCGCGATGACATGGAACTCCGGGTAGAAAGAGCTGTCAACATCCTGGTTTCATGGTGCCACAACGCTTAAATGACGATTGCATCAGAGAAGTCGACCTACCTGCTTCTCAAGGAGAACCTAGTGAGAAACCCGACAATTTGCATCAGTGGGTTGCCTGTCATCTGTGGGGGGCACGCGTGATAACTAGGAATCATCCTTGACGAGCGATGGAACTTTGTGGCCCATGTGGATGCAGTGGCTGAGCGGTCTGTGGTGGCATTACATCGGCTGGCTGGGATTGGGCATCGAAGGTTCCACCTCCCCACAATTCTCATTAAGCTATACCATATAAGCAAACGGACATCCATCATGGGGTAGGGGTGCAGAAACTGGGCACATAGGCTCACCCAGGTGGCGCCCGCCATGGCTGCTAGAAGAGTACAACGAAACATCCATTTGCACTCGGCAGGGGTTTATAAGACCACGTCAGGCGGAGCTCTCCTTGTTCTGTTGTGGCTCTGGCCCCCCTGGATATGAAGATGAGAGCACAAGCCGCGTGGTACTGGGCAAAGAAAGGGAACCAAGATAAGGTCAATGAAATACTAGGGACCCCTCTTGAGGACAGGGCCTCCATCGGGCGGAGAGAGGAAGAACTATGGCAGGAACAATGGGAAACGGATGAAACTGGCAGAAGGACCTATGAGCTACTGCCGAGTGTGCGGGAAAGATTAATCATGAAGCACTTTGAGCCAAGTCGTGGTTTGATACATTTTCTCACAGGTCATGGCCCCTATCCGGCGTACTTATATCGGTTTAGGAGAAAGGCGACGCCTGGGTCCGACTGTGGAGTTGAAAATAGGAACACCCGAACATGTCGTGTATGAGAGCCCAACATACGACGATATAGCAACTGATCTGGGAAGTCAACTACCTGATTTTGACATTCTCTGATTCGACAAGCAGACACCTTCAACATAGTCAATAGTCTTACAGAAGCAATTTCCAGAAAGATCTGTAAAGACTATGTGAGGGAGCGGAGAGAAGGTGCAGCCAACCCGAATTCACAACACACCCGTCCATGCCGCCGGGGGGGGGGGGGAGGGGGGAAGGGGGGCGTCAGCTTTCTTACTAAATCCGCTGCCGTCCTGCACCAGCGGGATCCGGGCGACTACTGAAGAAGACGTAAGCTACGTTAGTTAATAAGTAGTATATTAACACATTGCACACCATCTGCAGTGAGGAGAGGCCAGCCCAGTGCCAGGAGCACGTCTGTTGTGTTTCGCTCGGCAGACACGTGGACGCAAAGTAGGTTTATACAACACTGGTACATTTGTGACACTGCAGGCATTAGTGTACATCTTCCCATCCTCCCCGTAGTTATTAGTAATAGTAGTACACGGTAGTCACACTAACATCAATTGCAACAAAAATGAGCATACTAACTCACAAAAAAAGTAACAGCATATATAGGCCCTTTAATGTGTGAGATAATGGGTTGTATAGATGATTATGAGAATATAGAATTTATAAAAGAAATACGAACTCTAGTTCTTCAACTTGTTGTATCTTGGGTCCACAGTGTTACAGATGTCGTAAATTGAGATAATTGTTATTGGTTGGTCCAGAACACTGTAATATATATATTCTTTATTTTTTTATTCAGTAGATATATCTTTCGGCATAAGTACCGTCTGCAGGTGTTTTGGTATTCGGAGATTTTCAGTGCTTTAACTGAATATTAAATATTGATGAGGTGGTCCTTTAATCTTTTAATCGTATACTTCCACCTACGAATTTTAGGTAGTTATCTGTCAGTGCCTCAGAATACTAGTCTTTCAAGGTGTTTTGTTTTTTCTGGACTTGAGCATATATCTGAACTCCAGTTATTGGCACAAGTAACAATCTTCGGAGAAATATGTGATTCACCTGTTCAAGAGGATAAAACTAAAGTTTATGCGAAGATCGACACTGTTGTAATACTCAAACGTAAAGTGAGTTGCAATACATGGATCCATCAATTACAGCTAGAGTATTTCAGACGTTAACTGCCCGCGAAGCACCAACATGACAACTGCAAAAACGACGGCTATATGTACAGAGTATGACGCAGGAGCGGTTGCCAATTAGATTGCGGCTGTGGCCGTCGCTTTCGCCGCCTAAGAATTACGGCGATGTAAAACACATCCAGTGCGCGTCCTTGCATAACCCACGTCTCTCACATTAAGGGCACTACTGAATGCGCTAGTGTCTTGCAACCAACGAAAATAAACTCGCTCTTCGCTTGTTAGTTCATACACCTAACTTCACTTTAGTAGATACCTTTCGACTTTCTAATTTTTTTGTTGCACTTTATAACAGCGTCCTGCTATCTCGCACTACGTTATTTTCTCTGCCTGTTGCCGTAAATAGAATAATGGATGGGCTCTTAGGGATAGTTCTACGTTGGACAATACTCTGAAGCAGTAAGTACAGGTTTTTGCATCAACAGTAAAACAAAATTTATTCTGAGTTATTTTTCCTTGTATGCTGCTGCAATACGTTTATTGTTTCTGAGTGTTGAGCCATTGTCACGTAGTCTGCAAAAAAAGTTACATAATTTTTTTCAAACATTTTTGTGCAAAGTAGTATAAGAAAATTATGTTGGGTACATTATTACTTATATTTCGCTTACTTATAGCATTTGTTCAAACGAATAAACGGATATATTTGTGTCAGATAATTTGTTATATGTTCTTACTGTTTTTATGATGCAATCTGTTTACAAAATTGTTATATTCGGAATTTTGTAGTGTCTTATTATAAAGTAATGTGTGTCTGGTTTCTGTTACAACAAAAATTTCGTTTTAGTTTTTACTATGAACCGATGCATCTTTGAATTTAGCGGTTGTCGAGCTTTATTAGATGGATAAAAAGTGAAATAAAGGTTTAAAAAAGCCTCGGAGGTATTGTTAACTGCCAGTATAACATTCATTTTGTGTTTCAACATTTTACCAAATAATAATAATTGATAGTTCAGAAATTTAGTCAGTTTTTGCCTTGATGGTTCAGACTTATTTCCCTTTAAATTTTCCATCGGAGTTTCAAAGGACTAAATTCCTTTCGAAAAACTTCAGAGATGAGGTTTAATTAATATTTTTACAGATCCGGCTAGTTACCATTCCTACAACCTTACGTAAATTTCATAATATCAACAAGCACACTAGGACTAATACTACCTACAACGAAACTGTGACGACAAGTGTCGGAGAGAAGCAAAATGTGCTTCTGTCATTAATTTAGTGCTGATTTTTTCTCTGTTCTACATACAATCAACGGGCGCCCGTGCAGCAAGGAATTGACGATACTAATTACTGCTTACCAATATAGGTGTTCCTTAATGAAATTTATCTTTAACGATATGTGTTTCTCAAACCAACATCTCAGTTCATGGATTCAGTACTACATATAAGAATAACTTTCATATAGATTTAAGGTAATTACCTTAGTCAAAGGTTCAAATGTTTGTAAACCTATTGGACCATAATGCTATAGTCATCAGTCCGTAGACTTACAAACTACTTAAACTAACTAACAGTATGGACAACACACACACCTTTGTATGACGGAGGACTCGACCCGCCGGCAGGAACGGCTGCCTACACCACGTAGCCATTCCACGCGGCATTACTTTAGTTCCTAAAGGTGTCCACTATTTACCTGTACACCTGCCTTTTATGGCTGCACACCTGTGCAGCCATAAAAGGTTTAATTCGTAATAAAGTTCAGTCTCAGAAGACTTTAAATGATTTATTTGTGGTTAACTCCTCCTACTCCATTGACAAATTTATTCACGGAACTGATTTATGCGTGTATGTTGTTGATAATATCACAAATATGAATATTATGTACAATCTGACTTCTGTATAAATCTCATATAGTTAGGCGATCGTTATAAAAACGAGTTGTAAAATGTCTTTACATTTTAGTTTTTTAAGATGACGTGTGGCAACAATAGCCTATGAATTATCGTGAGCTCCTAAGTATACTTTTTATTTAGTAAAAAAAAAATTATGTCTTTGTAAATGTAAATATGGTTCAGATTTTTAAATCGATTTCACACCCACAAGGGCAATTCCATTTGGGGTCTGTGGAAGATACACTAGCATATTTGTCTTTATTTTGTAAGTACTTATTGTATATTATTGTTTTTACATGTTTTGCGTCGAAGAGGATCTTCTCGCTATGGACCAACTGGAACGAAATGTACATCTAATCCAATCTACAGTCACCTGCGGCAGTTAATAAACAGCCAACATACTGTGATGCATGATCTGCACTGACTTGATCTATCGGTTTTATGATATAGGTGAACATTTATTGTATAAATGAAGATGGAGCTGTAATGTTCCGGAACGAATAGTGGCTTAATCAGTCTCGGCCTCACACTGAGGTAATCTTCAGGCACCTAAACCAACGGAAGCTTCCGTATGCAGTACTTCTATACAGTATTAGTAGCCTATTCAACTGGTGTCGTGGATTCCTTCTTACACGATTCCTTGGTTCATGGATCTTAAGATGGCTTCACTGTGAGGCCGAAAGTATTTCAGAATTTATAATTTATATAAAAAGTTACGGTTGTTGAATCCATTTAACATAACTTCACTAACCACAGTCTACGCTCTATATTAATGATAGATCCAATAATCTTCGGGAACAGTTAGCAAGTCCACTTCGCTCCAGAGCCCAGTTTTCAATATAACTCTCCGGTTTGGGTTCTTGAGGAGGAAATAGGTGCCATTCCTTTACATATGGTCAAATAACTCACTGAAAGAGTCCCCAGAAATGTACCAGACTTTATAAAGGAAAAGGCTTCATAAGCATCAATTCATCTCACTTCAATGTCCACTAAAAGGTGTCGTATACTTATGATGAGTTCTTCACTTGTGTGACCGTGATGGCCGTAGATTCTTTACAATCATGACGGGAATTTTTGTCCGCCTGTGCAACTGCAGTACGATGCGACCTTTTTTACCATACACTTTTCTTTTTACTGAATATAAAACGTCTTCAGTGGTCTGCAAAGACAGATATCTACAATTTGATTACTTAAATCGGAAAACATTGCGTCAAAATTCTTACAGTACATTTTTCTCTTTTTTGTCTTTATTTACGCAAATTTCATCTTTGATTCTCGCTTCACGACGTGTTTTTAGATGTAAGAAAACAAAAGAAACTATAAATATCTGTCACTGCAGGCCACTGAAGAGATTTTGTATTCAATAAAACGAAACTCGTCAGCTGAGAAATTATCGCAACTTTTGATGAGGTGGTACATCTACCTTTTGCCACTAATTCTTGAGATTGATACGCGTTAAAATACATAATCAGATCTTTCCATGCACTCCACCCAAAAATCCACTAAACTGGTGTGTACCATTTATGTCTGGTCCCTCATTTGCCTGCTACGGTAGTCCCAAGTGACTATTTCATTGTACAACATGACTGAAAACCGGTACGAGCACACAATCAAATATTACGAAACATCTATTCCAACTAATGAAATAACGAATTACTCAAACGAAATTTGCGAATTCTGTCAATTGTAGCTGCATTTCTGAATGTGGACGATTATTTGGTGACAAAGATTTGTGCTGGACCGGGACTCAAACCCGGGTCTCCCGCTTTTAGCGAGCGGTCGCCTTAACCACTTCATTTTATTTTATAACCAGCTGAAAACCCGGCTTGCCCAAGTATTTATGTATTTATTCCTGCCTTGAGTTAATACTTCTCCTATCCTTCTCTCTATATCCATCTCCTTTTTTCTAAAAACATGATAAATTTATCAGAGAATATATAGCCTAAGAAATAAGATTGTCTTCCACAATGTACGAAATTATAAGTGCTATATTCACACAAAGAAAGATAGTAATCAAAATACAAATGACATGTAAAATTCGTACAATCTCATATTTATTGAGTTGTTTGTTGTACAATCGTATAATTTTTCACGCATATATTCATTTATATAAGTGCTGAATGTATGTAAAATCTTTTGCGAATACAGTTAGTAGTAAATCAGTAATAAATTATAACTCGGTGCGTGATGGAGCGGTTTTCCATGAACGTTACTGTTTATGTGCTCATATCTCACGTCGTACCGTGATACAATTTCGAAGGTACTTCAAGTATATGTGTGTATACCGTCTGTAAAATTTACTGCGCCTACAACTGTAATGTAGAAATTATAAATTGTAACATCCTACAGAATGCCGTATTTTTAGTTCAAATGTTCAAATGTTTGTATAGCTTATAGGACTTAACTACGGGTCATCAGTCCCTAAACTTACAAACTACTTATGAACCGCCGGCCGCGGTGGCCGAGGGGACTGAGGCGCTTCAGTCACGGTCTGCACGGCCACTACGGTCGGGGGTTCGAATCCCCCCTCGGGCATGGATTTTGTGCCGTCCTTAGTTGTAGGTAGTTCATAAGTAGTTTATAAGTTTAGGGACTGATGACCCCGTAGTTAAGTCCCTTAAGCTTAACAAACATTTGAACATTTGAACTTATGAACTAGCTAACACTGAGGACGGCACAATTATCCTTGCCCGAGGGGGGATTCGAACACCCGACCGTAGTGACCGTGCAGACCGTGACTGGCGTGCCTCAGTCCCCTCGGCCACCGCGGCCGGCGTATTTTTAGTCCATGAACAGAGGAAACGTAGTAAGCGAAAAACCTTTTTCCTTTCATGATTTTTCTATAGTTGTCAGCGAGAAAAAGTTAAATAAAGGTGTGAAATAATGTTTAAAGTGTACTGCAAGTGGCTAAGTAATCTCGTTCTCATATAGTATATTCATAAAGTCTTGTCGCAATATGTGGCAGTTTCTTGCTACTACTATTGCTTATGACGTTATATCTCCTGAACCATGTGTTATATGTGGTTCTTACAATTACAGAATTGGTACCTCACGGTAACGAATGGAATGGATTGAAACTTATGTGTGCAAAATTTCATAAATATATGCAAAGATTTTTATTTTTTTTATTCATTGGGAAGATCGGTTCGTTGTAGTCGTTCGTTCGAGTTTGTTCTAGGTTGTTCGTTGCGCTTTTGGCTCAGATTCTTTTTTAATTACAGAGGTCGTCGAGCCCTCTGATCGAGGGCGCTGAGCTTCCACGCTGGCGACCTTTCGGCCATCTGAACACGCTCATCGGCCAGACCGAAACTTAACGTTTCTCACACTTACCTACTCCCCGAGAGCTTGTACACGTTTAATATGATTCCCGCGATGAGAAAAGGCACTTCTTTACCACCACTGGTCTGTTTCGGCATGTCATTTAGTGTGAATCATCTGTTCCGAAGGAACAGAAATTCGTAATGGTCCGCAGCCATGTATATGCTATTAAATAATCAATTACTCATTAGCAATTTACGAATTCTGCCGACGATGTAATTCTGAAAATGGTCTATTGTCTGGTGACAAATGAAAATTTGTGTCAGATCGGGATGTGAATCCTGGTCTCCCGCTTTCATGAACGATCGCCTTAACTACTCGGACACCCGAAGACGCTTCCCGGTAAGACACAAACCGGGTTCGAGTCCCAGCCCGGCAAAAATTTTCATTTGTCACCAAATAATAAACCACCTTCAGAAATGCAGCTAAAGTCGTCAGAATTCGCAAACTACGAAGGAATAGTTGATATTTATTAACAAATAATTAATAACGTCGTCTTACTGTTTGAGAAGATAATTATATATTTTTATCTCTCCTATAAGATTCTATCAGTGCTAGCTGCTAAAATCAGCAGGAGTAAAATATAGGGAACGAAAGGTTATTTACAACTTGTACAAAAACCAGACAGCAGTTATCACAGTTGAAGAAATGAAAGGGATGCAGCGGTTGGGAAGGGTGTAAGACAGGGTTGTAGCCTTTCACCAATGCTATTCAATTTGTACATTGAGCAAGCTATAAAGGAAACCAAAGACAAATTTGGAGAAGGAATTAAAGTTCATGCTGAAGAAATAAAAACATTGCATTTTGCCGATGACATTGTAATTCTGTCAGAGGCAGCAAAAGACCTGGAAGAGCAGTTGAATGGAATGGACAGTGCGTTGAAAGTTGTGTATAAAATGAACATTAACAACAGGAAAACAAGGGTAATGGAGTGCAGTCTAAGAAAATCGAGAGATGCTAAAGGAACTAGAGTAGGCAACGAAACAATAGAGGTGGTAGATGCGTTTTGTTACTTGGACAGTAAAATAACTTGAGATGGTCGCAGTACAGAGGATATAAAATGCAGAATGGCAATGGGAAGGAAAGTGTTTTTAAAAAAGAGAAATTTGTTAACATCGGATATTAATTTAAGTGCAGGAAGTCTTTTCTGAAGTCTTTTGTGTTGAGTGTCGCCTTTTACGGGAGTGAAATTTGGACGATAAACATTGTGGACAGGAAGAGGATAGAGGCTTTTGAAATGTGGTGCTACAGAAGAATGCTGAAGATTAGGTGGGTGGATCGCGTAACTAATGAGGAGTTGCTGAACAGAATTGGGGAGAAAAGGAGTTTTTGTCATACCTTGAATGAAATTACGGGATCGATTGGTAGAACACATTTTTAGACATAAAGGAATCGTGAATTTAGTGTTGGAGGGAAGTGTGTGGGGTAAAACCCGCAGAGGAAGACCAAGAGATGAATACAGTAAGCAGATTGAAATGGATGTAGTTTGTTGGTCTTATGAGGAGATGAAGAATTGTTCAAATGTTTGTAGAGCTTATGGGACTTAACTACGGGGTCATCAGTCCCTAAACTTGCAAAGTACTTATGAACTAGCTAATACTAAAGACGGCACAAATATCCATGCCCGAGGGGGGATTCGAACCCCCGACCGTAATAGCCGTGCAGAACGTGACTGGCGCGCCGCAGAACACTCGGCCACTACGGCCAGCGAGGAGATGAGGAGGCTTGCTCAGGATAGCGTAGGGTGGAGAGCTGCATCAAACCAGTCTCCGGACTGAAGACCACCAGCTTGAGAACGTTTCACCTTGGCTTCAAATTGTGGGCGACACCGTGGCGCGCGTTCTCGATAAGTTATCAGAGGAAGTTTATCTGAATGAGCGCCGGTCAGAGGCGTGAAGCGAGAACGGGGCGGTTAGCGCTTCGCTCCGCATGGGCGTGAGAGGAGCGAGTATCCTTGGTGGAGTGGGAGTGGCCGGCGCCCGTTACCGGCCACAAGGTGAGCCAGAAGACACCGGAAAGCCTCGCGCTGCTGCACGACAGCCATTAGCGCTCTAGCGCTCCGACACGCACCTTCTGCTGGAAGCCTCTCTCAACGGTGCTCTAACTGACCCAACTGGTACGCACATCTCATAAGGGAAGCCAATACCCAAAGCGATACCCGTTTCGTTTATGTTTCATAGGAGTGCTTAACATATTCGGATGTAAAATACGCTGCCGTAATAAAATGCCTGGTTCAAGTGTACTTGTGAAATTGGAGTTAAACGTTTTACAGACTTGTAGGAATGCATAGTCTCGCGGCGATAACTTTGAATGAAAAGTTCTCAGGTTAGCAACCGCGTAAGTGCTTCAAATCACACGAGCTTTCGGCCAAGCACTCCTTGGCCATTGTTCAAGTGTTATGACTGCCTGGTGGCTGCTGCTGCGGCCTTCTAGCTTTCAGCCGTGACGTCACCGGTGTCAGTAACATGTCCATATACGGTAATGTTGCCGCGGAGGAGTAGCCGAGCGGTCTAGGGCGCCTCGCTGCGCAGCGCGCGGTTGCTCGCCGTCGGAGGTTCGAGTCCTCCCTGGGGCATGGGTGTGTGTGTGTGTGTGTGTGTTGTTCTTAGGTTAATTTATCTTAGTTTAAGTAGTTTGTAAGCTAGGGACTGATGACCACGCACTGTTGTCTGATAGATTTACAAAATCTGAACATTTTTTATGGTAATGTTTTGGCTTGGTGGCGGTATGCCCGCTTCAATTTCGCGATCGCCGGGTTCCACGCCGCGTTGATCTGCAGGCCACTGTCTCTATTGAAAGTATTATCACTGGTTTTAATTTCTATTGCTTCGTTAGTTACGCAATCCCAGAAACCGATGGTGCCTGCCACGACCTAGGTATAATCAAACTTGATTCGGTGGCTAAAGCTGCTAAAGCTGACTGCTCTGGGTAGCGTAGACGATAACACCTCTCATGTTCCTTCTTGCGTTGTTCTACGGTTCGTACAGTTTGTTCGACGTAAGACTGAGCACACTCACACGGTATCCTATAGGCTCCAGGTGTTCTGAGATCTGCTGCATCTTTAACTGGCCTCCGTAGTTGACGAATATTTCAAATGTTCAAATGTTTGTAGAACTTATGGGACTTAACTACGGGGTCATCAGTCCTTAAGCTTACAAACTACTTATGATCTAGCTAAGACTAAGGACGGCACAAATATCTATTCCCGAGGGGGGATTCGAGCTCCCGACCGTAGTGGCCGTGCAGACCGTGACTGGAGCGCCTCAGTCCCCTCGGCCACCGCCGCCGGCTCAGTAGAGGACTTATGGAAGAATATGGCCCAGACCGATTTGATTTTGTGTCTGTTCAGTAGGCGGCTTGTCTTGCCTGATACAGAGGCACAGAATGGCAAGAGAGCTAGGTTCTTTTTTGTTCCTCGTCCGTCGTCTTACTGTGACTTTTATTTGAAATCACGTCATTTATTGCACTGCGACTGTATCCAAACTTGTTCAGAACCGTACAATGGCGGCCGTACAACTGCGGGTTTGCTGCCACCGGATGATTTAGCAAATTACAAGTTTGTACGTACTGTGTTCGAAACGCGTCAACTTCTTTTCCTAATCTTTCACTAAATACTTCCATCGCTACAACGAATTAGGTTTGTTTGGAAAGGAATAATAATAATGATAATAAGAATAATGAAATGATTGTATGGTATTAAAGCAACGAGACCCCTTCTGGAATAGTTCGGAAAGTCTGTTTATTTGACGCCACGTCGGCGAATGAGAATGATGGGGAAATTATGATCAAGATATCACAACTCCCAGTCTGTAAGATCGCCGACAAGTCACGAATCGAACCCGGGCACACTGCGTCGCAGGCAAGCGCATTGACTATGGAGGCAGACACAAACACGAGGGTGATTTTAAAAGTATGGACCCGATAGTGCACCGTCTCACGTGGCTTATTTTCACAGTCGACAAATGTTATCAGTCCCTAGGTTTGTAAACTACTGAAACTAACTTCATCTAACCGAAGGACAACACACACTTGCACACACAACCATGCCCGAGGGAGGACTCCAACCTCCGACTGGGAACGGCCGTGCACACCACACCAAGGCCACTCCCCTGCGGTTCATAGTCAGCATTTCTTGCCGAGTCTCTCACTACGCAACCATTACGTTTCACTTCTCTGCCGGAGTTGGTTGCGTGATTACACTGCTCCGAAATTGTCGCGTCGATCACTAATCCGGCAGATTGTGAACTGCGATTGGTTATTCGGTTCTCAAATTAAAAGCAAGGCCGCGGCGGAGAGGCCGAGTGCATTGAGGCGCTATGCTCCGATGCGCGAGGCCGTTCCCCGTCGGGGGTTCGAATTCTCCCTCGGGCATGGCTGTTTGTGTCGTCTTTAGTATAAGGTAGTTTATAAGTAGTTTGTAAGTTTAGGGACTGATGACCCGCAGTTAAGTCCCTTAAGCTTGACAAACATTTGAACATTTAAAAAAAAAAAAATAAGTTCGATCTCATGAAACTATTAAAGTTGATGGTGCATGTGTAATGAATGATGGAAATGTGCGTAAACTGTGCAGACTGTTTAATGAAGGAAGGAGATGTTCGTGATGAAGAACTATCTGGACAGCCTACTGGCATAAAAGATGTTTAGGAGGCAATTTTCCGAAGAGGCTCTTCACTAGTGAAGAAGCGCATCAACTATATCCACAAGGAAAATGGTGAGATGTTGACATAAACTGTTAATACTGTAACTGGTTTAACGATCAGGGGGCAGAGCTAATTGAGGTCGGGCTCCAAAAGCGGTATTCGTTTCAAATATACTTAAATCAAGTGTTCAAAATTTTGTAAACCCATTGGACCAAGCTGCTATGGTCATTAGTCCATAGACTTAAAAACTACTTAAATTTACACTAAGGACAACACACACATACACACCCATGCTAGAGGGAGGACTCGAATCTCCCCGCCGCCCAGTCCCTAGCATGACGCCTCAGACCACGCAGCCACTCCGCGCGTTGTATATTTTAATCAAAAAATGTTCAATGTCTGTAAATCAATCGGACCAAACTGCGTGATCATCAGTCCGTAGCTTACAAACTACTTAAACCTAGGTAAACTAACCTAAGGACAACACACACACCCATGCCCCAGGGAAGACTCGAACTTCCACGGCGAGCAACCGCGCGCTCCGCAGCGAGGCGCTTTAGACCACTCGGCTACTACACCGCGGCTAATTTAATCATTCTGCCTTCTTTCTGTACTTATCGATCAAGCGATGATGACGTATAAATATAACTTAATATCTTTGTATTAAAACAAGTATTGGACTACGTGGAGATTATCTTTCTGTGTACTCAGCTGAACATAGCAGTTAGTAATTAACGGTTGAATGATTTCAAGACAACATGATTGGGCCATATAATTATTTTCTTAACATACCTCGAACTCCAAGATATATGATAACGTGCAGGATAAGAGACACTGTTATAAGAACTTACACCCAGGAAAAAATTAAACGCACTGACTCTTTCACATTTTGCATTTGCATTGTATGTCCGCTACAGTTCAGCGATCGGGAACCCGATTGGCATTCGGGCTTTCGATTTGACGCCATATCAGATCACAGGCCCACGCCATTTAAAACTTGTAAGATATTTTTACAGGTATCAGCATCCTGTAAGCTCAGTGTTTTCAAACTTCTTGAGGAATAGATTTCATGGTGACAAATGGCTCATCTTTCAGGAACGTCATTAGATGAAATGCATACTCTAAGAGCAAGCCAAGGTCCTTACAAATGTCTCAAAATTATTTACAAAATAGCAAAAAATTGCTCACAGCAAACCTGCAGTAAAAGTCTCTCTCAGTGACACTGAAACTTTGCTCCTTATATGCATAGACAAGTGATTATATAAGCCAGCGACCGCGTGCTGGCACCGAGAACAGGTTGCTCTAGCGGTAACGCGCTGCTTCTATTAGACTCACTGAGAAGTACCAGCTGTTCCACTCTAGGGTTTGTACAGATGGTGCCCCATATTTCTGTCCTGCATTCAACTGGTCCACCGAATCCAATTGAATGAACTGTCATAAATATAAGAAAAAGAGTGTCCGCTTGAACACCTTTGTGACTATGAAGCCTTAGTTTCAACGCATTTTAGGTTATGACGTTGTGGGTTGCCTTCGACTACATTCACAAAGCCGATGAAAAATGCCAATAACAAGCTTAGAATTTTATTCTATCTGACTATATGCAAAACATAAGTTTTACCGAACATCAACATACAAGAAATTTATTACTTGACGCACCTCACAACGAATGTTTTTTGTATTTTCAACACTAATACAGATTTAGCCTATTACTACGTCCACCATGATGGACAGGCTCACAAAGGTGCCGATGAAGTGGCTTCATCATGTGCTCGAGACAGTTATTGAGCTAAACTATTCTGACATATGCAGTAAAGGCTTTCACGACCGGATATCATAGCAGCTGGTAGAGCTTCCGGGTTATAAGGCCGTGGTCCATAAAACTTTGCAGTCTTCACTAACGTTTCGTCAAGAGCTGCGCTGGATATAGTCGGAGGTCTTCCTACTTCCGCTGAGTCTTGCCGACTGATGAGTCGGGCGTCTGTGAGCGACATATATACTTTGGAAATTGGGCGTGGCCAAGCTATCACGTTATCAGCAGACATAGACGTGGTCAGAGATAAAACTTCACTATCGATTGCAATCTGTCAAAGATAAAACCTGTAGATCATCTAAAGCTAAAACTATATGTCGCTAAGTTTCATAGCTTCTTCTTTCCTATTAAAATTATCCTGATATTTATAAATTTCAATGGCTTCTCTGTATTGCAAAGTTTTATGGACCACGGCCTAATAACTCGGAAGATCTACCAACACTGTCAAAAGTTTGTGTTGCTCTAAGCGATACTTGCAGCTTTAAAACGGATTAATTATTTTTTCCCTTTACATGGACACTCTTATAGTGAAAGTGACCGACAGTTCAGCGTAATAAAACTGTCCCATTAGGAAATGTGAGCGTATCTACACTACATGTTAAGTTTCAGGTCTCATAGTTAATGCTGAGAAAAACATCCAGGAGCATTTACTGCTGTCAGAACGCCAATGATCATTAGATGTTCTACTTGGGGCCTACATATTATAAGATGTGGATAGTCTCTCTTGAAAGAGACACCTTCCAAGAAAAGAAATGATGCAATTTAATATTTGCAAACATCAATATTTTCAGTACTCACATTAACAAAAATCTCTTCTAAAAACAAGTGAATACGTAAGTTCATCTGGTTTTCAAAGCCTGTGTATCTTTATCCTCAACAAAATTTATGATGTATCCTTACCGTGTCAAGAAGCTTATCTAGAAGGAAAAAATAGCTATCAAAAAAGTAAAATTGAAGACTTGAAAAAAAAATTATGCCGTATATTGTAGAAGAACACTAAAGCTTTAACGATCGACTTCCACAGTGGCCAGTAGCTGATGTTTGTCTCGATGATAATAAATAAAGTCTCTGTAATGTAATAATATTCTTTCGCTATTAAAGAATTGTGTTTGTAATATGTGCTAACAGATGTTGTACTTTATTTAATGAAGAACCATTATTTTATTTAATAATATGCTATACTTTTTATGGAGTGTGAAAAGGAACCTAATTCAGCAAGGTAAAATAATTTTTTCTGCTTTCCTGTGAGGTATAATGCGTCAAAAATATACCTAATTGTAGATCTATGTGTGCAGCCTAATATATAATTTTACCGTGCAGCACTTAACAGTACAAAACAGGTGATTAGTTTTTTCTCGAAACTATGAAAAAGTGACTGAGTTACCTCTTTAAAAAATCAGTAATTGAAATGTACTTTGCTGCATTTGGTAATTGTATTCCCAGTACACTCTTAAATAATAATTCCTCTCCATAAAAAGTTTCCTACCATATTATTTATACATCCACAGCAAAATTTTCTCTATCTCTCAGAGTATTTGCCTTCAACATTAATGTAAAACTCGAAATAACTCAGTGTAGACGACGATATACACCACTTTACACTTTTGAGTGATACAAGTTTTATGCTAATGTAGTTATGTTTAGCAGTGATACAGTTCCTAATATCTCATCACCATTTGCAGTCACCAAAAACAAAATGTTTCTGAAGTGCTGCATACAAAACTGCGAAATCCTAGTTAATATCAGGCTCGTCTCAGATAGCTTATTGAGTTAACCTGTTGAAAGAGAGAACTGTAACGTTGTGTAATTAATTTAAGAAAATTAGACTTTTCCACCTAGTTTCATTTGAGTCAAAATTAATGTTTCGGACAAAACATCACCCATAGATTACTAATTAAATCTGAAACGGATTTCAGTCTTACTGGAGTCCCGTGGTAATGAATTATCAAGTAACTAACTACGGAATTTGGTGGTCTTTTGCCTGAAGAACGTGAAAAGACAATTGCGGGATGCCTAAAGTACAGGCGTAGCAGTTGAAAACGGCCCTCGGTTAGCGCAAGCCAGTCGTCAGCTTGTGGTTTTCTCTAGGGACTCCAGGAATTACTTTTTTATTGTAGGTTCCCTTTACCAAAAACGACCAACAACTTTCACAATTGTTTTAATTTCCTTAATAGACTGGATATTGAAAGTGGCGGCAGGAAGAGCATCCGGCCACCCCGTCAATATTAACACGCCAATTCCAATTAACACAGCCGACCCTGCATGTGTGGGAAAAGGGCTGAAGAGAAAGAAAGAAAGACTGGATATTGAAAGAACCAAACTAAGTGCCGGGTGACCGAATACCTTCATTACACCAAGATTCTGTTTCAGTGATAAAATATATTCGCCGTTTTGTCCCAAGCTGGAATAGAATTATGGAGCCATTAATGTTGTACATGTTCTCCTTTAATGCTGGTGAACGTTTACAATTTCGTCAACTGCGAAGCCGTTACGAGGCGCCCACACGAGGATTTATGATATGTGTCGGCTATACCGTCTGTCAGGAGCGCCGTTTACTTGCTCCGAATGAATTATCTCATAATTAATCTTTGAAATATAAAAGGACAACTTACTGAGCAACAGCAAGGAAAGTGAAATCGTCTTTCGAAACGACATCGTCTCTAAGTATCTCTCCTTTCTAAATGAGAGAGTATTACTTGTGGTCAGGTGGGGGGATATGTAGTAAACGTTTACATGAGAGTTTTTAAGTGACTGTTTGATTCGTAGAGAACTAATGTTACTAAACTGCCAGTGGCTATCGGAATAACGTTGCTCAGTGCTTCGATAAGGATTATATAAAAAAAGAGGAAAACCACAAAATGTGATCACGTCATCGTGAATACGTTGTTATAGAATTATTCCTAGTAAATGTACGTTTGTTATTGTTATTTTTGTTTTGTTCATCAGTTAAAATACTGACATGATGCAATTTTCCGACAGATGCTATCTTGTGCAATGCCCCTAACCTCGTAGCTACCGCGTATTTAGACCACCTTAATGGAACCGTGCCTTCATCTTCCTGCAACAGGTTTTATACCCAACGCTCGTCTTACATACCAAGTCAAATTCTCCTTAACCCTCGCAAAACTAAAATGTGGAAGAGGTGTGAAAAGCTCATGTCCACCATCAGAACATATTGTAATCTAGTAAAGTAAATTACGTTCTAAATGTTTGGCCGCGGTGGAGTAGCCGAGCGGTCTAAGGCGCCTCGCTGCGGAGCGCGCGGTTGCTCGCCGTCGGAGGTTCGAGTCCTCCATTGGGCATGGTTGTGTGTATTGTCCTTAGGTTAGTTTAAGTAGTTTTTAAGCTACGGACTGATGACCACACAGTTTGGTCCGATATATTTACAAACATTTGAACATTTCTAAATGTCTGAAAAATTATTTCTTATGTTTTAATTGAGTCTTCCACCAGATTGCACAAATGTTTCATATTTTTCACTTAAAATTAACCTAAAAACATACATTTAGTATTAAACTCGACCATAAGAAAGAATGTCATATTCAATATTTTTAGATTCAGGCCCATATTTACACATCTGTACCTCTATAAAAATGCAAATTGTGAGTAAAATTCAACAGCAAACAATAAAAATCGTGTTTTTATATTTTTGTATTATTTGTATGGTTGTAAGCCTCCCCCCAATCCGTCCAATCTTGGTAATATACGCTCTTCAAAGTGTGTTGGTGTTGCTAATAGTGTCCTAAAATATATTTTCAAGTTATAGACCCTATTTACACATCAGAAAATCTGCAAAAAAATTGCTGCTAGCATAAATCAACAATCTATTTTGCATTTTTCCAAATTTTCCCTAAGGGTGGGGATACAAATTTCCTACCTCATCACACCCCATTCTCAACCACCAACCACTCCCACTCCGTTTGAGAAAACTTTAATTTCTCAGATTATTCCTCTTAATCTAATCCTCCAATTCGCCTTATTTTGCCATAATGCCCTTATCTCCTCAATACGATACAACACCACTTCATTAGTTGCCCTTTCGACCCATAAATCTTTCACGATTATTCCATAACAACACATCTCTAAAGTATCAATTTAGTTCTAGTCTGTACCGTATATTAACCATCTTTCCTTTTCATATATAGATACACTTCAGAAAAATACTTCAAGATGTATTTAAATGACATAGGTGACTGGTGCTATACGTTGGTAGGACACTGGTAGATAGCATTTTATGGAAGAAAGACTGTTCTGACATAGCATGTGCAGGAAAATCGAGAGAATACAAAGGGTTTCACGTGTAGTCAGAGAATCGGCTGTCTCACAATACAATCTAGAAAATCTGTTGTAATGCCTCAGCTGGCAGTATTTCAAAAAATACAGGTAACCTCTCGCAATAGAAACGTACGACACCACAGAAACTTGTACTTGGTGGACAACTTACGATATCTCTCCCCTTTCCATGTATATTCACTAACAAAGTATAGTCGTTTACACAGACACTCTCATTACATACAAAAATTTATCGAGAAGAATTTAAAAATATTTTTGAAGTTTTTAACTCCGCAGATAATGAGAGGGTGCTATTCAGATATTTGTTTCGAAACGAAAAATAACCATTTCTAGGCTACACGAGAAAACATCTGAAACAATGTTCTTCTGTTTCTCAAGTCGTCTGAGAGCAATAGTCGTTTTCGGTGACCATAATCACTACAATATAACCAATGTTGAAACGATGTTCACTTCTTCTCATCTACAATGGAAACTTGCTATATTCTTATCTCATGTTAGACACTGGCAGCCCACATCCTATTCCACTGTTACACGAGAGATTAACGATGAGATTTTACAAAAATTATATTCAGTAACGAGATGACACTACTGTACACAACCACTTCTGTACCCCCAGTAGTGACACTTTGAAATTCTAAGATCCTGCAACTACTCGTTCACGATCGTAAGAGGTCATATATGTCTAGAAGGTATATTGCTGTGCCTGCGGAATGTCACACTAGTCGATTCACAACATCATCCGCCTTGACCGTACTGTAACAACTGCCAAATGCATACAGAGAATCTATGCACAGAAATAGCTGCAGATAACACGTCGCACCTTCTCTATCCCTTTTCCTAGACCGATGACCAGTGTAGTTTGGTCTATTGAAGAACAAACCAACCAAACCATTCCTTTCTTATCATCGGTCGGATTTTCCGCAGCAATTTCGGTTGATCCGTAGCGTAGGCAATTGATATTTACAGATTACATAAAGGTATCAGCACTAATAACTTGTTTGTACTGCTCAGAATAACGAGTTTCGAGAATTTATTCTCATCTTCAGATGCGTTTAGCTACATAATTATAGTTTACTGTGATGTCTCCCTGTGTGGTGTTCTCTCTTACAGTGTGATTGTTTTTAAGTGGTTCTGCAGTCGTAAAATCGACGCAAAATAAATGCTGGGTTGCTATTTAATACTAATGTTATCAATGGTATTTTTGTCTTCTACTTATTGTGCCTCTTCATTGTACAGAATCCCACATGTATGCAAAATAGAAATACCATTTCTAACATTAGTATCGAAATCATCATCATCATAATCCAATGGAATAGCCAGGATTTGGTTCTGGAAGGGGGCCAATTTTTAAAAATAAAGCCTATTGAATTTATTAACGTATGACTTATTTTTACAACCAGTTATACTACGAAAACAATTGCACAAGAAATAAAATGATTGGGCTCGCATTAATTTGAATGTGTAAGAAGAGCAACGTGGCGGAAATGGAGTGTATATAATCAGCTCGTTAAATAATTAAGCACCTTTTGTGTTACTAGCCAAAGAGAAAGGTCTTTACAGTTTAATTAACATGACACTTTATGTGTAAAAATTGAACTAAAAGAACACTATTGTTGTTCATAAAATTCCACTCGATGGTGCCGCTAACCTGATAAGCAGCGGGTGGCGCATATGAACAATCGGCTCGTAACTTCAGTACCGCAGTAACAACAGCGGCAGCATTAAAGCTGGTCGCGGCGGCATTCAAACCGCTCACAAAAACTGCAGCACACGTTCTCAGTGGCGGCATCACGTTGTCGACCCATTTTCACATTCACTTGGGCTTGGGAAATCATAGTTACGTTGTCATTTATTACATATGTACTATTTTAAATTTCCGGTGCCGATCTGTTTAAAAAAATCAAAACAGTGAAAAATAATAAAAAACGTTCAAATGTTTGTTAAGCTTATGGGACTTAACTGCGGGGTCATGAACTACTTATGAACTACCTTATACTAAAGACAACACAAACATCCATGCCCGAAGGGGGATTAGAACCCCCGACGGGGAGCGGCCTCGAGCATCGCAGCATAGCGCCTCACTGCGCTTGGCCACTGCGCCGCGGCTGAAAAATAATAAAATAAAAAATCTTTGGGCGGTGCTGGGGGGGGGGGGGGGGGAGGGGTTTCAGCCACATTAGCCCCACACCCCTACCTCGTGGCTGCACCTGTCATGATGATTTGAGACTGATCATGAATTTCGGAGCTCAGTCTGGAACATTCTGGACCGTATCCAAATTTTACCTCCTAGATCTACCTTGACTCCTCCTATCCTCCTTCACCCTACCTCCTATCGAAATAACACGCAGATATTTATTACTGTCGAGTTTAATATTGCAGTACTGCATTAAAAGAAGAACACTGTAAGAGAAACGAACACCACACATGGAAATATCACAGTATATATTAATTATGTAGCCGAACGCATCTGAAGATGAGAATAAATTGTCGAAAAGCATTAGTCTGAGCTGAGAAAGTACCGGGTGATCAAAAAGTTATTATAAATTTGAAAACTTAAAAATCACGGAATAATGTAGATAGAAAGGTAAAAATTGACACACATTCTTGGAATGACATGGGTTTTATTAGAAAAAAAGAAAATAAATAAATAAATAAAATAAAAATAAAAAAAAAGTTCAAAGAAGTCCGACAGATAGCGCTTCATCTGATATGAAAAGCAATAATTGCCATAAGAAATTAAGACAAAGCAAAGATGACGTTCTTTACAGAAAATGCTCAATATGTTCACCATCATTCCTAAACAATAGCTGTAGTCGAGGAATAATGTTAGGAATAATGTTGTGAATAGCACTGTAAAGCATGTCAGGAGTTATGGTGAGGAATTGGCGTCGGATATTGTCTTTCACCATCCCTAGAGATGTCAGTCAATCACGATGCACTTGCGACTTCAGGTAACCCCAAAGCCAACAATCGCACGGACTGAGGTCTGGGGACCTGGGAGGCCAAGCATGACGAAAGTGGCGGCTGAGCACACGATCATCACCAATCGACGCGCGCAAGAGATCTGTTTTTGGACCTTTTTTCTAAAGAAACCCCATGTCATTCTAAGCACGTGTGTCAATTTTTAGCTCTCTATCTACATTATTCCGTGATTTATTAAGTTTTGAAATGTATACTGAACTTTTGATCACCCGGTAAATTACTGGAGCTGTTTCCTTCATTTAAATTGTGAATGAAACAGTTACAGACTCTCAGAAACATCGTTAACTAGCTTAAACCCGCGGCTCTGCTCGCGTGATGGTTGATTATAATAAATAAGCTATCTTTCAGTAGTGTGCTATTTATTCTTATATTTCCTTATTCGTATGCTTACCCTTACAGAGAAAGAGCTGAAGACATTGTAGCACGCATAGACCAAAGATATGGTCTGTGGCATCACGTTTTACTGTACGTAACCTCCTTGCTATAGATTCGCAAACATCATCGTTGGCCTTCAGTCCAAATTTTTTTTAATTGGACGACTTTCAACCACAATATCTTCCACCCCTATAACTGTCGGCATTGAACTCCCATGGTGTACAATGGGAGACTTCGGACAACAATTACACACATACCATTTGTTTGCGTTCTGTAGTTTTCGCTGCAGATTAACACACACACACACACACACACGTAGAATTTCATATACACCGATAACTTTCCATCCCAATATACTCCACCCTTCTATCATTATCAACCCTCAAGCAATAATGCAACCAATAACACCATTTTCAAAGAGTAAATATAATTTTCAAAGAGTCATTATTGTTCCGCATTTCGCGTTATATTCTTCAAATTACTAAATATCTATCATATCGCTATAAAACCGTGCCTAAAACCTTCCTCAGGTATATATTAGTAACTGTATAAATATTTTAGACTCTGCGTCTTGTCGTTCGGACGTGATAAGCGTGAACGAACAGACTAATATATATATATATATATATATATATATATATATATATATATATATATATATATATCCGATCGCCATAAAGCCGTGCCTAAAGCCTTCCCTGGGTAAACAAAAATTCAAATGTTTGTTAAGCTTATGGGACTTAACTATGGGGTCATCAGTCCCTAAACTTACAAACTACTTACGAACCACCTTATACTAAGGACGGCACAAATATCCATGCCCGAGGGGGGATTCGAACCCCCGACCCCGGGTAAACATTAGTAACTGTACAGATTTTTAGCTCGTTATGTCTTGTGGTTCAGACGTGATAGACGTACACCGAACAGGCGTTCACATTTATAGATATAGATTATAGACGAAATTAAGTTGCCTTTAACTAGTGACAGTAGTTTCTTAGCAATTGTGCAACAATATTTTCTGTACGATAATCAAGAGCCGGCCGCGGTGGCCGAGGGGACTGAGGCGCTACAGTCACGGTCTGCGTGGCCACTACTGTCGGGGGTTCGAATCCCCCCTCGGGCATGGATATTTGTGCCGTCCTAGTTCGTAAGTAGTTCATAAGTAGTTTGTAAGTTTAGGGACTGATGACCCCGTAGTTAAGTCCATAAGCTTAACAAACATTTGAACATTTTTTTGATAATCAAGATCACGCACGAACAGCACACGTATTACAATACAACTATGTTTCCAAACACGCCACATTTCCGATTACTACTCGTCGCCAATTATCTTTGGCAGGAGACGGGTACGTTTTGGTGGCGGACGTGTACGAGTGGCAGGTGGTCTGAAAGCGAAAGCATGACGGGGCGCATAGCTATGCAGCAGGCGACGCGTCGCGGGCACGCCGCCAAACTTGAGCAGGTTCCGGTGGCTGGCGACGCTGCGGTCGCACGCACGTCGCGGCCCGCTCTTCCTCTGGAAAACAGCGGCGCACGGCTATTGACGGCTGCCCACGTCGCCAGCGGCTGCCTCTGCGGCTGCGGAGAGAGGCGGCGGCCTACTGCCGCGATGAGCACCGGGATGCGCCGACGGCCCGGCCGCCAGCAGCCACAACGGGTTCCTCGTTTCGCAACTCACTCCTCACACACGCGCTCATTCATATACACTACCGGCACAGGCGGCGCGTCCTATGTGCTCACTGGTTCATTGGGCCGTATGAATAAAACGGGGTATCTACTTTATACTCTGAATTCCAGAGAATATACTCAGGTTCGCATGAATAAAGTGAGTCGGAGAATATACTTCAGCCGAGTACGTTCTCAGCGTAACAGGGTGGGAGAAGTTGCTCACAGCAGAGAATATTCTCCAATTTCGTATGAATAAAACTAGAGAAGTTTCTCACGACCGGAGAACATTCTCCGATTTCTGAAGTGAGCTCTCTAGCATTCTTCGGGCTGAGTAACTTCTCTTAAGTTGCGTTTTACTGTGGTTTATAATAAAAATTACAACATTTGTGTTACTTAGAAAGCAAAACCAAGTTCCTTTATACGTAGTCTTTAAGAAATACCAGGGGATTTAAAAAGTTAATGTAAATAAAAATATTTTGTTAGCGAGAAGCTTCCTTCAGAAAAATCGTGAATGTGACAAATCAAATGTTTGTATAGTCTATGGGACTTAACTACTGGGTCATCAGTCCCTAAACTTACAAACTACTTATGAACTACTTACGAACTAGGACGGCACAAATATCCATGCGCGAGGGGGAATTCGAACCCCCGACCGTAGTGGCCGTGCAGACCGTGACTGGAGCGCCTTAGTCCCCTCGGCCACCGCGGCCGGCGTGAATGTGACACTTAGAGCATTTTATATAGTAACGAGAGTGATGTAAGAGGAATGTTTTCATTTATTTTTTTATTTATTTATTTTTTTTTTTTTTTTTTGTAAATCTATCGGACCAAACTGCGTGGTCCTCAGTCCGTAGCTTACAAACTACTTAAACCTAAGTAAACTAACCTAAGGACAACACACACACACCCATGCCCCCCGGAGGACTCGAACCTCCGACGGCAAGCAACCGCGCGCTCCGCAGCGAGACGCTTTAGACCGCTCGGCTACTCCACCGCGGCAATGTTTTCATTACTGAGATAGAAATGAAACACAAGTGGATTCAGCTGCGTATTTTACCCATTTGTTTGTAGTATATATTTACAGTTGTAAACAGCTACATAGGAAAATAATATTGTTTTTAAATCGGGTCTATTATTAAGTCCTTATGATGTTAGTTCTAAATCCAGTGCATACCAAGACTTCGCAGTTTATATCACAAAATAAATATTGCTGCAATACCAGGTAGGCCTACTGAAATATTGTTTATATCTAAACCAGTCGGCCTATTCAAGATGCATTTCTGACTTCGTAATATTAACTGTTGTTATGTTAGAAGTAAGTACACACGACAGGAAAATTAATAGGTGATTAATTACATACCTAGCATACTGTTTCTTGTAACAAAATCACATGTCCTAACGCTTATGAGCAGACCATTAGGTGTCATATTTAACAACAAGTAGGCCTATCTCATGTTAAAAAACTCCGACAGCATTCCAATTTGCAACAGATGAATATGTGATGCATTCTTAAAATTTCTTTCGCAAATTGTGCTAACCCAACTTCATTAACAAAAACGTTTCTCGCGTGACGAAAATTTTGTATCGTCAGAATAATACATTTTCATAAAAAGTGCACATTTAGTCTTAATAATATTCCCCTTCACAACAAACTAATATCTAAACATAGTACAGTTCTTCCTGAACACGTAGATGCTACTCCATACTTGTACACTTAATAATTCGCCTTATTAAGCTAGTTGAAAGAAATCTATGATTGAACAGCTGTTCTATGCCGGACATGACATTCGGAGAACTTACTCAAGAAGGAGGGGAGGTAGCGAGAATGAAATACCTGCTCAGAGCATATGCTTCGAAGTTTTTTTCCATACGAAATTGAGAACTTACTCAGAGAACGTTCTTTCGCTCTGAGAATCTTCTCTGGAGGTTCTGCTCTTTTTTATTTATACGACCCATTGAACCCCAAGAAAAAAGCTCGTCGCGGAAAGAAACGTAAATCAACAAAATAAAAAGTTTTTTTTTAACTATCATTCTTCGTTTCGTTCTTATATCCAGCGCCGGCTTTATGCCTAGTTTACACGACGATCGAAAGTTCACAAGAAAGATAACTGCTGCAGCGCTCCAAGCGTACTAACTGGGTACTAATGACGTGCGATCATACCAAGAATAAATGGAGACGCTATGACGCCACAGCTGTGAAGAAGTGTAGCCATCTTGATCCGACCAAAACACTGCTGTATTTACCTTGTTTGCGTATGCTTGTCGCTCGTTTTTGGAAGGATTTTGCACTGTTGGTGACTTGTGTGATGTTTATGTCTACGAATCGTTATGATTGTGACGTGAAATCGAAGGAAATACCATTTGCCTCGCTAATGTGTGATTTCACCACTTTTATTGTGAACGAACCTATACAACATCTTTACTTTACAACATCTTAATGTAGCGTATTTTTCTCTTATGATTTTCGATTTCTTAAATATGAAAGTTTTTTGCCCCACTTTATTATTTAGGACTTAATAAGGAATAAAATATAAGTTTGATTTTTATTAAGTTAGTGATTTCAAAAGCAAAACCTAGTTTTAATATTAATGAAACTTACTGCACAAAGAAAAGTTATCGTCACTGTGCTCGTAAATGTGGCGTTGGTTCACTCAGTCGAATTATTTTATCTGACGATCGTTCGATTAGCTAAAGAAAGAACCCACGTTTGTGATTCGTAATATTGTAGTATAAACTATTTTTAACAGAATAAAAGCAATTTCTTTTTTCATTTTTCGAGATTTTATTTAAAAAAAAAACTTGAAACGACCAGTTTGAGGACGTTACATGCGACTGTTAATACAGACACAGCTGTAATACACTGACAGTATTTTGGACGGAGTGTCATGGCGGCCATGACTTCAAAGCGTAGTACGGCTGGGATACGTAGAGCCATCTCCCTTTCTTCTTACCTCCATGGATCATACAGGCTTGGTTGCGTTAATACGATAAACTTCCGTCTACACGTCTGATTACAACTAACAGCAGCGCCTGTGCGAAAATACGGGCTTATTACTGTTTTATACGTCGATTGTTCACGTTTGGGTGTATGTCATAGCTAATAATATTCAACTGAAGGGAGCTTACACTGTCGGCGGTTGCAGGAGCTGTGGCAATGTTTGTTAGAACACTATAGGGAAGAAGAAATAGAGCTTGGATGTGTCCTTGGTTGAGAGGAAGAGACGAAGAATAAGACGTGAACTGCATGCAGATAATGAAGTAACTCATTCCAGAGGACCTCAATGAATTCATTTTTTATTTTTTCATTAATTATGAATATTAAGTGCTGAATGTTTTACCAAGTTGCTTTTGTTCGTCCAAGGGCAAAAATACGGCGATGAGAGAGAGAGAGAATTTCGCCAAGCTGAAGGTACGAAATACTTTTTACACTTGAGTTACATTTTCACCTTTGTTAAAGTTATGCGTCAGTTACTTCCTGTAATAATTTTTTGCAGGTTCGCTATAACATTACGGTTTCTGGCGACAGTAGAATCTTTCGAAAGGCTAGCCTTTGCACAAAGAATTTATGTACCGACTCTTACAAATATTGCTGTTGAAGTCTGCACAGAAATTTCAATTTCCGATCCATAATGGGACCTCAGTCCCAGTCATTGTACCTTCTTTCAACAGAGAGGATTTTCTGCAGCGATCCTGTATGCCTCAATCGAAAGCGCAATTCATGCTCTTTTCCACTCCACTGATGCAAGACGTATCACTCCAACAAAGCAAGCAATTTCAGTAAGGACGCGGCTATTTCCACACTTAAACATAAGAACCACGCAACGAATTCACTTCAGCGCATGCGCACCCACTTCGCTACTAGCAAATTTAGAACCTGCCCTAAAACGTACTAGCTAGTACGAAACGCCGTCTGCGCTCACGAAATGCGAGTAGTTCCGCGTTTACGTCGCTAGATGGCGCGCAAAGTGATCTGTTCATTACTAGCGCGATCATCGTGTAAACTTGGCTTTAGGGTGGGCGACACGGTCGGTCGCCCGGGGCGCCGAGACCCAGGGGCGGCGCGTACGTCAACGTATGTCCAAAAACACGTCGTTAATCTCAAGAACGTGCACTGAATTCAGGATATCAGAAGAGAAAACGTGCTGAATGCAATCTTCCAATTGGCTGCATCCAACCATGTTTCAGGCGAGATTTGTTGACGTCTGGAAGACGGGTCTATCACAGCGCCTCTGTTATTCGTTTCAAGAACTACAAAAAGGGAGCGTCCATGCAGTTGCACCATCTCTCGTGCACTACAGAAACTACCAGTAGCTGCCGTTCCAAATAAAGGAAAACACGGAGTGTGAAATAGTCATTACATTTGAAATTAATTAACTTGAATTCCTTTATATCGAATATTTGTGACTTAATGACTCATCTACAACAATTAATAGATCATAAACTGCATTCATGAAGAATACTCCCCTGACGTATTGAAATAATACAGCGTCACCAGATGTGTGTTTGGACTGCATATATTGGCAACAATACGACTTAGATTCACATCTCAGGAACTGTTAGTACGAGGCGGAGGCAGGATTCGTGTTTCCGTGGTGAATGATAGTGATTGAAAAGTGTCATGACGGGGACAACATTTCAATTTCCTGCTAGGTTTAAAAACATTTTTATCGTTCAATTCATGTTTCCTTTTCTGGTTATTTCTAGTGATAGGTGATTTTATTTATTTGTTATAGATCTAATATTGTGGTCGGGAAGTAGATCAGTGTCCACGCCATAATTTGCCGGATTATTAAATCATGCCAGAAGAGAGGGAAACGACCAAGAAAAAGCTTTCTGGTCCAGAAAATCGAAAAAAAAGTTCTTGAAGAAACTAATAAGCACATGTATTCTATTAACATAACGTAAATATAAATTGCCGCTGGTCCAGAACAAGTGAACAATGGGATGGCTTCAATCCTTGAAGTAGAACTGCAGTAAAAAAATAATAATCGAAATAAAAAACGCGCGTGAAACGAAGTAGTCCAGTCAATTAATGCATTGTAGAGTGCATCGAATATGCGATAATTTTTGACTTCAGGACTTTGTTGGGGATAGTTAGGAGGTGAACATACTAAAAGTCCCCGCCCCTGGGGGGTAAGCTAAAGCGGGGGTGGGGGTGGAAAGTTACAATTTTTTTGTTTTTGGCTTATATCTCGAAAGCGGTCCGCTTTAGGAAGAAAAAGTTCCAAATAAAAATGAAAGATAATTGAATTTGCTATGAAATTGTTTCTACACATATTAGTCGAATTCCCAACGGTTTTCGAGATATACGTTACTGAAAATCGACAATTTCGGAAAAAATTATTTTTACCTCACTAATTTTGTCAAACATTTACTTCTAGTGACTCACTCGATCGTTTCTCAGAAAATTTGTCGGAAGGAAAGTTGTAGATCATTAAATTTCCTTGAATTTGATATGCACATTTATTACCTTATCTTCAGCCAATCAGAAGTTATATCATTTATAAGATGTGCACTCAGTTTCGAGGTCCTTCTAGAAATGAGTGTTTTGAGAGGCTGTGACATTTTTATCTTATGAAACGTGCTAGCATGGTAAATAACAACACCTTAACAATGACAAGAAGGTAATTTCAATTGAAAGAGAACACCTTTTTACAATTATAACTTATATTACAATGTTGTGAATCATAAAATGCAAGTATTTACGAGCACTGATAGTGATTCACAATGAAAAATAAGTGCACTGAATGCAACATTTTCATTTTTCTGAGGAATGGTCAAGGGTCATTCACCTTACTCAGTAGTGGAGACGTCGTCCAAAAAGATTGGTAGAGTCTCGATGTCACTGTCTCCATCTTCACCCTTAATTAATATTGAGACAACGTTGTTGCAGTCGCCCTTGCAGTTCGGGCATGTAACAGAGCACTGTAACAACGATTTTCTGGAACCACACCTCCACTGTCACAATCTTACGTGTATCGACAATACTTATCTTCTAACTCTGAGAGTTTCGGAACTAGTTGGTCATTCCTTCTTTCCCAACCACAATTCGGCGCTCCACATTTCGGTTCCTCTCTTAACCAAAGTCGTACTTGGTGCTACATTCGGAATGGATGCTGCTTAACATCTCCTTCAGCTGGAGGGAGAGTTCAGAAATTAGCCTTCATGTGTCCAGCTGCTTATATAAATGATTTATAGCAAAATTCGTTGAGGTATGCATTGGTGGCTGGAGCTCCATACCATGAGAGAGTATTCATGATTCCCGCTGTCTGATTGGAGTCGGGAAAAGAAGAATTATTGGAAAAATATCTCAGCAGCATGTTGTATGATTTTGGACTTCTGATGCATTTTGACAAACCCCACTTTACTCTTGCAATATGCTTCGGATGTTGTGTCACAGCCGGTAAATACATGTAGGAATAACAAATGGACGTTGTCCTTCATTTTCAATTCATGCTCCTCTTGATATACATTGCTTGTGTCCCTTCCACTCTGGAACTACAATACCTTGTTTTTTGGCAACAAACCACAGAATGTCATTTGGTGCAGGATGTGGTGGCTCCTCTGGTATATCAATGTGTGCCACGGTCACATTTCGTAGACCTCCTTTCATCTTAATGTATGCTTCTAGTGGAATAGTTCAGAGTTTTCCAGTTACAGCTGATGTACAACGATCTCACAAATTCATACTGACATTCATCATGATACACAGCCTCCTCCGCAACTAAATCATTTGAGGTGGAAAGATGCCTCATCGCTTCCTCTCCCCACTGATCATGTCTATCTCGAGAAGCGTCCATACTCGTCACTTGTATGTCAGTTCTGTTGCGTCCTTTTGTGAGAAAATAACTAAAAATATCTCCCTTGGGCTTCTTTTGCTCACCATCAACACTTTCGGCACAAAAGAAACATTTTGTTTTGAAATCGAATTTCGCTTGTTTGGATCTGAAAGTTGAAGGCTGAACTACTTCAGAGGACGATGAGAGTGCCTGTCTCTTTAAATGAGCGTTGATGGATTGCGGCCGGATGTAATTTTTCGACATTCATTATGAATCAGAAGGATGCCCAAACCTTCTAAAGATGAGCCATTGCTATGTCTCTAATTGCTTTGATGAGTTATAGTATTCCTTTTTGTCACTGTGAAAACACCAACATCTGGTTCATCTATTGTTTCATCAGATCAAAACACCGAGTAGCCATTACGTTGACTGCATAGTCAACATTTTCATAAGTAAATGAAAAATATCACGAAAAGCCGGCATACAAAGTTTTCTATACTTGGAGAACTTTTGAAGTGAACTGAAGTAAGAAGTGAGTGAGAACACTCCATTCCACCCCCTGTCCAGTCTCTTGGAAGGAGCCAGTGGCAGGCCTTCGATGTTCGTCGTGGGGCTTCCCCGTCGTGAACCCTCTGTCGAGCGTTAGGTACCGGCGACGTTGAAGGCGTGTCCACTGCAGGTGACAATAAATGAGCATCGACCATTCCTACTCATAAAAATGAAAATGTTGCTTTGAAATGATTCATTTTGAATCACTATCAGTGCTTGTAAATACTTTCATTGTATGATTCATAATATTATAATAAAAGCTATAATTCTAAAAAGGTGTTCTCTTACAATTCCAGTTACCTTGTTATTGTTAAAGTGTTATTTACCATTCTAGCACGTTTCATAAGATAAAAATGTCACAGCCTCTCAAAACACTCATTTCTAGAAGGACCTCGAAACTGAGCGCACATCTTACAAATGATGTAATTTCTGAGTGGCTGACGATAAAGTAATAAATGCGCATATCAAATTGAAGGAAATTTAATGCTCTACAACTTTCTTTGTGACAAATTTTCTGAGAAACGATTGAGTAAGTCACTAGCAGTAAATGTTTGACAAAATTAGTAAGGTAAAAATGATTTTTTCCGAAATTGTCGATTTTCAGTAACGTATATCTCGAAAACCGTTGGGAATTTGACTAATATGTGTAGAAACAATTTTATAGCAAATTCAATTATCTTTCATTTTTATTTGGAACATTTTCTTCCTAAAGCGGACCGCTTTCGAGATATAAGCGAAAAACCAAAAAATGGTACCTTTCCACCCCCACCCCCTCTTTAGCTCACCCCCCAGGGGCGGGGACTTTTAATATGTTCACCTCCTAACTATCCCTAACAAAGTCCTGAAGTCAAAAATTATCGCATATTCCATGCACTCTACACCCCTCTTTTGAGCACTCGTTGACTGGACTAAAGCTCGTATAGGTGTAGCCGAGCGCACTGGCCTGGGATTCACGCCGCGTCTGAGAGGCGTTCGGGTGGTCAGCACTGATGCTGCCGCGAGTGTTGCGTTCGAATCCCGACAAAAACGTGCGCGGGGGAAAAAAGGTCATGTATTCCTAGAGCAACAATTGAGGGCTACTGTGTTACTATGTCATGTTTGCATAGTATTATTGTGTACGATTTGGCCTCCCGCAGGAGGACTGAGTGAGGAAAAACGCCATTTTTAAAATTGGCGTTGGAGCTGGTAGAGACATCAGCTCCTGGCTACTCGAGCTCTGGCGTAAGCAGAAATGGTCCCGAAGTAAAGACAATTAAAGCTACTGCGCACCTCGCTTTGCGCATCGGCAAATAGTCCATTAAGACAACATCCGCCCTTCATACATTTTTTTTTTTTTTTGGGCGCATTGAAGATCCATCAAAAACACGTCATATTTGGTAAAATATTTCATAACTATAAATTAAGGATGTATCAACTGTACAAGGCTTCAGAAGGTACGATCATGAATAATAATCAGGTCAATACTCGCCACCTAGCAAGAATAGCCGTGTAGTTATTGTCATTGTATTGCGCCGTCGAAGGTAGTGGGTTCGAGACTGACTGCAAGCAATTTTTTAAACCCAATCTTCTTTTTAACAAATACGGGAACAGCAGTGACTTTTGTATTGTTACTTGCCACATATCTTCGGGTAGTTTTTGCAAATATTGAGGGTAAATGACATTTATTCTCTTTGTTGTAACAAGTATTGAACTGTTTGAAAAGAGGTGGTGGAGAGCAGCCTTTGCTCATGCGTAAGGTTAGGAGAGGGTGCTGCTTACAGTGTCACGTGACCCGAAGGTAGCTTGTCTCTTCATCGTAACAGATTCATTTTGTTGCAGTCAGTTGAGAATGTAATTAAATGTGCAAATGTTTATATAGCTTATGGGACTTAACTACGGGGTCATCAGTCCCTAAACTTACAAACTACTTATGAACTAGCTAAGACTAAGGACGGCACAAATATCCATGCCCGAGGGGGGATTCGAACCCCCGACCGTAGTGGCCGTGCAGACCTTGACTGGAGCGCCTCAGTTCCCTCGGCCACCGCGGTCGGCGAGAGTGTAATCAGTTCCTTACTGTGTTTTAGTGTTCATGTTTATGTTCATATGTTCTTGGTATTTGTTATCAAAGAAAAATGAACAACTTTCAGTATCTTTTAGAAGCAAGGTACTCAGCTTTAAGCTTAGAACAAAATTGTGAAATAAAGAAGCTTGGCAGGCCGACGCCTCAACTCGAGATGAAGCAAATGCAAACCATGCCGAGGTAAAACATTCTGCAGATCTTTTAACGAAAATATATCGAAAGGGGGGAGGCGACAAACCGAGGCGCTTTTCCCCGGCGCCACTTGCAGAGGTGCGTCAAATTGTCTCTTGTCTCTTTGCACGACGACGGTCGTAGGGGGCGCCGAAACATCTACGGGCCGAGCGGGGGAAGGCACCACTATCAAGATGCGGCACTCAAAGAAGTGAACTCCCAGTCATCTGAAGCACAAGTGGCCACTGACTAACGGAGAAACAGAACAAGGTGAACCCCGTCCTTTACCAGTTAATCAAATGCCCACAACCCGTCAAGCACAACACCTATGATTCTCCTACACTGAAGATCTACAGAAACTGGTACACCTGCCTAATATACAGTAGGGCCCCCGGGAGGGCGCAGAAGTCCCGCAACACGACGTGGAGTGGAGTTGACTAATGTCTCAAGTAATGCTTGAAGGAACTGATACGATGCATCTTGCAGGGCAGACATTGGCGGTGGTCCGCAGCAGTGGTAAATATTGCCGGCCGCGGTGGCCGAGGGGACTGAGGCGCTCCAGTCACGGTCTGCACGGCCACTACGGTCGGGGGTTCGAATCCCCCCCTCGGTCCTTAGTATAAGGTAGATGAAGAGTAGTTTGTAAGTTTAGGGACTGATGACGCCGTAGTTAAGTCCCATAAGCTTAACAAACATTTGAACATTTGGTAAATATTCACACATACACCTTGCAAATTGCGAGATTTTCCGACAATCGATCTGTAACACGTGAAAATTTGGGCCGGGCCGGGTCTCGAATCGGGGTCTCCTACTTATCGCGAGCGGTCGCCTTAAGCACTCGGCCACCCGTGCACGCTGCCCGACCAGACCTAAACTTCCATGTGTTGCACTTCTCGCTTTCCCTCAAATACTCGTACACATTATTGTGTAAGTCCCGCGAGAGGAAGAGAAGCAATACTACCTACGTAAGTCTGTCAGGGCACTGATGTTTTTGTTATTAATTGTCTGTTCCTAAGGAATAGACATTTGCTGTGGTCCGCATCAGTGGTAAATATTTACACATATGCATCGCAAATTGCCAAGACAGGCTTAGGGTGGTATTATTGTATCTCTCCCTCTCGCGGAATTATAACTGTGTGAACGAGTATTCGAGGAATAGAGACAAGTGCAACACGTGGAGGTATGGGTTTGGCTGGGGAGCGTGCACGAGTAGCCGAGTGGTTAAGGCGACCGCTAGGGAAAGCGGGAGCCCCGGGTTCGAGTCCTATTCCGGCACAAATTTTCAAGTGTTGCAGATCGATTGTCATCTCTAGAAGAGCAGCAAATGTAAAATGCCGCAATTTGCGATGTATATGTGTGAATCTCAAATATACTCAATAATTTTCATGTCTGGGGAATTTGGTGGTGAGTGGAGGTGTTTAAACTCACAAGAGGGTTCCTGGAGCGACTCCGTAGCAATAATAGATGTTTGGGATTTCTCAGTTTCCTGCTGGAATTGCCGAAGTCCATCGGAATACACAATGGACATGAATGGGTGCAGGTGATCAGGGGGTACGTGTCACCTGTTAGATACGGTCGGGGGTTCGAATCCCCCTCGGGCATGGATATTTGTGCCGTCCTTAGTGTTAGCTAGTTCGTAAGTAGTTTGTAAGTTGAGGGACTGATGACCCCGTCGTTAAGTTCCATAAGCTCTACAAACATTTGAACATTTGAATCACCTGTCAGAGTTGTATCTAGACGTATCAGGGTTTCCATATCACTCCATCTTCACATGCACCACACCATTACAGAGTCTCCAGCAGCTTGATCAGTCCCATGCTGAGAAAATGTTCAAATGTTTGTAGAACTTATGGGACTTAACTACGGGGTCATCAGTCCCTAAACTTACAAACTACTTACGAACTAGCTAAGACTAAGGATGGCACAAATATCCATGCCCGAGGGGGGATTCGAACCCCCCACCGCAGTGGCCCCCATGCTGACATACAGGATCCATGGACTCAAGGGGTTGTCCCCATACCCGTACACGTCCACCCGCTCGATGTAACTTGGAACAAGACTCTTCAGGCAATATGTTTCCAGTCATCAAATGTCTAATATCAGGCTCAGGCGAAGCCTTAAGCAAGGCAGTCAGCAATAGTACACGAGTGGGTCTTCGCCTCCGAAAGCTCATATCGATGATGTTTCGTTGAATGGTTCGCACGCTGACATTTGTTGATGGCCCATTATTGAAACCCGCGGAAATTTGCAGGAGGATTACACTCTTGTCGCGATGAACGATTCTCTCCCGTAATCGTTGGTTCCGTTATTATAGGACAATTTTCCGTATGCACATATGTCGGAGAGTCGGCGTTTTATCTGATTCCCGATATTCACAATGGCCTCGTTAAATGTTCGTATGGGACAATCCCCACCTCATCGCTACGTGTGCCTTGTCATTAGTTATTTTCAGAAAAAATCGTCAACCAGCTGTTTCTCTGTTTGTATTAATCTTATTTAGTTGTCACGAATATAAAAATGCATGGAATAACACGTTTGTACTCTGTAATCTTTCGACTATCGCATTACTGTATACGATGAAATACCTCAGAGAGAAATTCTTTGACATAGTTAAAATTTTCTTTTACCATCTTTGTATACATTCGTCCATATGGCAAATTTTTTACGTTTTTTGTATTCACATTGGAATTAATGTGCACGAGAAAAAGAAATCGTCCCTGGAACGTACTGCCACGAAAGTATCGACAGTATTAAATCCACACTAAAACAATCGTACTTTCATGCTTTATTTGTATTGCTTTCACTTGTACAATTGAAGTTTAAGAGACCATTTATCACATCCATTTCTCACCGCCACCAAGAAGAATTTCAATCACAATGTGGAATAAATTGTCAAGAAAAATTTTAAGCAACATGAAATGTGCATCTCAAAGTGGACAGCCATCTGAAGATAAACGTGTCGCTTCGAAACCTATTTGCGCGAATAAATAGAATTAGTAAATATAGCTGGTTGTTATTTTCTTGTTTGCAGAATTCAGTCTATATTTTGTGCACAGTCCCGGTCTTAAAAGTTAGTGTTCGACAAAGTAGCGCTATTTCAAACATTATTAATAATATTTCATTAGTATTTATAGCAGCACACCTATTACAAATTTTAAGAAACTACGCTGCAAAATCTTCGATGTAATAAGACTGGCCGCGGTGGAATGGCCGAGCGCTCTAAGGCGCCTTGTATCGGAGCGTGCGGTTACTCCCCGTCGGAGGCTCGAGTGTCCCCTCTGGCGTGGTTGTGTGTGTTGTCCTTAGGCTACTTTCAGAAGTTTTTAAGCGTAGGGCCCGATAACCGCAATAAGTCCCACAGCTTTACAATCATTTGAATTTTGAATATTAAGATGTGGGCTCATGTGATGAATTAACCTCATTAGGTTGAATAAATAAATAAACATGTAGTGCATGGTTACGTCTTACATAAGACTGTATCGAGTAGCGGATGATAAATGTTTGCTTATGATGCGGATGATTCTCTTTCATAATTTCAAGCATAACTCAGACACTGGTCTGCTAGCTTTAATTTGAGTTGTTGTGAATAATGCTTGTAATCATTTAGAGTTCATATGACATATTTTAGTATCGTCATCCAGGGCCGCATGCTGTTCATTAGGTGTTACAGTAAAATCAAACGAGTCTCCAAACCGGATTCAGCCTGATAGGTTTACAGCACAGGTAAAGGCTCACAATAGCCGGCTTGAGTCGGCCCCCCATTCTTCACGTCAGCGAATGTGGAACTCAGAATCAGAGTGACACATGCTCCGATCTACCGCAGACAAAAGCACAAAAGGATAACGTGAAAAGTGGACACAGAGCTGAGCCTTGGGAAAAGGCAACATCTGTTGTGCAGGAAGTCGGCTTTAAATCACGGACCTTCCTGCGATCTGGAGCGCAGCGGGCTGGCCGCTGCAGAAGCCACGCCAATTAATACAGCGGCGAATTTCGGCTCAAGGTAAGAAACCAGTCTCTGGAGACACCTTCAATGACTGATTGCTGCAGCTGTCATCTCAAATTAGTTTTTTCCTGTTTAAATAATCTGTACTTAAAAGTAGTTTTGAAACAACTCGTAAAACACGCACACACACACACACAGAGTGATTCACACTAATGAGAACGTGATATGTTGCAGCTGGTCTTCATATAGTCGATAGAAGAAGAGCATATCTCCAAAGAGGCCTTTGCAGATTTTCTCTGGTGTTTTGCCAGATACCTGCAATTTATACTTTTCAGTTTGTAACTGGAGTAGGCCGAAATCGTTACAAATCTTCCATGAGATGCCCCCCTGTGAATGGAAAGCTTTGGTTGTTTCCCATTACAAACAAAATTATATATAACTAGAGGACCCTGTGAATACTTGGCACCGTTAGTGGAATGCGAAATTTGGGAAAAAATGGAATTAAAGTTCAATGTTCAGGCATAGCTTTCTTCATATTCAATCAATCCAAGTGTTTAAAAGCGCAAATGAAAGAAATTGATCCGCTGAGTGTTGTTAGGTCAAAGAGAACTGCGTACCTTAATTAGAACCGAAGATATCGTACAACAAACCGGTTAAAATATTCTATACCGCGTTCGAATAAGGGATGGAGAGACTCGATGACAAATCTGCGAATGAATACCTTTCGTTTAAAGCAAAAATAGAACGGCCTGACCAAATGACTTTAGTTTACAACAAGGACATCCCCACAAGAAATATACAGTAGGAAATCGTGTTTGAGTATAGAAAAAGGCGTGAGTTACGTAAATTCTGAAAATATGTTCAAATGTTTGTTATGCTTATGGGACTTAACTGCGGGGTAATCAGTCCCTAAACTTACAAACTACTTATGAACTAACTTATAGTAAAGACAACACAACCATCCATGCCCGAGGGAGGATTCGAACCTCCGACCCGGGAGGCCGCGCGATCCGTAACGTGGCGCTCCAGACCACTCGGCTACTCCGGCGTGGCGTAAATTCTGATAGTTTGTGACAAATCTGTGGACGAATACCTTTCATTTAAAACAAAAATGAAATAAATCGGCGGGGTGGTTTGGTATGGACGACTGACTTTTGTTTTCGTAGATTATTTTAATATATAAGACTAGCAACCCGCTCCATCTTCGCACGGTTTACAGATCATATATGCCAACAGGTATTTCTGTCTTACAAGGAGACCACATGGGTAGCGGATTTTATAATTTCTTCATATTTCTGATACGTGAAGTTCAGGACTTAAATAACAATCAGGCAAAGCCATTCGAAGCAACTCTTGAAAATTCTGGAGTAAATCGACTTTGAAGTTTTGCAAGGTTTCCAGGCGCCGTGGCTCAGCGCGCACGGTCAGGGGGCTAGACGTCTTCTGTAATAAAAAAAAGCTGAGCCAATCATTCATCGAACGACCACGAAACAACTGAACGAACGACCGCGAACCATAGATCTACCAGACGAACAATAAAAAAAACTAAAAAAAATTTTTAAAAAAAGTTGCAGCGCTCTGACCTCTCAGCAATAGAGTCCCGGGTTCGAATCTCACTGTGATAGAATATTTTTAATTTTAGAAGTCAGTTATATAAAACGTTATGGGTTCCCTAATGCGACGTGTTGTGTAACTTTTTGTTCATGTATATGTAAACGAGCTGAAAATCTTGTCCCGTAAAACGATGGCTGGGTAGGTTACCTGCTTGGAAAGCCGTTAGTAGCTATGGAGATGACTTTCCAAAACCAGTGTCGTAGCTCTTCACAAACTGACAAAGACTACCGTCGTCAGCTAATAGTTCAGCCAATACTGTAAAAAATGTGACCCTTTTTTTTCGTTGGAACCATCATTATTAACAACCTTCAATAAAATATAGAAAATTACGAATAAACGAAAATACATGCACTTTTCGTAAACATTATCATAAGATATCGAAATTATGTAAACATTCGAACACAGTGAAAAAATCTACCACAGCAAGATTCGAACCAGCAACCCTACAGATGTAAGGCCAGAACGCTACCACATGAGTTACGCCAACAGATTTTGTAAATGATTTAGGAATTGGTACTTATTATTACTCGGTACTATTGTTACTTGCAAAACTTCAAAGTCGATTTTCTCGAGAATTTTTGAGAGAAGCGTCGAATGGCTTTGGCTGATTGTTATTTAAGTCCTGAACTTCACGTATCAGAAATATCAAGAAATTCTAAAATCCGATACCCATGTGGTCTCGTTGTTAGTGTCTTAACGACATGTTGCCGAGTTTGGGTTATTAGAGTACCAGATACTTTTTCCTCTTCTGTTACGATTTTTGTCTTTGAATCTGTATGTTATTCTTTACCTTTGTATTCGATGTCAATATTTTATGACATATTTGTATTTTTGTACGTGATGTCAATATTAAAGTCTGAATGACGAAACCGTGAAAGTATCGTATTATGAAAAAGTAAAAGCATGTAAACATGTACGGAAGAACTTCGTAATTCACAGAATGTATAGCTTTCCGTAATGAGTAGTCATTGCTTTCTTTTCGCGGATTTTGGCTTGCGACAAACAGCCACTGTCACTCCCCTTAATGAATTATACACTTCAATATTCCTCATGCGTCACTCCATCCAATGGTGAAAATCGTATAGAAAATCAGTTCACTAGTTTGAGTTTATCGAGGACACATAGAGACAGACAGCCAGATGCGACGAGACACTTTGTTTTATAGTATGTACTAGCTGAAAACCGGCGTAGCTCGGATATTTATTTATTCAAGCCTTGAGTTAGTACTTCCCCTATCCCTTCCCTCTCTGTCCATGTTCTTTTTTCTAATAAGATGTTATGTTTATTGGACAATATATGAGGAATCTGCTGTCTTCCATAATGTACAAAAATTTAAGTGCAGTATCCTAACAAAGAAAGATGGTAATCAAAATACAAATGATATGTAACATTCATAGATTCCTTTAATTCACAACTCAACTTGACTATACAATATTTCCTGTGACTTGTCCAAGATCTAGTATAAATACTTTTTTTTTTTTTTTTTTTTTGGTAAGCCCACCCCTGAGCATGTGACATTAACTTGTCCTTGTGAGAAACATGGACATGTCAAATCCAATCCACAGTACTGAATTTATAAATCGTAATAGAAATATATTTTTAGGTATATATTCATTTGCATAAGTGCTGTATGTCTGTAAAATCTGTTGCGAATGCAATTGATAGTAAAAAAGTAATAAATTAAAACTTGGTGTGTGATTTGGCGGTTTTCCATGAACGTTACTGTTTATGTGCTCATATCTCCTGAACTATGTGTCGTACTGTGATGCACTTTCGAAGGTATATTCAGCTGTATGTTTGTTTGCTGTCTGTAAAATTTCCTGCGACTACAATTTCTAGTGTAGAAATTATAAATTGTAACGTCATACCGAATGCCGTAGTCTTGCTCCATGAAGATCGGAAAAGTATTAAGTGAGAAACTTTATTCCTTTCAAGCGTGATGTAGCAGTTTTCCTCGCATCCATTGATTATTATGTCATATCTGGTGAATTATGTGTTGTACGTGATCCTTGCACTTACGGCGACCGTCCTCATGGATTGAAGCTTACGTGTGCAACATTTCATAAAGAGTGGAACAAAACTGTAAATTTGTATGCAATACGGCACACAATTACACAGACACACTGCTTTATACAAAAAGATGGGAGCGGAATTTTATGTACTTTTCGATAGAGTAGACCCAGATATTTCTAGTGTAAAGTTCTTTTTACCGAGATATGTTAAGACGGACAGAAGAACAGGAAGAATTACCAATGCTCGAAAAGTGGCTCGTGAGTCCTGGCCAGCGCTGCGTGCTACCAGCCTGCTTCAGCGCTAGTGAGTCGCTGCTGCAGTTCCAACTTCAACTGTTTGTATAGCTTATGGGACTTAACTACGGGGTTATCAGTCCCTAAACTTACAAACTACTTACAAACTAGCTAATACTAAGGACCCCCGACCGTAGTGGCCGCGTAGACCGTGACTGGAGCGACTTAGTCCCCTCGGCCACCGCGGCCGGCGCTGCAGTTCCCATTATTCTACGAGTTTGCTATCGTTGTCAATACATGTCGGCCACCCAATATTGCACTTGACTAATTTGAAAACGCTGTGTAAAATATGAAAGTAAAGCGTCACCTTGAAAGACACTTTGTTTGTGATGGGTTCAAATGTTCATATGTTTGTAAACCTATTGGACCAAACTGCTATGGTCCTAAGTCCCTAAACTTACAAACTACTTAAAGTAACTTACACTAAGGACAACACACACACACACACACACACACACACACACACACACACACACACACACACACACATACATGAATACATGCCCGACGGACGATTCGAATCTCCGGCGGGAGCTGCCACCCAGTCCGTAGCATTATGCCTTAAGACATGCGGCCATTCCCTTGTGGCATTTTTGATGGGAAACGCCTTGTTAAATAAGTGAGTCATGAGCTCTCGGGGAAAAGAGACGTGTTGTGCAAGGATTCACGATAAAGCCATCAGTTGTTTGTTTTAAAAAGATTTTTCATATTCTACTAAAAATGTTCAAATGTTTGCAGAGCTTATGAGACTTAACTACAAGATCATCAGTCCCTAAACTTACAAACTACGTATGAAATATCTAATACTAAAGACAACACAAACATCCATGCCCAAGGGGGCATTCGACCCCTCGACGGGTAACGACCTCGCGCATCGTAGCACAGAGCCTCAATGCGCTATATTCTACTGCTTCCTGTCCCACATATGTTAGAATTTGTAATGAGATACCCGTACCGTGAATCTGTGAAGGCTATTTCCATTTTAATTCCTTGTTATGACTTTTCAGATGTTCGTGATGGGTAATAGCTTTACCAATCAAGAGCCTTATAACGTTGCAGTGTCGCATCAAACTCAGTAGCATCTGATAATGTTTTTAAAACACACCTACCAAGATACTGTCGAGAGTCCTCGTATACCAATCAATTGTCTTGTGGGACACGACTGCGAATGAGTGGCGAAGCTTATGGTTTTATGCACATTGACGGTGAAATACCAGTCGAACAAGTTGACTTCAGAAAACAGACTTTAGTTAGTGAATGATTGTGGTTGAAAGTTATAGTCGAAGATTAACACTTAATGAATGAATGAACGTGCTGAGACTATTTTTATCTGAATTTGGGAGCTATTTAGTTCACACTAGAAAACCTGTCCGTCATACATTGCTCCAGAGTACAAATTCATGGTATTAAGCACTATGATCGATCTTAGACGACATAATGAAATTGTATGAATTTTGTGTAGATTCTTATGGAAACCTGACGGTTATTTAGCAGCTGTGTCGGTTTTTGCCAGGTGATAAATTTGTCAGTATAACTGGCTAGACGGCCGCGGTGGCCGAGGGGACAGAGGCGCTCCAGTCACGGTCTGCACGGCCACTACGGGCGGGGGTTCGAATCCCCCCTCGGGCATGGATATTTGTGCCGTCCTTAGTGTAAGCTAGTTCATAAGAAGTTTGTAAGCTTAGGGACTGATGACCCCGTAGTTAAGTCCCATAAGCTATACAAACATTTGAAAATTTTTGTAACTGGCTACACTCTAACAGATGGCTCTTTTCAATACAGAAATGCTACCTGACCGATCTTTTCCGTATAAAATTCCCTTACCTCATGTCTTGATAGATGTGTCGCCGCCTATAACGTCGATATCTCGAAGAAAACTTACGTGGAATTGAGTACTACCAAGTGTGAAAGTAAACTAAACGATCAGCCAGAAATATGGTGAGGAGGTACCAGTATAGAAAACTATTATGCCAAAACTCTGACATTTTTATATGAATTGTACTAATTTAAGACTCTGCACAATGCACTACATTGCGATATCTTGGTGCCATACTGTTACATTTACAAAGAATATTGTCCCAAATTAGAATTTAAATCAGGCAAGTGATTATAATACACAGTCCCCTTAAAGCTGTAGTCTAACTCTAATAATTCGCATTACCTCAGACATAAAGAACAGCCGTGCAAGAGAAAAAGAGTTGTGAAATGATGGTTGGCACTCCCTATGGCGCAGTTGCCTAAATCCAGTCTGGGACCACGCCAAAGAGAGCCCGCCCCACATACATTTCCGCGTTCCTTCTCACGCTGCCAGAACAGCTTACTGACTTCAGTGCAACGAGATCTGCATGAGTCATGTTCGTGATTCCTTAAATCACTTCACACATGACCTGGTACAGATTCAGATGGCCTTCAGAAAGCATGGAAAGCACATTTGCGAAGGCGGTTTCACCTATCAGCTCTACAGGAGAAGGCAATACGTACGTGCAGAATATAAATGGGCCTAAATGGGAATAAAGAAATGCAGCCATTTGCTGCCATGGGGATTGAATCGTATCAGTGGAGCAAGCTGAAAATTGGTGTCTGGCCGGGATTCGAATCCAGGGCTCCTGCTTACTAGGCAACTCTGTTGACCACTACGCCAACAGGGCACAGTGGTCACTACGACTGCACGGACTACCCTAGCATGCCTTCCAACAGACAAAAATTCTCAACTTCGACACACATTAACAACGTAGTGCCCCTTACCCACGATCCTCATTACTTGCGACATTTCCAAGAGTCCCATAAGAAATCGAGCGTGGTGTGCATCTGCACTGAAGTGATCCCTCTCCGTCCACGCTTTAATGTTATATAGGGTGTCTCACCTAAGAGTCGTCAGGCGCATTTTCTCTGGTGTTTGAGCAGATATTTGCAATTTCTTTTTTGCAGTGTGTAGCTGGACTCAGTTCAAACAAATTCTGATCATGACGCCATTCCTGCAACGCCCGGTGTAGATGTTTTCCGTCGCGAACAAAAATAGTTTTTAAGATAAATTTTTTGTGCTCAATCGATACAGCAGTCCCCAATTAGTGTAGTGTGATATTCGGTTTATCGAAATTTATTAACAGAAACAGTAAAACATGACAATCAGTACTCTGAAAGCGACTGTATGCAGTAGCAGACGGCGCGAGGCGTGGCAGCACACGCGACGGGGCAACTCGGGCAATGAAGACGGTGCGAACACGTGTTTACCGATACAAGCACCACAGTGTAGCTGGCAGCGGACGCATCTCAGTTTTGTTTCGGTCACACCGCACTGCACAATAAAACATGTACACACCTTCAGAAGCAACATACATAATTTTGGTAATGGGTAAGTACTGCTAACGTTAACTTGTACAAAGAACCTGTTTAATTGTTGTCACTGTAATATACAGTATATTTCTGACAAGATTCCGTACTACGGATTGTAGGGTTGTGTAATGAAGTCGCCAAGGAGGCAGCTCGGATGTACGCTACTTGCTTTGATAGCGACTAAGTAATGTATTAACTGTTCAGTTGCTTAGGAATTGCTTCGTAAATGTACAGTATAGTCCTGTCACTAATAAGTGCAGTAACTAAGCTAAATTAAAATAAATTTGTCTACATTGTTCTGTGTTTTATTAATCTCAGACCTTCGTAAAATTCGATAGATATTATGGTGTTAGGTATACAGAAGCTGAGACGCGTGGCCGTTGCGTGAAATCGTCTTGAAAATGATACTGTAGTGTGCTGAATTACTACTGTGGCTACTAGTAGTGCTCTCATCCGGTGTCCAACGCATTCGATATCCACTACAGACACCGACGTGTCGGTACACATGTGCTCGCCACTTCGTCCTAGCCCGACGTGCCCCATCTCACGTATGCCGCCTCGCCGCGCAGCGTCGGCTACTGCCTTGTAGAAGCGCTACACAGCCGCTTCCGGAGTACTGGGCAATTGTGGCGTTTTACTGTCTCTATCAATGTATTTCGATAAACCGAATATCACAACAGACTAATTAGATGCAGCTCTATCGATTGAGCTCAAAAAATTTCGCTTTAAAAATCTATTTGTTCGTGACGGCAAACAAACCGACGCGGGCGTCGCATGAATGGCGTCATGATCAGAATTTGTTTGGCCTGAGTCCAGCTACACACTGCAAAAAAGAAATTGCAAATATCTGTGAAACACCAGAGAAAATGCGCCTTACGACTCGTAGGTGAGACACCCTATATGCAGGGTGTTTCACTAAGTGTGTTTGCCTCTGTAACTTATAAAATAATAGGTCACGGGAAATTTTAATGTGGTATGTCAACACAAGAAATGTTACACATTCTGCGGAGCTATGAACATAGTTTATTGTATCATTTTCCAAAGAGTTACACCACAAAGATATAATTTTTTAAATGGAACAAAAGTTTTTTTTCTATCGTGTATTGGATTCGTTTAAACCAGCTGCGTCCAAATCAATTTAAACTACATTACTATCACAGTTAGTTTGGGAACTACAACCCTTCAAAGTTCCAGGGGCGGAGGCTGCGATAGCATAACTGACTGGTCGAGTGGCTATCCCCTGGGGCACGGCCCACTGTCTCATGACCACCAGCCAGTCACCTACGCTTACGTAGCCTCCGTCCCCTAAACTTTGAAGGGCTGTAGCTCCCAAACTAACAGTGATAGGAATGTAGTTTAAATTGATTTGGACGCAGCTGGTTTCAACGAATCCAATGCACGATAGAAAAAACTATTGTTAAATTTAAAAAATTATATCTTTGTGCTGTAACTCTTTGGAAAATGATACAATAAACTATGTTCATAGCTTCGCAGAAAGTGTAACATTTCTTGTGTTGACCTACCGTATTAAAATTTCCCGTTACCTATTATTTTATAAGTCAACAGAGTCAAACACACTTAGTGAAACACCCTGTATATAACCCGACAATGATTCTCAATTGCTTAATATGCAAGGGAAATGAATAGACATCCCATACTCCTTCCATTAATATCTCTGCCTATCCTTTCCCCCATCTTTATGTATATTTCTTACATTACTCTTTCTCGACTTAAGCTTCTGTCTATATTAACTAGCTGAGAAACCGGCGTTCCTCGACAAAATGTTCAAATATTTGTAAATGTATGTGACTTAACTACTGAGATTATCAGTTCCTAGGCTTACAAAATACTTATAATATCTCAGACTAACCTAATAACAACCCCCCCCCCCCCCACACACACACACACAGGCTCGAGGGACTACTCGAACCTCCGACGGCGAAAAATCACGCTTTCCGCACCAAGTCGCTTTAGAGCACTCCCCCATTCGTTCCTCGAGTCTTCATTTATTTCACCATTCAGTTTGTCCATGTACTCCTCCCACCTCTCTCTGTGTATCTCCTTCTTTGAGTGTCTCTGTTCTCTTTCGGTGATTCGTCGATAAGCAGTAATTAGGTGCAGTGAACATTTATTGTTAGCCAACTCGCTACATTACAACAGAGAAGGAGTCGGGTAGGTTTATCTATAACAGCGTCACTAAAATATTAATAACATAGCTTTTTATACTGAGACAATACAATATCTTAACTGAAGTATGTTGATCAAACTGTAGCAAAATCTGTACAGGCATTTGCAAGGACGGGAAGAAAGAAGGATTGGGAAGGAAAGGATTGACAGTGGCTGTATTAGGGCATTGAAATTAAACAATGGCGACAAGTGAAAATGTGAGCAGGGCCGGGAATCGAGCCCGGTGCTCCCGGTTTGGGCTAGCTGTCGCCTGAACCACTTGGCCACCTGTGCTTACCTCCCGTTCGTGTCAAACGTACGCAAGTTGAACGCTATGGCTGTAGCGCACCTACCGTCCATGTCCTCTTAGGCCGTGTTTCAGACACGGTGATAATCTTGTAGTTACAGAATCGCGCGGTGCCGCGCGGGTTCTTATTTACTTGGGTATCGTCCTAACTGTTCACACGTGACCGCGCGGCTAGTCCAATCGCGCGGTAGTTGCGTTTCAACCGCCGGAAAATACAACGGCGCGGCGCCCGTGCAGTTCTAATTGTGTAAAATCCTATGTACCAGGCACTTTTAACGTTCTTATTACCACACGGCGAATGATGATACGAAACCGAAAGGGACTGAAGACCAGTATGACGTCTTTCCAAAGACAATCGGCTTCAAACTCGACACGAATTTCTGCTACCATTTAATGCAGACGCATCTCAACAGCTAACAGACGAGCATCTTGAAAGGCACTGCACGCAGTGGACATTTGGAGTCGGATCTACATCTACACGAAGCTCCTTAAACCACGATATGGTGCATGGCGGAGGGTACCTCGTATAACAACAAGTAATTACCTTTCGTGTTCAACTCCTAAGCAGAGCGAAGAAAATAACAATTGTTGTCACCATATGAGCGCTAATTTGTCTTATCTTTGTTGTCCTTACTCAAAACGTAACTTCATGGCGGAAGTATCGTTCTACAGTATTTTGAAAAGACGGCCCTCTGGATTTTCTCAAAAGGGTTTCTCGAATAGAACGTCGTCTTTCTTCCAGGGATTCACATTCGAGTTACCGAACCATTTCTGCAACATACTCACATGTTGATCGAAGCTACCATTAACAAATAAAGCAGTCCGCATCTGAAATTACGCCATTTGGCAACGCTTTGCGTAGTTCCAAGTTAAAACTACGGATCTACGTGAAACGATGGCAAACAGCATCACTAAAGCATACGGAAGCTCAAAGAAACCAGGAATACTTAACGATGCCATTTGGAATCACAGAAGCAGAAAGGGTTAAAACACAATCTTCTCTGATTTTTGTTGTTGTAAATTCTTCAAACAGTTAATTAATATCTTTTAATTTCTATGAGAGGGCTGGAGCAACTGAAAACCCTGCCCTATCCCTCTACTCTCGGGACTGCCAGATTGTCACATATTACTTGTCTGAGTTCCTTTTATATCACCTACAAACGTTTGATTCCTGAATTACCAGTCATACTGTATGGTGTACAATAATATCTTCCAAGGTGACAACAGCCATATCCACAAGCGTACGTAAACACGTTCATCATTCGATACAGTAAAGATACACTTAGATCTGCTTTCAGCCCCAGAGATAATGTCCGGGAGGGCTTGTGGCAGTAGGTGAAATGTTTCATTCATGATCACGTAGTTTGACAGCGCCACGAAAGGTAATCATCAAGAAGTGGCTTCACTTCGATATAACAGTCTTGCGAAAACTTACGGATTCCCGTCCTGTGTGAATTGAGGCCAATATAGAGCCTACAGGCTATGGTGCATGATATCAGTACAAATACACTGCCGCCTACTTACATTTCGCGTAATGATCACAAAGACAAGATAAGAGAAGAGCTGAGGCAGAATCGTCTCCTGCTTGGATGGAATACCAGTTTGGTTTTAAAAAGAGTATTCTGCGGCATTGGCCCCTTAATTAGCTTGCATTTATCGCAAATCTTTAATTAAATGCATAGTTCCCAGTAATTGGAAAAAAGCGCAGGCGACTCCCGTTTATAAGAAAGGAAAGAGAACTGCCCCACATAATTACATGCCAATATCGTTGACATCAGTTTCCTGTAGAATTTTGGAGCATATTCTCATCTCGAATATAATAAATTTCCTTGAGACGGAAAAGCTTCTTTCTATGAATCAGATCGGGCTTAGGAAACATCGTTCATGTGAAACTCAGCTTGCCCGTTTCTCACATGACATCTTGCGAGCCATTTTGATGCGGTGCCACATTGCAGACTGTTAACGAAGATACGAGCAAACGGTATAGGTTCAAAGACTTGTGACTGTCTGGAAGATTTCCTAAGTAATAGAATGCAGTACGTTTTTCTTGACGGCGAGTGTTCATTAAAGACGAGTATATCGTCAGGCGTGCCCCAGGGGAGTGTAACAGGTCAGCTATTATTTTCTGTCTATATAAATGATCTCATGGACAGAGTAATTTGTAATTTGCGGCTGTTTTCTGATGATGCTGTGGAGTATGGGAGGGTGTCGTCTTTAATTGACTGTAATACCATACAGGGTGGCTTAGACAAAATTTCTAGTTGGTGCGAAGATTGGCAGCTAGCTCTCAATGTAGAAAAATGTAAGGTGATGCACATGGGTAGGAAAAACAATAACATAATGTTCGAATACAGCATTAGCAGGGAACGTCTTGATGCAGTCGCGTCGTTCAAATATCTAGGCGTAACATTGCAGAGTAATATGAAACGGAACGAACATGTAAGGACAGTTGTGAGTAAGGAGGACAGCCGACTTCGGTTTATTGAGAGAATTTTGGGATGATGTACTTCATCTGTAAAGGAGACCGCTTGTAAATCGCTGGTACGACCACGTCTTGAGTATTCCACAAGTGTTTGGGACCCGCAACAGATCAGTTGAAAGGAAGACATAGAAGCAGTTCAGAGGCGAGCAGCTAGGTTCGTTATTGGCAGGTTCGACCAATGCGCGAGTGTCACGGAAATGCTCCGGGAACTCAAATGGGGATCGCCGGAGGAAAGACGACGTTCTTTTCTAGAAATTTTATTGTGGAAATTTAGAGGGCAGGAATCTGAAGCTGAGTGTAGAATGATCTTCCTGCCGCCTACTAACAGTTTGCGTAATGATCACAAAGACAAGATAAGAGAAATTAGGTCTCGTACGGAGGCATATAAACATTCTTTTTTGCCTAGTAGTGGTACAGTGTACCCTCCGCTACACACCTTACAATGGATTGCGGAGTATGTATGTAGATGTAGATGTAGGTGTCTCCCGGAGGTGACTGATTTTTGTATAAATTGGTATAAGACGTGAGGAACGAAACTAGTCTGGTCATCGGTCCCTAAACACTACTTAAACTAACTTCTGCTAAGGACAACACACACACACCCTACACGAGGGAGGAGTCGAACTTCAGAAGAGAGCGACCATGGCGCCTCAGACCGCGCGGCCATTTCCGCGGGGCTTGATTTTTATGCAGTGCGCTTAAAATAAAGTGACCACCAGTTTCGGGTATAGTGGTGTGCGGCGGATGTGTCCAGTGTGCGGAATCTGCATACAAAGCGCGCCACATCCTGGAAGCGGCCATTTGTGTCTTAACGGCGAGATTAGTGGTGCGCCCGCGGGCGCGCCTGATTTGGCAGCCTCTCCCGGATCTCGGCCGCCGGATACGCGCCTCCAAAACAACGCCGCCACAGTCGTGACACACGGCAGGATGTTCGTCAGTGGTAGGACATACAAGCCCACCAACACCGAGGCTCAATATGCTAACAGTGTAAAATTTTCCCTGGGGTGGATCGAGAAATTTTGTGCTAAAGCACGGGTGTGCAAACGGATCCGGCCCGCGACTGGTTTCAATCCAGCACGTGGAAGACAATCTCGGGAGAGAGAGTGGTATTGTAAGTAAGGAAACAATGTTATATTATAACCGCGGCGGAATGGCCAAGCGCATTGAGGCGCTATGCTACGACGCGCGCGAGGCCGCTCCCCGTCGGGGGTTTCCAATCCCTCCTCGGGCTTGGCTTGGATGTTTGTGTCGTCTTTAGTATAAGGTATTTCATAAGTAGTTTGTAAGTTTAGGGACTGATGACCCCGCAGTTAAGTCCCTTAAGCTTAACAAACATTTGAAACATCCGTTAAATTTTGTTTACATGATACACCAATCAAATGTGAAGGCCGTAAACTCCTCAAAATACCCAGGAATTACAATTACTTCTGACTTAAATTGGGAAGAACACGTAGATAATGTCGTGGGAAAGGCGAACCAGAGGCTGCGTTTTATTGGCAGAACCCTTAAAAGATGCAACAGAACTACTAAAGAAACTGCATACACTACGCTTGTCCGTCCTTTTATGGAGTATTGCAGCCCAGTGTGGGATCCTTATCAGGTGGGTTTGACGGAGGACATCGAAAGAGTCCAAAGAAGGGCAGCTCGTTTCGTACTGTCACGATACAGGGGAGACAGCGTTACGGAAATGATAGAGGATCTGGGATGGGAATCAGTACAACAACGGCGCTTATCGCTGCGGGGGGGGGGGGGAGGGTACTTGCGAAACTCCAATCGCCAACATTCTCCTCCGAATGCGAAAATATACTGTTGACTCCCACTTACATAGGTAGAAATGATCATCAGAATAAAATACGAGTACTCAGAGCTCGAACAGAGAGATTCAGGTGTTCTTTCTTCCCGCGCGCTATTCGAGAATGGAATGGGAGATAAATAGTATAATTGTGGTTCAATGAGCCCTCTGCCAGGCACTTAAATGTGATTTGCAGAGTATCCCAAGTAGATGTAGAAAATTTTATATTGTAGAACGATTCCTGGCGGGGCACTTCTCGTTTTGATGGAACTCAATCCACTAGACATCAAGATAAGACAACAAGCAGCTTGGTATTCGGTCAAAAAAGGCAATCAAGGGAAGGTGACTGAGATCATGGGGAATATGCTAGAAGATAAGATGTATATCAGTAAAAAAGGGTAGGAAATATGACAAGTACTGTACGATCAAGATGAGACTGGAAGGAGACCCCATAACCTACGACCGACTGTGCGAGAGAGAATGGTCATGTAGCATTATCAGCCCAGTCAAGGAATGCTACACTTCTTCACCGGCCATGGGCCCTATCCGACATACCTATGTCGATTTAGAAAACTAGAGACTCCTGAATGTGACTGTGGAGCTCTGGTCGGAACACCAGAACATGGCATAAAAAGTTTGTAAATCTATTGGACTCAACTAGTTGGTTATTAGTCCGTAGCTTACAAACTACTTAAACTAAGGTAAACTAACCTAAGGACAACACAAACACCCATGCCCAAGGGGGGACTCAAACCCCCGACGGCGTATGGCCACGCACACCGCAGCGCGGTGCCAAAGTATGCACGGTTAATCCGCCGCGGCTAGACCACGTCATAAAGGAGTGCCCCACATCCGATAGGGTCGCAACTGATTTAAGATAACAACTACCCAATAATGACACATACACCGTTATCAGACAACCTGACACTTTCCAGACCCTGAACAAACTGGAGGATGGAACCTCTGATGAAATGGGAGAGGATTTGCTCAGGGATCAGCAGTATGCGATCCACGGACTGACATCTCGCACCTCGCCATGCCAAGGGGTGTGAACTGTCCGCCAAAACATGGCTAAATCCGCCACGTCTTGGTCCAGACAGACTGGATGCGCACTGGGTGGCCGTAGACTAAGTTTCTAGGATAGACTTAGTTCGTATTTAGCAAAACATTCAAAGAAATATCATAAGTAGCTGCAGTGAAATTCTCAGCCATCCTGGTGTCAGGTGCACGTCCGCTGGGTTTAGCCAACACCGGCTAGAAGACAAGACCTCACAACAGGCCGTACCACGACACACTGAGAGGCGGCGGAAGCTAGCTGACTGGCCGGCCGCTACGAGGCGGTGGGCTGTGGCCCCGGGGCCAGCCAGTCAGCTAGCTTCAGTGGCCACTCGGTGTGTCGTGGCACGGCCTGTTGTTAGGCCTTGTCTTCTAGCTGGTGTTTGGTTTAGCTCGATAGACAACGACCAGAAAATTAGGTTTGTATTCCTTCTGGCACACTTGTGGTCATCGCAGATAGTAGAGTAATTAAAAACTCTGTGTATCAAGTACTAGTCATATAACAGTTAAACCATGGTAGTCAAATGCAGTAAGATCACAATGTTGGGCAGCTAATAATTCACTGATGTTATATGTAGTACTTTAAGACCAAGTAATTTGTAAGGTTATTGGTGATAGGTTAACATAATAAACTAATTTTGTTTTCTAAAGAAATAAAATAAAATAATGTTCACTACGTAAACAGATGAAAGCATATGAACTGGTGTGACTATCAAATGAATTTTCTCTTAAGATGCGTGTTTTGAGGTCTAACGTGTTGGCGTTGAGTGTCCAGAAAAGGGTGCAATTTATATCGCGAGGTTCTGTTGGCATCTGAATCTGGCCCGCGGGGCCACGAAAGTTTGCCCACACTTTTGCTAAAGTAATGTTTGCAAAAACCGCTATATTACTTATCACTGAGGTTAGGTATATAATAAAAGCACATAAATGGTATGTAGTGATACATGTATAGGTGGCAATGGCGGACTAATAATGCGGGGAGAGGAGGGGCTGGAGGTGTCCCGAGACTCTCGTCATGAGGAACCTCCACATCTCAAGAGCTTCAACATGTGGGGGCCCCGCACGACATGCCCATTTTCAATCAAATTCTAAACAATGGCAAATACGTTCGTGAAATAAGTGGCAGTCTGGAGATCGAGGCCCGAAACGTGTTCAGAACACAATCATTAACCACGCGGAAATGTACGAGCGATTTAAGACGCCTTGCCATGGATTGGAAGAAAAAAAAAAAAAAAGTAACACAGAGATTAGCTTAATTTTTTTTTTTAATTTCCAGGAATTCCTTGACAGAATAGAAGAGTGACCCATCAGAAGACTCTTCAGTTTAGCCTTGAAAGTGCGTGGATTACTAGTAAACTTTGTGAATTTTTGTGGCAGCTTATTATAAATGGATGCGGCAGAATACTGCACGTCTTTCTGCACAAGTGTCAAGGAGGTGTGATCTAAATGCAGATTCGATTTCCGTTTAGTATTAACTGAGTGGAAGCTGAGAACTCTTGGGAATAGCCAAATATTATCAACAACAAACGACATTAAAGGTAACATGTACTGAAAGGCCAATGTTAGAATTCAAAATCAAATGTTGAAATGTTTGTAAATCTACTGGATTCAACTGCTTGGTTATCAGTCCATAGCTTACAAACTACTTAAACTAAGGTAAACGTACGTAAGGACAACTCAAACACTCATGCCTAAGGGGTCTCAAATCCCCTACGGCGAACGGCTGCGCGCACCGCAGCACGGCGGCCCAGTACGCACGGATAATCCGCCTCTGCGCAGAATTCCCACGCAACTAAACAAGGGTCGACAAGAAGTATGTGAGCTCACCCCACATATTGCCTGAAACGCCCCTTTCTGTTCAACAAATACCACTTTTTAAACCAGAGTAGTTATCCCAAAGAAATAACAGAACACGTCATGAGCGAATGAAAATAAGCACATTAGACTACTTTTCGCGTTGCACTATCTCTTCTTTCAGAAACTGTTCGAACGGTAAACAATCTAGCATTTAATCTTCGAATTAGATCCTGCTCATGGGCTATCCACGACAACTTACTATCTATTTGAATGTCTAAAAATTTGCTGTTCAATCTCACTTATCATGTGCCCATTATGTGTAATGAAGCATCAGTTTTAGTTGAATTGTGTATCTGAAACTGTTAAAGCAGAGTCTTACTGTGATTTAGAATTTATTTTCTAGAAGCCACGAACTTATTTCTGTTACTACATTATTTGTGTTGTGGCGTCGCAATTCGCCACAACGTCGGAAGTCTACACAAGTGGCCGCACAACTTCAAGAAGAGGCGATAAGTCGCTCTTCAGTTCTTCGGCCGCCGGGGGCGCCCGCAGTCTCGGTACCTCTTTTTCTGCTTCGCGCGCCGGCCAGTAGGAAGAAGTGGCTCGGCAAGATATCCCGGCGCACCACAGCAACGGCAGTCCGTACGAGGGAGTAAGAAAGTTTCTGTCAATACGAGGCAGCCCCAGGAATACTACAGTTCTAGTAGTTCATCATAGAAAAGCCAGCCTTCGGTCTAGGCACAAGCTGGCACAGTTTTCTATTGTGTAACAGAACTATGTAATAGTACAAGAAGTTTGTACCAACACAAGCACAAGAAATTATTGATTTCTTTTGTCAATAAATCCTTTGAGGACAATTCACCTCTTTTCGTTGCAGACCTTATCCACACCCTTGTCAGTCACAGGCCACCTCCTGAACCTATCGCTCACCGTGCAGCATCCCGAGGTCACAACAACTTGACACTGCGTCAATATTGTCAAAAATATCCTTCACTACCAAGCTGGTAGTGTAGGATTCTCATCAGCATGAGAATTGCATGTAACACTGGAAAGACTGTAATGTATGTAAATGAGAAACAACAGTGGCCCCAGAAAAGAACCCTGTGGCTCCCCCCACTTAACTGTACCCATTGTGTTTATCACAGTCATTTTCAACAATTCAGCTATGCAGAAAATTACGTTCTGCTGTCTGTTATTAAAGTAAAAGGTGAACCAATTATGAGCCACTTCCCTTACTCTATAACGGTCCAACTTATGGAACGATATTTTGTGATTAACACAATAAAATGCTTTTGTCAAATCAAAGAAGACGCCTAGCACTCACAGTTTTTTATTTAATCCATCAAGTTCCTTACAGGAAAACAAGAGAATTTAGCATTTACGGTTTTTAATCCACATCTGAAAGCAAACTGTACATTAGACAGCAAATCATGGGAAATGAAATGTTTAGTCAACTTTGAATATAAAGCTTTTTCAATGCTTTTAGCAAAATTTGATGGCATAGGACTAGGTCTAAAGTTGTCTACATGATCCCTTTCTCCTGTTTTATAAAGTGGTTTCACTACTGAGTACGTCAATCTGTCAGGAAATTGACCATTCCAAAAGGAAAAACTACAAATATGACTAAGTAATGGGCTAACAGAGACGGAACAATACTTAGGTATTCTGCTAGATACCCATCATATCCATAACGGTGCTTAGTCTTTAGCGATTTAATTACTGATCCAAACTCTCCATTGTCAGTATGACAACAGTTTCGGAAAGCTATTCTCTGAAATAGTTGTATGATTACCTCTAGGAGCTAAGAATATGTTTAACTCACTTGTTACATTCAGAAATTCATTCCTCCAATTGTGCGTTGCCTAGCTGGTCTAAGTCACGAAGTGCTATTGCTGTAAGCCCATACCAAAATTTGCTAAAAAAGGCAAAAGTTAATAAAATCTCTCCCATATACAAGAAGCCTTGGCAGTTGTGGTGGCTACTGTATCCCGATGGACAGAGCAACCCCCTAGAAAGCAAGAGACCCGAGTTGGAATACCGAGCGAGGTGGCGCAGTGGTAACACACTGGACTCGCATTCGGGAGCATGGTGGCTCAAATCCACCTCCGGCCATCCAGATTTAGGTTTTCCGTTATTTCCCTAAATCACTCCAGGTAAATGCCGGGATGGTTCCTTTCAAAGGGCACGTAAGCTCCGCCTCTAATGACCACGCTGTCGACGGGGCGTTGAACACTAATCTTCCTTTCTTCCTTCCGAGTTGGAAACCTGGTCCCGCATAAATTTTCATCATCCCCATTGATATAATTAACTAATGTATCTAATTTCCTTGTGTCTTGGCTCATCCAAGAGGGAAAGAAGTAGGAGTTTAGGGTTTAACGTCCCGTAAACAGCGTGGTCATTAGAGACGGAGTTCACGCTCGGATTTTAGGTAAGGATGGGGAAGAAATCGCCAGTATCTTTACAAAGGAGCCAATCCGACTTTTGGATGGAGTGGCTTACAGAAATCACGGAAAACCTATTTCTGGATGGCTGGAGATGGATTTGTACCATCTTCATCCCGATGCGAGTCCAGTATGTTACCACAGCCCCACCTCGATTGGCACTCATCTAGGAGTCGCTGCGGCGGAACGACCGAGCGCATTGAGGCGCTATGCTACGATGCGCGAGGCCGTTCCCCGTCGGGGGTTCCAATCCCCCCTCGGGCATGGATATTTTTGCCGTCTATATTATACGCTAGTTCATAAGTAGTTTGTAAGTTTAGGGACTGATGATCCCGCAGTTAAGTCACTTAAGCTTTACAAACATTTGAACATTTATCTAAGTGTCATTAGTATGTAAGAAAACAGGTCCCCACGACTCACGTGGTAACGTCGGCTGGTAGCACTACTGTCCCCTTCGCGGGGATCATAAATGTTTAAGTTTGCGCGTCACCCGTCATTCGTATGTGTGTGGGGACAGCAGAACAAATTAAAGGCTCGGAGAAAACAAGTCGGCAAAGAATATCTGTCATGTACGCGTGGCTGTCGGTAGAAGCGTCACATGTAGCAGGCGGCGTGAGTTGTGCTGACGTGACAGGCGGCTGCCTAATTTCCCCAGCACGGCGGGCGTGAGTGGCCAGCACGCAGAACGCCCCACGCCTGCTTTCTACAGGACAAAGCTGGCGCCTGTGAAAGCACTTCCCCGAAACTGGGATGACGAGGACAGCATCGCTGTTCAGACCAGCACGCATGGCAGCGCATAACCAACGACACATTCCATGCAGCCCATTTTAACCGAGTGAGATGGGGCACTGGTAATACGCTGCCGTGGTGGAGTGGCCCAGCGCTCTAAGGCCGTGTCCTACGTGAGCGACAAAAGCGAGCGACAACGCGCGACTTCCAGCTACGCGACACAGCAGCTACAAGCAACGACATACGGCGACATTGCCGTGTGTCCTAGGCGAGCGCGATTGCTCCTCGCTAGATGGCCACTAGAATCGATCAGCAGTTTCTAACATTTGGTACCCATAATCTATATAACTGGCTGGGTAAGTCAGTTCGAAGGTCGGAGGAAGGCAACGGCATACCACCTCCAAACAGGACCATGCCTAGTAAAGCACTGTGGTGTTCAAACCAATCTTCGGATTGTTGACTGCTTTACCTTTTTTTAAACTTTAGATTAATGATAGCTCCAGAGTAAGGCAATAAAGTTTTATTTACTTCGGGAAATAAGACTGGGTCCCCAGAACACACGGTATTACATTGTCAGTTATAGTCTGCACGGCCACTACGGTCGGGGGTTCGAATCCCCCCTCGGGCATGGATATTTGTGCCGTCCTTAGTCGTAGCTAGTTCATAAGTAGTTTGTAAGTTTAGGGACTGATGACCCCGTAGTTAAGTCCCATAAGCTTTACAAACATTTGAACATTTTTTGTCAGTTATACAGAACACGCTCTCACTGTATGTTAAACAACACACAAGACTTAAACATACTGATAAGAGATAAGGATGGCTGGAACACACTAAATAGACTGACCAATGAGTTCTCATCACTAAAGCGAGAAGAATAAGCAAACACGGTCAGACATAACACAGTACATGACACCAACACCATAACACAGGACACATGGAACGAGACAATCAGTGTAAGTACAAGCGACATGGATAACGAAACAGAGGACAACCCCAGCAAAGAAGATGACTTATTTCTCAACAATTAAGCGCTATAAACCCTAGAGTCAAAACCCCCTTTAGCTCTTAATGTACATGAAATGAATGACTACCACCTATGGAGGGAATTCCATGATGGCAGGGCTCGATGTTCATTCCGAGGCCTTCCACCTTGGTAGACCCTCACCGACAACTTTTACCTTACCTACCATTTCCTATCTTCTTTTATTTATCTTTCTTAATAATGATGATTTTTGAGTTGCCCTTCTTTTTACTTATAATTTGTTATATCCATTATTCATAGATATTACTCGAATTAAATTTAAAATTATATAAATAACTAAATAAAAATATGTAACACCATGAATTTCACCATTAACGTATCTAATTGTTACTATAATGATTTATTTAAACTTAACGTTATGAAAATGTAAAAGACAACATAAATCACACTTGGTCTAATTACGACCAGCTATATACCCAAAGGCAGCTGGTCTGTATCAAGGACATTTATGGACACTAAGTGTTTTGGCCAATTTAAACTTTAAATGTGTATGATAAATGTATTCAGAAGAAACGTACCAATAAATGTGTATATTTCACAAAAAAATCGTAAAAAGAGTGTTGTGTACGAAATTTACAAAGCGAGGAATGTTCATTAACTATTTCATTCATAACTTTAAATACGAAAAAGACTATGATGACAACCAGCCAAAATCTTTGAAAATACGACGAGTACAGATACTTTCGACTGTGTTGTGATGAGTTTTTCTTTTGTGACTATAAACCATCAACAACTAAATAAGTATGAAATGAGTCTTATTGGAAGACGACAGTAAATCATAATTGTTCTCAGATATCCAAAAGGGGCTTGGCACATGGGTAGTGATCCGAGCTACTAAGTTGTAACTTTTGCGGCTGCTGGTTGGATTCCCGTATCATCTTATATTTTAATTCCTGTAACTACAACCCTTGCACATATTATTTGTGCAAAGTTTTTTTATATTCTCTTTAGACAGCATCACAAATTATTTTTTACGTAGCAAACAAGCGTATCCCACTGTACCAAACACATTAAAATCCTACTGAAGCATTCTATCAATTTATTTTGATCATAAATTTAATTTTACACGCAATCGTTGGACACCCTAGCGTTATCCCCCCCTCTCTCTCTCTCTGGAGTAAGTTAATTGTTATTGCAAATACACAGTAATTCTTCAAAACACGTTTATCATGGTTTTCATCAAACTATCACTCAGAATAAAAATACAGCAGACTGACATATTAGAAACAATTTAAAAATTTAACTTCAGTCGTGTATACAATTCAAAAAAAAAATTTACGAGCTAGTTCCTTTAGGACACTTTATATCCGAATCGAAATTCTTCAGTATATGTACAACTTCAATTTTATATTCTGTTATTTCAGAGACAGTTGTAATTTCATAAAATTCAGGGATTATTAGCGCATAGAATTCTTATGACGTCGTTTAAAACTTCTACAAGAAGACGATTCTCAACGAACCTCGATACTTTGTCGCGAGTGCGACACCGACAACATTCAAGCAGGTTTGAATCTCAAACGTCGCTCGTTGTCGCGTCTGACGGGCAGAGCAGCAGATGTTGCTCACGTAGACAGACCCGTAACCATACATGCGTTTTTGTAGCTTCAAGTTGTCGCGCGCTGTCGCTTGCTTTTGTCGCTCACGTAGAACACGGCCTAAGACGCCTTGCTGCACAGCGCACGGTTGCTAGCCGTCGAAGGTTCGAGTCCTGGGGCATGGCTGTGTGTGTCGTCCTTAGGTTACTTTAAGCAGTTTGTATGTCTAGGGACTGATGAAATGTGCAAATGTTTGTATAGCTTATGGGAATTAACTTACAAACTACTTATGAACTAGCTAACACTAAGGACGGCACAAATATCCATGCCCGAGGGGGGATTCGAACCCCCGACCGTATTGGCCGTGCAGACCGTGACTGGCGCGCCGCAGTCCCCTCGGCCACCGCGGCCGGCTAGGTACTGATGACAATGGCAGTTTGGTCCAATAGGTTTACAAACAGTTGAACATTTTGTAACTCGCTGGACTCGCATTCGGAAGGACGGTGGTTCAAGCCCACCTCCGCTCATCCGAATTTCAGTGTTCTGTGATTTCCCTAAATCACTCTAGGCAAATGCCAGGATGGTTCCTTTCAAAGGGCACGGCCGATATCCTTCACCATTCTTTGCAACAAATCAATCAGAGAGTGTGCTGCGCCTCTAATGGTGACGAAGTCTACTGGACGTTAAGCCATTGACATTCCTTTCTTCTTAGTCCACTCAGCATCCCGTGAACCAAAATTCAAGGCAAGTGGCGGCAGGAATTGTAATACAATGTTCCTGAATTCTCTTTTTGTCTCTCGATTGGTTGTACTGGATCTATAGAATGTTTGAAAATACGTTTATAAACTTTGCGGACAGTTTCCTTACACAAAAAGGAGAGGTCCTATGCGCATATGTCCTAAGGTACTTCGGTTTCGAATTATTAATGAAAGTCATATATTATTGCAAACATTTTAGTTTTCTTTGGTTCGAGTCCTCCCTGGGGCATGGGTGTGTGTCTTGTCCTTAGGTTAGTTTACCTTAGTTTAAGCAGTTTGTAAGCTACGGACTGATGACCACGCAGTTTTGTCCGATAGATTTACGAACATCTGAACATTTTTAGTTTTCTTTGGGAAACATTGCCCTTATGGTTTTTTTATAAAACAGTTCAAAGCGCAAATTTGTTGCTTATTTTCAACTAGTTTAGACAAAATGGTGAGCCATCTTTAGGGTATGTTGCTCCGTAATATACAGTTTTTACACTTACAAGGAGAGGACGCCCACTCGTCATCGCCGAATTCGTCCGAATTTATGGTACATGTAGGGCGTGGTGATACACGAAAGTGCCCCAAGGGGGAACTCCAGATGACCAAGCGTTTAGGAAATAAAAGGAAGTTTGATACGGATCCATCACCATATGTATCTTATCAACTGTCCCTGTGACGGCGTGTTTAGGAAGCGGTGTTTGGCTCAGCGGTAAAACATAGGATTCGTATTGACAAGGTTCAACTCCACCCGGCGGCAAATTTTTTCTACTCCTTGGCAATGCGTACACTTCCATATTGTTCCCGTAGGGAACGTGAGGACAAGATTAGATTAATTACAGCACGTACGAATGCATTTAAACAATCATTCTCCCCACGCTGAATACGTGAATGGAATGGGAAAAAACCCTAATAACTGTTACACTGGGACGTACCCTCTGCCATGCACTTCACAGTGGTTTGAAGAGTATTGATGTAGATGTAGAATGACGTCACAATTACCCGCAACATCATATAGGTTATTTATTATTTTATGAAAGCATTGTATGAGATTCGGGACTAAAAACATTTAAAAAGGGACTGTAGTAAACGCGTACTTGGGGACGACGTGTATGTACATCGATAATTCCATTCTTTTGCAATTGATCGATTATATGTACAGCGGTGATATTCATCGAAGAAACAGGGGAAGCAATAAATTTGACAGCATCTTGCGCACGTTGCACATGTTATGTTGTGCACATATAAATACAAAATAACATATATGATGTTGTGGTTAATTGTGAAGTCAGCAGTGTACGCATTGCCAAGGAGCAAAAAAATGTTTGCCGCCGGGCGGAATCGAATCCCCGAACTTTTCAATAAAAATCCGACCTCTAACCGCTTTTTTTAAATTTAATTTGTAACTTATTTGTGGGCCTCCCCTCTCCCCTTCTAGCCCATCCCTTCGCTCTCCATGAATTGCTTCTCGGCCTGGATTCTATGCCATTTTCTGTGATGTCACTGGACGTCGGAAGGGAACAGTCGCATAAACGTGTCTGCTCTGAGTGTGTCTTTTCGAAGAAAAATTGGCTTCCGGTATATTCTTGATCTTTTTAATCTCATAGTTTGAGTTACTCAATTGGACTTCTCGTGTTTGTCTTCTCGCTACTCAGAGCGTTGCACTGCTAACTGCTCCACACTCCCGTTCACGTTGAACCAACCGAGGAGGATGATATATTCCAAACAAAAATATATAGGTTTCCTTTACCTCTTCATTTTAAGGAAACCGGAGTGGTGTTGTGCCCCTAAAATAACTGTGTAACTAAATGATAGAGTTCTCTTCCAACAAATAAAGAGCAATACTTCTGTCATTATAAAATAAACAAAAATGACGAACAGAAACTATTCGATGAATAACAGTCTCCTTGGTATGTATGTTCAACAAAAACCCTTCTTCCTGTGGGGTACATAAGAGAATAATATTTTATCATGCTCATGTCTAAAATGTAATCATCACTATTTCGTTGGTCACCTTATTTCAAGAACTGCGGGTAAATAACCTCCCATCATCTCTTTCCATTTCCAGACTTTAGAGTATTTCGAGTATTATGTCATGTTGAATTTCCAGTCTGGACTTCCTCTCAATGCCCAGGCAGGAATCGATTAACTTGCCGCCGGCCGCGGTGGCCGAGGGGACTGAGGCACGCAAGTCACGGTCTGCACGGCCACTACTGTCGGGGGTTCGAATGACCCCTCGGGCTTGGATATTTGTACCGTCCTTAGAGTTAGCTGGTTCATAAGTAGTTTATAAGTTTAGGGACTGATGACCCCGTAGTTAAGTCCCATGAGCTATACAAACATTTGAACATTTTTGATTAACTTACCCATCAACCAGTAGGTGGACATTCTTTTTTGGTCTGGATACGGCCACCTGGTTGGCGCTAACAGTTCTTCTACAGTTACGTTACGTTCTGACGTACGTCTCAAAACTGCTAGCTTGTGACACTGAACCAAACAACGCTTTCTAAAAAGATTATGTCAGAGGCAGTTGGTAAGGTCCATACGGTGATAGATCCGTATCAAAATTCCTGTTATTTCCTAAACGCTTAGCCATCTCGAGTTCCCACTTGGTGCACTTTCATATCCCACCACGCCTTACATGTATCATAAATTTGCACGAATTCGGGGATGACGAGTAGGCGTCATCTTCTTGTTAGACGATTTATAAAACGTAGAAACCTACTTTTGTAATTACATGAAACTAAAATCAGAATAAGAGAGAATAAAATGTGAGTTCCTCCAGGTGCTGTCACTGCTGGAGGAAGCCATGTCACTGTCACTGCGTTACGAGCGTTCCTGAATTCGGTGTTGCACAGTTTAAGCATAATGTGCTATACCTGCTGAGCCATCCAAATGGTTTGGGGTAACCTCTCTATGTGGATTCTCTTCTCGTTACGTGATGATGATGCCTCCTGAATTTACTGCAAGAGCGTTACTGCCGCAGCAGATCAGGCGAATGCATTGTCGGCCTGAAGTGGTGTTACTGGCTCAAGTTCCTGACGAGCCGATTGCGGGAGTTTATAAGACTGTCGGGCCATCTGTCGCTTTATAACTTGAACAGATTTGATCCCGGTGTCTTCATGCAGGAGCAGCGTCAGGGTGTCCCGTGGGGAGGTGCAATGCGTGCTTGAGTGAGCGATTCTGCACCCGAAGCAACATCGCGATGTGGGAGTAGGCAGCGTTTCCCCACACCACGGCCGCCTACTCCGGCAGTGGACGGATCAATATTAGGTAAAGCGTGATGCCGTTTTGTGGGGGCAGGGACGACTGGGGATTGAGCAGGGGGAGCAGAGCGCCAAGGCGTGCTAGCGCTCTGCACCTGTCGTCGCGGATGTGAGGCAGCCACGCGAATCTTCTGTCGAGTGTGACCCCGAGAGATTTAGCTGTCGCCCTCCATGGAATGAGGCCTTCCGGGATGGTGACTTCTTATAGATCTGGGGGCAGTATTCTTGGAGCGAAAACGACCGCCTGGCTCTTGGAAGCATTGAACTTTAGTAGCCGTTTGGTGGCCCAGGCACCCAGTGCGTCACATCCTTCATGAAGACGTGTCCTCAAGAGGTAAACGTTCACGCTTGTGGTAAAAAGGACTGTATCGTCTGCATAGAGAGCCAACTCGTCCCGTGCAATTCGTGGTGGGTCTGGTGGAAACAGAGAGCAGAGCAGAGGTCTTAGTATTGAGCCCTGAGGTACTCCTGCTCGTATGGGCCTCTGACTGTCGATCTTCCATGTCAATCCTGAGATGAAAAGTCCGTCTCGTGAGGTATGACTTCAGTACGACCAAGTGCGACGTCGGGACTCCGTGCACAAATAGAGTGTACACGAACCCCAAAAGGATTACGCCTTAATTTATTGGAAGAAATAGAGATATATGTGCAACATAATAAAAACGCTGCTCAGCTCTTGAATGAATAGATAGATTTTAAGGGAAAAAATTACTTAGATTTATTCGAAGGTATATGTTAAATACTTACTCCTCTGAGATTCTTAGTTATTGACAAACATGTATAACAGAAATGTTTTAATAATGATGTTGCACCCATTTTATTCATTAACTAGCTGCGCGGGTATAACTGCATTTTTCCACTCTTATATTAGAAACGAAACTATGTGTCTACTATGATGTAATTTCGAATGTATATTCAGAGATATATCTGCATACAGCGGCAAAATATATCGCGAATAGAGTTAGTAGTAATGACATAATAAATCGAAACAACGTGTGTGATGTGGTGGTTCTGTAAACCTAATTTTTTGTGTCGTCATATGTCGTGAACTACATGTATTCATTCCTTTCTTATCTTACAAGGAAAGTACTTGGGCTCGAACAAACACATATACACCAAAATCTTATGATAGATAATGTAAATATCCCTGATTGCACTAGTGATACTCACGCATCTGCAAAACTTTGCAGTCGCCCGTTAGAGGCCTCTGCGTTTGCCATGCCGCATTTCACTTTGACCTGTCGGTTCGCTTGAAGGGACGGTGCAATGTGCCTCCAAAGTTGTGTTTTGTAATGTTATTTGTGTGGTGAAGCGTCAGATGAGGCGGCGATTGCCAATCAATCCTGCTAATGTACTGCGATTAGTTGAGATGAAGTTACGAAGAACCCTTCTTCGTGAAGATGATATTAGTGTAGAAGATGAATCATTTGCATGCTTTCTCGTATCTGTTATGGTACAGAAATATGAGCATAAGTTAGATACTGTTGTTACAAACTCATAATAATGATAATAGGGGCCGGCCAAGTGGCCGAGGGGACTAAGACGCTCCAGTCACGGTTTGCACGGCCACTACGGTCGGGGGTTCGAATCCCCCCTCGGGCATGGATATTTGTGCCGTCCTAGTTCGTAAGTAGTTCATAAGTAGTCTGTCAGTTTAGGGACTGATGACCCCGTAGTTAAGTCCCATAGACTATACAAACATTTGAACATTTGATAATAGGGATGATAATGACGAACAACTCATTGCAAGCGGTAGTGCTACGGTAAGTGCGGGAAGAGGAGATGGAAGCAGTGGCAGTGAATACCAACAGTCTTTCGGGAAGAAGGTTAAAGTTGCAACTATCATCACAGCTTTTGATGACAATACGCTAGAGAACATGTACGATGATTATTACATAAGTTATAGCCAAGATATCAGTAGTAGGGCTGTGGGGGTTTCACGCCACTGCGATTCGCGCGTCTTTTGTTTTTTGGCGGGAAATTTGAATTACCCCCCCACCCCTCCTCCCTCGGCCAATCGCCGGACCACAGATCAAAGGATGCCGCCACAGGATGATTGATAGGTCTTCCCAGAAGAACGAAAGATGATTGACAGTTTACATTTAGGTCATTTTGATTGTCATCAACGCTACTTGTCCGACCACTAATCAAAGGACGCCGCCATAACGCACTTAAGGATTGACAGGTTGCAACACCTCCTTCGGCCACACACGACGCCCCCCCTCCACCCCTCGCCGCCGCTGCCAGATATGCAGCACCTCCGACAGGTCCAGACCTGTCTACCCCTCGACATGTCTGTACTTGCACCCTCAACCACACACCTTTTTAATTAGAGTAATTGCGTAATTAGAGTAATTGCAATTACATGTACTTAGAGTAATTACATGTAACGAGAGTAATTGCAATTGTGTGTACATAGGGTAATTGTTTGTATATTTATTTATTGTTATTTGCAATTGCACGTGTTCACTCCTCCACATCAGGTGTGGAACTGAGCTCACCCCAAGGCATCACGTGACTATCTATGTCACCCCCCCACCCTACCACGTGACCATCCCCAACCGATATTCTGGAGTTATTCGGACGCAGAGTGTGCAATTAAGGTAATTGCATTTGAGTCCCGTAGTTGAGAGGTTCCTGGTACAACCACAAATTGGCGGGAAAACCGATTTCTGGTCGCCCTAGAAGGCTTTCGCCCCTCCGATCCAGTGGAGCACTTTTTTTTTTCTTTATTGAATTTTAATGCCCTAATACAGGCAGGCTGGCAGCAGCCGATGATGCTGCTCTACAGCCGAGCGAAAGGAAACAATGGACAAATAGAATATAAAATTAAAGGTGATAAAATGGCGCTTTTATAATTACAAGATGAAAATATGGGAGAAAGTTAAAATACAACATGACAGTGGACAGAATATACATGGTTGTTAAAACAAGACATTCCCATGGTGGCTAAAAAACACTCACTGTAGATGACGAGACATAACATGACGGCAACATTGAGGTAAAAAACACTGAACACTAGTTTCCCACAGCCGTGTAAGCAATGTTAAAAAACACTGGGCGACGAAACACTATACACACAAAGCACTGAACACTTAAAAACACTAGCACTGTACTGGCCCTGCAGGGGGGGGGGAGGATGGAGAAGGCGCAGGGGAAGGGGAAAGGAGGTGGGGGAGGGGAGAATGGGGGAAGCCGGAAGGAGCTCCCGGGGAGGTGGAGAAAGGAGGGGATGAGCCAAGCGGGGGACGGGAGTGGGAGGGGAGGGGGAGGGAGGAGGCAGCGGCAATCTACAGAGAGAGGTCAAAGTTGGAAGGAGGGATAGATGTCGGGACAGTTGTGGAGAACGTTGTCAGGGAGAGGTAGGTGGCGGAAGCCACCCTTGGAGAGGACGTAGAGGGTGTGGAGGTGAAGGGAGGGAGGGATGTGGTGGTAAAGGCGTGGCAGGGGCCCGGGATCCAGGAGGAGAGGAGATACTAGTGGGTTATAGGACTCTATCTTTCGGTGAATGTACTTGAGGCGGATGTGTTGAAGGAATTGGACCAGGTGTGGGAATGGGATGAGGTTGTAAAGGATCTGCGTGGGGGAGGGGAGGCGGATATGGTAGGCGAGGCGAAGGGTGTGGCGTTAGAGGAATTTGAGGGATTCATAATAGGAGGGGGGAGCAGATATCCAGGCGGGATGGAAACATCAAAGGACAGGACGCATGAGGGAACGGTAGGTATACAGGATGGTGGAAGGATTTAATCCCCATGTCCGGCCGGAGAGGCATTTTAAGAGGTTGAGGCGGGAGAGGGCTTTTTGTCAGATGGTTTTGAGGTGAGGGTTCCAGGAAAGGTCTCTATCTAGGGTTAATCCAAGGTAGCGGAGGGTCTTCGTTTGCGGGATGGGGCGGCCATGGAGGATGAGGTAAAGGTCTTGGTGGCGAAAGGAAGGGGTGGTGCGACCTATGATGATTGCCTGGGATTTTGTTGGGTTTACAGTAAGGAGCCACTGGTTACACCAGGAGGAAAATTGGGAGAGATGGGACTGAAGGAGGTGTTGGGAGCGAGCGAGGGATGGGGCAGGGGCAGGGGCAAGGAAGGCGGTGTCATCAGAATACTGAAGAAGATGGACAGGAGGCTGAGGTAGGGGCATATCTCCTGAATATAACAGATAGAGGAGGGGCGAAAGGACGGAGCCCTGGGGCACCCCGGCAGAGGGGTAACACAAACGGGAATTTTGGTTATTGACAATGACATAGGAGGGGCGTTTGGAGAAGAAGGAAGCAATGAGACGGACATAATTAATAGGAAGGGCGTAGGTTTGGAGCTTGAAAAGAAGACCGGAATGCCAGACACGGTCGTAGGCCTTCTCAATGTCGAGGGAGACGAGGATGGCGGCGCGATGGGAATTAACCTGGACGGAGAGAAGATGAACAAGGCGAAGGAGCTGGTCATCGACGGAGGACGGCCGGAAGCCACTTTGGGAAAGGGGAAGGAGTTGGTGTACACGGAGGTGTTTGTGGATACGGTGTGAGAGGATGGATTTGAGGACTTTGCTGAACACCGAGGTGAGACAGATGGGACGGTAGGAGGAGGCTTCGGAGGGCGATTTGTCAGGTTTAAGGAACATTAGGATATGGTAGGTTTTCCAGAGGTCTGGGTTGGGTAGAAGCCGATGAAGAGAATGACATTGTACAGTGAAGCGAGGGTGTATTGGAAGGAGGGGGGGACAGGCACGGAGGTGTCTGTAGGTAATGTGGTCGTGACTGGGAGCAGTGTTACGTTTTGTGCGAAGCGTGTGTACGATGTCTTGTGCTGTAATAAGTGTGTTTATGTCTGAGGGGGGAATGTGGTCCAAATACTGAAAGCCAGGGGCGAGCAGAGGGACTGAGGTATCGGTGCACTCATGGACGTCGGGAAACGGGAGTAGTCGAACCTGGGATTGTCGGGCAGGTCAAATATATTGGAAAGGTGGTCAGCAAAATGCTGTGCCTTGCTGGCATTGTCAGGAAGAGGAAGGTTATTATGGAGAAGAGGGTATGCGGAGACTGAGTGACTGCCAGTAAGGCGGTGGAAGGCCTTCCAATATTTGGAGGAGTTGATGGGGAGTGTAACATTAAGACGGGTGCATGTCTGTCGCCAATCCCGGCGTTTCTTTGCGTTCAAGAGGTTTCTGATGTGTCGTTAGAGTTGCTGGTGGCGTAGGAGTGTGTCTCGATCATAGGTCCGCAGGATGGAATGGTACAGACGACAGGATTCTCGGAGCAGGAGGACGGCTTATGGGGGGAGGGGGGGACGGTGAGGATGGATGGCTTTGGTGGGGATATAGGTTGCAATGGCGTCAGCAACAGTCTGGTGCAGGAAAGAGGAGGCATGGACGATATCATCAGGGGTATGGAGGGAGAGGGGGTGGCTAGTGACCAAGGTGTTAATGGAATGACGGTAGGCATCCCAGTCGGCGCAGGAGTAATCATGGACTAGACGAGGAGGGGGCATGGGACAGGTGGCTCGGCCAGGATGGCCGCGGGGGTTGAAGGTGAGGAGCAAGGGGGGCGTGGTCCTTGCCAATGAGGTCAAGGACTTCCACCCGCAGGCGTCCCAGGAGGTTAGAAGAGACAAGAACAGCATCAGGAGTGGTATTGCTTTCAGGGCACGTAGAACTTGGGAGGGGAACAAGGTCGTCCTGAAGCGTGGGTAGGAACTGATGCCACCACCGGAGTTTGGCTGCAGAGTGGGAATAAAGGTTAATGTCGGTGGCAAGCACATAGGTCGTGAAGGAGTGTCTATGTGGGTAATGAAATCTTATGAGATGGGAACACAGGAGGAATTGTAAATGGTGGCTAGGGTAACGGTGAGGGAAGGGAAGGAGAGGGTCAGGATGAGGTGTTCGGCAGGATTATTGACAGGGGGATGTGGCCGGGCAGGGTGGTGGCGGAGGTGGCCAATCGCCACTCCACCTCGAGCCAGAGGGGGAGGACCATCCGTGCGGTGAAGGATGTAGAGTGGTAGAGACATAACGACAGGGTTGGAGGAAGGTTTCATTTAGGAGGAAGGCATCCACACGGTGTTGGGAGAGGGTATGCATAAAGAGGGGTTTGTTAGTGGGGAGGGAGCGGATATTGTGGTAAAGGATACGATGGGGCGAGCCTGCCGTAATAGGTACTACTGAGGGTGGGGAGGGGGCGACGGGAAAGAGGTTAAGGGAAGTTAAACAAGGGTGGCGCCGTGGGAGAAGGTGAAGTGGGAATTGTTGCTGGAGAGTGTGGCAATTGTTTCCATTTGCCACACGGAGCAGGTGGCGAGGACGATCTGTTGGAGGGAGTGAGGACGCTGGAATGGGTGGATATTCTGAATGATGGTGGTGACGAAGCGGATGACATCCTCCACTGTGGGAGGGGGAAGCAGGGAATGGTTGGGGTGCATAGGAGGGTCAATGGGACGGATGGGAACTGTCAGCTCAGGGGAGGTGGGTTGAGGGCGAGCCTGACATTTATAGGAGTAGGTGGGGTGGGGGTCGCCACAGGTGTTGCAGGTGGGGGGAGAGGACAAATTGGGGCATTGCTTAAGGAAGTGGGACTGCTTGCAGTAGGGACAGGTGGGAGGGTTACAACATTTTTCAGTGAGGTGGTCATTATAGGTGAGGGGAGTGGGAAGGATCCACCTTGTAGCGGCGGTTGTAGATTGCCCCCCCCCCCCTCGATGAGGAGGCGGTCGATGGAGGCGGGGTCTTCGGAGAAGACCCGCATGAGGTAGGTGGGGCTGTGGTCATTGTTGATCCGCTTGGCGAATCAGATTGGAGGTCAGGGATGGCTTGGAGGTGGGCCAACACCTCACCCTCTGTGGTCACCGGGCTAAGCTTGGTGATCACAGCGGTGAGAGTGGGTGGGCGGCGAGGTGTTTGTGGCTGAGACTGGGATGGAGTGGTGGAGGTGATATGAGGTGTGAGGTGAGCATGCTCCCCGAAAGTATGATGCGCGAATCCCTAACTTCTAAGCATTCGTATTCTATTTACACCGATACAAATATTACGTTGTACTTATAGACTATCGCTACCTTTCCGCTACCTTTCCGCTACCATTCCTTTACCTTTCCGCTACCTTTCCGTACCTTCCTGCTACCTTCCCTCTACCTTTCTGCTACCTTCCCGCTACCTTTCCGCTACCTTTAGCGTATCAGCGAGTATTTTAGCTATCCAGGAGCATGCTTTTCGTTTCGAGGATGTGACCTGGAGGCTTCTGTGACCATCCCTTATATATATTTTTTCCAATACGACACCTTGTGGGAGTTGCGGCGGATGTGTGTCTTCGCTATAGCCGGGAGGTCCTCCCAGCTGTTGCGCTTCGGGACTCTCCACCGTCGCGTTGTCATACGCAGGATTCGATTCTACGCACCTGTCTCTATACCACAAGTCCCGAAGAACGCATCTAGAATCTCGCCTATATGGAGGTTATTTAGTACTTCGCCTGGAAATATCAGTCAAAACCATAATTTGGAGAACGTCCTGGAGTCTTACTAGGGGATAATCCGCTGGTTGTGGTGTGAATTTTGTGATCCGTGACCCGATTTACCCTAAAAAGAGAGATAGTGGTCTATTTGCTGCATTTGAACACTTACTTCGTCGTTGGGTCGAGAACATGGGTATTACAATATACGATTACCGGATGGAGAGTGTTTTTGATCTTGTGCAAGACTCTTTAAGTTTTTTAAACGGCATCTGCAAAGTGTTTCTCCACCATGTGAGATGCGAATAACAAACATCTGGGACAACAAATGCTTTGTAGTGTTTAATAGTGTCCTGCAATTTGTGTACTGGGGTAATAAAAACACCCGAAAATTGATCGGTGTACAGGTTAAACCTTCCAGATCGATAAAAGCTTATACGTTACGTTCTATCAGCTTTTAGTTTCCATTGTCTACCTGGAAATTAGGTGGAGATTCGTAATACTGACAGCGACAAAGACGATATAAGTAGTACACTTAAAAGCTACATTAAAGCAGGGGAAACATACTTCTCCCAATCCAGAACATTGTTCTCCACACTGCCTCCAGATATAGATATCGCCGAATTAGGTCTGGTACCTACAATGTCACTCTGCAAGTCCAGCGAAAAGAGTAAATGTATGACACAGGCTTAAGACATCCCCCATTAAAGAAATTACATCGCTACGTGCAGTTAATGTCTTATGTGCGCGAAAAGAAAACTAGAAATGGCGGATATCGAGACCAAGAGAAGGAAGCTAGAATATATGGCTAAAGCAACTGCCATAAAGGACGAGTACAAACTAATGATGGAGAAAGACGAAGCTATGGCATATGTGTAAGCCCGGCTTAAACAGAGGGTGTGTAGAAATCTGGTTACGGCTAGGACTTATAAAATATTTGATTTTTACAGTAAATAGTCAGGGAGATTGGTCACGCGTCGATGTACTGACCGAAAATAGCGGAACACACGAAAAACGTATTGCATTATCGTTTGGAGAAGGGACTACATTGCATCCAAATGTGGAGGATTGGGGACAGTCATTTGCAGAGTTAAAAACGGATGGAATAACAAGCAATCGTTTGCAATAGTCGTAAACCTAGTGCTCCATACAGAAATTACCACAGGAGTTGGTTACGTACAGACATAGGGACGCATATTGCTATACAGGAAATAATGGGAAAAGTTAAAATACCCGATTGTTCTCGTCTAGAAGCATTGCCTGAAGGTGCAGAGCTATAAATGAGTTGGAATGCTGGAGGAAACGAAGATACGTAATGGAGTTCGAGAACATACCTTCCCTCTACCTTTCGAACTTCTGGCTGGAACGGTAATAGGAGACGTCGATGTGGATCTAAAACTACGAGTTAAAAAAATTACAGCGGAGAAAATTAAAGTTACACATAACAATAATAATAGAGAACGATTTGTATTCTGTGTCTAGCTTCTCGAGTAGAAAGTTTCGGTCTTACAGGGTTTAGGAGAAGATACCAGAAGACAGGTTGCTTGTTACCAGAGAGCAGTAACTCCCTCGGTAAAGTATCTGTTAGGGAGGTGTAATTCTGTGTTGTTCTATTCTACAGCTAAGCAAAGCGTTCGTTTAAATCGATGTTGCTTGGTAAATTGCTGCATGGAGTGGGGTTTGACTTATTGCACATTGGTTCATATTGTATAAATTTCGTTCTTCTTCTTATCGAATTTCTAAAAATACTATGTTTCGTTTCTGTAAGAGCTACGTCGCAAATTTACGCTCATCCTACTGTCTGTATATGTATCTGCGTATAAAAGTTATAACGACAGCTCGTACGGTAAAAACATTGCTTGTGTCAGCTGCGAGGAAATGTTGCGGCATTTGTCGGTAATACGTATGTGTGCGGTTGTCTCTTTATGGGATGATTGTGTATTAAGAGCTATGGTATAGCTGCAGCATTTCGATCGTTTTTTATTCTTATATCTGTTGTTACAATCAATGTAAATCTGTCTTCGCGAAAATAGCTCTCTTGTATTCGGAATCTGGTGCGGCCGGGAAAAATTAAACCGAAAACTTCTCCAGGTCAGGTGCGAGCGTGGACAGGTATGTTTACATGTATAGGATGTACACACGCTCCAAACCGGAGTCTACGATGAGTCAACAGGTCTGCACTCGCCTACAGCCAGAAATAACCTGGAATGTGAGTATGCATGCTAGCTTGCGCGAAGTATCTATTTCGAACTGTTTAGTCGTGCGAAACGATGCAACGCAGATGTGATCCACAATTGTGGAAATACATATAGATACTTAGTAGCATGGATGTGGGGCATTTATATCTTCTTGTAGCTGTGTTTACGAATGGACGTCTCTCAGTAGCGTATCGGAGATGATTGCAATGCTAAATTAATGTTCTTTGGTCGAAAAGCATCGAGTTAGATAACTTAAAGAGGATTAGTTACCTACGTTGGAGGTGCATTTAATCGTATGTTTAGTCTCTAAAGGATTGCTCTTGGAGATCGTTAAAAAAGATCTGGTGTTGCATTAGTTCGAAATGGTGTAGACTATTTTGCGTTGCTGCTTGTAAGGATTATAAGAACTTTGCTTTGATCTAGATCATTTCTTGTTAGCTGTTCTGTGCGTGAACGTCGATCATGTTTCACACTGTGTTACAGAAGTTTATCGAGTAATAATTTGTTAGAAGGAGTGAAATATGATGGTGGTTTGTGCGCGAATGCTCGAGGTATATAGTCTATTGGCTGATAGAAAGCGTTCCAGAAATATTGTCTGCCGGGCTATGCACTGGAAACAAAGTTGTGGTTGGATGTTACGGGTCAAGCAACCAACGTAGTTATTGGGTGGAGAGAGAGAGAGATCGAAACATTATTAAAACGCTGTGTGTCTGGGAGATCTTGTCTGTTACTGATCGCGGTTATAACACCATCTGTGGTAACTTGTTTAGAGTTGGTGCTGGGCTAGTGACGGATGTAAGGATAGCTCTGTCTGGGTTGTTACGAACGTATACATAGCTTGCATCATGCTAGTTGGGACAAAAAACGAGTTGGAATGGCTAGATTCGTTTGTTGTTGTAGGTTCGTGTTGACTGCAGGTGTACTTCTGTTACTGTGTTGGAAATGTTTGGCGCTTACAGAGAGTGTTGTAGGCTAGATGGGACGGAATGTAAGTAAAAAGTGTTGATATACCCTAAATATACGTCACGGTAAAGCTCTAAAGAAAACCGCCTTTGGTGGTGCAGTGATCGTTCGTCGAAGCAACGCCTGTTTAATCGTATGCTAGTGTTGTCTACTTTACGGCTGGTGTGCATTACGTTACGTAGCGGATGTGTCTGATGCGGTAAATCATAATGCTTTCGTCGAAAATCAACGTGTTTTATAAAACTCCTATAATTTCGTAACTTAAAGTGCGCTAGTTGTAGTCAATGGAGTGCGTGTGTGTGTAGTAAATTCAGCAAGTTCGATACTGCAAACGCTGGAGATAAGACGAAGTTACTATTTCTGGAATACATGGGGGAAATATGTACGTCCTGTGGGTATATATCTTATAAACTGCAGCTAATCGATGTTTTTTAATGGAGGCGCTCCCATCTATACTACAGCAGCAGCTTCGTGTAGATGGCTTCTATCTCCTGGATTTTTGGACAACACTTTCAAATGTTCAAATGTTTGTAAAGCTTATGGGACTTAACTACGGGGTCATCAGTCCCTAAACTTACAAACTACTTATGAGCTACTTACGAACTAGGACGGCACAAATATCCATGCCCGAGGGGAGATTCGAACCCCCGACCGTAGTGGCCGTGCAGACCGTGACTGAAGCGCCTCAGTCCCCTCGGCCACCGCGGCCGGCGACAACACTTTAACCGAGTGGCGTTCGTATCCGAGCATGACTTTCGGATGGAAGGAGCAATATCAAAGTGGTTGCGGGTGAGGAAACGACTGCTTAACGAGGTTGACGTCGAATTGTAGAACCAAAATAAATTTGTCGAAAAATCACGACCTCTGGTGTAAGCAAAGATATCGATTTTATAAAGAGTCGAGGCAGTTAATTCTTAGGACTTTTATTTTTTTTTTCGCTGGATCGAGAAGATGGTATTACCAGGATGGAGGATTGTGCAAGAAGACTGTTTAAGTGTTCTAAAAGAGAAGATACGGTATTTACAAAGTGCGCCGTTGTACTGTGCAAACGCTTTGAGATTTGATTACTTGGGTATTAAGAGTACCCGAAAATTGACCACTCTCTCGGACATTATGTTTTAGTTTCAACTGTAAATTACTTGTAGAGTCGAGCGAAGGAGCTATATTTTTTTTAGCATTCCAGGACTGCATTATCCACACACGTAGATATCGTCTACGTTATTCCACAAGTCCCAAGAAGAAGGGTAAACGAAAACTGGGTTATATGTCGAAGACACAGGCTTTCAAAAGGAGGCTATTGCATATGTGCAAGCCCGGTTTAAACAGATAGTGTGGGGAAAAATATTTGCTTTTACAGTAAACAAGCGGGGGGGGGGGGATTGGTCTCGCATCGTTGTATTGACCGAAATTAGAGGAACACACGACAAACGTCATTTGTACTGTGTGTGACTCCCATCCATTCCTTAGAGAACAGATTATGATCGATGTGTGCGGGAGTTGGTTGCGATATAAGTGTTTGCGAACATTACTATGCATGTACTCAGTTGTACTCTAATAAAAAAAAAAATGTAAACACTCCATGTCCTGTATAGAATCATGTTTCAAATGTTTGTATAGTCTATGGGACTTAACTACGGGGTTATCAGTCCCTAAACTTACAAACTACTTATGAACTAGCTTACACTAAGGACGGCACAAATATCCACGCCCGAGGGGGGATTCGAACCCCCGACCGTAGTGGCCGTGCAGACCGTGACTGGAGCGCCTCAGTCCCCTCGGCCACCAGGGCCGGCATAGAATCATGTGTTGCGGTGTGTAGGTTAGCGTCTTCGTTTGCGGTAGACATCTACTTCTAATTAAAATAATAAATCTTAGTTCGGATTAGTGGATTGCACAAGAAAGGAACTTGGAGTAGGAATTTTGTGGGTAAAGGGCGGGTCGAGCTGGAAATCGGTGTTGCATTGGGCAGGTAACTTCGGTTCTGTGGTTGCTGTATTGTCGAATAAGTGTGTTGTTAGGCCAATACTTTCGCTACAAAGTGTTAACAGCCGATATAAGTTACATTAAAAACAAATTTCTCGCATTCTCTGCTAGATTGTTTTACTTGTGCTGAATAGGAAAGAGAGAGGTTCGTAAAAAAAAAAAAAAAAATAGATTCGGTCATTGCTGTCACTGTTTTTGAGAAGTGATACACGTTTGATAATATTTAAGGTTTGTCCGCAGAGTGCAGTGACAAGTGCTTCTTCCTCGCGCGTGTGGAGTGGAATTATTTGCTTAGCCTTGCTTTAGTTTTTTGTGAGAAAGTTGACGCAGGCGTTAATGTAAGGATCTTATAATAAACATAGAGTGAAGTAATGTGAATTGTTACCTGCATTTGTCGCGATGAAATTATCTCCTGTATTGGTGAAATAACTTCCGCATTTTCACAAATTTTACAACACATTTTTGCAACTGGCATGTTTATGCCGGTACTGTACACTTTAAATCCATTATGTTAAAGTTATGGATTATTGAAGCTATAGCTACAGTAATTTGTTTTGATAAACAGAGTAAGTTAACAAAATGACAAAATAAACAACTTTTTTAAAATGACAGAGAGACGGTAGCTTTTTGTTTACATTAGGCACATTCAGCTTAAACTTTGACAAACTTACTATATAAGATAACCCGAAAAATGAACTGTTTATATTACCAAGTGTTTTAGTGGTTTGCCGGAATTGTTGAAATTGCTGTTATACTATTTCTATAAGCAAGACAAAAATTAATAGACAGCAAAATGAATTCAGATAGCGGGGCGGGATTTAGGAGATGTAGTCAGAGAGAGGGAAGGGAGGGGGGCGGGGGGAGACAGACAGAAAGAAAGATGGTGTATTTTTGCATAAGGTAGGAATTAAGGGACGTACTTGTGTTGTTTACTTTTTGTGTGGCTGCTGTATGAAGAGGCAATATTCATTAAGTACAGAAAGTAATCTGTTGTATTCGCTGTCAGTTTGTTCATTGAGCATGTCAGTGGGTTGGATGATTTGTTGTTTGTGTATTTCTAGTGACTCAATATATTAAGTTTGGTGCCTGATGATTGTCTATGGCAGATTGTTAGGTCTTTGTTGATGTTTGGGAGGCTGTGTTTGCTTTCATGAAAGTGAGTTGCTACTGCAGGTTTATGATGCACTTTTAGACGTAGAGCTGACATGTGTTCATTATATAGTATGGCAAATGATCTTCCTGTCCTGCCTATGTAAAAACTGGGACAGTCTGGGCATTTGATCTTGTAAACACTTGGTTGATTATGTTGGTCGGGTTTGTTGCAACTGTGAGGAAGGACCTGTTTTATCTTGTTGTTAGTGTAATAGCTCATTTTGATACCACATTTTTTGAATTCATTGGCAATTTTATAAGGTGCTTTTCCAACGAAAGGAATTCTAGACTATTTTGTGGTTTTGGTGTCTGTTGGTAGCGTGTTGTTTCATTTCTGTTTTAGTTCTTTTTCATGTTATGAAGGAGATGATCGATTGTGGATGGTGGATATCCATTATTAGTTGCTATCTGTTTGATTAAAACAATTTCATTAGCAAGATCATGTTGTGCCATTGGGATGTTCACTGCTCTATTAACCATACTTCTGTGTGCTGCTAGTTTTTGTGTGGAGGGATGGAACTGTTGTGGATAACTCTGTCAGTAGCTGTTTTCTTTCTGTGGACTGTGAAGGTGTGTCTGTTGTTTTTTATGCAAAGTGCTAGATCCAGAAAATTTAATGTCTTATCCTCGTCATGTTCAATGTGATGTTGGGATGGAACTGGCTGAAAAGGTTACAAAGTTCTTCTAGTTCAGTTTTGTTGCCTTGGAAGAGTAAGATAATATCATCTACATATCTATGAAAGTAAATTATTTTACCCACTAATATATGATTTGAACAAAGAATCTGATTTTCTAAATTATCAATATAAATTTCAGCTAATAACCCAGAGAGACTAGATCCCATGGCTAATCCATCTAGTTGTACATAAAATTTGTTATTAAACTGAAAATAATTATATTTAAACACTAGTTCTATAAGATCCATAAGTTCTACAATTTCTGTTTCTGCAATTGCCTTAAATTTGTTTAAATTTTTGTTGATTATGTCTAGTGTTGGACAGCCCACGGCGAAATGTTGATTAATAATAATAATAATGTAAGTTTCGTTTTCTTGCAGTTCAATACTTATGACATCATATGTACTTGATTATGTTTTCTACAATAATATAGTTTTCGAGATTTGTAGAGTGTAATATTAGGAAACTGTCTGCGATGCATAAATAGTGGGTGAATGAAGTCTCGTAAATCTCACGTCGCGTGATGGGAAAGTTTTTGTGATTCATTGTTTACGGCGTCATATCTCGTGTACTATGTGTCATAGGTAGTTTTCAACCAGACAGCGATTGTTCTCTGATAGTAAGCAATATGTGTACCAAGTTTATTTGAAATCGGTGCATTATTTCAGAAGAAGATCTGCAAAAATAGCGCATGATGTAGCAGTTATTCGGAAGTTTCACTGTTTATGTCATATCTTCTGAAATATGCGTCGTACTATGGTGTAAATTTGAAGGTACATTCAGTGGTATATGTGTGTAATGTTTGAAAAATATATCGTGAATGGTGATGGTAATAAAGACATAATAAATCGAAATCTCATGCGTGATGATGCGGTTTTTCAAGAACCAAATTGTTTATGACTTCATATTTCATGAACTATATATCGAACTGTGATATAATATCGAAGGAACATTCAGTGATGTGTATGTGTACTCACTGTTAAATGTTTCGTGAATACAATTTACAGTTTAGAAATAATAACATGTAATGACAAATGCCGTAGATATACATCATTAACATCGGAAAAGTAGTAAGCGATAAACTTTTTTTCCTTCATAATTTTGTTCGGGTTGTCAGCAAGAAAAATTATGTATCTTAAATTATGTTTAAAGTTTATTGAAAGTTGCTAAATGCTCTCATTTCCAAATAATTGACGAATAAAATCACTTTATCATGCGCCGCAAGATGGGGCAGTTTTCATTGCTTATGACGTGATATCGTATGAACGATATTTCGTAGATGGTTTTTGTCACCACAGCAAATTACTACTGACCTTAAAGAATATGTGTACCAAAGTTGGTTGACATTCATCTATTACATTAGGAGCAGATGTAGAAAATTATCACTTGATGCGGTGGTTTTTCACGAACGTCATTGTTTATGACATCGTATTTCCTGACGTAAATGTCAAAGGTAGTGATTACCCAGACAGTGATTGTTGCCTGGTAGTAAGAAACATGTATACCAATTTTGGTTCAATTGTTGCCTGGTAGTAAGGAACATGTATACCAATTTTGGTTGAAATCGTTCCAGGTTTAGGAGTAGATGTGAAACATACATACACACATAAGGCAAATTTTATAAGATGTATAGCTTTGATTCTTTGTTATTGACAGTTGACAATCGTGTTTAAATTTAAAGTTCAGTCATTTAACTTGATATATCACCGATATTCTTGGAACCATTTTATTTCTGAATTTGGTAACGACGCGTTACATCGCGTTCCTGCATTTTGCATCTACGCGGTGAAGACGAAAATGCCACACTAACTTCTTGATAACATTTAAGTGCTTATGTAGCCGTATCTGAGTCGCACTGTGTTGCATGTATGCTGTACGATACCCTCATATCTGTAATTAGGATTTGCGGCGTCTGTACTCTCGGACACGGTGACGGATTGACGCGTATTTCAGTGAAGATGCGTAAGAGTAGCCGACTTCTGGCGGCAATGCAGGGTCATCTGCCAGCCATGGCGTACAATAGTTGAAGTAGGAAGACATATGAAGGTTCGGGCCGTGCCGGGTACATGCTTGGGTAATCTGGCAGATGTCTGTGGTGACGCAAGGCTTCAGCACAAGTGCCTAATAAGCACAAATATTCACATGTCCGTGCTGTATGACTAGAACACCTTCCAGCCGGAAAATAGTTACAATCGTCATATCTGTCTCGTTTTATCGGTTCATTAATTCCTATCAGTGTCTACGTCTAGTGCAGGCAAAGCCTGTGTTTATTAACTTTGTGTCTCGCACCGTTCGAAAAACCCAAACCAGCCCTTGTAAACTTGAAGTTTCGATACTTTTAGCTGTTCATTTTAAGAATTCGTAAAGGTCTTTATTTAACTTAATTAAAGTGTTATAAAGCTACATATTCCAGATTCAGATTTAGGTCTATTTCTGGTTCGCTCCCCAAATATCGTAAATATTCCTTAGCAGTCTGGTCAAATAATTTATGTTTTTAAATTGTTAATTTATATAAGTTTTTCAGTTCACACTGTAAGATCGTATCACTCGATGATTTTTCCTATATTATACTCATTTATAGTTGACTAAGTTTCTCAGAATAATATGTTTGCCAGAAAGGTCTATTCTATCTTTGTGTCTTATAACTGTACCACATTCAAAATATAATTAATTTTTAAGTTCTTGATGGTACCTAACTACCCCAAATATTCTGTACTTATTGTTGAACGTAAAAGCTATTTAAAATATTTTTCTTCAGTCTGCAAGTAATAATTTTTCGGAAGGTTAATAGTTCAAAATTTCATACATGTACACAATTAATGCTGAATATTAAGTTTATTCCTAGGTTCCCTCCTCCTCCTCCTGTTTGCTTATTTATAACTGTTAATTTTTTTTACATTTTTGATTCTACTACCACAGTAGAACCAAGGATGTCATTTGCCTATGCTTGCGTCTAACAAGGAGACCACATGGGTATCGGGTTTTAGAATTTCTTTATATTTATGGTACGTGAAGTTCGGAACTTAAATAAAAATCACCGAAAGCTATTCGACGGAACTCACAAAGATTATCGAGAAAATCGACTTTGAAGTTTTGCAAGTAAACGTCAGTACCAATAATTAAAACAATTACAGCATCTGTCGGTGCAGCTTAGGTGGCAGCGTTCTAGCTTTACAACCAAAGAGTCGATAGTTCGAATCCAGCTGAAGCAGATTTTTTTTTTTTGATTTTTACCTCAGTTATGTGAAATATTTTGTTAGCTCTAGTTCTACGTGTTGTGTCAGTTTTTTTAATGTATATGTAGAGGATCTGGACACCTTGTCGTCACCGAAAACGATGGTTGAGTATGTTAGCTGCTTGGAAAGCCATTTTGAACTATGGAGATTACTTCCCAAAAACAGAGTCGCAGCTTTTCACAAACTGAGCAGTCAAGGACTACCGCCGACAACTAATAGTGAAGCCAATACTATAAAAAATGTAACTTACGTTTCTTTGATTGAAACCATCATTAACAACCTTTTTCTATATTTTATAAATCACGAACATACAAAAACACGTGCATTTTTGTAAAAAGTACCAGCCGGACGCAGAGGCCAAGCGGTCTGCGGCGCGTCAGTCACGTTCTGCATGGTCACGACGGTCGGGGGTTGGAATCCCCCCTCGGGCATGGACATTTGTGCCGTCCTTGGTATTAGCTAGTTCATAAGTAGTTTGTAAGTTTAGGGACTGATGACCCCGTAGTTAAGTCCCATAAGCTGTACAAACATTAGAAAAATTACCATTAAATATTAAAATTGTGTAAGTATTCGAACACAACAAAACAAAAACTATTATGTCAAGATTCGAACCACCGACCCCACAGTTGTAAGGCAACAACGCTACCACCCGAGCTACAACGACAGATGCTGTAACTGAATATATTATTGGTACTTACGTATTCTTGCAAAACTTCAAAGTCGATTTTCTCGATAATTTTGGGAGTTGGGTCGAATGGCTTTGGCTGATTGTTATTTGAGTTGAAATTCACGTACCATAAGTATCAAAAAATTCTAAAATCCGTTACCCATGTGGTCTCCTTGTAAGCGTAAGCGAATAACATATCTTGGAAATCTGTATCTAAACCACGTAACTTCTTTGACAACACAGTAAAGTCTGAAGATGGACTTGTAAGCAAGAAACAAGTTAACCAAATACAAACTAGAAAAAAAAATTGTAGAACGTACACAAAATTGTGATTTTAAATCATTCTCAAAGTGGGCCTGCGAACTCGTCAACGGCCTCTGATTATAAGATTCTGTTGATATATTCACAGGTGAAAGAGTTTCAGAAATTTGCCTCTTAGTACAAGATCAATACCAAGAGGTAAGAAACGCAACGATGTTATTTTATTGATTTCTTTCAGCTAGAGTCCATGCTAGGCGCAATGTAATTAGTGATGCCAGTGATTCTGTATTGGCTTTGTTAAGTAGATGTTTACATTAATTTACCTAACAGCCGTGAGGAAGTTTAGAACTAAGCTTTAAAAGTTTATGTCTGTCACAATTTTCCACTGCTCAAACATTTGCTTTGACGTGGATATCCCCTCTACAGGACTGCTAGTAGGATAAAAGAGGTAGTGAGTGCACGAGACAAAAGAACAGCGCCTAACTGTAATGGGGTTCGCTTAGTGTTCGCTTAGTCTTACGTAACCGGCAGAAATGTATGTTAACCGTTCCTTCTGTGACAGCATAATGAATCAAACGAGAAAGTTGTTTAAACAGTCCGGCACCACTTAACTTTTATTGTCAACGCTGTTGTCGGCAACTACGACTCCACTGTGTCTGCCACTGTCGCTCGGCTATTACTTTCGATATCTTTCGGCTGTAGGCCGCCGCATGCTAACGTCACGGCAGTAATTGGAGGTTCTAGAAGACGAACGATCTGAGTCTTATCTCCTTGAGACCTAACTGAATTACTACTAGACGTATTGAATTAAATCAATGGAGAAAGTTGAAAATCAATATTGGACTGGGTTTCGAACCTGGGTCTCCTGTTTACCTATCGAGCGAGGTGGCGCAGTCCTAACACACTAGACTCGCATTCGGAAGGATGGTGGTTCAAATCCACCTCCGGCAATCCAGATTTAGGTTTTCTATGACTTGCCTAAATCACACAAGGCAAATGCCGGGATGGCTTCTTTCAAAGGGCACGGCAGATTCCCTTCCCCATCCTTACCCAAATATCCGAACGTGAGCTCCGTCTCTAATGACCACGCCGTCGACGGTACGTGAAACCCTAAGCTTCCTTCTTTCTTCCTGCTTACTAGGCAGTTTCACTGTCCTCTACGACACCCTGGCCCAATACGCATCACGGCTTCATGGCTTCACGGATTACCTCAGGACGCCTCCCACCAGACACAAATTCATAATGGCCTCAGTATCAAAATGGTATCCTTTCAGCGACAACAGACACAACATATTCAGGTCAGTTAACCTGACAAATCGAAAGAAATCGAAAAAGCGCATATTATCCCAAAATCTCCACAGACACAAAATTAATATCTTCGAGAGGGACATCTACGACCTGAAATCCGAGCACAACTTTGAAATCTTAAATAACAACCTAATTTTTAGTACAGATTCAGATTCCTCGACGAAACATACCTACTGTTTGCTCGATATATTGTTTTCCATTTTCGGTAGGTGGCACTGTAATCAGTTAAATACGAAATATCATGTTCGAATGTTTGTAAACCTATTGCACCAATTGGACCAAACTGCTATGGACATTAGTCCATAGACTTACAAACCACCTGAACTAACTTACACTAAGGACAAAACACACACACACATTCATCCCCGAGTGAGGACTCGAACCTCCGATGGGAACAGCCGCCCAGCCTGTAGCATGACGACTTAGACCATGAGTCCATTCTGCGCATATGATAAACCCAACTTTTCGAAACATTACTCGTTAAAGTAAATTGTAAAAAAATATTTTTTTCATTCATGTAATACTAGACACGCTACGGACCTCAATTTAATAGCCTTCTAACCCCAGGGCACTGATGAAGTTGGCAGATTAATAATTAGAGAGTCTCAAGAAAAACACACATCAAAGAAACATACGACATACCAATTGAATGAAAAGTACAGGCTGCACCTTTTATACACTACTGGCCATTAAAATTGCTACACGCAGAAGATATGCAAATGATAAACGGGTATTCATTGAACAAGCATACTAGAACTGACATGTGATTACATTTTGACGCAATTTCGGTGCATAGATCCTGGAAATCAGAACCCAGAACAACCAGCTCTGGCCGTAACAAAGGCCTTGTTACGCCTGGGTATTGAGTCAAACAGAGCTTGGATGGCGTGTACAGGTACAGATGCCCGCGCAGATTGAACACGATACCACATTTCATCAAGAGTAATGACTGGCGTATTGTGACGAGCCAGTTGCTCGGCCACCATTGACCAGACGTTTTCAATTGGTGAGAGATCCGCAGTATGTGCTGGCCAGGGCAGCAGTCGAACATTTCCTGTATCCAGAAAGGCCCGTACAGGACCTGCAACATGCGGTCGTGCATTATCCTGCTGAAATGTAGGGTTTCGCAGGGATCGAATGAAGGGTAGCGCATCTGAAATGTAACGGCCACTGTTCAAAGTGCCGTCGATGCAAACAAGAGGTGAGCGAGCGTGTAACCAATGGCACGTCATACCATCACGCCGGGAGATTGCCAGTAATCAAGTACCGACTTCTTACCTTCTTTTGAAAGGTAATAAATGGACATGCCTTTGGTCCATGTGAGAGCGTGTGTTATCGCGGCCAGAATATATGTGTCCTCCGAACATAGGACGAGACTGGGGTCAATCGCGTTTGGCGGGACGCGAAGGTAGCAGGCAAGAAACTTCTGTACTAGCATCCACACATCGAAAACAGATTCACATGTTAAACGATGTTCGTCAATGTCCATAAGGTAGCATTCCGGGCAAAGGGGCGAATCCACCGTCCTGATAGCGTGCAGTCGCTGTCTCGTCGTAAATTTCTGACTGACGACGTGGTACCACGTGGCTCTTATTCTTGTAGGGAAGCAGGGCTGTTGAACTGCTTTCCACACCTTTGACCATTGTGTGGCCGGTGCTTTACTTTCCATCACATTTCGAGGGACTGCCCTAAGCAACAATTAATAAATGTCCCTTGCTTTTGGTGCTCGAGTGCTGGGGAGCTGAGGATGCAAGTAGCTATATTCGAGTATGAAAATCGCAAGAGGGGGCGCGACGTGTCCAATCGCAACCGGTGGCAAGATCGACGTAGGCATCAGCTCATCTAGCAGGACGGCCGTGAGTGAGGTATGTCGACGTGTCCTCAGTTTCACCATCGTGGACAGGAACAGCGCCGTGGCCCTCGCTTTGACATTGATAAGTCCGAGTCCGCCGTCATGCCATGGAAGAATAAGAGTGTCATAGCGGACTTTGAAAATGTATCCAGCAGTGACGTAATATCCAAAGGCCGATTGCAGGTTGGGTGCCATCACTGCCGACAGTGGGAGCACCTGAGTCATATGTATGATCTTGATCGCCACGTAGATGTTAAGGTATTCGACACGTTGTAGTAGGTCCATTTGTCGGAGTAGGTTTTGGCGTTCCTCTGTGCGTACGACTTGTAGTAATCTTCTGTAATTAGTTGCTGCTGTGCGGCGCATTTCCTGTATAAAGGCGATTCCTAAGTACCTGAGGTCATCTGCCCGTGGAAACGGAGCCACACAATCTTCAGGTAAGCCTCTTCCAATGAACATTGCTGCAGATTTGGTTACATTCATGACGCTTTTCGCCACCAAACCATACTGTTGGATCCAATCAATCTCTATGCGGATCTTATCACCAGATTGTACCAACAGGAGAAGATCATTCGCATATGCCCTGCAACAGAAGTTGTGAGCCCTGAGGGTAATTCCTGAGAGTTTTCTTTTCAGTCCTCCTATGAGTGGTTCCAGAGCAATCGCGTAAATGATCATGGAGAGTGGGCATACTTGTCGAACCGAACGCCGAATTGGCAAAGGATCTGTCACACGGCCATTCACCAGTATACGAGATGTAGCGCCGCGTAAGAGGAGCAGTGTGGTGTTCTTGAAATCATTTGGAAAGCCCATTCGGTCCAACACTGACATGACAAAATTATGGTGTACCCTGTCGAATGCGTGATCGAAATCAATGGCGATCAACGCTGGTGAGAGATGACAGGATGCGGCGATGCGTATCACATCTCTACATTCACTAGTGGCTGTTTGCATGGAGGTCTCTGCTCCTCGTGTAGTTTGTTCTATGGAAAGGACCACTGGTAGGACTTTCGTGATACGTGCCGCTAGTAGTCGGGAGAAAATTTTATAGTCCGAATTTAACAACGTTATTGGACGGTAGTCTTCAATCCTCTGTCCTCTTGAAGGCTTGTGTATGGGGATAAGAAGTCATTCGACGAAAGCCAATGGAATATGAAAGCCAGGAGACATCAGTTCTCGGTACATATTGATCCAACGGGGCATCATCAGGGTACGGAAAGTTCGATAAAATTCGATCGGCAGTCCATCTGACCCGGGTGCTTTGTTCAGCGCAGCAAGGCGCCGTTTTCGTCTCCCTCGTCACTGGTCACTGTTGCCTTCCTGGTAAAATCGTCGATAATGAGCTGCAAAAGCTTCCACAATGGCCGCTTGGGTCGTTTCGTTCCGTCGTCTGGCAAGGACAGTTTCGTGATGAGATGCCGTTTGCGTTGACGGTTTTCAAGCACAATATAATGCATTGTAGGTGGTTTTCCACTCGCTCTGTCTCGATGCCGTGATCTCACATCTACACCTTCTAATCTTCTCCGCGCAACGACAATATTATCGCTTTAATGCGGCGACTTTCCATCTGTCTTTCCAGGGACGGGGGTAGGGATGTAATTTCCCGAAGCATCGTGTAGTAAAAGTCTAAAGTGTGACGGGTCCATGCTGGAGCGTCTTTCCCATACTGTGTTAGCATCCGCCGGCACGTCCGTTTTGCACACTCCATCCACCATTCCAGAGTTGACCGGTATCTTGGAAGCCGACGCTCGCAATTCGTCCATACCGCGGCAATCTGTTCCCGACATTCTGGGTCTTGGAAGTGCGCCACAGAGCCCACGGATTTGCCATACTTGCTGTCTCCAAAGGGTGACCGTGCATATGAAGGCGCTGTGGTCTGAGAAGGCAAGCGGCCAACGTTCGGCGTCTATCACTCGTGGACCAAGATCTCATGAGACGTGGATACGGTCAAGACGACTGGCCGAGTGACTGGTGAAATAGGTGGGCGATCCCCGTGTATCTTCCCTCAAGTACCGACGAGAAGCAAGTCTCTCACAATTATCCGAAATTCAGGACCCGTCGAGAAATGTGGGACATGATCCTTCTTGTGTAAAACACAATTGAAGTCAGTGATACAGTGATCGTAACGACCAAGAAAGAGGGGGGTGATTTTCTCGGCGTAGAACTGTGACCTCTCGCGGCGTTTTCGGTTCCTGTGGGAGCGTAGATGTTGATTATACGTGTTCCCAAGGCTGTAACCGCCACCCCTCTGGCACAAGAGAGGCATGTCATTTCTTCAACAGTGATGCTGTCACGAATAAGTACTACTGTCCCACTGCCATTCGGATCACCAGGTGTCTTGTACGTCCTATAATCATAAATTTCTAGGAGAGTCGTTATGCAGACAAAGCAAAGTCAACGTCGGACGTTCGGAGCATATCTCGTAGCAACTGATACTTCACTACTGTTGTTATCGTGTTAAGGTTAATCGTTGAAATCCGATACGTTTGCTGGTGTGCTGCAGTTGCTAAGTTATTCATGAGAAGGAAAATGTCTGTTGACCGTCATGCAGTATCGACATTGCTACCCACCCCCGACACTCTACCGGACCGATTCCTAGTGTGCCGCCGTCACCGACGCGGACTTCGTTGGTGTCGTGTTGTCGTCTCCAGTGTCGTCGGCCCATGTCGTGGAGCGCGGAGGCGGGTCTTCGTCCACTGCGTTCTCAGGGCACAAGTTAGGCGCGCTCTCTCCTGCACCGGTGGGACCGCGTCCATCCCGTGTCTCGTCGTTCAGGCGTTCTACTGCGGGCAGCTGTGAAGCAAGTTGATCGGTATCTTGTTTCACCATGTCAGTGGCGGTCGCCACCGAGGTAGTGTTGTCATTGTGAACAGAGTCCTCGTACTCCTGTGTCTCGTTCTCCATCTTTTCTGCGGAAGACTTACACCTTCGTTTGCGTCGCTTCGGCGAACGTTGCTTCCGGGTGTGTCCTCCGCATCCGACGACAGCAGCGAGTCGCGACGCTCCGGCACGAAGGCCGAAGTCGGCACAATCAGTGACTCTATCGCCATGCTGGTGTCACGGGGTTGTTCCTCCGTCGTGGAGGGAGGTACCGTCAGCAGTGATTCCTCAGTACGCGGAGTATGCGTTGCCGCATCGCTCTGCGTCGGAGGGTCGTGCATTGCAGTGTTCGAAGCTGTCAGATGATTCGACAAAATTGTATCTTTTGTGAGGGCGGCAACATAAGTATCGTGGGCTGCGATGGTGGTACCATGTCCGTAGAAGGCAGTTGCGTGATCTGGCGTTGCATGCATTCCGATCGGAGGTGTCCCTCTTTTCCACAAACCGAGCAGGTCTTCGGTTGTCCATCATATATGACTATAGCGCGACAGCCGCCGATAGATATATATGAGGGACCATGGCGTCGAAGTTCGATACGGACCTGCCGCACGCCGTTCAAGACAGGATATGTTTGAAACTGCATCCACTTCACAGCAGCGTGACTCTGCACCGCACCGCCACAACCTCTTCTGCTGGAAGTTCGAAGGGGAGATCGAAGATCCTGAGGCTACTAAGTCCCAATACAGAGTGGTCGACTGTCATAGTACCGACATTGGCATCAGAGTGACAAAAACGATGCACTCGTTTTGTCTTCTGAAGAATCCTTTCACATTTTGCGTCATTGATGATCTTCACATAAGATACACTGCTCACTATTGATAGGTGTATGCTGATACCGTCGGCCGTTGGAATTTTCACTTCATCTCGAATAAATCGTTCTAGTTCTAGTGCCTTCGGTCTTGCAAATTCGTTTTGGAACTTGAACTTAAGCGTACATTTGCGGTACTGGTTCGCCATGCTGATCTACGTAAATATGCAGGCACGCGTGGAAACGGCCGAATACGGCGTAAGGAAACCCGAGCGCTGGTTCCGCGGCAGCGAACACAACAGCGTGTCCTCGCAGCGTCGCTGCGGAAATCAAACTGTGTCGGATTCGAACTCGCGACTGCTTATATATACACTTGTAAACGCGACTTTTACCACGAGAGCACGCGCTCATACATTACGGGAACATCTCAAGAAGCAGATAACACTTCCTCTTGACAGTACCGCATTCTACAGTGTTGCCAGATCGTGCATATCGCCGGACTTCGAATTCTGAGGGGCGATCGAATTTATTGTCCACACTGCGCGATCGACTCGGACTCGGCCTCTGCGTCGGCCGGCCGGCGATCAATTTTTTTGTCTAAAACTGTACATGTATCACATTGGAACAACCGAAATAAAGTTCAAACGTACCTACGTTCCGTGTTTTAATTTTAAAAACCTACCTGTTACCCAATATTCGTCTAAAATTGTAAGCAATATGTTTGTGAATATTACAGCGCCGTCTATCAAAAAGAAACAAAAGTGTGCTAAATAAAACATTCATATTTATTTACGTACTATGTGAATATGTAATAACGGGTGTACCTATTTAAAAAAAATCTGTTGATATCCGTTTGACCTATGACGGCACCATCTGGCGGGCTAACCATAGCGCCATCTGTTTTCCCTCTTCAAGCTAGAAATGTTTTGTTCTTTGTATTTGTTTCGTTTGATGCTTATTTCTTGAGATATTTGGCCCAGTCACTATCAATGGACCACCCTGTATATATGTCACCTAGGGGAGAAGCGCAGCATTCATCAGGGACCATCTGAATATTTCAACGTGTCAGTTCGCCGAAATATCGTGGAGAAATTACGACGTGACCCGGCCGAACATTCGAAACTTCTTTAAATTAGAAATACGCCGGGAAAACATCAGATCGCATATCACGACCGTTATTGGAGTGGCAGAAAGTCCGCCTTTATCCCTGCCCCAGCATATCACCAGACTTGTCCATAATCAAAAATGTGTGGGATATAGTGAAATGACAGGTGCCTCATTGTGACCCAGTGCCAACCACCGCAGATGAACTTTAGAACCAGATGAATTGAACATTGATGGCAATTCGCGCCTGATTGCGTCAATGTCATCACGCTTGGTGTAAGCAACAGGACACATGTTCAACCGAGGTGACCGACATGCTAACACTTCTTCAGGACATACTAATAAATGCCCTGTCAACATGAACTTCCCATCTCTAGTCTTTCAAGGTGTACTTTCTTTTTTCTGTTTTTAATATCAGTGTAAACCACCCGCATTCAAAGGAGTTATCCTGGCATTCGCCTAGAGCGATTTAGCGAAATGTAAAAGAAATTTAACCAATTAGCGTACTGACATAGCTGTCAAAGCGCCAGATTTAATTATGATTTTACTTTGTCTGTAAATAAGACTATATTTTCCTCAATATTAGAGTACACCTTAGGTTAACTATAGCATACAACCAACAAATAACAATTCTTCCTCTATCACTGAAGCATGGTACGAAACTACAAAGAGAGATACCAGCTGAAAAAGAAAGTCTTGTCAAAGATTGCTGTCCGTTCCATCACACTGTCCACAATACTTCTGTTCCCAGTGCGGTATCACGTTCAACAGCACTCGTGTCCAGCTACCAGGTGCAGCTCCACTGGCTGTAACACACACACTGGGCTGGCTGCTGCAGCGCGCGCGATATATGCTGCGACTGTGCGGGCACATTGATCGGCGACTGGCGACGTCCTGTAGCCGCTGCGGGAAGCCATGAATGTCGATGGATCGCACGGTGGCTGCCTCGATCTTGCGACCACAGTGGCGCCAATACATGCCGATACATCGGATTTAATAGGCAGTGTTACGTCCAATATGGTGAATGTGAAATCAATTTGTTAAGCAGCCGCGATGGAGTGGCCAAGCGCATTGAGGCACTGTGCTCCGATGGGCGAGGTCGTTCCCCGTCGGGGGTTCGAATAATCCCTCGGCCATGGATATTAGTGCTGTCTTTAGTATAAGTTATTTTATAAGTACTTTGTAAGTTTAGGGACCGATGAGCCCGCAGTTAAGTCGCATAAGCTTAATAAGCAAACAACGTATGAATTATCTCGAACAAAATGATCTATTGACCCAAGGTCAAAGCGGATTTAGAAAATATCGTAGATGCGAAACAGCCAGCTCTTTAATCACACGAAGTGATGAGTGTTATCGACAAGGGATCTCAAATTGATTCCGTATTTTTGACTTCCAGAAGGCTTTTGACACCGTACCTCATAAACGGCTTTTAATCAAACTGCGCAGTTATGGAATATCGCACCAAATTTGCGACTATATAGGGGATTTCTTGACAGAGAGGACACATTTGTAGTAATCGATGGTAAGGCATCGAATAAAACAGTCGTGATATTTGGCGTTCCACGGGGTAGTGTTATTGGTCCTCTGCTGTTCCTTATTTACATAACCGATTTGGGAGAAAATATAAGCAGCTCTCTTAGGTTATTTGCAGATAACGCCGTCATTTACAGTCTACTAAAATCATCTGGAGATCAAAACCAACTGCAAAACGATCTAAATAAGATATCACTATGGTGTAAAAATTGGCAAATGCCTCTAAATAATGAGAATTGTGAAGTCGTCCACATGAGTATGAAAATAAATCCGTTAAACTTTGTTTAAAAAATAAATTAACCAAACGAGAAGGCCGTTAACTCCACAAATCACGTAGGAATTACAATTACTTCATACTTAAACTGGAAAGAACAAGTAGATAATGTCGTGGAAAAGGCGAACGAGAGACTGCGTTTTATTGATAGAACAACTTAAAAGATGCAACAGAACTAGTAAAGAAACTGCATGTACTACGTTTGTCCGTCCGGTTTTGGAGTATAGCTGCCCAGTGTTGGATCCTTATCAGTTGGGTTTGACGGAGTACATCGAAAGAGTCCAAAGAAGAGCAGCGGGTTTTTGTATTGTTACGATACAGGGGAGACAGCTTTACAGAAATGATACAGGATCTGGGATGGGAATCATTACAACAACGGCGCTTATCGCTGCGGCGTGGGCTACTTCCGAAACTCCAATCGCCAACATTCCCCTTCGAATGCGAAAATTTACTGTCGACTCCCACTTACATAGGTAGAAAATATCATCAGAATGAAATTCAAGAAATCAGAGCTCGAACGAAGAGATTCAGGGGTTCTTTCTTCCCTCGCGCTATTCGAGAATGGAATGGGAGATAAATACTATAAAGCTGGTTCGATGAAACCTCTGTCAAGCACTTAAATGTGACTTGCAGAGTATCCCATGTAGATGTAGATGTAGCAAACAGGCGCCATGTCACGGAAACGCACTCGCGCTTCCTACGGCCAACTGCGCAGGCTTGAAAAGGATCAAATTGTGGCCTTTCCACTGGTTCGATGGTCCTTTCGGAGAAATACGATGCAAGTTGGACTTGCTGCGTCAGCTGTGCAATGATGTTGTTTGAAATGATTGCATGAACATTCTTACACCCGTAGACAAGATTTTTGATGTGGTCCTTCCTGAGACGTATCAAGAACCTGACGCTCAAGGAATCTGACATACTCGTCAGTTTAGACGTGGTCTCTCTGTTCACCAGGGTGCCGTTACCTGAATCTTTGGAACTCATTGGCCAGAAATTTGATGAGGAGACTACAACATCTTTAGACATGTTCTTACGTCAACATATTTTCTGTTTGACGGTGGATACTACGAGTCAACTCTCTCTCATTGTCACCAACCTGTACATCGAACATTTCGAGTAAGCTCTGGAGTCAGCAAATCTATAATCCTCTTGTTTTTCAGATACGTGGACGATACCTTTGTTAGATGGCCACATGGAAGAGATAAGGTGACGTAGTTTCTTACACATCTCAACTCCAGGCACAAGAATATTAAGTATACCATGGAGGTAGAAACAGATGGGATGCTCCCCTTCTTGGATTTTTTGGTTAGAAGACGAGATGACGGCACACTGGGACACAGCGTGTATAGGAAGAAGACACGTGCCGACTTGTACCTACATGCGGATTGCTGCCAACACCCTGGACAGAGGAATGGCGTGCTAAAACCTCTTGTCCACAGAGCTCGTACCCTATCTGAGAAGGACAGTCTCCAACAAGAATTGGACCATCTGAAGTCTGTGGTTTTGAAGAACTGTTACACGGAAGGGTAAATCCGGAAAGCTCTACAACCCACATCACAACGAGCGGAAACTGATGATGAACCTGAGGAAAATACGGCCATGGCTTTCATTTCGTTATGTGCGGCCTTATCCGGAAAAATTGGACGCATTTTACGCAGATACCAAATGAAAATCATCATCTGCCCTTCGGTAAAAACCAAATCACTTCTTGGCAGTGTTAAGGACGACCTTGGTCTACGTAAATCAGGGGTATACAAGATACCTTGCCAATGTGGCGAGGAATACATGGGTGACACTATTCGCACCACTGAAAAACGATGCCACGAACACCAAAAGCACACGAGAGTACAACAGCCAAATAAGTCGGCAATCACCGAACATTGCCTGTCGAACCTCCACAGTATGGATTGTGACCAGACCAAGACCTAAATCAAACTTCAAAATACTGGGACTGCATCATAAAAGAGGCTATAGAGATCAGAATAAGGAAACCAAAACTGAATCGAGACAAAGCTATCTTCTTAGCACGCCTGGGAACCCGAAATTACACGGATTAAAACGAAGAATGAAATATCCTATAGTGTACTGACTTTGATGGTGAGGGGGGCTGGGGGTGGGGCAGGTGGAACGCTACCGTCGGCGGTCGGCGGACTCCCCTGGGCGCGGACCTGGAGATCTAGGAGGGAACACCCAGACGACGGACGAGAGGAGGCGGGATCTGAACCGTGGACCGGGCGCGGACTGCGATAGGCTCAGACGGAGCGCCCGAAGCAAGAGGGGGAATCTGATATATACTTCACCAAGCCCGCCCCCATGGCAGTACATCAGCATACCTGATGATGGCAACAACTCTAACCAATTTTCCAACCACGCCACAGTGTAAACGTGCACGGTTCCATTCGTGTAGTCACTTTGAAGATGGAATGGCTGGCCGTGACCTTCAGTGAAGAGAGCAGATTCAGCCTGCTCGCAACTGATGGTCATTTGCCAGTAGACCTGGTGGGCGCTCCGCCGCAGCTATGGGAAGGCACATCTAGGGCGTGCCTTGGTTTTGGAAGTTCTTGCATTTCTGCATCGCCTTCCTTCTGCTTCTTTCTTGAATTCTTCTCTCTTCGTCTTCTGGTCTTATGGTTTTGTTGCTGCAATATTCATTCTTCTTCGTCTGCTAGCATGGCTAGCGGTGGTTCTTCTTTTGTTTCTTGATTTGATTCTGGATGAATATTATCTCGGGATCCGGTTGTCTAACTCCCGTTATGTATTCGTCTCTGATCATGTCGTTTACCTTATTGGTAAGGTATCGCCAGTTTTCTTCCGTGAACACCGGGTAGGAATTCAACAGTCGTAGTTCTTTCTTGGTTATGACCTCCTGCAGTATTCCTTCTCTGCCGATAAGGTCGCAAAGATAGTGTGGAAGGTATGGTTTGGCTTTGGGTGGAACAAAAGGATATGGGTTATCATGGTGCGGGTAGGTTTTGTCCCGAATGGACGAAGCAATCTTTTTAAGGAATGCTTTTACGCTGCGTTTGTCTGGTAGTGGCAGACACTCGTCTGCGTCTTCTGCGTCGTTTCCGTCTGTCTGGTAGAGTGCATTTATACATGACTGACTGGCCCCATCCCAGGCGACGCGCGAGTATGGCCGCGTGCTCTTAGTTCTTTGCCACTGATTTCGCGGCCGCTCCCCTTCCGAGGTTCGAGCCCTCCCTCGAGTATGTATGTATATACAGGGTCTCCCAGCTATCTTGTCCACGCAAAATATCTCTGGAACAATAACAGCTATTGGAAAACGACTTTCAACGGTATCAATGTACGGCTGGGGCCCATGAATGTACATATTTGGAAACATTCTAAAACGAAAGCAAATGTGTTTTTTTAACACAAACTTATGTTTTTTTAATGGACACCCTATATTTTTTCTTCAGCAATCCATAGCATGATAAATCACATAAACAATGGCGTTGATTGCATCGCATTATTTTGCGACGAGAAGTTGACGCTTGAAATCCCGAAATGCGCTGCCAGCGCACGGCCTGAGGGTCAGGCGTGAACCCCATGCTGCCCGTAATCGCGATGTGATTGACACGCGTAATCGCACTTCCATACTTATCAAGAGGTCCGAAACGAATAATTCGGTCTGTTGCCATCAACTCTCATAAGCACATAATAGTTTCCCTCTTGTACGTTTTATGTGTCTACGTACACAATATGAACCAGTACCGATTGGTATACACCAGTCTTATTTATCCTGCACACGAAAAATAAGGTTTATGGAATGCCTTAAATGATCCATTGTGCCTTTCGCGCTCTCGTTCATCCAGGGCCTAGCTCTACCTAGACACGTGTCCAACGTAGTTCCCAGTACAGCCACAGTTACCACTTCGCCTTGTTTGTGATTTGCGACCCATGCAAACTCCTGTACTCCACCACCCTCCGAGCATCCCATTTTTTGTTGCTTTGGCGTGCAGTACACCGCTTGCCAGTGTAGTCGTGCATCAGAGTAATCTAGTGACGGCACGGAGGTAGTACACATTGTGAATAAACGTTGTGTTGTTGAACTTATACTCTTTTATGTACACACATGAATATATGGTAGAAATGCTGCTGATCTATGGAGAATGTATGTTGACGGGAAATACGTTATTAGATTGCTTGTTTGTTTATAGTACTGTTAGAGAACATTATGATTATTACGTTAATATGTCTGTTTTCTACCCTACTCTACATACCTGTACTGTACCCTGTTGTAGGCGGGCGAAATTCTGTTCAGGCAGAACGACTGTACAGAAGGTGATTCCCTGACAAGCCATCGCCTTCGCGCCGGATGTTTGGTCGTCTCACATCTCGTCTACGTGAAACGGGAAGCTTAAATCCAAGACCTAGACATCGTCCTAGAACACGCACAGATGAACGTGCAGACGTTGCTGTGCTCGCTACCGTAGCTGTGAATCCTCACATCAGCACGCGTCAAATTGAACGTGAAGTTGGTGTGTCGAAATCAAGTGCACAGCGTATTCTTCAACGTCATAAATTTCATCCTTACCATGTTCATTTACATCAGGATCTGCATGGAAATGACTTCAGCAACAGGGTAACATTTTGTCGGTGGGCTCAGCAAAAACTTCTGCCTAATCCAAATTTTTTCGCAGATGTTCTCTTTACCGACGAGGCATCATTCTCCAACAAAGGAATTGTCAATATGAAGAATATGCATTATTGGTCCGCAGACAATCCAAAATGGCTCCGTCAGGTAGAGCATCAACGTCCGTGGAAAGTGAATGTTTGGTGTGGGATTATTGGAGATACCATTATCGGACCTTTCTTTGTAATCGGCGTCCAAAATGGCAGACAGTACTCCAGATTTATACGACACAATCTTCCTGTTCTCTTGGACACCGTACCTCTGAACAGGAGAATGGTCATGTGCTATCAGCATGACGGATGCCCTGGACATAACGACTTATGAGCACGACGACTTCTGAATCGTAAGTTCCCTGGTAGGTGGATTGGACGTGGTGGCCCAGTTAGGTGGCCTGCCCGATCTCCGGACCTTACACCGCTAGATTTTTATCTTTGGGGAGCAGTGAAGGATGTTTTTTACCAACATGAACCAACAACAACAGAGGACATGAAGCAACGCATTATTGATGCTTGTACAGCCATCAAAGAGGAAACAGTAGCACGAAGTAGGGCATCCTTAATCCGCAGAGTGACGCGGTCGGCGGCTCTCTTCGCATCTTTGCTAGTTATGGTTTCGTTCCGTAAATGAATATGGAGTCTGAAGAGCGGGAAAATAACGTACAATGTCAGTTTGATCCGTCTGCTCCCAGGCCGTCCGCGATGGAAGTTCACAATTGACTGCAGGACGAACTCCATTTACCGGAAGCTGTTGTTCTCGGTTTACAGTTAGACGTTTTTGTTCATTCTCTGTTTATTAAGTTGTGTTCCCCGGACTTGTGTGATGCCCTAGTCAATGTAAATAACGGCGTTCGGAAGTTTAAACACTTCGACGGCACCGTTAGCAATGTTAACGTCACGAACGCCAGTTACGGACTTAGGACGGTCCGTGTCTTTAACCTCCCGTTTGAGGTTCGCAACGACACGGTGTCTCGCGCCATACGGTGAGGTGCTTTCGATAGAGAAGGAACGCTGGTCATCTGCGTACATTTATCGGGTCGAGAATGGGATCCGCAGCGTCCGGATGGTTGTCAGGAAACACGTCCCGTCCATTGTGTACGTCAACGGTCACCGGGCGTTCGTTTCGTACAGCGGGCAGCCGCAGACCTTCTCGCTCTGTGGCGGCACGGGACACTTCCGGCAGCACTGTCCACGACGCCGGCGCCCCGCGCAGCTGCCGGCGGCCGGGGTCGACGGCGACGCTTCTTACGCGGCGGTGGCGCTGGGCGGCCCACGCCTGCCCGCCCGCCGAGCCGCGGACGACGGCACGGGATCCGAACCCTTCTCAATGGAAACCGACTCGGCCCCTTCTCCGGACGCTCCTCCACAGGACGTGTCGTTGCTACCTCCAGCGGACACCGCAGTACCTGCTCCTCCCGGGACGGAAGATCGGGATGCGTCGTCGCCCGCCGACGCGGCGTCCGTCGCTCCGCCGGCGGCTGCCTCGCTGCTGCCGATGCCGCCGCGCTCCCCGTCGCCGCTGAAGTTGAACACCAGATAGAAGATGTTATTGTGGAGCACGTAATGGCGCCGGGATCCGAACCCGTTCCCTCCTTAGCTGAAGTTGAACACTGGCGAGAAGATTTTGCTGTGGAACATAAAAAAGCGCCGGGATTCGAACCCGCTACCTCCTCTGCTGGCATTGAACACCGGCGAGTAGATGTTGCTGTGGAGCGTGAAATGATGCCGGGATCCGAACCCGCTACCTCTTCTGTTGAAGTGACACCCTTTGTTCGTCCGTCCGTCACCATACGGAGTAGCCCCGTCGTCCCGCAAGAACCGCTGCCCCGGCGTGACAGCTCACGTGGTTCTTCGCGTGATTCCTCGTACGACAGTTCACGCGGTCCTTCGTACGGTAACTCGCGGGAATCGCGGGACTCTTCGTCTCACGGGCGCAGTAGGTATGCCCAGTTCCGCCAGCACCGTGGTCTGTCGGGTAGATCGAGGTACTCGGAAAAAAGGGGTCCCAGGGACGTCGTCCGTCCACAAGCTGACAATGACCAGTGGCTGAAGGGGGAAAGAGTTCGACAGCTGCAAGAGAGTCCTTCCTGATGGACGTCGACACCTCCAGTGACGCGACCGCCGCTGTGAAGAGGAAGGCGGAAGACGACCACTCGCAGCGCCTGCGAGCGGCCAGGAGAAGCCGTTTGTGTGGGCGGACGAGGTGGAGCCCGGCGACGGGACTTGAGTGTCTGTTTCGACCGGCTCCTCTGGTGGGGAGACGTGTCACTTCTGACTTGTCTCTCCTGACCTGTGGCTATGTTTACCGGACTTGCTTTTGGATAATGGATAATCAACCTTTGATTCCGTGTGTTTCATCTCCTTTCTGTCAGTTTTGTGTTTCCTTTAGCTTTTTGTCATGGTTCGAAAATAGGGAACTGTTATTTCGTGTTTGTGCGTCCCACTCCTCTGTGTGTTAGGCCTTACCTCTATTCTTTGGTTACTTTTATTTATATTTTCGTTTTATTTGTACATGAAATTTGATGTGAACCCCCATTTATACCCTGTTGCATAGGTCGGAATGGCGGTCGTCTCTTATAATACACGGAATGAACGTTGTCTTCCGTGTCCTTTTATATCAACTTCTTTTCTATTTTCTGTTTCCTTTCTTTGAGTTTTTGCCTTCGGGAAGTGACGATTTTGTTGTGTTTCCATTTTCTTAATCTCACTTTTGGGGGTTTCAGAAACGTCGTTTCGTTGGTATTATATTCTTGTTTTCTTCCTTCCTTTGCTGCTTTTGCGTGCTCGCCAGTCCTCTTGTCCACGTTTATTTGTGTTTTGTTCTTTCTTTTTCGAATAGCACAATGTTTTTGGTTGACTCGCGGCTTGAAGTCTTACCGCTATGGTTTTCTCTTTCGTTTGGTCTTTAAAAATAAAAAATAAAAAAAACGTCCACCGGCAAAAATTTATTTCTAAAAAAAAAAAAAAATAAATAAATAAAAAATAATAAAAAAAAAGTTGCCTTCAAAGTCAAGCCTACTTCCATTGCAACGTGACAATATTACATGTGAGATATCATATTTTGATAGTAAAGCCATCCAGACGTTTCCGCATAATAAACATAAAATTGATGTATAAGTACGTACACACCCAAAACCAAGAGTTAACTCATACATTAAAAAAAAAAAAAAAAAAAAAAAAAAAAACCTTGTAAATTCTACTTCTTTCTTATGTAAACTGTTCTTATAATTTCTGGTAAATTATGTCTGTGTATCAATAGCAGAGCACTCTGCCTGAGAGGCAGTCAGTGCTGCGTGTATGTTGAGTTCGTAATAAACCTGCTTTCAGTATAAGTGCTGTGTTCAGATGCCTTCGAAGTCAAGCCTGCTTCCATTTCAACGCGACATTGTTTGGTGGAGGACCGGGTACCCTGTGCAACAGCTGCGTCACCGTGGCTCCGATTAGGCAACGTAGAAGCCGTCGCTTACACGGAATAGAACCAGAATACAAGGGATATACCGAGTAAATCCTTCCGAAAGTCCGTATCATCAGAAAAACCATGGACACGAAATCAACAGTAGGCAAGCTGCACATCAGACACCCGTCGGTGTTCTCTGGAGACGCTGGACAGGATCCCAATAAATGGCTAAAAGGATTCGACCGAGTCGCCAAGTACAACAGGTGGAATCATACAATGTGTTTGCCCAACGTTTATTTCTACCTGGACCGAACAGCCCAGAAATGGTTCGAAAACAACGAAGACAAACTGAATGACTGAGAAGCGTTCCAGGCGGAACTTAAGAAGACGTTTGGAGACAAATCCGCTAGGCGGAAGAACAACTGAAGAACCGGGCTCAACGACATGGTGAGCCGACACAGTCTTACATACAGAATATTTTGGCCCTGTGTAACACTGTCAATCCGAACATGACCGAGGCCGACAAAATCACGCATCTGATGAAGGGTATAGCAGAACACATGTACCAAGCCCTTCTGATAAAAGACGTCGCTACGACAGAAGAGTTCATCAAGTGGTGCCAACGTATTGAAGAGGTGCAACAAAGGAGAGTTGGACGCAAGAAGTACGACCGACTCCCCAATGTAGTCCCTATGGCCGTTGTGGAAGACCAGCATGACTGCTTCTCTCATACGACAAATCGTGAGAGAAGAATTACAACTGTGCACGGCAACCGGGACTGTTAGACCGAGCGAGCATCAGATTATGGCCATGGATGCAAGCCATGTAAGTCACGAGGGAGCCGACGGCGCTGAGCAAGAGGTATTTCAGACATTAGCTCCTGTCTCCCCCGCCTATCGCACCCGACGTGAAGAATGGCGTCGCTCTGCTATGACTTACGCTGCAGCCGCCAAACGGCAGCCTATGAACCGGCCGACGCGGCCACAACCTACTCCCCCAGCAACAATCACGCCCCGCAGAAGAACAGACGTCTGGAGAACAGAAGACAACACACCACTGAGTTTCTACTGTGGGCGCCCTGGACATGTCGTACGCTACTGCAGAGAGAGAAGGCGAGTATTCGATGATTATTTTGCCGCAAGACGTCAGCCATCAGAGCAGTTCTACCCCAGGCAATCACCTGCTGATGAGTTCAGTCGACCTATGGGAAGAAGCCCATCGCCCTACCCTAGACGAGGTCGCTCCCCGACGCGCCGCAGCCGTTCACCGTCGCCGTACAGAGGTACCAGCCGCTCCCCTAGCCGCCGCGCCCAGGAAAACTAAGCGAGGCGACCATCTACGGAGGTGAGGCAGCCGCAGATGAAAATCCTCCATGGACGACAGTCGCTAAGATGTCGGGGAATCTCATCGACATCATAATCGACGGCCAACCTGTCCGTGCACTTGTTGATTCAGTAGCGTCTTTTTCTGTATTGTCGGATAATTACCGCCGCTAATAGGGTTTCAGACACTCTTATTAATTAATTAGTTATTATTTAGATTATTATTTTGGTCCAAAATGTTTGCAAAAACTTATAAAACTACAAATCTAAAGTGGGCCGTAAAACACGTCAGTGCGATTTTTCTATTACAGAGGGCGTTTAACCCCCTAACCGGACGCTCTGAGCCACGGCGCCCAACACCACTCAGCTAACACAGCGTTGCAGCCAAAGCGACTTCACGGACTGTCTTAAAGCACGTCTCCCTCCACACCATATACTTTGATTCTGCCTACATTGGAACAGCACCTAGTAAGTAGGAGGTCCCGGGTTCGAATCCCGGCCACTCCATATATTTTAATTCAATGCCTCTCCTTATGTTTAATACAGATACATATGCCCGAAATAGGCAACCCGCGCCATCAGCGGGCCTAAACATTCTAATGTTAATTTGCGTAAAATAAATGTTCAGTTGCTACTATTGTAATACATGTTTTCCCGTCCTTTTGTTTACTTATTCACTGCAACATCTTTGGTCAATTAAAAAAAAAATGAGCGGCAGTCCCACTGCTGTTATTCAGTCAGCGCCAGCGAACAGTCTCTGGCTACTCAAAAGCTGACAGCCGCCACTTTTCTGTTGCTAGAACTTTGGCAGTCACGATTTAAGTACTACAGCGTCTGTTCTTTCGGAAATGACCGAGAGAACAGACGTCGCTATATCTACTGCAGCCGTTCTTAACCCTTTATTTGGCACTGTTTCTCTCAAGAAACATCACAAACATTTAGGATCTCCAATAAAGTGATGTTTCGTTGTCTTTTGCGAAAGGTTTATCAATAAACTGAATCTTTAGTGAACATGCCTTGCATAAGTTACCGAGGTATATGTCTGTTTCAAATTTGTGACGAAGTTTTTTTTGTTCAAATCAAATGTTTGTACCGCTTATGGGACTTAACTTCGGGGTCATCAGTCCCTAAACTTACAAACTAGTTATGAACTAGCTATGACTAAAGACGGCACAAATATCCATGCCCGAGGGGGGATTCGAACCCCTACCGTAGTGGCCGTGCAGACCGTGACTGGAGCGCCTCAGTCCCCTCGGCGGTCAATTAAAGCTAACGGTGCAATGTAGACGGAGTATCTCGCGGAAAGAACGCAACCACCAATGTGACGCGCCAATTGCAGTGTTAAGTAAGAGACGTGAAAGCACGCTGGGCGCCTTCCTCCAGCGTATTTGGGGCGGACGAATAGGAAGCGTCCGAGGCGACTGCTGGCGCCTGGTGGGCCAGCGAAATCGTGTGTCCTTGCGTCACCGCGACCTCGCCTCACCTCGCGGCACTCGGCCAGCGGTCCGTCGCTCATTGCACCTTAATTGCTGCTCATTTCCAGAGAAATCAACACTCGCAGTCACCGTTCGGAGAAACTAATCACTGACCTGTAAAATAATGTTGGCCTTTCAGTCGCTTCCAGTTCCACATATGGATGAAATGTTGAAAAATTATAGGGCTAGGACACCCTAAAACGAGAATGACATCTCTGAACTGCTGCGACCTGTTCGCAGTAACGAGACGTGACACTGCCGCTGCTCGGGTCGCATTCCATTGACGAAACCGTCTGTACGTGAGCGGCAGTCCCACTGCTGTTATTCAGATAGTGCCAATGAACAAACCCTGGCTATTCAAAAGCTGACAGCCACCGCTTTTCTGTTGCTAGGACTTTGTCAGTCGCGATTTAAGAACTGCAGCGTCTGTTCCTTCGGAAATGTCTGAGAGAACAGACGTCGCTGTATCTACTGCAGCCGTTCCTAACCCTTTATTTGGCAATGTTTCTCTCAAGCAACATCAAAATTGCGCGTGGTTTTCTGAGACATGTTTCAAGTTTCATCCTTGTATGGGCAACAGTGTTTGAAACTAACATTTAAGCTCTGTGATAACCGTCGATTACAACGGAAAGTGATTAAACAGAATTAATTTTATTTCTATTGATGTTTAGAGATATATATTATGAAGAAAGGATACTTCAAAACACTAATAACTTTATTAAAAGAAAATCTTACAGTAAAGCTGATTTTCAAGCAGCTTATCAGCGATTGTGGAAAGACCAAAAATGTTAAAATGTTTGTAGAGCTCATGGGACTTAACTACGGGGTCATCAGTTCCTAAACTCACAAAATACTTATGAACTAGCTAATACTAAGGACGGCACAAATATCCATGCCCGAGGGGAGGATTCGAACCCCCGACCGTAGTGGCCGTACAGACCGTGACTAGCGCGCCGGAGAGCGCTCGGCCACCGCGGTCGGCTTTAATCTCTCTAATGAAGTGATGTTTCGTTGTATTTTGCGAAAAGTTTAGCAATAAACTGAATCTTTATCGAACACTCCAAGCGTAAGTTACCGAGGTATATGTTTGTTTCGAATTTTTGACGATGTTTTTTGTGATACACGGAAAACTGCTTATAAAAGGGAAAGAGGAAGTTTATTTATCATGGAAAATTGTTGACGAGTTCTTATATGTGAGACTGAAAATGGACTTATATTTATTGGGAAGACGAGGCTTGGTAGACCACTACAAAATGGGCAACAAGTTCAAAAGAAGAACGAAACAGCATCTTCTGTACCAGTCAGTGATGTACGGTATGACAGATACGACAATATATTGTCACTTGGCAGATTATAAGCCAAAAGGAATTTGCAAGTTTTGTCTCCTGGTATACTTAACTGTAAAATGTGGAAATAATCATGGGATTGTTCTGAACTTGTTTTCCCACGTTTCACATGAAATAGTCCAAAATACAATAATTTATACAGTCATAAGAACAACACTGTAGTATTGATACTGTACCACCATGCGATGTTTTTGGGCAATGTTACTTACAAACAATGAACTATATTTCGAAAAACTCGTATAAATCTGTTCACATGGCCCTACATATTTAAGTAACACAATACTTTTTCTTCTCGTGATTTCTGTGTGTGCCAAATAAAGGATTAATAAAGATTTTGGCTGGGGGTTTGAAGTCTCAGATTCTAGTACGTGTTGTAATTATACAACATGATATATGAAAATTTGTATGGGACCGGCATTCGTATCCAGAAGCTCCTGCTTACTACGCATTTCCTCTAAAACATCGCGCCAACTCAAGCACACGGGTTTGACACACCTGCACCGACTACTCAAGCACGAACTACGCCCGACCCAAATTTCATATGACCATATTAACCCTTTCAGTCCCACATTATGAAATCAGCTTTGGAAAAATTAAAATTCAGTGCTTTCTGTATTAATACAGTTTAGTAAACATCAAAATATGTGTTGTAAAATTTTGGTCGAACTATTGATTTTTTATATCATGTATTTCATGCACAATGTATCGAGGCATTTTATTACTTAGACGTTAGTTTGTTGACAGTTAACACTTGCACATCAATAATGCTAGCATTATTTTCGCCACAGCACCAAAGACAAGTCGCGACTGGAATAAAATAAAAGGAATCACACTTACGCTCACACTCTCAGCCACGTACCGACTGCAACGCAACACAACCCACAAGATGAACAGATTAATGCCTCAGATGCGGCTACACGCCGTACCAAACGGCAAAATGTCGTACTAGAAGCATGTTGTTCATCAACCAAAATGTAACTTTAAGGATTGATGAACAAAATACGGTATAAATCAATTTTTAATACGTTTTCGTCCAGGAACAACAAAAGGGGAATGAAAGGGGTAAGAGCAAATGAAGTCTCATATAGCGACGTCTGTTCTTTCGAACATGACCGCAAGAACACACGTGGCAGTTCTTAATTTGTAAGTCTCAAAATTTTCAAGTGTTTGTTAAGCTTAAGGGACTTAACTGCGGGGTCATCAGTCCCTAAACGTACAAACTACTTATGAACTACCTTATACTAAAGACATCCATGCCCGAGGGGGATTCGAAATCCCGACGGGGAACTTGTAAGTCTTCATGTCGAGGACTGACGCACATTTCAGTGCGGATGTACACAAGAACTGGACCCGGTTAGCCATGTGGTCTAATGCACTGCTTTTCGAGACGGAGAGACGTAAAGGCCCTGGTTCGAATCCGCCCGGCGGATTAACGAAATGGGCCGGAGTGCCGGTCAACCTGGATGTGGCGGTTTTCCACATCCCCCTAGGTGAATACTGGGCTGTTCCACATGTCCCGCCTCAGTACACGATTCGCAAATATTTCGTAACACCTTACACTTTCACACAGGCATTTGGGGTACAGTTTCCTCCAGGGATGCATGGGGTGGCGACAGGAAGGGCATCCGGCCACCCCGTAAATATTAACACGCCAAATCCGAATTAACAAAGCCGACCCTGCATGTGCGGGAACACGGCGAAAGGCAAAAATGTACACAATATCAGGGCTCCTGGCGGAAATACGGGTCTAGCTCTGAAAATACTAAATTTTACTCAAGTTCTGTAAATTAAGATACACTTCTCCTCAAATAGCGAAAGAATTACTCAAGAAAAGTATCACTGATAAACCAAGACTGCTTGATCACAAAGAAAGTAAAGTTCTAACAGCATGCCATCTGCTCAGCATGATTCGACGATATACTCACTTCGGCGCGGTCGCAACAAGACTGGAGCCTTAGACCACGCTCAAAGCCTTCCCCTCCATGCACCGGATGTAGAGCGCGCTCAAAGCGATGCAGAGTGCTTTCAGAGCCTACTGTCTACCAACCCTCGCTACCTGAAGAAGATGATACCCTCCACTAGAGTTCCAGAGAGGTCTCCTTTGTCACCTCTTTCATCCATGATCATGTTGGTACTACACTAAGAACAGGCCACCTCGTCATCTTGCCAAGTAAGCTTGTTTCTGGCCACCCAGCAGACGGCAGTGCAGACGACATACGAAGCCATGCATTCTTAACGAGGCCTAAAGCGCGACGCGCGGCTGTAAGCCATTGGGTGGCAGTCAGTCAATATTAAAAGCAAACGTCCACATTCATACGAACACACCAGTTCAATCATACAGGTGGAAACATATATATATATACATGGAACATTGATCATTAATATGGGAATAAAATAATTGACATACAAATAAACAATATTAATGATGGAGAAACACTTTAGAGTAATGAATGACACAAAATGGAACACGACCACACATTCAGTGGACGTGTTTCAACTTTTCTGGCGCCATTCAGTCGTCCATTCATTTCGCTGAATACACCTAATCTGTGCCGGCCGCGATGGCCGCGGGGACTGAGGCGCTTCAGTCACGGTCTGCACGACCACTACGGTCGGGGGTTCGAATCCCCCCTCGGGCATGGATATTTGTGCCGTCCTTAGTTGTAAGTAGTTCATAAGTAGTTTGTAAGTTTAGGGACTGATGACCCCGTAGTTAAGTCCCTTAAGCTTAACAAAATAAAAAAAAAAAAAAAAAAATAAATAAATAAAAATAAAAAAACCTAATCTGTTTCGAGATTTACCAACAGTGTGCGTTCCAAGACATATATTTGTCTAAGGCGAGCCCTAAATATTTTGTTCGATCTTTAGCAACTACTTTAGGATCACTGACTTTGATCATTGAGTGTCTTACGTTTTGTTTGTGGTATGCCCCGATACCAGAGCCATGCAGCGCGCCACATTTACCCGCCCGAGCTCGCCTGCGTCCGGCCGCTGCGCTCTGCTGCCCGCACCAAGGGTAGTCTAGTGGAGCCCCATTGCACCGATGTACACAGCGAGCGAACTGCGGTGCGCCGTCGAGTCCCGACACTTGCCGGGCGAGCGGGTACCCGTCGGGCCCGTGCAACAGCGCTACACAAGGCGCTGCGAGCGGGGGGATGCAGACAGTTCTGAGCAACACGTTGGAATACTCACAGCGTAGGCTTCACGCACCTTTTATGTTACCTACATTGCAATTTATAAGTTATCGTTCGTTACGTCTGAAATAAATAGCGAACAGGACAGATCGTACCAACGTCCAGGGAGTAGACGATCCGAGGAAGAAACAAAAGACGTTTCCAGGAAACTCGCGGAGAGAATCTACAAGCGTTTAAAGATATCTGGAGACAGCATTGTATGGGAGCGTTTTATGTTGATTGTAGGTAATGAAAATAAGCGCAATATTCCAGGGCCAGCAAAATCTTTTGTGCTGGAGAAATAAGTAAGAATGTGTACACTAGATTTGCTGCCCTTCAGCACAGTTGCGGGAGAAGGATTTCAAGAACTCGCACAGGCAATGACACAGATAGGAGCACAGTACCCCACTGCAAGTGCCAAAGTCGTTCTTCCTCATCCTTCAACAGTTTCTAGAAACGTAATAAGAATAGTAGACGAATACCGTGTTCGCAAACTACTGGATTTTTAAAGATTTCCTGTTTACTTTGGCAGAATTTTAGCCAGATAATTAGTTGCACCTTGAACAAAATTAAATATCACATCATCGTAGGGCATATAATTTTTTGTCATATACATGAAATACGTAGATTTACTAGCAACAAGGAACTGAAGAGATTTAAGGACCAATCTTTTTCTTTATGTTAGAGCCATCACATAGTTTAATATGAAGTCAAAGTGAAACACTGTATAAGTAAATACTGAACCAAGTATAAAACTACCTACAAATTTGCTGGAGCCGGCTAACGCGAAGCCAACGATTTTCAACATGTTTAATATTTCCGGCGCGAGCCGATTCGGCTACCGTTTTGCTTCTGCACCACAAAATTGGACGTTCTGCTTTTACCAGGCGCATTACTGCGCACGTCTATTTTTTTTTTCCTCGCAACTGATAGTACACTGACAATTCAGTCAGTGAGGAAAAATCGCAAGTGTTTCAAGGTATGTTCAAATGTTTGTATAGTCTATGGTCTTAACTACGGGGTCATCAGTCCCTAAACTTACAAACTACTTATGAACTACTTACAACTAAGGACGGCACAAATATCCATGCCCGAGGGGGGATTCGAACCCCCGACCGTAGTGGCCGTGCAGACCGTGTCTGGAGCGCCTTAGTCCCCTCGGCCACCGCGGCCGGCGTTTCAAGATACATGAAAGACTGTCCAGCGACTGCGACCTTAAATGTCACCTGTCGAATAGTGGTGACTCCCTCGGCGTTTCAGCTATCACCAGCCAAAGGGTAAAGGGGGAAATATAAAATAAAAGAAAACAACAACAATGGTCCACACGCCTGTATCGATGAACAGTAATTAGTTTACTTCCCTTGGAGTGGTTAAGGGTTAGCTGTACCTCCCAACATTCTACCAGTTAATCGTTTCTAATGACCTCGATTGCAAATGAACGTTTATTCTTATTTTTAATTTACTTATTTTTTCTTAGCAGCAAGGAAACATCAAGCAATTTAGCGAAATGTCCCCAGAAACGCTGTTCGAACACGCGCTGAATGCGTATACTTGCTATCGCAGCACTGATGCTGCTCATTAACTCGCAATTACTCATGATTTGAGACAGCTCTATTACACTCGCGTTTATGTGTGTTCTAAAATGCATCGGTTAGTAAGTTGCCCGCTATCTATCTTTTTCAATACATGATTTGGAAATGAAATGTTGAATGCTTTGTTAGAAAGCTAAGTTGCTGTACTATCAGATGTCCAAAAATCAGATTTTTTAACCTCATAGTTTCTTCAGAATCGAGTGAAAAGCATTGTGAAACTAAAAACTCACGCGGAATGAAAAGCAGGCATGTTATTTTTTCCAAGAAAAGTAAAGCTTTTAAGGAAAAACTAAGTTAATAAACCGATGTGGGATGGTCGTTTGTAACGTGAACAGTTTTTACAGTGTGAAAATCAGAACAGTGTATTTCCCGGTAAGAGTGTAGCGGCTGGCGGGCGCGTGCCGTGACAGAGCGGCACGGGCGGCCGGGCGGACCGGGGCTCGTCGGGTAGTCGGGTACCCGCGCTACCCGCCGCCGTCCGGTGGGACTCGTGCCGGCAGGCCGGGCAGCGCGTGGCCAGGCTACGAGCCCGGGCGAGCAGCGCAGGCCCGCTGCACGCCTCTGCCCAATAGTGTAGAGGCTCGAAAAATATTAGTTGAGTTTTCTGGGATTTATGTTTACGTTTCAATTTTTGTAAGCAAGGTTTTAGTTCATGCATATAGTCTTCCATTTCGTTGTTTAGTTCTGTAGTTGTTAATGAATGTTACACATATTCCGTGACTTACACACATACTGCCAGCCTGCGTGCCATTTTCTGGGGCCGGCCGCGGTGGCCGAGGGGACTGAGGCGCTCCAGTCACGGTCTGCACGGCCACTACGGTCGGGGGTTCGAATCCCCCCTCGGGCATGGATATTTGTGCCGTCCTTAGTATAAGGTAGTTCATAAGTAGTTTCTAAGTTTAGGGACTGATGACCCCGTAGTTAAGTCCCATAAGTTATACAAACAAACATCTTCTGGGTTGCAAACGTTTTGCTGTATTCACAGTATGTAAGGAGGGGGGAACCTGGGGATAATTGATTATTGTGTAACTCCAGATTCTGGTTGAAAGCTTTCGAATGCTACATAGTTTATATATATAAAGCAGTGTCCATCATATACTATATGTAGGATTAGCGTAATGAATCGCGGTGTAAAGCTACTTCTGTAATGTTTACAATACTCTCCTATGTGGAACAGTGAGAAAATCATGCAATAGTAGTGAAACAAACTTTCGATTACCAGTTAATAGTTTTCATTCTCCCTCCATACCCAGATGCTCGTTCAAGTGCGAAAATGTGCTGTACTGCTGTAATAAACGGTCTGAAACTTAAGAAGATCCCAAGAGACGAAATCGCCCTCAAGAGCGAAGAGTAGTCAAACAAACCATTGTTTCCAGTTAATTGCGGAAATTTTGGCGTTCAGAAACAATAGATGGAATCAGTCTTAGTTGTATTACCTGAGAACGAAAGTCGTTTATGTATTAGTCCCACTTTGGAATCAGCGCAGGCAGATAAATGTCACCTTGCTGATCCAATACGCAATCTGGGAATGGATGAATACGTAAATTTAACTGCAGGAATAGAGGCTATCAGTTTAAAGTGCAATGATAAGTTACTTTTCCGAACAAATTAAGAAACTTTTTTCGACGCGTTTTTAGTTAGAAAAGCATGAACAGGTATGTTGAAATTCCACACCTCTACTCACATATTTTAACGAAATTTGGTTTCAACTTACGTTGACGCCAGTCAAAACCACGCATATCCTTTACTTGTTTCGTCTTTTGGACCACAGCTTATTCAGAGTGGCTTTTGTACGCGCATCGCTTTAATTCCATTATACTTTGTGTTATAAAACAGATATCCAATTGTTCAATTGTTTGTAATTCTGTCGGACCAAACTGCGTGGTCATCAGTCCGTAGCTTACAAACTACTTAAACCTAGATAAACTAACCTAAGGACAAACACACACACACCCATGCCCCATGGAGGACTCGAATCTCCACGGCGAGCAACCGCGCACTCTGCAGCGAGACGCTTTATACCGCTCGGCTACTTCACCGCGGCAACAGATATCCAAGAGATGTTAACTCCTGGAGTAGGACAGTATGAAAACGATGGACAAATGTGTGAAAACTTTCGTTTGGGACCTGCTTTGTGGGGCGATGGGTTCAAATTAGCTTTGACTGAGGCATGTTGTAGTGTCAGCATCTGTGATAGAGAGGATTTGTGGCTGTTGTAACGAGCGATGTCCAACACGGAAATACAGCTTAATACGACCGAGCAGGTTATGAACATGCTCTAGCGCATCTCTACGACTCGTACAGCGGAAGAGGTCGCCCCGACATTGCTACCTGTAACAAGCGGATCAATACACAGGCGAGGCGGTGTCTGACATTACATCGGCTGCAGCCAGTCGGCAACAACAGCAACACTGTGCCACGAGTGCGCGGCGTTCTATAATTACTCAATACTGCTGGCATTGTTATAATGGCTGATACACGGCCGGTAATAAATTTAGTTCACTCTCTGAGAGTTTTCCAGTTCACTTAAGATTTATTATTGAAATTGTTGTGCTCTCATCGCTTTTGGTTGTTTCATACACGTCCCGGGCGTGTTGTCAGTAAAGGTATTGGTGCAGGATCCGATGTCTGCTAAAACAACTATTCAGATTGATAATAGAAGTTTTACTGACTGAATTTTATGATATTTAACTTTAGAACATATGTCTGTTTCTTCTCTCTTCTTGCTTCTCGTGGCGTCGTCCGTATGATGCTAGCTGCGCTGAGACCCAGTTACTGCTAAGTTCGTAGCCGCGTTCTGACTTAGTATTGTCCTAGTTTTGTCGGCGTAGCTGCGTAGTAACTGTCCGAGTTCTCACTAGTAACTGTCGTATTCCCGAATAGTAAATGACGGTCGTCCAGACGTATGTCGGCCTAGATATGGCCGCTTATAGAGGGCGCGCATCTTCGGTTACTCCCTCCAGGATGCGCGGCGCCTGCTTGCGATTGGCTTTCGGTAGATCGCTGCCTTCTCCTCGATCGTTCTCTTACGTCTGACGTGTGTCGCTGACTTTACGCCACAACAGAAATGGTGCATATGGAGTACATGAAATGATTACATGTACAGATCAATACCTCAACCGGTACTGACATAGTGATGAGAATTTCATCACGCATATTGTAGCGTGTTCTTTGTGCCAACATACCTGAATATTTGAACCAGGTCTCATTTGACGATGAGAAACTGACCCAAGACTCAAGAATATTTTTTCAGTATCTACTAACTGACAAAGCACATAGGATGACCTAGAATATTTCACTTTTACACAGAAAATTGTGCAGGTGAAGATTCACTTCTTTTAAGAAAATATTCTGACACTATGACCTATTTTTTTCCATTTTCATACACTACAGGCACTACTGTCTGTAACTTTTATTTAGTCTTCTAATAACTTGAGGTCTGTTCTATCATGTTCAGGTTTATTTTTATTATTATTATATTATTATTCATGTATTTGCCCAGCAGGACAACACGAAGTACAATTAGCCAATTAGTTGGCCTTCCATTTGTTTCATCGTTTCAGCATGAAGTCTCCTTCTTTCATCAGATCACGGCGTTCCAGTCAGTTTTCTAATTCTCTGACCACCTTTCCTATCAAATATCTTTTGACTGAATATTTTTCTAGCTTTAACGTCTGCCTGAACTACTTTAAGATCTTCCTATCCTCCTTGACGTAATCGCAGCGATCCATGTTATTTGTCTCAATTTTGACATAGCTTCGGTTTCCGGAAATTTATCCTTTCTCACGATGTTTGTCCTCGATGAACTGCGAAACTACTTATTTGGTTACAATGATATTTTTCACAGTGGATGTGATTTTCCAAGCTTCCTAGGGTTTTTTAATTTGTGGACGGAGAAGTTAGTACTGCTTCTTCCCACAAGTCCCCTAAAACCTCCACATCCATGCGGATGCTGTTGCGTAGCAGTGTGAGTTTGTACTGCCCTACAGTACGCACGAGGTGCCGTAGTTGCTGTCCAAGTCTTTATGGAAAGCAAAGAGTTCTGACTAACCTGTTGTCTTCTATACTTGTCTCCCCAGCGCAGAAGTTCCCATGTATGCTGCCCGTAGTTCATGTTGAGACCTCGACTGTTATCACAATTATACAAAACTTAACTCAGTACCAGCACGGTCCGGCGCGTATAGAGGTCAGCTTGAGACCGAAACTGCGGCGCGTTGCGAGAGGGCACCAAAACATGGCCGTCGTGCGTCTTATGCAAAATCGCTCTTCTCTTGTTACAATACGAGAAGGCACCTTAAGCTTTTTAAACTGTCAAATCCTAGCCTGTCCTTGAGAGATATTTATCACAAATTCTCAGCTCTGAATAATTGATATTTAGTATATAATAAACAAAACTAATTTCAAAAGAAATTACTTGAGATGGAATGCAGCAGCCAATGCGAGGAGAGTACCAGTAACACAGGCGGGCTTTCCCATGGGAACCAGCACCTACTGTGCCATATGCTACTGCTCCCCACCCCACATTTCAACATATGCTGCACTTCTGTCCTTCTTCCGCGTTTAAGACACGTACGATGTGAGCAAAGTAACGGCCAGCGGCCAGAAATATGAAGTGGCCATCGGCCAGGAATATCACAATTTGCTCCAACTTAAAAGGTACGATAATTTTTATCTCATTATTATTTTATTGCAAATTAAATTTTTAATTAAGTTTGGATAAGTATGCACTAATTGGAGCTGTTCTTCAACTTGAAGTCTGGCCTAGCGCCAAAGAGCTCGGTTGGAGAGCGCAAGGTCATGAGTTCGAAACTCGCTGGGATCACGGTTCTTTCACTTTGAGATTTAACCTCGATTTCTCGTCTCAACGACGTGAGTAGTCGCTAGAAACGTCAGGTGATTCGGATTCGTTTTTAAACTGTACGTCCGCTTTTCCCGGTTGGATAACTGCTGTAGATTACGGAGACAAAGTCTGCGAAATGGCGTCCCATTCACTTACTAGCACCAGGCCACTGATCCACACGAGTCTACTATTATATTCTGTTTCAAACGTTTCCTTGTTGATACCGTTCCTGTATTTCATTTCATTCTAATTGTGCTGTGTATTATTTGCAACAAAATGCTACGAAAAGAAATTAACCTCCACATTGCGTTTAGCATAGTTTCATGCCGCAAACGTGTTGAAAGAACCAAGTATCTGTCACTGAAATACTCCTGAACCTCTGGACAGATTCTGATGAAATTAAATGTGTGTTTTTGGGCGGGTCTCTGGATTGTTTACATTCACAATTTGACCCCGTAGATGACACAGAAAAAAATTGAAATCTAAATTGGTTATTTTAGAAATTGAGGATTACATTCGTATTTTATGCGCTGCCATACCATTCATCCAAATGCAAAACTATTTTACACACTTTATCTTCAAAGCAAGGACGGAAGTGTCTACGTTTCGTACGCTGCATGGCGGGGCTACCTTGCTCCAGACTTCTACACCGTTGGTCGGAACACCATGATTAGTCGCAAATATGTATGTAATTTTTCATATACTGGGGATGAAGGCGATGAACAGAAACAGATTTGACAGAGAGCGGAGAGTTAACGATAGAGGGGCATGGATGTGTGGATAGAAGGGGTAGGTGGATAGGAGGAAGAGGAGTTTGTGGAGAAAGAGAGAGAGAGAGAGGGGGGGAATGGGGACAGACAAAAGGATGGGGGATTACACGGCGTAAAAATATTGGAATAAATAAATAGCCGAGTAACTTAGGGGTTTCAGCAAGCTAATAAGAGAAGCTTAAAAGAAAAACAAGTGGAAAGTAAGAAAGAGGTATAGAGATAAGGGAAGTGATGGTCAGACAGATTAGGGTAAGGAGTGTAGGATGTGGATCCAATTCCTGTTCGTATTTGGCAATTCCGAAGCACTGCTGGTTCGCTGAAATATATATGTGTATGTGAATGTGTTTATTCCACATCTCCTGCTAAACTAGAACCAGTCTTAGTACACATATTCCTCATTATCAGTTCACAATTGCTGTGGTGGAGAGAACCATCTATGGCAAATAGTTCAAGATTTATGAAGTCATAAAAATTAGAGTTACAAAAAACTGCCCTATCATGGACGCGTCAATACCGGGAATTTATTCATCCACTGTTTCTGAATGAGGGGACTTTCCTTTACGAAATTTTTTTCATGAGAACCTCAGCAAAATGATGAAAGGAAATAAGTTTATCGTTTGCTACTTTTCCGATGCTGATGCAGTAAAACTACGGTATTCGGCATGATTTTGCAATTCATTACTCCTACATTCGAACTATACATCCGCGGTATTTTGCAGACAGTATGCACACATACCACGGAATGTACCTTCGACATCATGTCGTAGTACCATACATAGTTCAGGAGATAGGCATCAAAAAGAATAAAATACGTGAAAATTTGCTCCATCTCGCATGAGGGTGTAATTTACTACGTCTTTACTGCCCATTCGATTCGCAATACACTTCGCAAGCAGTTACGTAATATTTCACTCTACTAATCTGGAAAATTAAATTATTTTAGGACACGTAATTCAGGAGATGTGAAGCCATAAGTATTGAGTTGCATGAAAACGAAACTGACATGGATGGAGACTAGGATAAAGACGATGGACAGACAGGAGAGAAGTAGGAGGAACATAGGAAAGCAATAAAAAATCAAGGCGGGCAATGCTCGGAGCCAACGCTAATAATTTCGTGATAATGATATCCACTGCATTTTAATTAAGATATAAGGAAATCTTAAGACATTTTTTCAGCAATTTTATTTTGGCCAACCTTTACTAGAGTAAAAGCAAAAGATATGAATTAATTACGGAATTCTAAATACTGGTTACTACTACTGACATTTTTAAACTAGTGTTCATGTTAGCACCACTTTGCTGTAGAGAAAGCTACCAAATTTTGGTTATTATATAGCAGTTGCATTCTCTTCCGCGAGGTACTTCCGTTTGGCAAATAATGATGCATATCTCACACAGAAACGGATCGCGTGCCGCAACGCAGACATATTTTTCTAGACAGCCGGAGTGGTTCTGCTTCAGTGGGTGCATAAAATACCCAGTGAAAGCAACTGACCACCACCGATACACATCTCGGTGGCATTTCACAAGCAGCGTTGGTGCCTTTCGTTTTCTGCATGTAACACGGTCTCTTCCTTTGAACTTGTTTGCTAACTTTTTCGGGTAAGTGAAATATTTATTAAGCAACGTTTTTCTAAGTATTAGCAATGTATTTTTCTGAAAAGGGAAGTTCTTCCTTTCAATAGCAAATGAAACCGTGTCTCAGATTTGAAACACAAAAATGGCTTCAAAATGTTCAAGTGTTCGTAATCCTATGGGACCAAACTACGTTGGTCGTTAGTGCTTAGTGTTACAAACTACTTAAACTAAGTTAAACTAACCTAAGGACAACACACACACCCATGCCCGAGGGAGGATTCGAACCTCTGACGTGGGAGGCCTCGTCATCCGCAACGTGGCGTTCCAGACCACTCAGCTACTCTCGCGCGTCAGAACGGCTTCTTTATGGTAGATAATTACACTATGAAACTATAGTTTTTTTAACTTTCTATCCCTGAACGAAGGTGATAATATAAATTAGATTAAATTCTTGAAATTTTCAGAGCAGTTCTTAAAACCTAATTGTGACAAAAACACTTTTTCTGATTGATAGTTAACACAAAATGTGATTCGAGACTTTCCCGGTGTACAATATGCTTCTATCGTTCTCGGGTAAACTGCCGGATCCAGTGGTCTAGACTTCTATGCCATCAGCACCATTTGATGACAGTGGAAAAAATATCCCTTTCAGACTCAAGGTTGTAGTAGATGTGACAATATACAGAGGGACGTTTAAGATACAAAATACACACAGTAATTCATTACAAAAAAGAAATTTATTTTCAAAAATTTTGTACAAACACACAATTGTCTGTTTTGGACTTCACTACAAATTTTTATGATCTGCACTATCTTACAGTGACATGTCTTTGAAAGAAATGACAAAATAATATCACAGGATTATATAAAATCAACTGGCTGCCGGCATAATAACATCACAGCATAATATAAAATCAACTGGCTGTCAGATATGATAGCTTCACATGTCAAAACAAGGATATCAACACCTTGTCAACAAGTCTGTCTTACCATCATTGTAAGGCCGTCCGCAGACGGGTCGTTTCTCACTCGTCGTGGGCGCGACTCGCGTCTCGTCCGTCTTGTGCGAACCTCGCGATGCCGGCGACGGCCGTCCGCACACGAGTCTATTAGCATTCATCGCGGGCGCGATCGTCCTTCAGTCAGCTTGCGACTTCCAGCAGGGAGCTACAAAACGGTGTTGATTATTTCCTCCAACAATTACCCTGTAATAGACATTTCTAGTGATGAGGGGGACACTGTGAGGTTTTACTGGTACCGGCGCAAGAAAAGAAAGACACAAAGAGTGTTATGCGTGTATCCACACATAGAGCGGAATTGTCATCGTCGGTTGTTCGTTTGTACTAGAGAACTGCAAGAGACTGATACAAAATTTTTAGCATTCTACAGAATGTAAGTAACGTGAATTATGCCCGAAACTAGTCGCCAATAAAAAAAGTAAATAAACATTATCACTCCGGATGAGATATAAAAGAAGGTCTTTTCTTTAATATTGGCAAGCTGCAACACACGACATACTGAAAATATGTATTATGTACTTATTTATAAAAAAATTTATTAAAAGTACATTACAGTGATTGCATGTATTTCTCATGGGCTCTAAAGTGTTTTATACACTGGAAATACAGAAAAAATACACGGTAAAATACCTCCGTACGATCCGCTCGTCACGCTCGAACCTTACCGTGCATTGCAGGTCGCAAGAGACGAGCGCCGCTCGCAACGACTTCGAGACGATTACGACACGCGTTCAAAGCGACCCGTTGGCGGCCTCCCATTTACTTACGTGGCCAGTCGCATGGGGACGGAACCGCGTCGAAGACGAGTCGCAGCTACGAGTGCGAATCGATCCGTGTGCGGACGGCCTAAGTGAACTGGAAGTCTGCCGATTTTGCCGTCTGCTGGTGTCACCCATTGATGACACATGGAACTAAAATACGTTGCGCACGTTACCACAGTCCATCCACGATTGTGTGATGCAGGCCCAAACTTCCTAGCGTGAATCACAAAGAAACAACTCGAGCAAAATCAGAACCGCACAGCTGTGCGTGCAGGGCCTGAAATGGTTATTGTGGACTTTCGACGATTGGTTCCGGCATTAGACACGAGAACTATGGAAGCAGTAAAATGAAATGGCGGCGGGCTGATGGCCACGCGGTGTGAGGCGCCATGTCTCGGACGGCACGGCCGCTCGCTCCGCAAGTTCGAGTCCTCCATCGGGCGTTGGTGTGTATGTTGCCCTTAGTATAACTTAGAGTAAGTTTAGGGACCGATGACCTCAGCAGTCACGTCCCTCGGGAAAATAAATAAATAAAATATTGAAACGTCCTGGCTGATTAAATCTGTGTGTCCGAACGAAGATTCGAACAAAGGACTTTTGCCTTTCGCGGGCAAGCGATCTACCAACTGAGCTATTTGGGCACGCTTCGCGGTCGGTCGTCACAGCTTTACGTCCTCCAATGCCTCGCCTACTAAGTTCCAAACTTCACAGAAGTTCTCCTGCTAAACGTGCAAGAATAGCACTCCTGGAAGAAATGTAACAGAGTCTGAAAAGTGTGTTGTTGTAGCGTTGCCAACATCGTAAATGTAAATTTTTATTATTTAATTATTGTTTAATATTTCATATTGCATTATGTTATAGTATATTTACTTTTGGTTCGGTGCGCGCGGCCGTTCACCGTCTGAGGTTCGAGTCCTTCCTCGGCATGGGTGTATGTGTTGGGCTAGGGTTAGTTTAACTTAGTTTAAGTAATTTGTAAGCTAGGAACTAGTAACGAAGCAGTTAAGTCCTATAGAGTTACAAACATTTGAACTTTTTTTTTTTAATTGAGTGGAAGGGAAAAGAGGACTGAATGGTGGTCATTTGGTCTAGAATGATTTTGAAGTGACAGACTTATAATCAGACGAAGTATCAATATTTGCAGTGAATAATGGATTAGGGTAGAATTTTATAAGGGGTACTATTGTCCAGATTGAACGCTGAAACGCTTAATCAATCTTAAATTATTATTATTATCGAATTCTCAACAGAAGGAAGATGTTCAGCAAATAACGAGATCAATTTTTCTGTGAGATGATCTTGTTCTTCCAGTAGTCTTTCATTCTTACCGAAAAGGCTTGTTTACGCTCATCAGATCACTTTGTGGCTGCGCGGGTGTAGCCGAGCGGTCAACTGCAGCGCCGGGAACCTAATATCATGGAAATGAAACATCCCAATGTGCACTGGAGAGTGGTTTGGTGCACAGTGAATGCACCAATGCTGGACTCCGACGTACGATCGACTTGGTACGTGACGGTCAACAATAAACAGATGACTAGAGAGAGACTCCATAAGATTCATCTAACTGATTCGCCAATGTGCGTGAAATGCGACGTAGACACTGACGAGCCGGCGGAAGAGATCTGGTATTTTGTGCGCCAAATTCTGGCTCTCTTTTTTCGGGTGTCACCAGTTGCTGTCGATTCACGCATATTATTCTATCCGGACAATACCTACTGTTTGTTTGTTTATTTGTTTGTTTATTTATTAGCCTTTCAGCATGTTCACCACGCAATTGGCTTCGTCATATAGGGTTTTACATACACATTTTATCTTTTTTAGATTACAAATTGATCACATAATTTACACATTATTACAGTTTTTCTTTTACATAAATAATTATCTGTCATTATACATCTTAATTGCTATCAATCTATGAATTTAATTTAATTGTGCATATTCTCTAAGTTACTTTGGAGGTATTCTTCAACTGAGTAACTGCCCAAGGACAAAACACAATGCTGTAACATGGATAAGAGGCCACGCATTCCATTACTTGTTTGGAAGTGGTGTCATAGGGGTGATGTATTTCTGGAACTCCATCAACGAACGTCACTGTGCAGTTTTGAAAAATCCGAAGTACGGTAAATATTTTTCGAACTTCTTGAAGAGCATCTTTCACGATCCGCCCCGCAGCTGGATCATTGAGGGCAAGAGATGACAATTAACGGTAACTCCAAAACATTTCGAGAAGAAATGCTATGAATATTTGGCAGCAGAAATCGTGGAGTAAAACGTAGAATATACGGCCTTCAGGAATGGTCATTTCTTTTTCATAATTATTTTCTCCTATTAATTTTCTTTTTACAACAGAAGTCCGTCATAAGCATATGTTTTTTCTTAGTATTACAAACACAAAATAAAAGAAGTTAATAAATAAAAAAAGAAAAGAAATCCTCTTCAACCCAAAAGAAGTCCTAACTCCTGCAAAAAAAAAAAAAAAAAAAAAAAAAAAAAAAAAAAAAAAAAAAAAAATCAGCCTGGAGCGCAACGTTACGGATCGTGTGGCTTCCCGCGTCGGAGATTCGAATCCTCCCTCCGGCATGGATGTGTGTGTTGTCCTTAGTTTAAATAGTTTGTAAAACTAGGGACTAATGACCAACGTAGTTTAGTCCCACAGAATTACAAACACTTGAACATTCGACCACTTTGGTCTTTACTGTTCCTTTGGTTGCTCTGATATAACTTCCCATTTGGCTACTTTGGGTCTGAAGGTGTCTCTTTCGAGGATGTCGGCTGGACGTATGATTGCATCATTTAGGTCCTTCAGAATTTCATCTAGTCAAGGTGTGAGGTTACTTACATAATGTACTATTCTCTTCGTCAATCGATTTTCTGGTAGTCGGCTGAGATGACCAAAGAATTTCTTTCACTGTTTCCTAATACCAGTTTCGATGTTTCAAACCTTTCTGTTTTAAATGATTGTAGCCTATAACCAGCTTGGACATATCTTGCTCCTAGAATTTTCCTGATGATCTTCCTCTCTTCCTTTTTGATGTCTTCAAGGTGTTGTTTGCTCTTAGTACTTCACTTAAGTAGAGGATTTCTGGTTGTATGTCGGTATTGTAGTGTTGAAGTTTTGCCCATTTTGACATTTTTTGTACACGTTTTGCGTTAACCCCAATCCTTTTTTTTTCTTTTTTCTTTGGAGGCGATGTTTTCGGCAGACTTTTTCTATACTGTTCTTGCAAAAAATTGTCTAACAGCCGTTCACATTATAATTTTATTTAGACGACTAGTTTCGGTACATCAGTTGTACCATCTTCAGGCCCCTACATAGAGACAAAACATTAAACACACTCAGCCATACCATTGCATTGAAATTTAACAAAGAAGTTTATAATTGTTCTATCAGAGAAACATATCTTAAGTAAAAATAGATAAATCATGTAAAAGAAACAATTGCGTTGTACAATGGTGTCACTGTAATAGAATGTGTCCACTGGTAATGAAAATAAAGTCCTGTACATTAATATCGAAACTAGGGTTTATTATTGTCACTCTAAAAATGGGAACTACGGTGATCTTCAAAAACATGAAATACTCGACCTCTGTAGAGCAGTAAGAGCATTCAATGTATTTTAATAGCATAAAACTACCATAACAGCATACTGGACCCTGTAGATGTGAGACACTCACATATAATGAAAATGGGTAGATGGGTCAATGCAAAACCAAGTACAGCCTTTTAATTAAATTAAAACACTATCCTTCAGTATAGTAAAATCCATTCATTGTAAGCATTGACTGAAATAAAACTACTAATCTACAAACATTTTGGAATTAAACAAAACTCATGTCTTGTTATATACTAAAGCGCAGGGCTGGAGTAGGCAGAGGTTGAAACTAAACTAGGAACAACAGTAACATCAACACCTAACTTCTTACATATCGCAATCTGTATGTTGCAGATGTTAATGAAATTTCATATGGAATCTATCTACATATGAAAACATCAAAAATAATGTAGTAGAAGCTCATCATAATACACATTAAGGATTTTTTTGTTCTATTTTATGGTAAAATTGGAGGGGTAGGGGTAAAACTAGTGGACAAATGTGTGTCGTAATGGAAATTAAACCATCTCACCATAAATTAAAATCAAACTGATCCAACCCTAGTTGTGATAAACACTGATGAAAAATAAACTACGGATCTAACAATATACAACATCTACAAACCAAGTAATGTTAAAGTCCTGTTGAACATCAAAGAGTGGGACAGGGGTAGATAGGGTTAAGGACCTGGCGGGGAACAAGCATAACCATACAAATCCAACTCTCCATGTATTAAAAGCTGGATGTTATTAATATTAATAAAAACAAAAAATGAAATCTAACTCTATACCGTCACATTAGAACCAAGTAAAGTTAATCTCTGTTGTAAAACAAAGTTGAAAGGAAAGTGATTAAGAGGGTTGTGTGGAGGGGGCAATAAGAATTGGGTACAATGGGGAGAGATCATGAGTTAAAACATTAAAGCTATTAGGGTGGCAGGGGTTGAGTGGGTGGTGGCGTGGTTGGTATGGGGTCATGGCGGTACGAGGATAGGGGGCTGGTTGTAAGGGTGGGAGTGGGGGTGGGGATGTGGATGGGAGTCAAAGGTGGGAATGAGTGGGTGAGGGTATAGGTGATGGGGTGGGGGGTTGGTTTTGAAGGGCAGGAGACTAGGTAAGAAACAACGTTCTCATTATCCCGTAAAATACTGTGGAAAATGTTTAAAAGGTGGGGTGGGGCCACAATGGAAGACCAGTATTTAATCTCCTCAGGAACCATGTCATTTTTTGCTAGAACTGAACTGACCAGCCGACGTCCCACTTTTATCCACAAGAATGGATACACATAAACTTTTTCAATACTTGTCAGTTCGATGAATGGGACACTGTTAATTTTTACCACATTTCGTTTTCAAGCTAGAAATTTCCATTTTTGAACAAAAGAATTCAGTTTTCTCAAATGAAATTTGTAAAACTACTTTTTCTACACATTCTTTGAGTATTTCCAGCTGTTTGACTGCAGTCTGCTCATCCTCTGATAGTACTGCCAGGTCGTCCGCAAATGCAAATTATGGTATGTAGAGGCTACTTTCGGCCACGACCAGTCGGATTGGCTTTGGAACCCCACATTTATAGGGTTCTTTCTCCCATTCTTCCATAACTATGTCTAAAACTGTGTTGAACAGAACAGGAGGGATTCTATCACCTTGTCTCACACCTGTTTGTCGTAGGATTCTGAGATCTCCCCCGTGAATTTTATTTTAGATTCCGGGCCAGTTATTGTTTATGATTTATCTAGTTTTGGTATACAATCCCCTCTTCTAAAATTTGGAATAGTGAGAGCCTTTCTATTGAATTGTATGCTTTTTTGAAATCTATATTTTTTCCTTTATTTTATTTTATTTATTTCATTATTTATTTTGTTTTACAATCGAATTGAGCAACTAGGATCAAGTTGTTTCCTGTTTTTCCAGTATTCCCTCATTTTCTCCCATGAGCTCTCTTCCTTTCTTCTGTCCATGTTGTTCCTGATTTTTCATTTCTTATGCTTTGAAAGCCTTCGAAATTTAGTATTTTATATTTAAAAAGGTTTCTTTCTGCTATTTATGATTCTTTCATGTTGTTTCTTTCTAGATCTTTCCTTACTTCTGTAATCCATGCTATTATCGATTTCTTCTTCCAGAAATATAGGAGTGTTTGTTTTGTTAGTCTATTTCCATCCATTCGGTAGAGGTGTACGAAAGAGGTTGATCTTCGTTGGCCATTACTTCAGATATTTTCTATATATTTTTTGTAGATCTCCTCATTACTTCTTATTTTTCAACCATCTGCAGTTTTCATTGCACCCAATATTTTTCTAATAATCCTTCTTTCCAGTACCTCTAGTTCATCCATCTTATAGTTCATCGTTAGGCGTTCAGATCACTATAAACATTCTGGCCGTAACACTGTGATGTAGTGTGTTTAGTTTTGTTTTTCTAGATATACATTTCTTGTAAATATTTTTAGTCAAACCATTCTTTCCATTTTATTAATTTTTTCATCTATTGCAGATTTTTATAGTGCATTCTGTTTTTATGGTTTCTCCAAGAGATTTAAATTTATTTACATGCTGTATTTTACCCGTTTGTGTTTCTGTGAATTTTGGCGCATTTTTTACACTTCTAAAGAATTTTGTTTTTTCAGTTGAAATTTCGAGACCAGTTCTGTTTGCTAATTTTTCCAGAAAATTTATTTGAATAACTTATTCTGGCAGGTTTTCTGAAAGTATTGCCAAATCATCCGCAAAAGCCTAGCAGTTTACTTTAATTCCTTCATTTATTTACTTTTTTTTTTTACTTCCCACAGTTATTGGTTCAATTTTGAAATTAGATCCTTACTATTTTTTCTAGAACGCAATTAAACAGTAAAGCTTATAAACCATCGCCTTGCCTAACAAATGTTTTTATTTCAAATGGCTGATAGACTTGCCCCATAAATTTGATTTCAAATATTTTAGCTGTTAGTGTTTCTTGAATTATATTTGCTAATTTTGATTTAACACAAAATTCTCTAATGACCTTATCTATTGTTTCTCTGTCTGTACAATCAAATGCTTTCGTGAAATCAATAAATGACACAATTATTGGTTTGCTGACTAACATTCCATGGCGAATTATTGACTTTAAGTTAAAAATTTGTTCTGCACAGGATCTTCCCTTTCAAAAACCACTTTGATATTTCCCAAGCTGTTTGTCTAAAATATCTACAAATTATTATTTTTGTTAATATTTTTACCGCATGTGGGCTACTTGCGTGGCGATTGAAATGATAATAATGACAATTTAGGCACTCTGCATGGTAGTCAGCGATTATATTACGGAGGCAAACCTCATTTTGCATGGAGATGCTGCGGTGCGCGCGGCCGTTCGCCGTCGGGGGTTCGAGTCTCTCTCGGGCATGGGTGTTTGTGTTGTCTTTAGGTTAGTTTACCTAAGTTTAAGTAGTTTTTAAGCTACGGACTAATAACCAAGCAGTTGAGTCCGATAGATTCACAAACATTTGAACGTTTTGAACTAAAGATTGTGACACAGGATACGTTTAGGAATAGCTGGAATCGTTTATTCTAATAATAATTACGCTGTATCGGCAGGACAGCCTAACTCCAATGCAAGAAATCGTGACCTTGTCAGTGACGTCACTTTAGAGACAGGGGTTAGTGATCATGATGTCATAGTGACAATGGCCACCAAAGTTAATACATCGATCAAGAAGCCTAGGTAAGCGTTTGTGTTACAAAGAACAGATAAGCAAATGTTTGCGTCCTACTTAAGGCATGAATGGACATCGTTTAGTTCCGGTACGATGGACGTAGAAGAATTGTGGGCAAAATTTAAACGTATTTTAAATAAAGCGCTGGAGAAATATGCATCGACAAAGGGGATTAAGGATGGGAAAGACGCACTGTGGTATAATAGTAATATTCGAAAAATGCTGAGAAAGCAAAGGCAGTTGCACTCTCGGTTCAAAAAAGGTCAAGAAAATCAAATCACACGAAAGTTAGTAGATTAGATTAGATTAATACTTGTACCATAGATCATGAATACGACACTTCGTAATGATGTGGAACGTGTCAGTTAAATGAAACGTGTCAATACATAACATAACATGACACTCAATTTTTGAATATATATATATAAATATATATATATATATATATATATATATATATATATATATATATATACTTTTTATTCTTTTTATATTTTTTCCCTAAAGTACTAACTTTTATCTAGAAATTCATCTAATGTGTAGAAGGAATTATCATTCAAAAATTCTCTTAATTTATTTTTAAAGGCTAGTTGCATATCTGTCAGAATTTTGATACTACTTGGTAAGTGACCAAAGACTTTTGTGGCAGAATAATTAATCCCTTTCTGTCACAGAGCTAAATTTAACCTTGAATAGTGTATGTCACCCTTTCTCCTAGTGTTGTAGCTATGCACACTGCTGTTACATTTGAATTCAGTTGGATTGTTAATAACAAATTTCATAAGTGAATATATATATATATATATATATATATATATATATATATATATATATATATATATATATATATATATAGTGAAGCTACTGTGAAGATTCCTAGATCCTTAAATAAATGTCTGCAGAATGATCTTGGGTGGGAGATTCGCGCGTCTATAAGAAGAACAATGCGCGAAGCATAGAATAACTACCATCCTCATACCTTAGCAAAAGGTCTTGACGAGAACCCAAAAACATTCTGGTACTCTGTAAGAGAACAGCAAAATGAAGGCCGAAGTTTTAAATTTAACATTTAAGAAATCATTCACGCAGGAGAAACATGCAAACATTCCTTCATTTGATGGTCGCACTTACTCTCAAATGGAAGACATAGTAATAGGCATAGCTGGTGTAAAGAAGCAAGCAGCTGAGAGAGTTGAAAACAAACAAGTCGCCAGGTCCAGATGGGTTACCAACACGGTTTTACAAAGAGTACTCATGGCATGGGCCCCTTACTTAGCTTGCATTTATCGCGAATCTTTGATCCATCACAGAGTACAAAGGAACTGGATAAAAAGCTCTGGTAACTACCCTGTATAAGAAAGGCATTAGAACGGACACACGAAATTACAGACCTACATCATCAACATCAGTTTGCTGTAGAATTCTTGAACATATTCTCAGTTCTAATATAGCACATTTCCTTCATACGGAGAAGCTTCTGTCCATGTATTTACGGCTTTAGGAAGCATTGATCTTGCGAAACCCAGCTTGCCCTTTTCTCTAATGACATCTTGCGTGCTATGGATGAAGGGCAACAGGCAGACTGCATATTTCTCGATTTTCGAAAGGCGTCTGACACGGTACTGCACTACAGACTGATAACAAAGGTACGAGCTTATGGAATAGGTACCCAAATAAGGGACTGGCTCGAAGATTACTTAAGTAATAGAACCCAGTAGATTGACCTCGATGGCGATTGTTCATCAGAGACTAGTGTATTGTCAGGGGAGCTCCAGGGAAGTGTGATAGGACCGCCATTATTTTCTATCTCTATAAATGATCTGACGGACAGAGTGAGTTGCAATCTGTGGCGGCTATTTGCTGCTGATACTGTGGTGTACAAGAGGATGCCGTCATTGAATCACTGTAGTAGGATACAGGATGGGCTTGGACTAAATTTCTAGGTGGCGTGAGGAATGGCAACTAGCGCTAAATGTAGAAAAATGTAAGGTGTTGCAGATGAGTAGGAGAAACAATCCCGCAATGTTGGAATACAGCGTTAGTAGTGTGCTGCTTGAGAGAATCGCATCAATTCAATACCTAGGCGTTGCACAGTGGTATGAAATGGAGCGAGCATATAAGGACAGTCGTGGGGAAGGCAAATGGTCGACTTCGGTTTATTGAGATAATTTTGGGAAGGTGTGATTCGTCTGTAAAAGAGACCGCATATAAAACGCTTGTACGACCCTGTCTTGAGTATTGCTGAAGTGTTTAGGATTCACACCAGATAGATTTAAAGGAGGACTTACAGACATTTCACAGGCGGGCGGCGAGGTTTGTAGCTGGTAGATTCGATCAATGCGCTAATGTTACCGAATGCTTCGGGAACTCAACTGGGAGTCGCTGGAGGGCAGGCGACGTTCTTTTCGAGAAGCACTGTTGAAGAAATTTAGAGGACCGGAATCTGAGGTGGACTGCAGAATGATTCTACTGCCGCCAACCTACATTTCGCGTAAGGACCACAAGGATGAGATTAGGACTCTTACTGATGCATACAAGTATTCAAAAAATGTTCAAATGTTTGTAGAGCTTATGGGACTTAACTACGGGGTCATCAATCCCTAAACTTACAAATTACTTATGAACTAGCTACAACTAAGGACGGCACAAATATCCATGCCCGAGGGGGGATTCGAACCCCCGACCGTAGTGGTACAAGTATTCGTTTTTCCTTCGTTCTGTATGGGAGTGGAACAGGAAAGTAAGTAACTAGTAGTGGTTCTGATACCCTCCACCATGCACCTTTGGGTGGGTTGCGGAATAGGTATGTAGATGCAGACGTAGACATTAGTTTGCTGTTGTAAGTCTTCTTCTCCATAATTGACTGTCTATTTAATTTTCTCAAAAGTCAGTTCTTCCAACATGAAATATCCCTGCAGGTTAGTGATGTATGATACATCAGCATAGCGTCTTGGACTCTTGCAGCGGCCCTACAATATGAATTAATTGGAAACCCTGATGATGTGTCTATGGATGCCACGAAACTAGTTGGTAAAATAAAAACTACCATACAGATGAAGCTGCCTCCTTCAACATGACAAGTCTACGGCGTTGGATGACCGAAACAGAATACTTTCGTTGGTATAACTGCACCATTAACGAGTACAATTCTTCTGTTATCATCCGCTAATATCTCTAGATTTAGATAAAATGCTTGTAAATCTATCGGACCAAACTGCGTGGCCATTAGTCCGTAGCTTACAAACTACTTAAACTAAGGTAAACTAACTTAAGGACAACACATACACACACACACACACACACACACACACACACACACACACACACACACACATGTCCCAGGGAGGACTCAAACCTCCGACGGCGAGCAACCGTGCGCTCCGCAACTAGGTGCCTTACATCGCTCGGCTACTCCACCGCGGCAGATTTAGATAGGGCGATAATGTTTTGTGGTCCCAAGTAAGATTTCGAAATAGTAAATTGAATGTTGATACTAGCTGGTTTTATAATTCTAAGAGCTTCTAGTACTAAAGACGCCAAGCGTAATTTTAAAGTCATGTCATCAACTCAGTAATTCAAGACTAAGTTTAGGTTTAATGAACAAGTATCTGCAAAAATTAAACTACAGTTCCCTCGCAGAACAAAGTATAAATTACTGTTTCAATGTGTTCGGTAGAAAAATATCACAACCACTTCCCAGAATCCATGCAAATACGTACTGAGTAACGCTCTTTGTATTGTAATACAGTACAAAAGAGCACAGTAAGGTAGATAATGTCACTTACAGGACAGTACGCGTTCACATCTAATTCCTGTAACAGACACATTTCGATTAGCTTCTCTATAAGTCTGCAAAAGCTCCGTGTTTGATAAACTGCTTTAAAAGTGAACGTATATCCTTGGCACGTTGTCTACACAACTTTCACGACCAAGCCTGTTAACATTATTTCTGTCAACTGGGAATATACTGCATAGAGCGGCTGCAGTCTACTTTATAAAGAAATATATCATTGGTCTGTGGCTAATATATGAAAAGTTACCAGAATTATTCCTGTGACACGCAGAGTATCGTTTCTATCTCACCGAGTATCTAAAAATGAATTACTAGTTACAATTTTGTTAACTATTCCCATATATTTCTCACTTGGTAAAACACACATTTACGTCACGTTTGTGGTAAAAGTCTTGCTATTTCCAATTATAGCTTTCTGTAAATGATGTAAGGACAAGTGTCAGGTACACTACTGGTCATTCAAAATTCAACATAATAAGGGACGTTAGATATCACAGCCACATTTAATTAGGAGATGACACATAATACAAGCATAACATAATTCAAAATACAGCCCCGTGTGAAGTAAAAAAAGAGGAAAGGAACTTCTGTGAAGTTTAGAAAGTAGGAGGCGAGATATTGGCAGAAGTAAAGTTGTGAGGATGGACCATAAAGCGTGTCGGGATAGTTCAGTCGACAGAGCACTTGCCCGTGACAGGCAAAGGTAAGAGGTTCAAATCCCGGTTCCGGCACACAATTTTAATCTGCTAGGTAGTTTCAAATGTTTGTAATTGTATGGGACCAAAGTACGTTGGTCACCAGTCCCTAGTCTTAAAAACTACTTAAACTAAGTTAAACTAACCTAAGGACAACACACACATTCATGCCCGAGGAAGGATTCGAACCCCCGACGCGGGAGGAAGAATTTAACGTCCCGTCGACAGCGTGGTCATTAGAGATGGAGCTCACGGTCAGCTTGTTTGGGTAAGGATAGAGTAGGAAATCGGCCGTGCCCTTTCAAAGGACTCATGCCAGCATTTGCATGGAGTTATTTAGGGAAATCACGGAAAATCTAAATGCAGATTGCCGGTGGCGGATTTTAACCACAGTCCTGCCGAATGCGAGACCACTGTGGTAACCAATGCGCCAAATAACTCGGTCATGTGAAGTGAGGAACACAATGAAATTAGTATTGAGTGTTGCTGATACAAGCCTCGGAATTAAGTCAAAGAGCCTTGGGATGTGCTGAAGGGGCATTGCAGTATATCTTGCTTCCACATATTGCGAAAGCCGATCTGGTGCAGCAGGAGATGGTGTATCCGGTATTTCCACCATCGTCGACCAGACATTTGCGATTGGCGAGAGATCGGGAGGACATGGATGTCAAGACAATAATGCAGTCCGTCGACAAGTTCTGAAGATATGGTAGGACAACAGGTTCCAACACTTTAGAGATGCAGTGCTAGCTGATAAGTGTACTGGCAGTCTGGACTAGGGGGATGCGGGAGTGGAATTCTACACCACCCCAAACCGTAATGCTGGACGTAGGAACAGGTTGACGATAAATAAGGCAAAATTCTATTACGCAGTGTCTCCAGACTTCGATCTGACCATCGGGATAGTACAGGCAGAACTCGGATTGAAACGACACTGAGCCGGCCGCGGTGGCCGAGGGGACTGAAGCGCTCCAGTCACGGTTTGCACGGTCACTACGGTTGGGGGTTCGAAACCCCCCTCGGGCATGGATATTTGTGCCGTCCTTTGTCTTAGGTAGTTCATAAGTAGGTTGTAAGCTTAGGGACTGATAACCCCGTAGTTGAGTCCCATAAGTTCTACAAACATTTGAACATTTTTGAAACTACACTGAGTTTTTGCAACGTCTTTCGATTCTGCCTTCACCACTACGATGGACGGATTAGAGCCTTGAAGACCTTAAAGTACGAGAACATTTTGGAGCATAATCTCATCTCGAATATAGTAAATGACTTTGAGACGGATAAACTTCTTTCTATGAATCAGCACGAATTTAGGAAACATCGTAAATTGTGAAACTCTGTTTGCCATTTTCTCACATGACATCTTGCGAGCCATGAATGAAGAGCAACAGGATATTGTGTTTTTCTCGATTTTAAAGATGGCATTTGACGAGGTACCGCACTGTAGACTGCTAACGAACATACGAGCATATGGAATAGGTTCACAGATTTGTGACTAGCTGGAAGACTTCCTAAGTGGAAGAACGCAGTGCATTGTTCTCGACGGCGAGTGTTTATCAGAGACTAGGGTATAGTCGGGCGTGCCCCAAGGGTGTGTGGTAGGACCACTATTATTTTCTATCTATATAAATGATCTGATGGACACAGTGCCTTGTAATTTGCGGCTGCTTGCTGATGATTCTGTGGTGTATGGGAGGGTGTCGTCATTAATTGACTGTAACAGCATACAGGATGACTTGGACAAAATTTCTAGTTGGTGTGAAGAATGGCAGCTAGCTCTAAATGTAGAAAAATGTAAGGTGATGCACATGAGTAAGAAAAACAATACCATAATATTCGAATACATAAAAAAATCAAATAATTGTCTAATAATGCATTCTTGATTCAGTCGCGTCGTTCAAATATCTAGGCGAAACATTGCAGAGTGATATGAAATGGAACGAACATGTAAGGATAGTTGTAAGGCGGACAGCCGACTTCGGTTTATTGGGATAATTTTTGGAAGATGTACTTCATCTGTAAAGAAGACCGCGTATACAACGCTTGTACGACCACGTCTTGAGCATTGCTCAACTGTTAGGCACCCGCAGCAGATCAGTTTAAAGGAAGACATGGATGCAGTTCAGAGACGAGAAGCTAGCTAGGTTCGTTGCTCGTAGGTTCGACCAATGTGCGAGTGTCACAGAAACACTCCGGGAACTCAAATGGGAACCGCTGGAGGAAAGACGACGTTCTTTATGAGAAATTCTGTTGAGGAAATGTAGAGAGCCGCACTTTGAATCTGACTGCAGAACTATCTTACTGCCGCCTACTTACATTTCGCGAGATGATCACAACGACAAGATAAGAGAATTAGTCTCAGAGGCGTATTTGTTCTATTTAGGAGTGGAATAGGAAAGGGAGTGCCTAGTGGTGGCACAGTGTATCCCTCCGTCACGCATCTTCTGGTGGATACTAAAACATATTGTTGACTGCCACTTACATAGGTAGAAAAGATAATCATAATAACATTCAAGAAATCAGAGCTCGAACGAAGAGATTCAGATGTTCTTTCTTCCCGCGCGCTATTCGAGAATGGAATGGGAGATAAATAGTATAAAGGTGGTTCGATGAACCCTCTTCCAGGCACTTAAATGTGATTTGCAGAGTACCCCATTTAGATGTAGATGTAGAGATTTTGGTGGTTATACACTGCCGGCAATCTCTATCTATATAAAAGCGAAAGGACACTCGTTTATACATTCACTCACTCTCTGACTAAACATGAAATCTCGAAAACTACTTCACCTATGAAGCTGAAATTTGGCAGGTATTTAGTTTATAAGTAGTAAAGTACATCCGACGAATACCCATTATTTCCGACAGATCTGGCTTTTAACTTTAAGAGAGTGCAGTTTGCAGGGACACTTGCATTTTCATTATGATTAATGAATCACAGGGCTATCTACTCACTCGCTCACTACTGTGGAGTTTTTTTTGTTCTCATAATTATGGCATAATAGACTACAAGAAAGGGTTCAATTCTACTTACAGTGGCGGCGTTGTGCGCTGATGTTGGCAACGGCCGATGACTGCTTTTTCAAAAATCAGTCACCTAGAATGAGGGGAATAATTCTTTATCTTCACGATGAAATAAATAATTTATGCTGTTCTGGTCAGTAAATTAATCATCCTCCTAAAGCGAATAGTTCGTTGCCAACGATAGCAAACTAAACCACTGCCACTGCAAGTAAAATTTAATCCAGGTAAGACATTTTTTTTTCTTACTAGCTGTACCCCATATGTTTTGCAATGAAAGAAAAGAAGTGCGTCTTTTGATGTGTATAACCACTAAATTGTATAGAGAGTACAAATATCTATGGAGTGAGTATTGCGTTCTGTGCATCTTCTCAACTTTAAGCTCGAATTACCATGTGATATTGTGATAAATGCACTCATTCCATACCTGTATTTGCTATTACGAGTGGTTTGTACCGCATTGTCTACAAAGAAGCCCCACCTCCTTTTCGCAGAGCAACCACATAACATGAAATAATATCTAAATAATTATGACACAGAACAACCAGAAAATTGAGGAAGCGTCGCTACAAATGGCAATTACAGACAACTTCTTAACCGAACAAAAGGGGATCAAGATAAAGTTAGGGATTAGTAAATTTTTCCCAATATCATGTGACATTTCCACCTTAATGTTGAGAACACAAAATCTGTCCTGCGCATCTGAATGCTCCAGTGATATTTCTGCTCTCTGCCTGCTGCTAGAGATCACATACACACGTGAACAACAAACTTCTCAAAAACCTCTCTGATTTCATAATTCTTCAGCACAATATTGTGATTAAAATTTGCAATTACTTACTTTTGATGCGGACTGACTGGCCGAATGGCTATCCCCTGGGGCACGGCCCACTGTCTCATGACCACCAGCCAGTTAGCTACGCTGTCGTAGTCTCCGCCCCCTAAACTTTGAAGGGTTGTAGCTCCCAAAATAACAGTGATAGGAATGTAGTTTAAATTGATTTGGACGCAGTTGGTTTCAACGAATCCAATGCACGATAGAAAAAACTATTGTTCCATTTAAAAACATTATATCTTTGTGCTGTAACTCTTTGGAAAAGGATACAATAAACTATGTTCATAGCTCTGCAGAAAGTGTAACATTTCTTGTGTTGACCTACCGCATCAAAATTTCCCGTCACCTATTATTTTATAAGTTACAGAGGCAAACACACTTTGTGAAACACCCTGTATAGCTCTACTACACAAGGTAGATTTCAACTTCGTGCTTTACAAAGTAATCACTGCAGAACGTGGGGACATGTATTAGCTGAAACAGTGCCTGATGCTGTTAACACAGCACAGTCAAGACGATTCACTGTAAATACTATATTTAATGGAAAGTTCTATACAGACGATCACCTGACACCATTCCTTCAACGATTACCCAAACTTACTTTATCGCTCATTGACACCACCATGACGTATTATTTAAACAGACATGAACTACTCTGTGGATTGAATTACCAGACTTTCAGCATTCGTCGAATTTTCAATAGTAGGGAGCACTGCATACAGAATAACTACATTCTCCCCAGTGCAACACTGCAACATACTAATAGTTCAGCATGTACTTACTGTGTGAGATAAAAAGTTTAGTACTACACCATAGAACCAATTCATGGCGCTGTTATTGTTATTACAATTTCTCTTCTCAACATAGATGTGTTTTCAGAAGTATACGCCAAACAGACAATTACACACCGCAGTCTTAACTTTATGAACACAACCTAACATTTACATCGTTCCTGAGTACGGGCTTTAATTAATTTCACTTTTTGTATGAAAAACTTTATGAACATTCATGGTTTTCGACAATGACTTTAACTTGAATTTGACATCTTGGCTACGAGAACTGAGTTTATTGACAGAGCGATCAAACAAGGATTCTGTTTTTGCTGACCAAGATCCGGAACCCAAAAAAAAAAAAACCATGATATACACAGGTCCCTCTTTAACAACGGTTGCGAAGCACGGGCATATAAGCTAGTAAATAAATAAAATAGATGCGAATTTAGCTAAAAATAAATGCGAATTTCACCGAAAATATTTGCGAAATTCACAAACATAGATGCTGTAATTTCTAGTACCTATTTATATCATTATTGTGAAAATACTGATTTTCTTATTCTACAATACATTACTCATACGTTAAAAAACTGCATCCATCATTTCATTGAGGCAAAAAGGGGGGGTGAGGAATATTTGGCTTTAACGTACCTTCGAAACCGTGGTCATCAGAGATGGAGGTCAAGTTCAAATGTTCAAATAGCTTATGGGACTTAACTACGGGGTCATCAGTCCCTAAAGTTACAAACTACTTATGAACTACCTTATACTAAAGACAGCACAAATATCCATGCCCGAGGGGGGATTCGAACCCCCGACCGTAGTGGCCGTGCAGACCGTGACTGGAGCGCCTCAGTCCCCTCGGCCACCGCAGCCAGCGTGGAGGTCAGCTCGGTATATTTCCTAAGGATGGGGAAGGAAATCGGCCGTGCCTTTCAAATGATGTATCCTAGCATAAGCGAGGAGTGAGTTAGGGAAATCACAGGAAACCTTGCCACGTAGGAATAGTCGTGCGCCCTAAGCAGCTATGCTGCGGAGTGCGCGGCCGTTCCCCGTCGAAGGTTTGGGAGTTCGTCGGGCATGCGTGCGTGTGTGTGTGTGTGTGTGTGTGTTATTCTTAGCATAAGTTTAAGAAGTTGGTATATTTAGAAACATTTGAAAATATACACGGAAAACCTAAATCTGGATGGATTTGAACCACCGTCCTCACGAACGCGAGTTTAGTGTTTTACTGTTGCGCCATTTCGCTCTTTATGGTATAGCGCCTTACATAGTGAATGCCAGTATTCTGTGTTTTATTATTTTAGACGGGAAAGCTTCATCCATCGTACATTAACGTGTGGAGTGTTGCGTGCCCGCTTAGGGTGGCAGCACAGACTTGCGCGGCGTGACCAGGGAAGCAGAGTAGCTAGGGGGTGTGTAGAGAGAGGCCACCTCCTCACGTGTGCTGCCATCCTGATCCACACAGCGTCGGCTGGCGCTGCTGGTTGCCATGGCGATGGCGCCGGTATCGATCGATGCGCTGCGCTGTGAGGGGGCGGACGCCAGTAGCAAGATGAGACACACTGTAACGCCACCGCTGCGTCCACCTAATCCTCGATGGGCGAAGTTGCCGTTACATTCTATTTTGTGCTTAATCATTTAATAATTGTTCCAATGATTTGACGGTATGGGATGCGGACAATTACTAGGTTGATCAATAACAGTAAACTTTGTAAACTTCCTTTATTATGGAACGACAAATGTTAAAAACTTTTCCCTTTAAATACACTGATTAAATAACTGCGTGCCACTACGATGAATGTCTACAAGTCCACACTGAAACATTTCAATATGCAACTGCAACCCATATGCGATACAAGGGAATGGCAAAAACTTTAGTCACCACTAAACGCAGGTTACGAACTCACTGCCATCATGCTACCGCCTCGCTCTGCGGTCGGCGGGAGACTGCCGCACACCGGCCAACAAACAAAGAACATTCCAACCTAAGCATTGTTGCCAGCAGCTCTCGCTGCACACCAACGATAACTATCGTTCGACCAAAACGTACCATAGGTTACCAACCTAAAACCCTGTATCCTCACAACACCTCGCCGCCACATTGCGTCTGTCTGTAGTGTGCACTGAAAATTGCTGACGAACGTAGTGAAACAGCCATCGAGACTACTGGCGATGGAAATGTTGGGGAAAAAGATATAAATTGCGCTTGTCATGTAACCGATTGTGCGGCCTCTCCCATCGGAGGCTCGAGTGTTCCGTCGTGCATGTGTGTGTGTGTGTGTGTGTGTGTGTGTGTGTGTGTGTGTGTGTGTGTTGTCCTAATCATAGGGTAGTTTTAGTTAAATTATTGAGTATTAGCTTAAACCCGCGGCTCCGCTTGCGTGTTGGTTGATTGTAATAGATAATGCGCGAAACGTCAAATCGATTTTTTTATTCTTATATTTCCTTATTCGTATGCTTATCCTTACCGAGAAAGAGCTGAAGACAGTGTAGCACGCATAAACCAAAGATATGGTCTGTGGCATCACTTTCGTTGTATGTAACCGCCTTGCTATAGAGTCGCAAACGTCATCGCTGGCCTTCAGTCCGAATTTTTTTTTTATATATATAATTTGACGGCTTTCAACAACCATATCTTCAACCCCCTTATAGCCATCGGCATGGAACTGCTATAGTGTACAACGGGAGACTTCGGACAACAATTACACACAGCCCATTTGTTTGCGTTCTGTAGTTTTCGCTGCAGAGTGAAATATTAACACATACACACGTAGAATTTTATATAAACCGATAATTTTCCATCCCAATGTATTCCCCCTTTTATTATTATCAACCCTCAAGCCAGAATGCAACCAATAAAACCATTTTCAAAGAATAAATATAATTTTCAAAGAGAAATTATTGTTCCGCATTTCGCCTTATATTCTTCAAATTATTAATATCTATCAGATCGTTATAAAACCTTCCTAAGGTGTAAATTAGTAACTGTAAAAATACTAAGTCTCTGCGTCTTGTCGTTCGGACGTGATAAGCGTACACCGAACAGACATTCACATATAGCTATCCGAAACTTCCTGGCAGATTAAAATTGTGTGCCGAAACCGGGACTCGAAACTGGGGCCTTTGCCTTTCACGGGCAAGCGCTCTACCGACTGAGCTACCCCGACACGACTCACGATGCCGCCTCACAACTTCCGCCAGTACCTCGCCTCCTACTTGTTGTGAGGCAGCATCGTGAGTCGTGTCGGGATAGCTCAGTCGGTAGAACGCTTGCCCCTGAAAGGCAAAGGTCCCAGGCTCGAGTCCCGGTTCCGGCGCACAATTTTAATCTGCCAGGAAGTTTCATATCAGCGCACACTCCGCTGCAGAGTGAAAGTTTCATTCTGGAAATAGCTATCCGATCGCTATAAAACCGTGCCTAAAGCCTTCCCAGGGTAGACATTAGTAACTGGACAAATTTTTAGCTCTTTATTTCTTATGGTTCAAATGTTCAAATGTTTGTTAAGCTTATGGGACTTAACTACGGGGTCATCAGTCCCTAAACTTACAAACTACTTATGAACTACTTACGAACTAGGACGGCACAAATATCCATGCCCGAGGGGGGATTCGAACCCCCGACCGTAGTAGCCGTGCTGACCGTGACTGGAGCGCCTCAGTCACCTCGGCCACCGCGGCCGGCTCTTGTGGTTCAGGCGTGATAAACGTACACCGAACAGACATTCACATTTATAGATATAGATGTAGATCTAGGAACCGATGACCTTAGTAGTTAGCTCCCTTAGTATTCCAGAAATCTGAACATTTTGAAATAGATTACGTAGAAAAAGAGCGGTGCAATTATGACAGCAACAAAAGCAAACGAATGGTAGTATAAACATTACGGTACCTTGACTTTGCCAGTGTCGATCGCTAAAAAGTTGAAATGTCACCAGTTTTAAAATTTTACAGGTTGGATTACGAGAAGCAGAATTGATGTAAAAGTTATATAATGTCCGAAAGAACAGACACAACACACACACGCGCACATAGCGAAAGGACACTCATTCATACATTCACTTACTCACTCACTGACTAAATAAAAAACTCGAAAACTACTTCATCTATGAATCTGAAATTTGGCAGGTTTATAGGTAGTAGACGTCAGCTAAGAAACTGATTTTGCGATAGGACCGATAGTTCAGGAGATAAGACGTCATAAACAATGATAACTTCCCCGTGTTGCGGCACATGATACTGTGACTTTATCAGTCCACTCTTTGAAAAGGAGAGCACTTAGCGACTTGCTACAAACTTTAAACATAATTTCAAACCTTTAGGAAACTTTTCACCGCTTACAACCATAGCAAAATGATGAAAGGAAAAAAAAGTTTCTCGCTTACTACTTCTCCGCTGTTCACGGAGTAAAACGACGGCATTCGGAATAACGTTGAAATTTATAATTTCTACACTACATATTGTACCTGCAGGAAATTTTACTAGCCCGCCGTACCGAGGAGACTGAGGCGCTTCAGTCACGGTCTGCACGGCCCCTACGGTCGGGGGTTCGAATCCCCCCTCGGGCATGGATATTTGTGCCGTCTTTAGTATAAGGTAGTTAGTTCATAAGTAGTTTGTAAGTTTAGGGACTGATGACCCCGTAGTTAAGTCCCATAAGCTTAACAAACATTTAATTTAAAATTTTACTAACGGTATACACTCACATAGTTAAATGTACCTTTTAAATTGTATCACAATACGACACGTAGTTCATGAGGTACGAGCACATAAACAGTAACGTTCATGGAAAACTGCTCCATCACGCACCAAGTTTTAATCTATTACTTCTTTCCTACTAATTACATTCGCAACAGATTTTTCAGACACACAGCACCTATACAAATGAAAATATACCTAAAAATTATACAATTGTACAACATATAACTCAGTAAATATGATCATATATACTGCGATGGGTAAAAACTTTTCACATCAGGCATCACGTTTCATTACATTTCGTATTTACTGCTAAGACACTCCTGTATTCCGGTGAGCTTAAGGAAATTCCTGAAAGATGACAGTGCTGTTGAAAACTTTGAACTGTGAAGCGCATACCGCTGTAGAAAGAAGGAATAGATATCTACAGAGCTACAAGGTAAGGAAGAGGATGAAACAGTACATTCGACGAATACCCATTATTTCCGACAGATCTGGCTTTTAACTTTAAGGGACGGCAGTTTGCTGTGGGACTTGCATTTTCTATTATGGTTAATAAATGACAGGGCAATCTACTCAATACTGTGGAGTGTATTTGATATCTCCGTGTTTCTCAAACGGACAGCTTTATATCGATTGCTCAGGCATGGGCTCTCCACAGACAATATTCATATTATATCCTGGACAAGTCACAAGAAATATTGTTTATAGTCAGGAAGGACGGCAGGAAGAAAGGAATATTAGCGTTTAACGCTCCGTCGGCAACGTGCTCATTAGAGGCGAGGCTTACGCTCAGATTGTTTGGATTAGGATGGGAAAGGAAGTCGTAATTTGAAGTTTTTGTGTAAACTATGCTTATAAGTATGGTGTAGTACAGCAAATCACCAAGAGTACTATATGAACTTTCATGGGTTTCCATCTGAGAGTACCTTGAGGCAACATATGAGCTTCATTTAATCCAAATCGGATCAGGGGAAGAAAATATATCGTAATTTGTAGTTTCTGATATACGCTACGCTTGAATTGCAGCGTAGTATAACAGCTATCCGATTGAGGCGCTGTTACTTACATAGTACACCAAATAACTAATAAATGGCGATGCTGCGTATTTTATTCACATAACTAAGGTGTAATACACTGAAACAAGGGTAACGATTTTCCTTATGGCAGCGGTGTAGTATATTGATATTTAATCCTCTTTGAAAAATCACTTTTTATATGAAAAACTTTATGAACATTCATCGTTTCTGACAATGACTTCTACCTAAATTTGACATCTTGGCTATGAGAACTGATTTTATTGACAGAGGGATCGAAGAAGAATTCTGTTTTTGCTGACCTAGGTCCGGAACCCTAAAAAACCATGATATACACAGGTCCCACTGTAAAAACCGTTGTGAACCAAGGGCGTATAAGCTAGTAAATATTATAAAAGCGTCTTAGAGTTTTCCAATTCACTCATAACTTATTATTGAAACAGTGCATACAGTGCATCAATAGCTCAAGCGGTACTGAAGTGCCATGTATCGATCTGTGCTGTAACTCCAATATTAGAACGTGGTGTATCCTCCACGGGCTGGAGCGCAGGCGCTTATTCTGGCATCCACTGGATCATCATATGACTTTGGTATTAAGATTTACATCGCATTTAGTTCTGTTTTACTGAGTTTATTGTAATCATCGTCCTAGTTCTAGTTAGTACAAGTTAAATTGAAATTTAGACTTTACTATTAGGTTTTACATCGTATTTAGTTCATATTTCACGTATGGATTACCTGGTATGGGAGGTGTTCGAAGTGTTTTTCTTGCATATGGATGCAATACTATGCTCGTCTCTGCAATGAATTTCGAATTATTTCGAAAACCCCAGGATCATTTCGAAGAATTGTTCACGCTTGTATAGAATTCCGAAATGATCTAGGGGTTTTCGAAAGAAAACGAAATTCATTGCAGAGACGAGCACAGTATTGCATCCAGATGCAATGAAGACACTTCGAACTACTCCTTTAACAAGGTAACCCAAATGTGAAAAGCGAACTGAATGCGATGTAAAACCTATTAGTAAAGTCTAAATTTCAAATTAATGTGTACTAACTAGGATGATGTTTACAATGACATCATTGGCGGCTTGTAACCATACATTCGTAATTACTTCTCAAATAGCTCGTTTGCGGGCCCATGTTTACTGGAACTTTTTTGCTTCTATTATTGTGTACTTTCAACCGTGTAGCTTTGCACCATCCGTTTTGATACACCCTTTGTATCCAGGCGTTCATTTTAACTGAAGACAAAAATGTTCAAATGTTTGTAAAAGTATGGGACTTAACTGCTGTAATCATCAGTCCCTAGACTTACAAAGAACTTAAAATAAATTAAGCTAAACTAAGGACAACACACACACACACACACATACACACACACACACACACACACACACACATGCTCGAGCTAGGACCCGAACCTCCGACGGGGAGCATCTGCGTGCTTCGGAGCAAGGCATCTTAGAGTGTCCGACCATTCCACCGCGGCTAACTGAAGGAATACAAATATCACGGAAGCTACACGTCGGATGAAAAAGACGTACAATACTAATTTTTTGGTGTCGTAGGGCGACCCAATGATACTACACTCACCCCGCCACCAGACCCCGTGCGTGGGTGGCAGGGACCAACTTTGAAATCCCGGTTTCTATTGCAGATTACGATAGTACAAAAAAACTACATACGTTTCGTCTGAAATATCACGTTTCGTCACAGTTGGCCATGTAATCAGCGGAATCGATATGAGTCCACAACTGTAGTTTACAACATGCAACTCACTGTCCATTTAATATTGAATGGCATGGGGGCGGGGCACATTCATACTGTGACAGTACGACACCCCAGTAAATCATAACGTTTACTTGGAAACCCCATGCGCAACGTTGTATCTCTTTGACATATAGAACATGGGACTATTCAATGCGCCACTGTGGGCGTGTAGCCAACTATGACGTATCACAACACGCAGTACACTGTGCCTAGAGCTCATGAATCAAGCAGACGTAGAACAGAAAACAACTTTAACCATTACTTGGTCAGTGTTAACTTCCGCTGCGGCGGAGCGGCCGAACGCATGCTTCGAAACGCAAGGCCATTCCCCATCGGGGGTTCGAATCCCCCCTCGGGCATGGATGTTTGTGCTGTCTTTAGTATAAGGTAGTTCATAAGTAGTTTGTAAGTTCAGGGACTGATGACCCCGCAGTTAAGTCCCATAAGCTCTACAAACATTTGAACATTTGTTAACTTCTTCTACACTTACGTATCGTTCTTAGACAAGACGTGAGGATGGGCGACGCGCTCTGCAATCACGGAAGGAAAAATTGAAATGATCCTGATTTACGGCGAATGTAAGAGAAATTATGACGCTGCTGTTGCCATGTATTCCGAGCGTTTCCCGGAGAATGTTCGCTCGCGTTCGTTCTATTACAAGGTTGTGAATGTCTGGTGGCAGTGCACAGACTGCCAAGCGGAAACGAAGCAAACCAGTTACAGGGAAAGCTAATGAAACAGCAGTACTAGCAGCAGCCGTGGTGGAATAGCCGAGCGCAGTAAGGCGCCTTGCTGCGGAGTCATCTCTCAGGCACGAGTGTGTGCGGGCCCGCCCGCGCGTGTGTGCGTGTTCGTGTGTGTTAGACTTACCTTAGTTTAAGTTAGTTTACGTAATTTGTAAGCCCAGGGACTTATAACCACGGTAGTTAAGTCCCACAGATTTATAAATATTTGAACATTAAAAAAAAAAGTTGCTAGCAGCAATATACCGCAATCGAGAGATAATACTCCACAATCCACACAGAACTGTTCGGCGATTACAACCGCGATTCTATTATGTCCACTGGTAGCATTTGCAACAGACTGAATTGTCATAGGTGCCATCCATACCACGTGTCACTGCATCAGGAACTGCATGGAGCCAATTCCCATAACGGATGGTGTTTCGTGAATGAGCACTTCAACAAATACGAACGTCCCCCACGTTCTTTACCGAAGTATTCTTTTCCGCTGAGTCAAGCTTCACAAATCGCGGTACCGTTAACTGGCATTACATGCATTACTGGAGTGTAGGCAATCCCCACTGGTTACGGCAAGTCGACCGTCAACACCCTTGGTCTGTTAACGTTTGGTGTGGCATCAAGGGAACAAACTCATTGGTCCATATTTTATTGATGCCACGTTAGATGGACGCAAATATGGAACGTGTTTGGAACAGGAACTACCGATACTACTCCATGATGTTGCTGTGGACGTTCGGCAAATATGTGTTTTCAACATGTCGGGTGTCCAGCATCACCCAAGTAAAGCACCGGAAGTATTATACCGTGCTTCCAATGGTCGGCGGATCGACAGGGTTGGCCCCATTAACTGGCCTACTAGATCATCTGCTTTGACGCCACTACATTTCTGTTGAGATATTTAAAAGCTGAATTGTACCTGCAATTGCCAAAAGCCCTTGAACACATGATCGACGGCATACGTATCGCTTGTGCAGACATTTCCACAGATATGCATATATCCTGTGTGCAATCATTTGGAGAACGAGCCACTTCGTGTACTCCAGTTGGAGGTGGTACATTTGAACATTTACTTTAATTGGGAAAGCAGGGGAACGTTTGCTTCGTGCCTCGGACGTAGAGGCACATCAGGTTGTCCCCTGAGCAATATATTGCATGTTTACAACTTTGTGATTGTTGTGTACAAATAAAAGCCACGAAGTACTGGCTTGTCCTACCGTGAAGCATGCAGGTGGGGTCCCTGTGCCATTAAATGTTCAAATGTTTGTAATTCTATCGGACCAAACTGCGTGGTCATCAGTCCGTAGCTTACAAACTACTTAAATCTAGGTAAACTAACCTAAGGACAACACACACACCCGTGCCCCAGGGAGGACTCGAACGTCCACGGCGAGCAACCGCGCGCTCCACAGCGAGACGCTTTAGACCGCTCGGCTACTCCACCGCGGCTAGGTGATTGGTGCGGGGGAGGGGGGGGGGGGGGAAGAGTGTAGTATCATAGGATACAAACAAATTAATGTTTTAAATCTCTTTTTCATCGTACGTATATTATCGATGATATTTTAATTTCTTCATTTATATGAACACCCGCTAGAGAGGAAGTGTATGCACAGTACCAGCGAACCTCCACTTACAGCTGTGTACAGGGAAAGTATGGCCAGCTTGCCAGCGTCACCACAACAAAGTTCCGAGCACTTGCAATATTTATCAACAGATTTCGAGAAAAACTATTCACGACTTGCAGTGTGACATATTCTCTCGATAATGATCTGACTTTCTGTTCGTTATTCCTTTCAGTTACGGCGCTACATCAAATTCAGTATACTACTGAGCAAAAGTTTTAAGAGTTCACAGACGAAAAATACTATTGTGAAGACTTTGCGTATGGTTGATCTTAACAAATACAAATCTGCGGATGAAATATAGGTAAGACATCGAAATTGTATTTAAGATTGACTGCAGAACGATATCTCTTTTCATTCTCGAGATACAGCGTGTTATATCCGACAGACAGACGCGGGAAGCTCACGCAGTTCTGTCCAAAAATGTTCAAATGTTTGTATAGCTTATGGGACTTAACTTACAAACTACTTGTGAACTAGCTAATCCTAACGACGGCACAAATATCCATGCCCGAGGAGGGATTCGAACCCCCGACCATAGTGGCCGTGCCGACCGTGACTGGAGCGCCTCAGTCCCCTCGGCCACCGCGGCCGGCCAGTTCTGTCCATGCGGACTTAACGCCCCTAAGAAACGCTCATCATCCTATGTTTACGGAAACAGTTTGGTTTGGAGCTCCAGATCGAAAGAGTTCACCTATAAATTCAGACTGACCTGTAGCGTAATCCAATATTCAAACAGACAGTGAACATTTCCTCATCGGAGCAAAGCGCAAATTAAGAAAACAATTCAGATAACACAGTCATTTAATGAGCTTTTTCTTGTGTATTCTGTACATAAACCATTAATGAACTACGAAAATGCAAGGGGATAGCCACTACATGTCTTTAACTAGAAACAGAGAAATTAAAATTTGCTATACAATGCCAATTACATTTGCATGTCTAATATTATTTTTGTTTCAGTTCTTTGTTTCCTGTACTAACAAAGTAGACACATGTAAACGAATGAAAATAGTTTGCTTCCAGAACTGTATATTAACTATAAATCTAAGCGAGAATCTGTTTAGTTTACTCAGTTATATGTCATTTTTTTGTCTTTTCAGCAACTGGCTCTAAATAACACTTGAATAATTTAACCTGACGACTTTATACAGAACTTTTCTTCACAAATTAGTTGAAGTTAAAAAAATATGTAAGTACTGCTGCGTGATCTAATCGTCAGTGAATCGTTAATCTGTTAATTTATTTTGTTGTTGTTGTGGTCTTCAGTCCGGAGACTGATTTGATGCAGCTCTCCACCCTACTCTACTAGTTCCTGATATGTTGTTGTTGTGGTCTTCAGTCCGGAGACTGGTATGAGGCAGCTCTCCACAATACCCTATCCTGAGCAAGGCTCTTCACCTCCTCATAAAAACGGCAACCTACATCCATTTGAATTTGATTACTATATTCATCCCTTGGTCTCCCTCTGCGATTTTTACCCCACACACTTCCCTCCAACGCTAAATTCACAATTTCTTGATGTCTAAGAATGTGTCCTACCAATCGATCCCTTCTTTTAGTCAAAGTATGCCAGAAATTCCTTTTCCCCCCAATTCTGTTTAGTACCTCATTATTTACGCGATCCACCCACCTTATCTTCAGCATTATTCTCTAACACCACATTTCAAAAGCCTCTATCCTCTTCCTGTCCACACTGTTTATCGTCCATGTTTCACTCCCATACAAGGCAACACTCCACACAAATGCCTTCAGAAAGGACTTCCTTAGGCTTAAATCCATATTCGATGTTAACAACTTTCTCTTTTTCAAAAACGCTTTTCTTCCCATTGGCATTCTGCATTATATATCCTCTGTACTGCCACTATCATATGTTATTTTACTGCCCAAGTAACAAAACTCATTTCCCAACTTTATTGATTCGTTTCCTAATTTAATTCCTTCAGCATCGCCTGATTTTCTAAGACTGCATCCCATTACCCTTGTTTTGTTCTTGTTAATGTTAATCTAATATGCACCTTTCAACAGACTGTCCAATCCGTTCAATTGCTCCTCCAGGTCCTTTGCTGTCTCTGACAGAATTACATTGTCATCAGCAAAACGCAAGGTTTTAATTTCTTCACCTTGAACTGTAATTCCTTCTCCAGATTTCTCATTGCTTTACTTTATAGCTTGCTCAATGTACAAATTGAATAACACCCTTCCAACCTCTGCATCCCTTTCATGCCCTTCAACTCTGACAACTGCTGTCTGGTTTTTGTACAAGTTGTAAATAACCTTCCGTTCCCTATATTTTACTCCTGCTGATTTTAGAATTTGAAGGAGTGTATTCCAATCAACATTGTCAAAAGCTTTCTCCAAATCTACAAAAGCTAGAAATGTAGGTTTGCCTTTCCTTCATCTTCTAAGATAATCCGTAAAGTGAGGATTGCCTCCCATGTTCCTACATTTCTCATGAATCCAAACTGGTCTTCCCAAGGTCGGCTTCTACCACCTTTTCCATCCTTCTGTAAATAATTCGTGTTAAAATTTTGCAACCATGACTTATTAAACTGATGATTCTGTAATTTCACACCTGTCTGCACATGTTTTCTTTGGAATGGGGATTACTACATTTTTTTTCTAAAGTCTCAGGGTATTTCCCCTGTTTCATACATCTTACGAACTAGGTGAAAATAGTTTTGTCATGGTTGGCTCTTACAGAGACTTCAATAGTTCTGAGGAACGTCGTCCACTCCAGGGTCTTGTTTCGATTTAGGTCTTTCAGGGCTCTGTCAAATTCTTCTCTCAGTATAGTATCTCCTATTTCATCTTCATCTACATCCTTTTCTCTTCCTACAATATTGTCTCTCAGTTCATTTTCTTTGTAGAGCCACACTATATACTCTTTCCACTTTTCAGCTTTCCTTTCTTTAATTGATTTTTCCGTCGGTGCTTGACAGAACATGATGATATCAGAAAGGAACAACTTTCTTATGTTCTACAAAACTTATTTATTCGTCACAAACCGACTTTCTGTTTCTTAGGACATCATCAAGTGTCACCTGATGATGGCCTAATAAGCCGAAAGCCGGTTTGTGACGAATAAATAAGTTTTACAGAACATCAGGAAGTTGTTCCTTTGTGATATTTTCCTTTCTTTGCTGAGAACTGATTTTCCACCTGAGTTCTTTATGTTCATACACCTGTTTTTCTTGTCTCCAAATGTTTCTTCTGTTTTCCTCTAGGCGGTATCTATTTTACCCTATTTATACAGTCTTCTACAGACTTGCATTTGCGTTCTAGCCACTCCTGTTTAGCTATTTTACACTTCCTATCAATCTCATTGCATTTTTATATTTTCTCCTTTCATCAATTCAATTTAGTATTTCCTGTGATATCCAAGGACTTTTTGTAGGTCTTGCCTTTCTACCTATTTTGTCCACTGCTGCCTTCACTATTTCATTTCTCAATGTTACACATTCTTCTACTTCTACTGTTTTATTTCCCCTGTTTCTGTCAATTGTTGCCTAAAGTTCCCTCTGAAATTCTCAAGAACTTCAGGTTCCTTTAATTTGTCCAGGTTCCATATCCTTATTTTCTTACCTTTTTGCAGTTTTTTCAGTTTCAGCCTACAGTCCATGACCAACAGGTAATGGTCAGAGTATATATCTGCCGCTGGGTATGTCTTACAGTTTAAAAAGTGGTTATAAAATCAATGTCTTACCACTATAAAAATCTATCTGGTACCTACCAGTGTCTCCTGGTCTCTTCCACGTATACAACCTTCTTTCATGATTCTTAAACCAAGTGTTTTTTATGATTATGTTCCGTGCAAAATTCTACCAGGCGATCTCCTCTTTCATTCCTTTTCCCCAGTCCATGTTCACCTACTATTTTTCCTTCCCTTCCTTTTCCCACTACCGAAGTTTTTATCTCCCTTAATTGTCTGAGTAATTTACTTTACCCCTCATACATGTCTTCGATCTCCTCATCATCGGCAGAACTAACGGGAATATGAACATGTACTACTGCAGCCGGTGTTGACTTCGTATCTATCTTAACTACGATAATGACATCACTGTACTGGTCATAGTTTACCCGCATTCCTATTTTCTTGTTCAGTATAAGACCTACTCCTGTAATACCCCAACTCATTTTGTATTTGTAATCCTGTACTCGCCTGACAAGAAATCTTGTTCCTCTTTCCACCGAACTTCTCCCAATCCCCACTATAACTACAGCCTATCCATTTCTCTTTCTAGCCGGCCGCGGTGGCCGAGGGGACTGAGGCGCTCCAGTCACGGTCGGGGGTTCGAATCCCCCCTCGGGCATGGATATTTGTGCCGTCCTTAGTTGTAAGTAGTTCATAAGTAGTTTGTAAGTTTAGGGACTGATGACCCCGTAGTTAAGTCCCATAGACTCTACAAACATTTTTTTTCTCTTTCTAAATTTTCAAACTTCCCTACCCGATTAAGGGATCTAACATTCCTGAGTAGTCCCCGTCCTGAGATCCGAATGGGGGACTACTTTACCCCCGGAATATTTTACCCGAGAGGATGCCATCAACATATATTCATACAGTAGAGCTGCATGTCCTCGGGAAAAGTATAGGCTGTAGTTTCCCCTTACTTGCAGTCGTTCCTAGTAGCTGTGTGGCAAAGACACATTAGCTGATGTTAGAAGGCCAGGTCGGTCAGTCATCCAGACTGTTGCCCCTACAACTGCTGAAAAGGCTGCTGCCGCTCTTCAGGAACTAAACATTTGTCTGGCCTCTTCAGAGATACCCCTCCGTTCCGGTTGTACCTACGGTACGGCTATTTGTATCGTCGAGGCACGCAAGCCACCCCACCTCGGCAATGTCTGTGGTTTATGGGGCTGGTAATTTATGTTATGAATTAAAATTATCACAGCAGAGAACCGAGAGGGTTTTAATTTTTTCTGCATTTCTGAATTCAGATGGAAGTCTAAAAAAACTCACCTCCTTTCTCGGCTTATATAGAACACTCTAAAGTATGTCAACTTCGTGGAGTAGCAATTTTAATGGCCAGGAGTGTAGTATAAACCAAAATCTTAACCAACTCTTTAATTTAGGGTGAAGTATTATTTGTACCTATAATAACAGTGATGACATGATCATTATCATTTAGATTATGTAAGCCATTAGATGTCTCCCATTAATACCTATTTCTCATCGTAATTAGGACAAGCAAGTGTTGCAGCAAACCTGGGGGGTAGAGGTCTTCGGATAAAGGAATCTAGAGGAATGGAAATGGCATCTCTTTAAGCTGCACGTACACCAACAGCTATATGAAATCTATTTCCAGAATCGCATATCGTTCTGCGAAGTAATTAAGTAGACGTAAATTCGGATTCCATCAGATTGATTTAATGGGAAGATAGTGCTAATGGTTAAACTCCCAACAGAAGTAATCTACGTTATTGGGTAATCCTCGCTGTTTACGACCACATCACATGCAAGCGCCCTGGAATGTTAAAGTAGGCGTGGCATTCTAGAAGACCGCAGCATTGAACCACTTTATTTGGCTCCCAGACTAACCGGTTGGCTGTATTCGCAATTCGTACAGAATGCACTGAACCTTGGATCCCTTCCAGAAGAATTCCAACTTTCGTTAGCTGTGAGGCAATGGTGTCAGACGATGTGGACAACTCTATTATTGTAGAGGGGTAAGGGAATATCTCAACAATGTGTACTCCGAACGGCGGATAGGTCGTGGTGATTGCATTCGACTTCCGGCAAGATAGTCTGATTTAACGACCACGGAATTTTTCTTATTGGCTTATATCAAAGCCAGTCTTTATGAATCAGAATCGTAATACCCAGATGTGTTAAAAGAACGAATACGTCCTGACTGCGCTTCAATATCTGCTTAAACGTTAAGAGGTGTGCATGCTTATACCGAGAGCCGCGTACATCAAACCATTCATCAAGGCGAACAAGCGATTGAACTTTTGTGTTACGACTAATGCAATAATAAAGATATCTTATCCTATAATATGGATTTACAGGAACATCATTTATTGTCTTCATTATTCTTTATTGAAATTCAACATATAATAGCATGTATTTAACATGGCCAATTATGAAGCACGAATTGTTTCATTATGTGCTGTTTATACAATAGCTGTAATATGTTGATATGCGCCGTGTGGAACGGACGCGTAGTCTAAGGCGTCATGCTACGGACTGGGCGGCCGTTCTCGCCGGAGGTTCGAGTCCTCCTTCGAACATGGGTGTGTGTGTGTGTGTGTGTGTGTGTGTGTGTGTGTGTTGTTCTTCGTGTAAGTTAAAGTAGTTTGTAAGTCTAGGCACTGATGACCGTAGCAATTTGCTTTGCAATAGGTTTACAAACTCTTAAACATTTTGTTGATGTGCGTTAAAGCATATAATTAATATGCTTTGGCCCTTGTGCATATTGTTTTATTGAGGGAGAATCATTATTCCATATAGAGGTTTCTCTCGTATCCAGGAATCAAATCTGGCATTTCCCGAACAGAAAGTAAGTTTTCTAGCGACGATTTATAGGACCACTTACATCTATAAAGAATGAAACACGTCCACTGAATGGGTGTTCGTGTTCCATTTTTTGTTATTAATTACTCTGAGGTGTTTCTCCGCCATTAATATTGTCTATTTGTATATCAATTATTTTATTCCTTTATTATCACTGCCCCATGTTTATATATGTTTTTACCCGTGTGATTGAACTTGTGTGTTCGTATGAATGTGGAAGGTTGCTATTAATATTGACTGACTGCCGCGCAATGGCTTAGAGTCGCCACCTCGCGCTTTAGGCCTCGTTTACTTCAGTTGAGAACGCATGGCTTCGTATGTCGTCTGCACCGCCGTCTTCTGGATGGCCAGAGAAAAGCTTACTTGGCAAGATGGCGAGGTGGCCTGTTCTTAGTTTGGTACTAACATAATCATGGAAGAAAGAGGTGACAAGAGACCTCTCTGGAGCTCTAGTCGAGGTATTATCTTCTTCAGGTAGCGATGATTGGTAGACAGTATGCTCTGAACGCACTCTGCATCGCTTTGAGCGCGCCCTACATCCGGTGCGTGGAGGGGAAGGCTTTGCGCGTGGCCTGAGGTTTCTCCCTTGCTGCGACCGCCGAAGTGAGTATATCGTCGAATCATGCTGAGGGGATGGCATGTTCTGTTAGAACTTTACTTTGTTCGTGATCAGGCAGTCATTGCTTATCAGTGATAGTTTTTCTTGATTAATTCTTTCACTATGCAAGGCGAAATGTTTCTTAATTTACAGAACTCGAGCAATTCAGTTTAAATTTAGTATTTGCATTTTTATTCCGGTGATGATTTTGTGTCCGTTTTTTTCCCAAGTTATAATACACGTGTGGGGCCTTCAGCCTTTGTGTAAACTTAGTATGTTTGAATTTCTTTTCTGTTTTTAAATAACGTTTTTGCGTCATGCCTGTATCTGCGACTATGCTAAATATTTCTCATATTTTCTGGTTTGATTCCGTCTTTCCTGTTTTGGTATGACCGATAGCACCACGTGTTTTCATAATGGCCTTTACTTCAGCCTTCAGCCATACTTTTACTAATACTAGCTTTCTTCTTTATGAATTCTCGCATGAGCTTTACTTGCGTACTCTAAATTAATTTTTCTTTGTAAATTCTATGTAATTCACTATGGTCGCACACCACGTGGTACTTCAGGATAGTATGCCGCTGCCTCGCCGCACATGACTTCGTTTGGTGCATAGTTGATTTTAATTTGTGCTTGAAGACAACCACCATCTCGTCAAAATGCAGCCGACGCTTTGTCTTGTCGTTGCTATCAAGTGTTGCCGCATGAGTAATGTGTCGCAAGCATTATGCGTTAGACTTGCGCATAATAGTTTGCGGTTTGGAACGCTGACTTTAGTTTGTGGCTCTGCCACGAACTAGTTCGTTCTTTTAGTTCGTCCACTCCCAGTGACGGCTGAGCGGCTGGTCTGCGCATGCAGGTGGAGGGAGAAGTTCCCCCACCTAGCTGTTTCATGCGCTTGCTGCTTGAGCCGCTAACGATATCACGCAAACCAAAAGAAACAGTTTGTGGATAATTTCTCGCGTTTAGGTTTAGAGTTATTTCTATATCTTGGCATTATGGAATTTATTAGTAAGATATTGCAGAGTGCAGAATACTTCAAAACAGAAATTTTGAAGCACTGAACTATGTAATCTAGCGGGCAGACACTCTTCCTAAATGACTCTCATCAGCAGAAGGCAAACACGTGATTTTTAATTCTGCTTCGCGCCCTCTCTTTATTGCTCGTCGTTCTTCGGAAAAGAATCCAACGAACTAAGAAGCGAGATACGTTTGGCATAATAGTTCTCGACCGATTGCATATATTTTAGTTCGCGACCGATTGCACATATTTTAGTTCGCGACCGATTGCACATATTTTAGTTCGCGACCGATTGCAAATATTTTAGTTCGCGACCGGTAGCTCTCCTTTTAGTTTGCAGCTCGGCCGCGAAGGAAGTCGCTCTTTTTAGTTCGTCCGCTCTTTTTGGATTTTGCTACCACTACTAAAGAAGCTCTTTCTTTTGTTATGACAGCTTTTTTTATATATATAATGATCAGTGTTGCCAAAGCGTGTGCTATTACCCGTATTTTCGGGCAATTAGACATTAAATACTTAAACAAATAAACTAGTTATTTACACGAATGGTTAAATGGTATTCAACTACTTTGCATACAGGGTACTCGTAGTAAAAATTATTTAGACACTGCTGAATACCTTAAAAATTGTGGCAGTGAAGTATGAAACTACAGCTGAGCTGCATCACAGCTCTAAATGACGATAACTGGCAGAAGGAAACCACGCGATTCTGCGCGCTCTCGCGTCCTCTCGCTGCTGTTTTTTGTAGGTTCGATAAGTCTCCCGTAGCGGAGCTGTTTCAAGTTGAAGTTTGGGCAAGCGGCAAAGTGCTCGGTTGTAGCGCAGAAGATCATGGGTTTGAAAATCGTTGGGGTAATGGGATTTTTCACATTGAGTTTTACCCGAGCCTTCACCTTTCAACCATGTGATGAGTCACCAGAAACAAGTGATTCGACTTTCACGCTAAATTATAGGTCCCCTTTTTCCGGTTGGGTAATTGAGGTGAGTTAGGGACATGTTTGGCTCCGAAGTGGCGTCCGATCTAAAGACTTGCACCAGGTCACTGAATAACACGAAATTTATGCAGGGAGTTTCCTTGATTCTAAAATTTTTTTCACATTACACATTTCTTTCCAAATTTACACATGGCATAACCCTGCCTTTTAAAATTGTTGGTATATATCATTTTATTCCAATTTTTCTGGGTATTATCTATACATAGAAAAAAACAGCGGCCGTTCCCGCCGGACGTTAGAGTCCTCCTCCCTCGGGAATGTATGTGTGTGTGTGGGGGGGGGGGGTTCTTTAGCATAAGTTAGTTAAAGTTCAGTGTAAGTCTAGCAACCGATGACCTGAGCAGTTTGGTCCCTTAGTTACACAAACTTAATTGCTGTGCTTGGTTTCGCTGAAACTCAGAAATGGCTTCACCGATTTGAATAACATTTGTTTTTGTTTTTTTCTCTTTAATGCAGGGGTGGTTTAGAAAAAAAGGTTGGAAAAACCGAAAGGAACAGCAGATAAATCTAAATTGATAATTTTTAAGGGGATTTCGCCACTTTGGATTAGATTGGTATTTTATGCACTGCCATACCGGTCATTAGAGTGACATAAACTTTTCCACACTTGAGCTACAAAATAAGATCAATGTTAGAGTCTACATAAGATTTCTTACGGTGAATGGCGGGGGGTAGCTTACTGCAGACTACCCACCCAGGTGCTAGAGAAACCCGACAGTTCTTAACCCTTTTTTTAAATATTTATTTTCGGTGACTTAACGGTAACCGGCGTTCACTGTATCCACGGCGGAACGGCCATGTTTGTGCTCCATGAACTCCGAGCCGCCCGGGAATGGGCGTGTGGCTGGAGCGCCACGTTACGGATCGCGCAGCACGTCACGTCGGAGGTTCGAGTCGTCTCTCGCGCATGGGTGTGTATGTGTGTTGTCCTTAGTGTAACTTCGTTTAAGTATTTGTAAGTCCGTAGACCGATAACTAAAGAAGTTTGGTCCCTTAGGTTTCAAAAATTTGTACACCTTGATTAACTCCGAAACTGCTAATCTGAAAATTTTTCACACTGTCTGAAATTTGGTACAACTTAAAAGACAGAATTCTTTTTATATCCATTAATGATCTCAGTATTTATTTATTGTAAATTAAATGTTGTTGCGGCCTATCGGGCGAGCTTGACAAATATATGGCCAAAACGCGGTTCTTAACTTGTACCTACCTAGGCTGCTTAAACATCCAATAGATAGCGCGGTGTTAAGATTTAAATCCTTGCCCTGAAGCTACAATTGTTTTCACTTTACACGGTTTTCCAAGATTGCATACGACATAAATGCTTTGAAACTTGTCCGTGTACTTGAGAACTGTCAAAAGGACTGTATGTATGTCACTGAACTAATCCTAAACCGCTGTACCGCCTTTGATGAAATTTTGTATGTGTGAGTTGGTGTCGGTATGATTTAGATTCAGAACTGGACCCGATTGGTGGCGCCAAAATTTCGAAATAAAAAATTGGAAATGGTAACTTTGAAAACTTCCGATTAGTTTTGTATTGTATGCGCTGCCACACGGGTCATCAGTCTCCGATACGATCATTCACACTTCACCTTCAAAACTAGAAACGTGGTACTGTTTACATAAGCTTTGGACGATGCATGACGGAGGATACTTTATAACAGACGTCGACACCAATCTACAGTCTTATCCTGATGTCGAAGAAATTTTGCACACTTCACCTTCAAAAGAAAAGACATCACTGTCTATATAACATTTCATACAGTGCATATAGGATTGTACTTTACTCTTGACCCCAAACCATTTGATCAATCACCATGACGTTTCGCAAATATGTGTAATTTTCCAGGTACAGTGGACGGAGGAGATAGAGGGGACACGAGGAGACTGGCGGAGGGCGGGGGTAGGTAAGGGCAGAGACGTAGGGATGGATGGGTGGCTGGATAGGGGGGAACAGGTGATGGAAGAGGAGGAGGAGGAGGTTGAGGTGGTCGTGGCTAACGAGGAGCAGCTGGCAAATGTTGATAGCGAGGGAGGAGCGGGTGGGCACAGATATTAGAGGATGGATTGTAGGACGTATATATATATAACGATTGCGAAGCACTGCACAGTGTTCCTCTCAACTGTTTCACCCCAGATATCTCCGAAACTACAAGAAAAATTGAAAAACCACTTTCACGGTCATGAACGTACGGCGGGGGCTTATGAATGTAGGTACTATGAGACACTCTAAAACGTGAAGAGATATTATTTTCAACACAATTTTCATTTATTTTTTATTTTTTAAGGATACCCCATATTACTTCTTAAGCAATCGATAGGATGAAAAATCACCAAAAGAATGGCGTCGGTTGCATCGCGATGCTTCAGTTACATCTGGAAAACTGTGAAGCAAGGTTGACGTTTGCAATACATGAGGCGCGCTGCTAGCGCGTGTCCGAGACTCAACCGTGAGTCTTGCTTGAGCCTCGGACAACCGCTAGCAGCGCGCTTCATGTATTTCAAACGTCAACTTCGCTTCGTAGTTTCTCCGGATGCAACCGACGCCATTATTTTATGATTTTTCATCCTACCGATTGCTTAAGAAATAATATGGGCTATCCATTTAAAAAACATAAGTTTGTGTTGAAAATAATATTTCTTCGTGTTTTAGTGTCTCATAGTAACTACTTTCATAAGCCCCCGACGTACGTTCATGGCCGTGAATGTGGTTTTTCAATATCTCTTGTAGTTTCAGAGATATCTGGGTTGAAACAATTGAGTGGGACACCCTGTATAGAGAGAGAGAGAATGAGAGAGTGTCGTCCATCGTTTGCATCTTTGCTCCTAAAGTCTTTGAATATAACCGGCATCTGGCATCACTTAATGTTCGCCGGCCGCGGTGGCCGAGCGTTCTGCGGCGCGCCAGTCACAGTCCACACGGCTACTACTGTCGGGGGTTCGAATCCCCCCCGGGCATGGATATTTGTGCCGTCCTTAGTATTAGTTAGATCATAAGTAGTTTGTAGGTTTAGGGAATGATGACCCCGTAGTTAAGTCCCATAAGCTCTACAAACACTTGAACATTTTGAACTTAATGTTCAAAGACTTTAGGAGCAAAGATGCACAAGATGGATGCCTAGCGGAATTAACTGAAATTACGATAATGACCCGCAGTTACCCAAGGAAGGTAATCCCGGAAAACAGGAAGAAAATTGCAGAAACATGTTTCTGTTCAGGGAAAAATAATTTTGACATGTAAAAAGCATTTATTTGTATTCATAGGCTGAAAAGTCAGAGGAAGATTATGAAATGTTTCAGCGGAGAAAGGCGGTAAGAGCGTGGAAAGTAGAATGTAAGTCATAAAATGTGATATTATTGATAAAATAAAGTAACATACTTAATCGTTTGAGGCAAAAGTTATGTATTACGCAAATAGAAATATTTAGTATTTGAAAGAAGGTCTATTTTCCACAAAAATAATAGCTACAGGTTTCGTCGATTTAGAAAAGATGTTTGAGGTTACTACAGTAAGCTAAATATGTACGGTGAATCACCTAACACTCGCACCGCAAATATTTCGGAAAATGTGGTTGATGTGCGGTATTCACACAATGGATTGGTTGTCAGGGGCTCCTATTTTTAGCCAACAAACAAATTGTAATATTACTTAGGAAGTGTTTTTTATGGAAACACAGTTTTTAATGGAACAATGATTGTTTCTATCATGCACTGCAATTTATAGAACCAGCTGTGTACAAATAATTTTGAATGACATTTTTATCACGATTAGTTTCGCAGATACAACCGTTTAAAATTTCGGGGGCGGCGGCTGCGATTGCGTAGCTAACTGGCCGAGTGGCTAGCCCCTGGGGCACGGCCCACTGTCTCATGACTACCAGTCAGTTAGCTACGCTGTCGAAGCCTGCGCCCCCAAAACTTTGAATTGTTATAGGTTCCAAAAACTAAACGTAATAAAAATGTCATTCAAAATTCTTTGTATACAGATGGTGTCAAAAATTCCAGTGCGTGATAGAAATAACCATTGTTCCATTTGAAAAATTGTATGTTTGCATAAAAAATACAATTTTTAGGTTTTTTTTTACAATCTGTTTATTGGCTAACAATACGACTCCTTGACTACGAATCCATTTTGCGAAAACCGCACACCAATCGCACTTTCCGTTTCCGCAATATTTGCGGTGTAAGTGTTAGGTGATTCACACTGTATATATAAATGAAATACAATAAACACTACTTTTCGTGAGTCAGTTGGAAGAACGTATTTAATAACTAATTGTTTCCTATTCATGCAGTCAAAAAGTTCTGTAAGAATATATAAGCTGTACAGTAAAAGGTCCAAGAAAAATTACGTTATGGCAAGTTTGTGAATATATTTCAGGCAGAACCTACCACTTTCTTACATTCCAGTCCAGGAAGCTTTCTACCTACGGCAACTCTGGCGTTACTTTCCGTGGTTACTATTTTACGTGTAGCGAATTTTGTTTCTTTGTGTACCATGAATCAAAAGCCAAAACAAGAATAGATTTGCAGTTTCTACGAGGTCATCAGTCCCTAAACTTACAAACTACTTGTCACCTACCTTATACTAAGGACGGCACAAATATCCATGCCCGAGGGGGGATTCGAACCCCCGACCGTAGTGGCCGTGCAGACCGTGACTGGAGCGCCTCAGTCCCCTCGGCCACCGCGGTGGGCGGAGAAGTTTTCTAATTCGGTTGTTGTACCACGGTGGCTGCTTTCCCTCTCTTACGATCTTGCTTGGCACATACTCATCTAATGCATATTGTACGATGGCTTTGAACTTTGACCGCTGTTCCTCAACACTATCTGTACTTGAGATAAAACTTGTCACTTTTCAATTTTTCCGAACAGAAAAATCTTCCTAGATTTTTTAAATATTCCTATTTATGGCTGAAATTATCGATGCTGTAACCGCTTTATGATCGCTAATTCCCTGTTCTGCGTTAATTGTTTCGAATAGTTCGTGTCTGTTTGTCACCAGAAGGTCTAATATGTTATCGCCACGAGTCGGTTCTCTGTTTAACTGCTCAAAGTAATTTTCAGATAATGCACTCAAAACGATTTCACTGGATTCTTTGTCCCTGCCACCCGTCATAAACGTTTGAGTCTCCCAGTAATATCCGGTAAATTAAAATCTCATCCAAAAACTACGACATGATGGTCATCGTAAAATATTTCCAGATTTTCCTTCAGGTGTTCTACCACAACAGCTGCTGCGCCAGGGGGCCTTATAGAAACATCCAATTACCATGTTCGAGCCAGCTTTAACCGTGACCTTCACCCAAATTATTTAACATGTCGGATCTCCGTCAATTTCCTTCGATTCTATTCCACTTTTTGTCGCTCTAAACACGCCTCCCCCTTCAGTATCCTGCCTGTCTCTGCAGCATACATTCCAATCTGTGTTTACAATTTCATTACTGTTTACATCTGGTTTCAGCCAACTTTCCGTCCCTAATAATATGTGGGCATTGTGACCGTTTATTATTGAGAGCTCTGCACGGCCACTACGGACGGGGGTTCGAATCCCCCCTCGGGCATGGATATTTGTGCCGTCCTTAGTATAAGGAAGTTGGTAAGTAGTTTGTAAGTTTAGGGACTGATGACCCCGTAGTTAAGGCCCATAAGCTTAACAAACATTTATTTATTTATTATTGAGAGCAATTCTGGGACCTTTCTATAGACGATCTTGCATTTAACTACTACTACATTGATCTTTTCATTTCCAGTTGTGATCTGCCTACCGCTACCTTGTTGCGATTCAGGAGGCGTTTCCGCAGCAAGGTGCCTTAGAATGCACAGCCATTCCCGCGCGGCTTTCACTAATAATCTCTTTATGCGCATTACAGCAGAATTACAAGCGACCAGCTACAAATATGGTATAAAATCAAAATATCCACGGGTGTACTGCCGGTCTATAGTGTCCAACGGGCCCGTTGGACACCATAGACCGGCAGTACACCCGTGGATATTTTGATTATCAAATACGCCGGGAGAAACTGAAGAATCACATGGTATAAAATGTTTATTATCCTAAACCATGGCCAGTTTCGGATTTATTTTTACAAATCCATCTTCAGATGGTTTTTCTTGATTTCGAGTTGGAGCCTTCTTTTGCATTATAGCATCGTAGCCCTAGGATAGACAGAAAATATTTCATCTTGCACAATCGGGTATTCTGCCAGTTATTCGCGTCTTTTCTTGCACGATATTTCAACTGCGTACCTCAGTCTTCTTCAGCTGCTTCCTGATTGCACCTGAAGAAGACTGCGCGGTGCGCAGTTGAAATATCGTGCAAGAAAAGACGCGAATAACCGGCAGAATACCCGATTGTGCAAGATGACAACGCCTCGCCGGGAAAACCAGAAAAATCACAAAAAATATTTCGTTTACTATTTGCTGAAGTTAACTTTAAGTTTCTTTATTTTCGTCTTATCAACATATTTATAGTTGAGTTTTACAGTCAAAAATACATTAAGTGTAGCGAAAACTAACATGTTGTGTCCTTTTGTATGACGAAATTTTCCTGTACTTTCCTTGTGTTTTTACACTTTCTAAATGTGCGACTGTATGAGTGCTTTTCACACCATCTGAAGATCATTTGTAGAAGTAAATCCGAAACTGGTCACGGTTTAAGAAAATAAACATTGCTACCATACTTGTGGCTCGTCGCTAATTTAATTATAAACATCGTAATACCACAGCCGCGGTTCTCACAAAATAGCGTTAAACTTCCCTAGTCAGGTATGCGAATGTTTCAAGCTTTCAAGAAATGTAAAATAGACGCAATTAAAACAATACTTAATATAAAATTCAACAAATAGTGCCTGTTACAGAAAGTGACGCCAAGTTACATAAACGTTAAAGTGAATTACCAAAGAAAAGCTGCTAAGCTTGCACAAGCAAAATGTTAAACATCTGGTTAAAAACAGAAATAAAGTTACAGTATAAAGAAACGTTAAATAATAACATCTGCACGTTACATTTACAATTAAAAAGCAGCCTCTCACCCCCACAATTCATATATATAGCTCTTAGTAGGAAGCAACAGAAAATATCCCCCCGGCACAAAAAGAAGCTAAGATTCCTCCTTAATCTCGAAGTAAATGACTCGCAAATCAATGTAGAACAACAGAAGCACACATTCTACAGCCGAGTAATAAACTCTACTGATATCCTTTTCAACACTAATGAACTTCCTCTTATGAACAAAGGGCTCAAGAACTAATACCAGCTACAAGCTTGCATGTGTTACTCCCAAATTAGAATACAGTAAGATAAATGCTTTGGCATATACGGCCAACAAACTCATCACTAAACACATTGCATGCAGAAAATAGCACAAGGAACAATTTTTCTCTGTTGTATCAGTTGGGGCACAATGAACTGTGGCTTATCGTGCCGCGGTAGAACTGGGTTCAATGTGCCCCAACAGTACATATTCCAAACAAAGCATAAGTGAAGTTATATATGAACATTGTCAATATTTGAATATATGCATCCATTATACAATATATTCATTTTGTTATAATGTCATAGTTTCTGTGAAGTTGATGCAATCCTTTGTCACCAAATTATAATCTATGTAATTCTTCGAAAACTACTTCACTGTAGCGAAAATAACATAACACAAACATAAAACGAACGTCTGGAACTAGATCTTGCAGGAAACACTTGGAAGTCGGTAGAACAGTACTGCTAACATATGCACAGAGAACAAAATAATTTGCTACATTATTTCTGAAATTATGCCACCTGATTCATCGTGCCCTGTGGTTCAATATGCCCCACTCTCCTCTACTTATAAATTTATGCCAAAATTCATATCCTGATATAACAAAATAAAACAAAATTGTAAACCGGTCGTGGTTTAAGAAAATAAACATTTTGTACCATAGTTTGCTGGTCGCTGTTTTAATTATAAACATTATAATATCACAACCACGGTTTTCACAATGTCCGTTTTTGACAAAATAGCGTAATTCAATCAGAATTCTATTTGAGAGAGCTCTTTAGGCAGACAAGTTTCTCCCTGGTTTCTAATCGAAGGACAGAACTCAGTCTTCTCCTGAATCATTGCCCCATTTTGCAGATTTACAGCTGCATATTGCAGAGGGAGCTTATGTCTGGCCGGCCGCGGTGGCCGAGGAGACTGAGGCGCTCCAAATGTTCAAATGTTTGTAAATCTTATGGGACTTAACTACGAGGTCATCAGTCCCTAAACTTACAAACTACTTATGAACTACTTACGAACTAGGACGGCACAAATATCCATGCCCGAGGGGGGATTCGAACCCCCGACCGTAGTGGCCGTGCAGACCGTGACTGAAGCGCCTCAGTCCCCTCGGCCACCGCGGCCGGCTGAGGCGCTCCAGTCACGGTCTGCACGGCCATCCCCCCTCGGGCATGGATATTTGTGCAGTCCTAGTTCGTAAGTAGTTCATAAGTTCAGGGACTGATGACCCCGTAGTTAAGTCCCATAAGCTTAACAAACATTTGAACATTTGCTTATGTCTGTTTTAGCAGAGAGCATAAGTTGTCTCTGTGGCTAATTTCATCAACGTAAGTAAACCAGAACGGCCAATATTTTAAGCGCTCAAAAGTCCTCACTGCATTTTTAGTTTTTATGAAATTCAGTTACATTCGCATTTCGTTGCATAGAAACACGAGGAACACGATTTTGAGGTTCAGTGAATAACACTACGATGTGTATTTCATCATTCACTACGTTTACATGCGACACATCTTCCGGAAGACGAAAACCGAATTTCCTAAAGCGTTTTACGCTGTTGTGTTTACATTTTACAGCCTGAATAGGATTTCCTATCCCGATCATTATGGCGGCTGAAAAGCAGCTGATTCAGTTCCTAATTTAGTCAGCACAATAGCTATTTTTACTTAAATACACAGATTCATCTTCACTCCAATATTTATTCTTTTATTTCACGGCAGAAAATTTCACTCTGTCCATATATGCCAAACATTCTTAACAAGGAAACACAATCTGACAAGCCAAGAACGTTTCAAAAGCGGTTGCGTTTAAATGAGCTCGAAAATCGATTGTGGAACTGGAAAACCGCTTTACAGAAGTCGATTTCCAGAATCGATTTTGGAGTCTTTATATGATTATCCAAAAGAGGAATTGCAAAATCGGTTTCTGAAATCCGGTTTTGGGAGCCCATATAAACGGGGTTATTTATCACTCACACTGTACACATTGTTTACGCGGAGAACTTTATGGCAGGCCGCAGTGGCCGAGCGGTCTGCGGCGTGCCAGTCACGGTCTGCACGGCCGCTGCGGTAACCCCTCGGGCATGGATGTTTGTGCCGTCTTTAGTATAAGCTAGTTCATAAGTAGTTTGTAAGTTTAGGGACTGATGACCCCGTAGTTAAGTCCCATAAGCTCTACAAACATTTGAACATTTAGAACTTTATGATGAGTGTGTAAGAGTATTGCCTCATGTCTCGCGAGGGATGAATGGATATGCACGATCATTCGAGGTGTGGAAAACGGTCTGAGGTCGTCCAAGAACTTGTGCAAAAGTGGACGAAAGACTCCAATAAAATTAACGATTTACACTTGCGACCACTGTTTTCACGAACAGTTTTGTAGTTGTAAACGAGACACTTCTCTACCGAAAGACAGAGCATGTGCATGCACATATATTGAATTTGTCAGCCGTTACACCAATATTATGCTTCCATCTCTGAAGCTCCTCTTACAGACGAAGGACATTATTTTCTTGATGGAAATGATGAAACTTTCGCTCATCATGTTAAATATGAGATAAAATTGTTGTCTGCTGAGTGTATTCACACCGTCATCATTAAGACGTTAACTTTGAGTTACGATATGAAACAATGCTTGTTAGTGGTGCACTGTCCTATAAGAAAAGAGGTACAAGTTCTGACGTGCGCAGAAAAATTTTAAAATACCTAAAGAAATGAATTGCAAAACAAATTACGTGAGTTTCCTGTAAAGCGTCGTTTCCTTAATGTTGCACTACTACAAAAGATCATCGAAAATGTTTACAAAAATGTTCAAATGTTTTTATAGCTTATGGGACTTAACTACGGGGTCATCAGTCCCTAAACTTACAAACTACTTATGAATTAACTAACACTAAGGACGGCACAAATATCCATGCCCGAGGAGGGATTCGAATCCCCTACCTTAGCGGCCGTGCAGACCGTGACTGGAGCGCCTCAATCCCCTCGGCCACCGCGGCCGGCAAAATGTTTACATTTCAAATGGGTATTCATGATTTGGTTCAGAGTGATTTCACATAAACCTCGGCATCGTAGAGGAGCAAACGTCACCTATCATTCCAGAGTTTAAAGTGAAATGACCACATAACTTCAACAAAGCATCTTCCTCACAAGAAATGGATTTTTAAGGTTGCGACTTTAATAGGAATAAGTTGGAAAACCATTACATCTGCTAGCAATTGTGTAGATACAACCGCGAAGTAGCCGCTCTTAACACTTAATTGTAGCCAGCAAGACCATTCGGCACTCGTCGTCTGAACTCTGGTGGTTCATGGTGCGTGTAAGAAAGGCTAAGTGGACGGAAGTTCTCTTTTTGTGCTCCGCATCAGACAGTTGCCCGCTCGAGCAAGCGAGCTAAATAAAGAACGCCTTGCACGAGCTAGCAGGTGTTACGCTAAACAAAACAAGATCGAGGCTGCAAAAGAAAAGTTGAGAAAAAGCGCCGTAAAAGTTGAGCGCCTGCGAGGCCTTGGCTGCGTCCCACCTGTCGTCGTGCGGCGGTGCCTTGCTGCTGCCGTCAATCACTCCACACTCATTCTGCCAGGTCTCTAAACTCAATAAGGAGGACAATTTGAGTTCTTACAGAAAAACTGCGCTACTGTTAACTCTATTGAACTTATTTACAGACTTATATTAAAATGTAGTTTTCATTAATATGATTTACTATTAAGACTATTACGTATACTTATGAGGTGACTCTCCTAAAGAAAAAAAAATAATAAATAATGGTGCTCCTTTCACTTCGAGCTGTTGTACATTGTAACACACACGTTTTTCAGATTCATAATCATAAATACTTTGCCCATAATCTGTTCTATTATGAAGTTCTGCTTTTACTGTATCAATGTTAGTCTATTTCTGGTATTTGTCGAGAGATACTACATTAAAAAAATATATTCACTAAATTCAGCATGAAGTTTGATATAGAAGCATGTGAGAAGTTATTATTTATCTGTTTTTGGAGTTTGTAGAAGTGCATTTCTTGAAGATAAGTCTATACTTTTCTTCATTTGATGTGGCGTCTTTCAACTTCTTAGCCTCAAACGATATCATTTCTTTAACCAAACAATATTTTTTCGTGTTATTCATCCATGATAACTCTTTTAATCTGTAACATTTCAACAGCAGAAGATAATGTATCAAGTGAGGGCAGCTCACTATTCAAATCAGGGATTAGTGAACGCAAAGTTGTTGTAGCGAAAATTAATATCGGATTTCCCAAATCTACCAAAACTAAACGAAAAATATATCTATTCAAAAAAGAAGATAAAAATTCGATTAACGCTTTCCTGAGTGAGAATCTCCAGTCTTACGAAACTAACAATGTTAGTGTAGATCAGATATGGCTTACGTTCAAAGAAATGATATCGAAAACCACTGACAGATTTATACCTAACAAGTTAACAAAACAATGGTCTGACCCGCCGTGGTACACAAAATCCTTAAGACTGGCAGTCTTTACAGAAACTCGAAATTTAGCTCGAATTTTAAATCGAAAAGCTTATAATAAATTCCACAACGAAACACTGTCACGGAATTTGGTCGAGAATCCTAAGAAATTCTGGTCGTATGTAAAGTATACTAGCGCTAAAACACAACCAAAACCTTCACTACGCGATAGTAATGGTGATGCTACTGATGACAGCTCTGCTAAAGCAGAATTGCTTATCACAGCCTTCCGAAATGCCTTCACGAAAGAAGACGATGCAAATACTTCAGATTCATATCAAGAACAGCTGACAACATGCGTAATTTAGAAGTAGGCACCCCTGGTGTATTAAAACAACTTAAATCACTTAACAAAAGTAAGTCTCCCGGTCCTGATTGTGTATCAATTTGTTTCCCTTCAGAGTACGCTGATGCAATAGCCCCATACCTAGTTATCATATACAACCGCTCGCTCAACGAAAGTTCCATATCCAAGGATTGTAAAGTTTAACAGGTTACGTCAATATTCAAGAAAGGCAATAAGAGTGATCCGCAAAATTACAGGCCTTTATCACTGACGTCAGTTTGCAGCAGGCTTTTAGTACATACACTTTCCTCAAATATTACGAACTACCTCGCAGAGAACGACCATTTGTGCCATAGTCAACACGGATTCGTAAACTGTCATTGTTGTAAAACACAGCTAGCTCTTTGCTCACATGATGTAATGAGTGATATCGACAAAGGATATCAAACAGATTCCGTATTTCTAGATTTCAGGATAGCTTGTGAGGTGGAAATCTTTAAAGGAAAGACGTTATTCGTTGCGACGAGATCTATTTACGAAATTTCTTTCACCAACTTTCTCTTCCGAATGCAAACATATTTTATTAGCAGCTGTGAACATAGGAAGACATGATCATCGCCGCGGTGGAGTAGCCGAGCGGTCTAAAGCGTCTCGCTGCGGAGCGCGCGGTTGCTCGCCGTGGAGGTTCGAGTCCTCCCTGGGGCATGGGTGTGTGTGATGTCCTTAGGTTAATTTATCTAGGTTTAAGTAGTTTGTAAACTACGGACTGATGACCACGCAGTTTGGTCCGACAGAATTACAAACATTTGATTTGAACATGATCATCAAAATAAAATAAGAGAAATCAGATCGAAAACAGAAAGATGTTGGTGTTTCTTTTTTTCCCGCGAGCTATTAGAGGATGGGACTGTAGAGAAACATCATAAAAGCGGTTCGATGAAACCTCTGCCATGCACTTCAATGTGACATGCAGAGTATTTATGTAGATGTAGTAGCAAAAATCACAAATTCTTTAAATATACTGGACTCGTTGCTATCATATCTATCAGTAACATAAAACCTTACATTGTTTAAAAACAGCAAAACTCTTCTTGACATTGCTGCTATTTACATACTGTTAAATTTAGTCCCCTTTAAACACCCAACAACCCCCAAAAATTACAGATTACCACAGAAAAGGAGGAGTCAAAAGCAGTCTTTTCCGTGGTTCGGTGGCAAAATTTACCTTTTCCACTTGGAATCTAATGCTACGCATTGTTTGTCAGTAATTTCTGAGAACGACCGTCTTTATTTATTCTCCGGCAGACATGCAGAGAGACAACAAAATGATCATGTTACGTTTCTGTTTCTACCGATTGGGTTACTCAACTGGATGAAAGGAGTTCATCCGACGGTGCTACGCCAGAAACGTAAGCAGACTAGCTGCTGCGAAGCTTAAATTCTAGAAAGGAGATACTGGTGGAAGCTGAGCTGTATGCTCATGCCGTAAACTACACATGCTTATCATATTCACTAAGCATATTACGCATTAAAGTTAAGTTTCCAGGTTTGACCCCTGGCCCGGAACAGATTTTTCATCATCTCGCAGAAAGTTTTGGACTAATCAATTCTTCTCCATAATTAGTTTAGGTTCCAAGAACATCAGGTTGAATTTGCTTGACTGGTCTCTTAAGGTCTCTGAGACAATAACTGTGCTGTTGACGACATAAACGTAATTCCATTAGACTCACAGGCTTCAGTGGCTCCAAATACTATCCTAGCAAAGATTATATACTTTTATCGATATTCCCATAAATAATTCAGTTTGAGAAATGGGACTGCAATTTTTTCAAGGCTCGGCCGCTTCATTTCTCCCCTCTCTTTTCTAACTGAACAATTTCATAGTCTATACCGAGACCGCAGTCGAGGTGATGATAGACTTTAATTCCTCTTTGGTAAGAATCTGAAGGTGTATCACAAATTATATCTATAGCATTAACTAAAGAGTGGGTATGGCATCAGTACATTTCGCAAAATTATCCATAAGTAACTATATTAAAACCTTTCATAATAAAATCAAGACATACGTCGTATTTGTTTTAGTGCTAGCGTTTGAGGAGCGAATTGCATAAAATGTTGAAATGTTTGTAATTATGAGGAGCCAAACTATTCTGGACATCGGTCCCTAGCCATACAAACTACTTTAAGTTATAGTAAGGACAACACACACACAATCATGCTCGTGGGAGGACTCTAAACTCCGATGCGAGCGGCCTCATGATCCGTAACGTGAAGCACCAGACCGCACGATCATTCCCGCGAGGCGAACGAATTGAAACGAATTTCTTCTTACGTTAAGACCCGTATATCTCAAATTCTGATATGGTGCCTGTGTTATGATCATAAATCCCTATCACTGTAGAAACCTGCTGTTATTCATTTAATTATTAAAAAACTACTGTAGCTACCAATAATAATAGCTCAATGAATGTGTTCATATGCCTACTACTGATACTACTTCTAATAAAACACAGTCTTGGTTGCAATGATTTATTTTATTTAACGCGTTTCGCCTCCAGAATCTGGAGAAATTAGTTAGGGGAAACTTTACAGGCATAGTCTTATCATGAATAGTGATAATAAAAAATAGATTACTACTAACCTTATAATTTTTATAATCACTGTTCATGGTAAGACTAGGATTGTAAAGTTTCCCCTAACTTATTTTTCCTGGTTCTGATGATGCCCCAAAAAGGCTAAACGCGTTAAATAAAATAAATCATTGCAACAAAGACTGTCTTTCATTGGAAGTTATATTTTACTGGTTGCTGTACCAGACGGCCTGATGGAGAGGAAGAAATTACACTACCTTTTATGCTGCTTTATTACTGAGTGTATCGTGGTCGTTCTTCTATTTCCGTAACCAACCCATGTCTCTCACGATATTTGTTATGTTTGTTATCCTACTCGATAACACATATCTCATATAAGCACTGAAGATTTGACGCAGATCGCACTGCTTACGTTCATCAAGCCACGTCGACAAGTCTTGGTACAATAGGGTTTTTTTTTCTTTTCTTTTTTTAAAATTCTGTCCGAGGTTCTGTAGCGTAACTGTATAAGGTATGTGAACGTTTGTTCCCGTTCTCGGCTTAACACTCTAGACACCGTCAACAACATTTTAAGCTGTTGCACTATTATTTTGATAGGCTCTACATACTACGAATACATGTCACAATGAGGCCAAGAGTCGCGTGGGAGTAGCCGAGCGGTCTGGAGCGCCACTTTGCGAATCGCGCGGCGTCCCGCGTTGGAGGTTCTAATCCTCCCTCGGGCATGAATGCTTCTGTTGTCCTTAATATAAGTTAGTTCATAAGTAGTTTGTAAGTTTACGGACTGATGACCCCGCAGTTAAGTCTCATAAGCTTTACAAACATCCTAGGGAAAAGATACATTGGTTTGATGTCCTATAGATGTATGAAGCTAAAGACGTGAATCCGACAGGAAAACCATCAGTGATACTCCGATATTATGCTACATCCCGCCAATGTAACTTATATTTCAATCTCTTATCTCAAGACTTGATATTACGCAGTATGGATATATTACACTGAAATGTTACTCGTTTTTGTTGCGCATATCCTGTTCCGACAGAGATCATAGTTCAAGGCGCAGGTTGAGGTTTTTATGTATGGGACAGAGAAATCACACCAGACTAACTGGATGTAGTTTCTGCGCGTTTTATAAGCCAACGGGGACAGCAAGAAAAAATTTCCTCTGTCAGGGCAACCTTTCACTAGCGTTATTTTTTTATGTTTCCTGACTAGCAAAATGCTAGTTTTCCAGTCATTGGTTCTGAGAAGAATGACACAAATAATTGTAAACATTACTTATAAAGCAATGACAAGGATGAGAATGCGTATCATTTTGATCTAAGGGAAAACAGACACATCAGAAAACGAATGACAGAATTACATCAGTAACCAGGGAAACATAACGATACGTAATAATAGTGAGTAACTAAGACATCTACCGAGCGAGGTGGCACAATAGTCAGCACACTGCACTCGCATCCGGGAGGACGGTGATTCAACCCGCCTTTGGCCATCCTGATATAAGTTTTCCGCGATTTCCCTAAGTTGCTCTAGGCAAATGCGGAAAGGCCTTTGAAAGGGCACGGACGATTTACTTCCTCATGCTTATCAAAATCATCCGAGCTTGTGATCCGTCTCTAATGACCACGCTGTCATCGGGACGCCAAACCCTAATATTCCGACTAAGAAATGTAATGTAAAACTTTGGTCTGAGTGTTTTCAATCCTTATTACTTAGAAAATCAGTATCGTTTTACAAACGGCGCACGCTATTACAGTAATGTTATAGTATGTTACAGCACTTTCGCTAGGTGTGATCTTGGGAGATGAAATAATATAAAGTTCTCGGAATTCCAGCCGAGTGAGTTCATCGAAATAACAGTCATTTCGTTTTAAATGATACGAGTGATAAGCATCGATATGTCACGCCGCGCTGACGCGATGCACGCAATTGGCTGGAAATCCGAGAACTTAAGGTAAGCCTGGTTTTAAATAACTTGCATAGCTTACAATTGCAGATCGGAGTACTATGTGTCAGTATAAAGTATACAAGCTAATATGTCAAACAGCCCGTAGTGAACGATTGCAATTGAAAAACTGAATGGAGAAACATCCCAAATCCACCTTTGGTCAATTTTCACGTTTAATATGACACTGAATGTACATGCCTAGAGCTATCTCCCTGGATTCAAGAGAAGAGGAAGAAACATCATAGCGAATGAAAACTAAGTTCTTTTTCATTGTAAAAGGTATTGTAATAATTTTTTGTTTCATTTCCAAAGTTGTGCTGTTTTATTCATTCATTCTATACCATAATCCATGTAGAGGGTGAAGAAATAATATTAAAATAATTTTTTTCTTCCACGAATGTCCCTTTTCTTTTGCCATGCATCCGAAAAAAACCCAAGTCATATACAGGGTGTTTCACTAAGTGTGTTTGCCTCTGTAACTTATAAAATAATAGGTGACGGGAAATTTTAATGCGGTAGGTCAACACAAGAAATGTTACACTTTCTGTGGAGCAATGAACATAGTTTATTGTATCATTGTCCAAAGAGTTACACCAAAAGATATAATTTCTTAAACGGAACAATAGTTTTTTCTATCGTGTATTGGATTCGTTTAAACCATCTGCGTCCAAATCAATTTAAACTGCATTCCTATCACTGTTAGTTTGTGAGCTACAGCCCTTCAAAGTTCCGGGGGCGGAGGCTGCGATAGCGTAGCTGACTGGCCGAGTGGCTATCCCCTGGGGCACGGTCCACTGTCTCATGACCACCAGCCAGTCAGCCTCTGCCCCCTGAACTTTGAAAGGTTGTAGCTCCCAAACTAACTGTGGTGTCGCACAAGTACAAAGTGCGCGCCACTTACTTTCGCCGCGCGCCGCCATGCACGCACGGCGCGGCGTTCTCACGACGACAGCCACGAGCGCCCTCTGCGACAACGCCGCTCGTGGCCACCACTGAAGGACATCGGCACTTCGGACTGAGATAGCAACGAGTTAGGACCTTCGTAATCAGATAGGCACCGGTGAAGACTTTGCTATTGTACAGGCACTAGGCAGGCCTCTAACAACTATGTATCAACATTCTGCAGTACTATGTAAAAGTTAAGTATTGTTACATTCTGTGCAATATATATCTCTTTCTAATTTACTCGAGTGTTTATAGTTTCTGGCTGCTCCCCTCCGTACCTGCACCAGCGTGCTGTCTTTGTTCCTGTGTCGGTCTCGTTCCACTCGGCCACCGACACCTACGACGAGGCTGGGACACAAAAGCGGCGACGAAGTTGGGACACAAAACTAACAGTGATAGGAATGTAGTTTAAATTGATTTGGACGCAGCTGGTTTCAACGGATCCCATGCACGATAGAAAAAAACTATTGTTCCATTTAAAAAATCATATCTTTTTGCTGTAACTCTTTGGAAAATGATACAATAAACTATGTTCATAGCTCCGCAGAAAGTGTAACATTTCTTGTGTTGACCTACTGCATTAAAATTTCCCGTCACCTATTATTTTATAAGTTACAGAGGCAAACACAGTAAAACACCCTGTATATATATATATATGTAATCATTTTTTGTCAAGGTATTGCATCTGTGTCTCAAACTTGCTGGGAATATGATAACCAGCGATAACTAAAAATAACGTTAATACAGCAAAAGATAAATAATCTCAAGTTATAACGTTTATTGCCTCACCTGAAAAATTTTGTTCACTGGTCTTGGGAAGAGTTCCATTCACGTCTTCAGTTTCACTCTTAATACACTGCAACCACCCAAAACTAAATGCCCTGAAGGAAGCATCCAAATCAGGAAAATTTGCAACATGCATTTGCGGCGACGAGAGAAGCACATTATTAGCATTTCAGGGGAGGCGTACATGCAAGCCCTATATAAATGTGGAACGCACGGCCGAGTGGACGTACTGGAATTGTTTTTTCGTACGGCTGTTTTGCACAAGCAGCTTCAGTATGCGTCATAGAGTACAGTGAACGTAATTAACGCACGTTTTGGAGACCTACCAAGGACTTTTAGTTGTCTATAGGTATTGCCGAATATCATTCAGAGAAATCGCTGATCTTGTAGGACGAAAGCTAGCAACTATGATGCGGATATGTAATCGCAGAATGCAGGAGGGAACGACGAATCGGCGGGATGATTGCTCCCACCTCGTCGTACTACTGCACTAGATGACAAGCGTATTGTGCGCATTAAGATGATGAATCGCACTCTCACATTACGAATCGTCTGTTGCACAACAAGCAGTGTCAGCGCGTACCATTTGACGTCGTTTGCAGAAAAATGGACTGTACGCAATGCGCCCATTGCTGCGCTTATCGCTGTCAACGTTACAGGCGTTTGCGCCGTGTAACGTCAAATCAAATGGTTATAAACCTATTAGACCAAACTGCTACGGTTATCAGTCCTTGGACTTACAAATTACTACCCTTTCCTTCCCGACGGGCCTTAAAAGTCCCTGCCCACTTCCAAGCAGCGTTAGAAAACAAAAGTGGAAAATTATATCTGATCTGTGCTCTTGACGGGACGTTACGGTTCCTCTGATCTATCATACGAAACACTTGCCGGTCGAGATTGTTCAGTATCTTTGCTCACAGGCAGCAGTAATAAAACTGTCTTATGTCTTTCGTCAGGCGAGTTTTGTTGTCACAAAGGAGGCGCTGTTGTGTTTTCTCACGGTGGTAATTTGGTTTTGTATTGTTTTAGCACCACCCCTATGAACCACAGACATTGCCGAGGTGGTGTGGCTTGCGTGTCTCAACGATACAGATTATGCATTTAGACATAAGTGATTCTGCAGGAAAATATTGGTATCTAACGTGTTTTCTACTCCGATTAGATGTCTGTAACATGATAAACAATTTTTACTTGACAGAAGTCGTATCAGTTTGTAATTACATCAGTGCTCAACAGTGAGTAAAATCCGCCGGAGCGCTCTTTGTTGTATTTCTCCTCAATTCATGACTGCGCTGCCTTCTAAGGAGCAAGCGATCAAGCAAATTTTTGTGTCCCGACTTCGTCGCCGCTTTTGTGTCCCAGCCTCGTCGTAGGTGTCGGTGGCCGAGTGGAATAAGACCGACACGCTGGTGCAGGTACGGAGGGGAGCAGCCAGAAACTATAAACACTTGAGTAAATTAGAAAGAGATATATTGCACAGAATGTAACAATACTTAACTTTTACATAGTACTGCAGAATGTTGATACATAGTTGTTAGAGGCCTGCCTAGTGCCTGTACAATAGCAAAGTCTTCACTCGTGCCTATCTGATTACGAAGGTCCTAACTCGTTGCTATCTCAGTCCGAAGTGGAAGTGCCAAGTCCTTCAGTGGTGGCCACGAGCGGCGTTCTCGCAGAGGGCGCTCGTGGCTGTCGTCGTGAGAACGCCGCGCCGTGCGTGCATGACGGCGCGCGGCGAAAGTAAGTGGCGCGCACTTTGTACTTGTGCGACACCACACCCCTCCCCCCCAAACCGCCGCGCCGTCGTGGCGTAGGGCTGAGGGCCACGGCGACGGCACTGGGAGGAGGGCCTGGGCGGGGGCGTTACTGGTGGGACGGGCGTCGTAGCTGAGGCCGGGATCGAGACGCCGTCCGCGCCCCGGCATCCGCCTTGCGATCCTCCAGGGAACCCGCCGAAACCTGGGGAAGGGCGCCCGCCCCCGCCCAGAGGGAGCAGGTCATCTTCTTCTGAGGTGCGTGGCCCAAGCTGGGGGGGCCCGCACGGTCCCGGAGTCCCTCTCAGTGACGCTGTCATCTGCGGCGGCGACAGCGGCGGCGACGACTGCGGCGGAGATGCGTCGACGTCCATAGGGATGTCGTAGTCCGGGGACGAACGATGTGGCTGTGCTCCCTGGCGGTGAACTGGGTCTGGAATCAAGAAACCGGAGACAGGATCGCGCGGCCTATGCAGACGCAATTGGTTTGCGTGGCGCCGCAGCTCCGACCCTGTGGAAGAACGTACAACAAACATATTGCGCCCGAGCACGCGCTGAATGGTGCCCGGTAACCATTTCTTCTTGTTGCCAGCAAACACCCTGTACAGCACCGGCGTAGAAACCTGAAAACGCGTAGCGCCATACGAACCGACTCGGTGCGTGGGAGGCTGCAGCAGGTGAAGGAGAGTGCGGTGACGGCGGCCGTGTAGCAGCTCGGCAGGAGACGGGCCGTCACGTGGCATGCACCGATACGTAGACAGGAAAATTTGAAGAGCTTGCTGCCTGGAGTGCTGACCTTTCATCTTCTCCATGTGAGACTTGAATGTTCGAACGAAACGTTCTGCTTCACCATTGGACTGAGGGTGAAAAGGTGCGGTGGTGATATGCTGAATGCCATTCACACGACAAAACTGTTGAAATTCCGCACTAACAAACTGAGGTCCATTGTCACTGACGATAGTTTCGGGCAAGCCTTCGATGCAAAACACTGATGTTAAGGCACTGATTGTACTAGAAGCTGTCGTTGAGTTCATGGCAATCACAAAAGGAAACTTGCTGAAAGCGTCTACAACAATTAACCAGCGCGTATTCCAGAAAGGTCCGGCAAAGTCAATATGTAAACGTTGCCATGGTCCCTTGGGGCGTGGCCAATCTGAGAAACGTTGCGGAGGAGCCGCCTGATGCTCCGCACAAACTGTACACTGTGATGTCATGCTCTCTATCTGAGCGTTCATACCAACCCAGGTACAATGACGTCTGGCCAGTTGCTTTGTCCTAACAATGCCCCAATGTCCTTGATGCAGGAGGCGTAACACTTCTCGTTGCAGGGAACGAGGAACAATTACTCTTGCTTGGTCGTTGTCGGTATGCAACAACAGTACACCCTGACTTAAAGATAATGCATGACGTTGTGCAAAATAACGTCGAACCAGAGGCCGATCAATGTCTTTGGCTCTGGCAGGCCACCCTGAGCGAACAAAACGTGCTACCACACTTAGGTCTGCATCCGCAGCTGTTTCCTGTGCAACCCGACGAGAGTTCAAAGGAAAATCTGCGACAGCGGAAGCATCTCTGGAGTCTATCTGACAACATGCCATTTCTGAAGAATCAAATGATACATCCTGGCCAACCGGAAGTCGGGAAAGTGTGTCCGCGTTGGCATGTTTAGTGGTAGGTCGGTACAAAATCTCATACTGATAATTAGACAATATCAAGGACCATCTCTGAAGCTTTTGTGCCGTACGTGGCGGAATCGGCTTTGTGGGTGAGAACAACGACGTGAGAGGCTTGTGGTCTGTCAACAAATAGAATTTTCTGCCATAGAGATAATGATGAAACTTTGTGACGCCGTAAATGATTGCTAAGGCCTCCTTTTCTATCTGACTGTAATTCTGTTGCGTCGGCGTCAGTAGCTTGGATGCAAAGGCAATAGGACGATCGTGACATCCAATACGATGCGACAGAACAACACCCAGACCGTACGACGAGGCGTCAACTGCTAACACTACAGGCTTCTGTGGGTCAAAGGGAATCAAACATGCATCACTGAGTAGTGCTGACTTTAGTTTGTCAAAGGCAACCTGACAATCTTTAGACCATACAAAAGGAACATTCTTCCTACGTAAGTGATGCAGTGGAGCTGCAATCTGAGAGGCATTGGAAATAAACCTGAAATAATAGTTAAGCTTTCTCATTACTGCTTGCAATTCATGCACATTCTTAGGAGGAGGCAAGTCTTTGATTGCTCGAAGATGTGACTGTAAGGGATGAATTCCTTGGGCATTAATCACATGGCCTAGGTACTCTATTTCAGTTTGAAAAAACGAACACTTTGCTTTATTGCAACGTAGACCTGCTGCAGTCAACACTTTGAAAAGGCACTCCAGGTTTGCTAAATGTTCTTCAACTGTACGTCCAGATACCACAATATCATCTAAATAGTTCGAACAACACGGTACAGAAACTGTCAGCTGTTCCAAAAAACGCTGAAAAATAGCGGGAGCGGAAGAACTGCCAAAGGGTAGGCGTTGAAATTGAAAAAGGCCCATGTGAGTATTAATGACGAAAAACTGTTTTGACTCGTCATCAAGTGGAATCTGTAAGTATGCCTCTGCTAAATCAATCTTGGAAAAGAAGCGAGACTGTCCTAATTTGTCCATCAGTTCCTCAGGTCTGGGCAGGGGGTAAGTGTCTACAATTGTTTGACTGTTGACAGTTCATTTGAAGTCCGCACAGAGACGAAGTTTTCCTGACGGCTTGGGTATAATTACTATAGGCGAGGCCCACTGACTCGCAGAAACAGGAGAAATCACCCCACTATCTTGCCAACGTTTAAGTTCTTCGGCAACTGTATCACGCAAGGCGATAGGCACTGGTCTAGCTTTACGAAATTTTGGAACTGCAGATTCTTTTAAAGTTACATGTGCCACGAAGTCTTTTGCACAACCTAGTTCCGGCGAAAACAAGTCACTATATTTGTCACACAAAGCATTGATTTTGTCCTGAGGCACTACTGACGAAATTTGAAGCACATCTCTTTGAATTGATAAACCAAACAAATCAAAAGCATCTAGTCCAAAAATGTTCTGTGTAGATTTGGCCTGAAGAACAAAAAAAAAAAACAACTGTTTTTGTTACACCTTGAAAAGAGGCGGGCAGGCTACATGTTCCTAGCACGGGAATATTTTCACCTGTATAAGCTGTTAACACTTGCTGTGACGGCGACAATTTTGGCGAACCCAGAAGTTCATAAGTATCTTTATTAACTAAGGTAACAGCGGAACCAGTGTCGAGCTGAAATTGCACAGTCTTATTGTCAATGGAAAGATTCACAAAAAGTTTTTGCTTGCGGCGCTCGACAGGTGCGCGAATGTGGGCAACGTCTGCTACGGTTTGTTTACCGCGCTTGCGCGGGCCGCGTAGTGAAGTAAGCGGCGCAGACTCGGCACGCAGCGGATTAACAACACTGTCACTAGATGGCACTACCGCCGGATCGGCGTCCGCGCAATGCGAGGCTACTACAGAGTCACTAACTACTGCACTAAACTTTTGAGTAGCTACACCAAGTCTACTGTCACTATCTACACAGTACTGGGCACTATTACAAGGAGCAGTTGCAGAAGGCACTATTTTCACTACAGGAATGCACTGTTCATAGTCATTTTGCTTGTCCCGAACCCTTTTCCGTTGCACTGTTTTACGCGCTCGTCGGCGCTTGCTACGTGGTGCACTATATAGTTGTGCCATAGGCGCAGAACTACTTTCTTGAAATTGAGAACCAACTAAAGCACTGTTCAATTCCACAGCCCGTATTACATTGACAGAATGAACTGTTCTCGCACTCTGAGAAAGACTGTTTCTAACGGTACCGTTCTTTGAGTTTTTAATTTGCATACACACAGACTGTACATGTCCTGATTTGCCACATTGATAACAGGTTGCGTTGCGACTTGGGCACTGTGCACGTTTGTGGCGAGATACACACTGGGGGCAAGATTTACGTACATTTTTCTGAAATGAGCGTTGGCGCCCGTTATTCAAATTACTGTTTCTAACACGACGGGGCGACCTTTGCGTCGCACTTTTACACTGGCTACTGTTCACTGTCTGTTCAGCACGGCCGGTAGAAAAATAAGAATCACTAGTGCTATACTGAGAACTACGGCTAGGAAAGCGTCCGTTGCGGCGCACTGAATTTACACTATGGCTTTGCATTTCTACATCAGCTAAGTCAAAAGTATCATGCGCTTCTATAAGCTGCAGTACACTGTCTAAGGAGGGGTCAGACTGTTTCAGAATTGCTGCTCTAATTCTGGGGTCCTGAATATTCTGCGTAATCGCATCCCTCAACATCACGTCACTATACGAAAGTCCACAAGAGCAAGTAAATTTACATTGGCGGGTTAAGCCCTTCAATTCCGTAATCCACTCTTGGTGTGACTGCTGCGGTAATTTTTTAAGTCTGAAAAATCGGTACCGCGCAGCGGCTACAAGAACTTTTCTCTCATAATGAGCATTCAGTGCATCTACAATTTGTTCAAAGTCTACATCACGAGGAGATGCGAGAGGGAAAAGTTTTTGCAATAGTACGAAAGTCTGGGGGCCCACAATCGATAAGAAAAGGTTCTTCACTCTCTGACCTGTAATTTGATGAGCCGCGACGAGTTCTTGAAACTGTGCGAAATAGTCGCTCCATTCTTCCTCACGTTCGTTGTACTGGCGGAACGTCGGAAGCGGTGCGGCGGCAGGTGTGGGCTGCTGATGTGACGACTGTTGTTGTTGGTGAGCAGCCTGTGTCGTCAACTGCGACACGGCCTGGAGAAGCTGGGTAATTTGCGCCGTCTGTAACTGAATAATTTCCATTAAGTTTGGGTTCGGGGTAGTGGCCATGATGACCGATTAGGCGCCGCGCATACAAGTAAATTATAACAAAACACAAATGCAATATGAAAGAGGACGCTCTGCAACAAAAAAGTCCACAAAATACGTAACAGAATATGTTCCCCCAAAAATCTTATAATAAGGGTGGGTGGGCGGGAGCAATTTTTGCGTGCTCCGACTGCTGCTGTCTGGCTGCTGCAAGCGGGCTGGTCCAAGGTTCTATCACTCCTCGTCGCCACTTTTGTGTCCCGACTTCGTCGCCGCTTTTGTGTCCCAGCCTCGTCGTAGGTGTCGGTGGCCGAGTGGAATAAGACCGACACGCTGGTGCAGGTACGGAGGGGAGCAGCCAGAAACTATAAACACTTGAGTAAATTAGAAAGAGATATATTGCACAGAATGTAACAATACTTAACTTTTACATAGTACTGCAGAATGTTGATACATAGTTGTTAGAGGCCTGCCTAGTGCCTGTACAATAGCAAAGTCTTCACTCGTGCCTATCTGATTACGAAGGTCCTAACTCGTTGCTATCTCAGTCCGAAGTGGAAGTGCCAAGTCCTTCAGTGGTGGCCACGAGCGGCGTTCTCGCAGAGGGCGCTCGTGGCTGTCGTCGTGAGAACGCCGCGCCGTGCGTGCATGACGGCGCGCGGCGAAAGTAAGTGGCGCGCACTTTGTACTCGTGCGACACCACACAAATGCTTAGAACAGACTCCAATGTATACGATGTGCATGGTGTTGCCATCTGTCAACAAGAAGTATTTCTGAGAAAGTAACAAAAATTTGCGTTGCCAAACGGCAACACCATGCATTGTAGGGTGAAGTTACAGCGCTTTCTAATTGTATGTAGGCTAATATATAAATGTTTACTGAATTATGTTCTTATTGATAGATACAAGAAGTTCAAAAATTGTTGTCATTAGGGAACTATGTGAAATTCTTTCTCCTTTAGCAGTTGTTTCAGTAATCAGTATGCATATTTACTCAAGTAAGCTGAAGATGAAAAGACGTTTGGTAAGGAAAAGTAGAATGGGATTTTATGTAACATCGACAACATATTCATTAAATATGGAGAACATGGCCCAAATTATAACGAGAGAAATCATCCTTATGCCTTAAATGAAACTATGTGTTAATTGACATATATGTCCGCCTCCGTAGCTCAACGGTAGCGTCGCTGACTACCACGCAGGAGGCCCGGGTTCGATTCCCGGTATGGGACTGGATGTTGTGTGTTGTCCTAATCATCATCATGTCATCATCATTGGCACGTAAGTCGCCCTCGCGGCGTCAAATAAAAAGACTTACATTACGGCGGCCGAACAAACCCGCAAGGGTTCTCCCGGCTAAGAAAGCCATTGATGTATGTAGCAACAGCAGCAACTCTTAATCTGGATCACTGGAGGGGGTACTGAAACAAGCAAACTGTTATCACTGCTTATTAATATGTCTGTTCCAAGGGAACAGACGTTGGCGGTGATCCGCAGCAGAGATAAATATATCCATGTATATGCTTCGCAAATCGAGTAATTTCCCGACGCCTGCTGCTCCTGTAAGATGGACGAACAACGTGCAATACATGAAAATTTGTGCCGGACCGGGCCTAGAACCTGGGTCTCCCGCTTTTCGCGAGCGGTCGCCTTAACCACTCAACCACCCGTGCACTCTCCGCCGCCAGACCCAAACTTCCATGTGTTGCACTTGGCTCTTTCCTTCACATGCTCGCACACGTTATAGTGTGAGTCCCGCAAGAGGGATAGACACAATTCTACCACCCTAAACTTGTCAGGCGTTAATGTTTACCACAAGCTTACGGTGGTAGAATTGTCTTTCCCTCTTGCGAGACTCACTCTATAACGTGTTCGAGCATGTGAGGGAAAGAGACAAGTGCAACACATGGAAGTTTGGGTCTGGCTGGGGAGCGTACACGTGTGGCCGAGTGGTTGCCGGGCGCCGTGGCTCAGCGCGCCCGGTCAGAGGGCTCCACGCCCTCTGTAATAAAAAAGCTGAGCCAAATATTCAAGGAACAACCTCGAACAAAAAAACGATCAGCGTCCGCAACGAAGAGAACTACCCAGAGAACAAGAAAAAAAAAAAAAAAAAAAAAAAAAAAAAAAAAAAAAAAGTGGTTAAGGCGACCGCTCGCGAAAACCGGGAGACCCAGGTTCGAGTCCCGGTCCGGCACAAATTTTCATGTGTTGCAGATTGTTTGTCCATCTTACAGGAGCAGCAGGCGTCGGGAAATTTCGCGATTTGCGAAGCATATACATGGATATGTTATCACTGCGCTGAAGTGATTTATTAGATAAACCAAAGCCGCGAACCAATTACAAGAAATGTTACTAAGCAGGGAAGTTGTAAAATAGTTTTGGGATACATTGTGTTAACCTATCTAAAAATGAAATTGTGCTGTCACGGAGTAGCGCGATAATTCATCGAAACTTCGGTTATTCCAACGGCATTTCCCAACGTTTAACAATGTGTAACTGGTAGTAATTTCAGCTGATTGCGGAACCCAAGCAAATTCTGCACTTGGCCTTGAGGCGAGACATGTAGTCGCCGCTCCGTAATAGAATTCTAATCGCGTGCAGGCCGCGCCCTCCCGCTCGCTGAATACTCGATCAGTCGACGGCCCTGTAGAGAGTAAAATATTTCCTTATGATCGTTACAACACTTTCGCACGGTTCCTTACACCCTGTTACCAACAAATTTATCGCCTTCTTCATTACTCGAAGATTTGTGCTACGACCATTAAAACAGAAAATAAATCAAGAGAAACATGTACTACAGAACGTGACTTGATGGATAATGAAGGAGGAGTTCTTCAGCACAAACTACTGACAACTTTGTCATTAAATCACCGAGAGAGACAGGTTGTCAATTAAGTTCTCTACGTTACTTCCACTTTAAGTTCTGCAAACCTTACATAGCTGCACGCTTTTAATGTACACAAGTGCAAATGCTTTGCTTGTTATTTTCAGAGCGTGTAATTAAGCCTGTTCGCGTCCTACGAAGGTTGAAGTTTCAGAAACACTTTGCATGTCGAATAAGGAATGCACATACTATGAGTACAGGGGAATCTCCATTTTTAAGAGCTCTCCATTTCAGTAGAAGGAGAACAATCGGAACTCATTACTTGCAATTAATTCTTTATTAGTGGTTGCCTACTTCCGAATGTTAGGGCATTGCGAGGGAATACAATCCGACTATGTTGACTGTTAAAGGAATTACTCCTATTTAAAATTTTATGTCACATTAAAGTTGCGCGCCGGAGCGAGACTCGAACCAGGGACCTGACATTTCAACCAATAACTAAAATATTTTCCAGGGTTTTCTACTGACGACTCACCAAATAAAGATGTGCTCGGACAGAATAAGGAAATTAGTGACCACTATCAATGCTTTCGGGTCGCACTTTAGACAGAAGAAAATGGAAATGTCAAAAACATTTCAAGAATCTTTTACTGCCTCGTTTGGTGCCGCATTACCACCTCTTTAGTAAGGGATGCGCATGTGCCCAAACCATTTATTTAAATACTGACTACATTTGTAAGCGTTCTACATTTTACCATTTAACACTAGCGACGAGAGTAGTTAAGAGTGGTTTCCACACAAATATTATTTTTATCATAATCGCCTTAAGGTGGGTCTTCAGTCACGCAAAAGCAATAGTAGCTTTTTTATAAATTAAAGTATTATACAGTCAGAGGATTTCTTGATTAAAATGTTGAAATTTGGCTGCGGATGCTCGAATTTATAAACAACATTCTCGCATTTAAAGATAACATTCTAGCATCGATAGAGAATTTATTGAAACTAACGCACAGGAGATACAGCAGTTGTATATGAACATTGTTAGACTTGCCTATACACATGGTGAAGCATTAAGAAGCAGTTTGAAATGGAAACTACTCCAAAATTTCCAGAAAACATAATGAAAATCCTGTGAAAACAAAATGGAATATCGGGTAACAAGTAAGATAACTCAAAGTAATCTTTCTTTGATTGTAGATTGACATATGACTAATGAAATCGTCTTATTGAATACATCAGAAAGTATGTAAAAGCAGATAGCCGTTAGATACAGTCGTCTGTGTATCTTCAAGAAAATGATATTTAGGGTTAACATCAAAGTCTGCGTTTATTAGTCAACAACAGATACATGAAGTAAGTAAGAACAAAAAAGTATTAAATTCAAAAGAAAAATATAAAGAAAACTTTTATGGGACTGCAGTCGTTGAAAATAGTGTGTAATGCGAATAAGAAAAAATTAACAAGTACGGGATTTGCTCAAACATGGAAATGACCTAACGTTAGTCTTCCACAGTAATGACCTTAAGCCCTGAAGGAAGGTGCTGACATGTGACCTGATACAATTATGCGATTACTTCCATCAATGGGGACATCAGCCTAACCTAAATAACACAGTGGTCACTGTATTGTATCTAATTAATAAAGTAGCCCAAAGGAAACTAGATGCGACTTTCCAACGAAAACGAAATACCACGTATGTACAGTCCAGTATAGCTAGGTTTCACTCTTGATCCGTTCTTGAATGCATTAAGCTGTCTAATATACTTGCCGCAAGAGTAAACGTACTTCGCGAAATTGCCGTACCTCTCGCACTTCTGTATTATTCTGGGGAAACCTGTATGCCATAATGCGAAAACACAACACAGATTGATATCCACGTTAATTAAGCCATATGAGATCTACGCACATTTAATAGTTACATGTGCATCGACAGATGTAAGAAGGAAAGCAGATAAGATAAACTCTGTGAAGAACATCAGCTCTGTACTATACTCTAAAAGATTCCCCACCAACTCGTCTGAAATCACGCAAAACATTTTGGGTAGCACAGAAGATGTCTGGTTTCTGGATGCGAGCTCCAAATAGCTAGAACGCTGGAATCAAATCTCACCGTCACGGTGGAGTGGTCGAGCGCTTTAAGGAGGCTTGCTGCGGAGGTTCGAGTCCTCCCTCGGACATGAGGGTGTGTGTGTGTGTGTGTGTGTGTGTGTGTCTGTGTGTGTGTGTGTGTCCTTAGGTTAGTTTAAGTTAGTTAAAGTAGTTTCTAAGATCAGGGACTGATAACCAGAGTAGATAAGTCCCATAGCTTTACAAACATTTGAACATTTGAAATCTCGCCGAACAACACTCACTTGGTTCTAAATCCATTAAGGAAAATTGTATTAGCCCATCTAGCACGCCAAATTTGCTCGAGACTGAACCGCATTAGGACTGGTCTAGAAAGATGTGCTTACACCATGAAGAAGTGAGTTTTCTTCAATTTTCTGAGTGAGACTAAAGAGTATAGGAGCAAACTATAGAACATACAGTCAATGGGTGTCCCCTGCGAGCATTAACGGTGATTTGGGGACAATACAGCAAGTGCTCTGCAACGGTTGTTAAATTTGGACACTTCCATTTCATTGTAGATCCTTTAATATACTTGCGAAACCATACGATAAGTAAATAAATTATAGTCAGAAAACATCATCACGGATTTTAGGCAAGTCAGATCAGTTAAAAACATTTCCCACTTCCCTTTCAAGCTGATATCACATCAAGATTCTAACAGTAACATCGTCTAACCAACAGTCATAACTCGTCCGTGAAGTACTACTGAAAATGTTCTATTTTTATTTCGGGCAGATACATCATTAAGATTACCACAGTAGCCCAACATAAACATCACTCTTTAGCACTTCCTTGAAATACTACTGACAGTGTCGCTTTAACAGCCTGGGGCCTAGGGCGGCAAATTTGGGTCAAAAATCTTAAACGATAAATAATTGCAATAAAAGAAATTTCATTACGTTTACCGAATGTACTGTAATTATTATGTAAGAAATATTTAGGTATTCCTTATCATCACATTATTAGTAGTATATGACTGTGTTTTTATTAACTCAGAAATATTTCTTGTACGATTTTAACAAAATAGTTGGGTTGTAAAAATAACCTAGGAAGTGACACTTCGATGGACTAGTTCAGAGTCATACCCATTACGGAAAAAGATGGTATAATTAGGACGATAGTGCACAACACATAAAGCTACAATTTTATTGGCAAAATGTTATAGTTAGTATGATTGTGAAATATGGTATTTGCCGGCGGCAAATATAAGAATCTGCCATTTACTGCTGAATGTATCTTACACTAGTTAAAGTGAAGAAAACACTGCTCTGGGTATTTTACTTCATAGACGAATTATGACAGATGGTTAAACGATGTTTCTGTAATAACCTTTATTTTTTTAATAGATTGAAAGGTAAATGGGAGACTTTTTAAACTCATATGTTTTGCTTTACATCCCTGATGATGGTATGTTGACTGTAACAGGTAGGTAAAAGATATGTAAATAAATGAGCTGATGGTTAAAATGCATTTCATAAAGTAATTGCCGGCTGTCGACTCTCATATGATGAACACATTAAATGAAAAATGAAATTATTAAATGTCTGTACGTTCGTATAATTACTTGGTTGGTCTCTGCAGCCATGTACGGTCACTGCACATTGCTTCAATGTATTTTACGCCCTTTTTTCTCCCACTGCGGACAAAATATTCAAATTTTTGTTAAGCTTATGGGATTTAAGTGCGGGGTCATCAGTCCCTAAACTTAAAAACAACCTATAAACGAAATTATACTAAAGACAGCACAAACATCCATGCCCGAGGGAGGATTCGAACCCCCGTCGGGGAACGACGTCGGGCACTCCACCACGGCACTGCTGACATTTTCAATGCGCAGAGTGGTTCTGGTTGTACCTGAGTTTGGCCTGTCTAGAAATAATTGTTTTATCCTAGCGCATCCATCTGAGGTTATAAGGGTTCTGAAGTTTTGCTGTTCTTTTCATGCTGGTTGCTTGGTTAAATCGTCCTATTTGTACCATTACCTTATATACTTGAACTTTTATATTCTGTTATCGCCGGCCGCGGTGGCCGAGGTGACTGAGGCGCTCCAGTCACGGTCAGCACGGCCACTACGGTCGGGGGTTCGAATCCCCCCTCGGGCATGGATATTTGTGCCGTCTTAGTTCGTAAGTAGTTCATAAGTAGTTTGTAAGTTTAGGGACTGATGACCCCGTAGTTAAGTCCCATAAGCTTAACAAACATTTGAACATTTTTTTTATTCTGTTATCCTTTCCGTATTTTGTGTGCGTTCCTTTTGAGTTGTTTTTTTTTTCTTTTCAAGTATTGCGTTTTCTCATGTGATATCGTTATACACGTTTTAGCAGAGACTTCATTTAAGTACTCCACTGCTTCTTGCCTATCGTTGCTGACAATGAGTACTGACAAGTCAAGTGTAAATGTCAGGCTTTTATGATTGCCCTTTTTGTGCATCTTCTTCCTAATTAAATCCCCTTTATTTTATATTTCCATTGATTGATAACTTTTTCCAAGTCCATGTTGAATAAAAGCGGTGACAGACCATTTCCTTGTCTGCTTCAGATTGTGTCTCAAATGATTCTGCGATGTCTCTCATTTTTATTTTGGATGTGGTGTCTGTGTGTGTCCTTTGTAAGAGTGCTCCTGTTATCATTACACTTACATATTTTTCCATTGTGTCAAGACAACGATGGAACTTCAGACTTTGTCAAATGTCACTGTGCCTACAGTGTTATTGACTGTCTGACCTTCAAGAGTATTTCTCGGTTCAATATCTGTTCAATACATATTCTCAAACACAGTTTGATTATTTAATGAATTTTTCCTAATAACATCTAAAATGTGAAGGTCAATCCTGAAATGGAAATAAATAGGGGACTACATATGTCAATCAGTTTGATAAGAGGAAGAAAAGATAATATTTTATGTGCGAAACAGTGAGATACACTCGCGGAAATAAAATTTAGTACACCCCCTTCGAGTTTTCCAATTTACTCAAGACGTATTGTTGAAGCAATGCATATGGAGAACATGAAATGACTACATTTACCGATCAATAGCTGAAGGGGTACTGAGTTACCGGGTGTCGAGCCATGCTGAAATACCCGTATTAGAAGGAGGTGTAGCGTCCACGGAAAGCAATGTAGGCGTTGATTATGGCATACAGTATATCACAAGGATAGCTGTGTTAGCTGAGCGGTCTAAAGCACCTACCGCGTAAGTAGGAGGTCACGGGTTCGAATCATCGCCACAGCGAAAATGTTAATTCAATGCCTCTCCTTATGTTTAATACCTCTGGTAAAACGAGACAATGTTGTCTCAAGGAATTGTATTATTTGCTGTTTTTTTATGCATGGCTGTTGATCAGCGACTGTACTATATCTATTAGATTTTTTTTAAAACTACAGCCCTCGGTCGCAAGTTACATTTGATTATATTACCTAGGTTTCAGTGTTGCAAAGAATACTTTCTTCAGACATTATCTACATCTATATCTACATACATACTCCGCAGTCCACCGAAGGTGCATGGCGGAGGGTACACGGTAACAATACTAGGCATTTCTTTTCCTATTCCACTCCCTAATAGAAAGAGGAAAAAATGTAAGTAGGCGGCAGGAATATCGTAATACACTCAGCTTCAAATTCCGGCCCTCCGAATTTCGTCAAGAAAATTTCTCGAAAAGAACGTTGTCTTTCCTCCAGCGATCCCTTGTGAGTTCCTGGAACATTTCTGTGACACTCGCGCATTGGTCGAACCTACCAGTAACGAACCTAGCTACTCGCCTCTGAACCGCTTCCATGTCTTCCTTTAAACTGATCTGCTGCGGGTCCCAAACACTTGAGCAATATTCAAGACGTGGTCGTAGAAGAGTTTTCTTCGCGGTCTCCTTTACAGGTGAAGTACATCTTCCCAAAATTCTCCCAATAAACTGTAGTCGCATGTCCGCCTTACTCACAACTGTCCTTACATGTCCGTTCCATTTCCTATAGCTCTGCAGTGTTAGGCCTAAAGAATTGAACGACGCGACTGCATCAAGAAGCTCACTACTAACGCTGTATTCGAACATAATGGGATTGTTTTTCCTACTCGTGTGCATCACCTTATATTTTTCTACATTGAGAACTAGCTGCCATTCTTCGCACCAACTTCGCATGTCTAAGTCATCCTGTACGCTAGTACAGTCAATTAAAGACGACACACTCCTATACACCACAGCATCATCAGCGAACAGCCGCAAATTACAACTTACTCTGTCCATCAGATCATTTCTATAAATAGAAAATAATAGTGGTCCTATCACACTGCCCTGGGGCACGCCTGACTATACAATCGTCTCTGATGAACACTTGCCGTCGAGAACAACGTACTGCGTTCTATTACTTAGGAAGTCTTCCAGCCAGTCGCAAATCTGTGAACCTATTCCATATGCTCGTATCTTCGTTAGCATTCTGCAATGTGGCACCGCGTCAGACGCCTTTTGAAATCGAGAAAATCACAATCCGCCTTTTGCCCTTCATCTATGGCTCGCAAGATGTCATGAGAAAAAAGGGCAAGCTGAGTTTCACATGAACGATGTTTCCTAAACCCATGCTGATTCATAGAAAGAAGCTTTTCTGTTTCAAGGAAATTTACTTTATTCCAACTGGGAATTTGCTCTCAGGAAACTGATGTGAACAATATTGGCCTGTAATTATGTTGGTCAGTTCTCTTTCCTTTCTTATAAACGGGAGTCACCTGCGCTTTTTTCCAATCACTAGGAACTTTGCGCTGAATTAAAGATTCCCCATAAATGCAAGCTAAGTAAGGGGCCAATGCCGCAGAATACTCTTTGTAAAACCGAACTGGTATTCCATTCGCACCAGCAGACTTATTCGTATTTAGCTCTCTCAGCTGCTTCTCTACGCCGGAAATAACTATTACTATGTCCTCCATTTCGGAGTTAGTACGTTGATCAAATGATGGTACATTTGTGCGGTCCTTCTGCGCAAAAGGTTTCGTAAAGGTTAAATTTAGAACTTCAGCTTTTCGTTTGCTTTCTTCTATTACTTTCCCGGAATGATCAACGAGAGACTGAATAGTAGGCTTTGACCCGCTTATTGATTTTACATAGGACCAGAATTTTTTCGGGTTCTCGGAAAGATATTTTGCTAAGGTAATTATAGTATGCTTCGCGTACAATCTTTTTATAGACATATGAATCTCTACTAACTTTTGCCTGTCATCATTTGCGTATTCTTTTTTGAACCGAGAGTGCTTCTTCAGAGTAGCTTTCTAACATTATTATCTTTGCCATCTTTTCAGACAATTTGAGATAAAGGGTAAAATATTACACGTCAAATTTTAAAAGAAATTAAAATTACGGGAGGCATGTTATTGTAATTTTAATTTCTTTTAAGATTTGGCATGTACCTTTTAACCCTTTCTCTCATATTGTCTGAAGAATGTGTCCTTCGAAATATTGAAACATTGGTAACATATTGAAATATAACTTGCGACTGAGGGCTGGAGTTTTAAAAAAAATCTAATAGCGAATACTGTTTTGGGATACCTAATTCCGCACCTGTTTGGCTTGTTTACTTAGTTTCTTTTTATGAGACCTAACTGCAGTGGTCATCGATCCCTAAACTTGCAAACTACTTAAACTAACTTATCCTAAGAACAACGCATACGTCCATGCCCGAGGGAGGACTCGAACATCCGACGGCGAACGGTGGCACGCACTGCAGCAAGGCGCATTAGTGTACACTGTTATTCTGACGGTTCTACTTAGTTCTGCAAGAGTTGTGGGCTGACGAGTCGCACGTGTCCTTTTTATTATTATTATTGGATGTCCTGTCCACCCCTAGAATCCTGCCTGTCACACACCATGACTAGTAAACGAAACTTTCTTCAAAAAGAAAGGTTGAGTCCTTATAAGAGAAACGAAAGTAAGAAAGCATCTCTCGTCGGAATAGAAAAATAAAGTCTTCACGCCCTGGAGGAAAGCATCGTTTCCGATATTTTCAAAGAAGGTGAGGACGAAAAGAGATTGCCGCGGTCTAAAGCGCCATGCTGCGGAGCGCGCGGCTGCTCGCCGTCGGGGATTCGAGTCCTCCCTCGGACATGGGTGTCTGTGTTGTCTTTAGGTTTAATTTAGTTTAAGTAGTTTGTAAGCTTAGGGACTGATAACCAAAGACGTTAAGTCCCATAAGATTTACAAACAAACAAACAACGAAAAGAGTGCAAAGAACAAAATAAAACATTAAAATAACAGAAGATAAGGTGAACTAAAGGGGGCGTAGAATAGACTGCTCCTACAGGTCGCACGCAGCGTCGTGTGATGGAAGGGGAAGTTAACTTGAGAACATAGGAACCCCCAGGTATCCACTCCTGTCAATTGTCGACCCATAATATCCATCACGTGCCCGATTGGAGTCATGTCCAGAGATTTTACTGGCCAGGGAAGTTGCTGCACCTCTTACAAATCCCTTTGAGTTTCACGCGTAGTGCGTGGGCGAGCATTATCCTGTTGGAACAACACATCATCCTCTTGCTGTAACAATGGCAAAAGAACGGGTCTTACAATATTCTGTTTATAGCCTACCGAGCGCTGATCAGCGTTACCTCCACAAACACCAAAAGTGAATGAGAGTTGTAGCTCGTGAAGTCTGCATCGAATCTGCAAACGACAGTCAGTTGCGTGAAAGCAGAAGCTGGTTTCAACGCTGAAGACCACGGCCATTCTTGTTGTGGCGTCGCCATTCGTCACAACGTCGGCGGTCCGCGCAAATCGAGACGCAAGTAGAAAACGAGCGAGAACTCGCTCTACGGCACTTCGGCCACCGGGGGCGCCTCCAGTCTTGTCACCTCTTTGCCTTGCTTCGCGTGCCAGCCAATCAGAAGACAGGAACTCACCAAGATATGCCGGCGCCCCAGAGCCACGACAATGTACCAGTCAGTACAGCGGAGGACTCCAGTGACCGGAAGTGAACGGAGGAAGTACAACGAGCCAGCCGTCTACGTACAATTCATAACACTACTTTTGGCTGATGTATTTCGGAACTGTTATGTAGCTACCACAACCTATCACCTTAGAGTATTCTCTTTTCTGTAATAAGAGTATACGTGAACTAATCACTTCTTTCAGCTGCAGACCTTACCCACATCCTTGCTAGCCACGACCCACCTCCAGAACCTACCGTTCTCAGTGCCGCATTTCGAAGACACAAAAATTCTATCTTCGAAATGAGCCTCTGACGCCAAAAGCTGAGCTGTGAAGGTCGATTGTATGGTGTGACTTGAAGACGGGCTAGAGTTGCGTGTGTATGCCCGTAGTCCAACTGCTAATAACCGGTTGGCAACCATCTGTTTTGACACGTATGGGCACACAAACATTCTAATCTATGTTGTGGTAGCTGTACCATCTGCCACTGCTGCCCTTACAATACATCTTGGCTGATACATGTGGTGTAGGGACCTACAGAACCTCGTATACAGGTGTGAGAATGCTCACGTGACCTGTGCAATTAACATCGTTTCAGAAATGTTGCAGCACGTTTAACTTGTGTTGCAATTCTCTGAAAGGTCCATCCTGCCATTCGGAAGGCCACAATTTGACCCCTTTCAAACTCGCTCAGTTGGCTGTAAGAAGCATATGTGCGTGTCACTGGGCCGTATGAAGAAGAAGGAGTACATACGTCAGAGAAGAGTCTCAGAGCAAAAGAACGTTCCCTGACTGACTTCTCAGTTTCGTGTGAAGAAAAACTTGGAAGCTTATGATCTGAGCAGGAAGTTCATTCTCGCTAGCTCCCCTCCTTCTTAAGTAATTTCTCCGTGTGTCATGTCCGGCACAGAGCAGCTGTTCTTGATGCAGTCGCGTCGTTCAAATATCTCGGCGGAACACTGCAGAGCAATATGAAATAGAACGAACATGTAGGACAGTTGTAAGGCGGACGGCCGACTCCGGTTTATTGGGAGACATTTGGGAAGATGTACTTCATTTGTAAAGGAGAAAGCGTATAAAACGCTTGTACGACCACGTCTTGAAAAATCCTCAAGTGTTTGGGACCCGCAGCATATCAGTTTAAAGGAAGACATGAAAGCAGTTCAGAGGCGAGTGAGCTAGCTTCGTTACTGGTAGGTTCGACCAATACGCGAGTGTCACGGAAATGCTCTGGGAACTCGAATGGGGATGGCTGGAGAAAAGACGTCGTTCTTTTCGAGAAATTCTGTTGAGGAAATTTAGAGGGCCGGAATTTGAATCTAAGTGTGGAACGATCTTTCTGCCGTCTACTTAAATTTCGCGTAATGATCACATAGACAAGATACGAGAAATTAGGCTCGTACGGAGGCATATAGGCATTCTTTTTTTCTCGATCTACTTGGGAGTGGAATAGGAAAGAAAATGCCTAGTAGTGGTGCAGCGTGCTCTCCGCCGCGCATCTTACGGTGGACTGCGGAGTATATGTGTAGATGTAGTATCCTTCTTTAAACTAGACAAATCAGGCAAATCATTCAGTGTACAAATATGGAGTAAGCATCTACATGTTCAGGCAGAACTGTACTATGTTTAGATATTAGTTGGTTATGCAGCAGCATATTATGAAGAGTAAATATGGACTTCATACAACAATGTATTCTTCCGACTACGTTACAAAATTTTCGTCATGCGAGAAACTTCTTGTTATTGAAGTTGGTTGAGCACAATTAGCGACAGAAATTTTAAGAATGCATAACATTTTCATTTGTTTCAACGTGGAATGCTGTCATAGCTATCTAACATGAGATACGTTTTTGTAAAATATGATACCCAAAGGTTTTCTCATAAGCGACAAGCTATGCGATTTTGTTACAAGAAACAGATTGCTAGGTATGTAATTAATCAGTTATTAATCTTCCTGTCATGTCTACTTACTTCTAATATAACAGAAGTTACGATTACGAAGTCAGAAAATAGGCCAACCGGTTTGAGTAGAAAGAACAAGGGCAGTACAAAACAAAAAAGACAATACTTCAGTACCCGGTATTGCAGCAATATACATTTTGTGATACAGAAGCCCATATTAATACGCCCTATTGCTATGTAGCTGTCCACAACAGTACATAAGCACACCACACAAACTGGTAAAACACGTAGCTGAATCCTGTCTCGTCACTACATAAAATTCTTGAAATACCACACTTATGATTTTTGTAAAGGTATGAAAATGTTGTTATTTGCATAAACGTTTTAGTTCCACACGTATTTCTTCAGACTACGTATAATGGAACTTTTCTGCCTTCTAAGCAGCACAATTTTGGACCACTTTAGGTTACGGTAGTAACACATAGTGGGTCTTGGCGATCGGATTTTGACAGCTCGAAATTTAAATGAAAATAACGGCTTAACCGTAATTCTGAGACGAACATTGAGTAAACGAATTGGTACAGGACACAAGTCTCTACAACTTTACTCTCTCACATTTTCTTTTTTCTTTCTTTTTTTTATATCTTGCACCGTTTCAGAGATATTTTCAAAAATAACGGCGATTTGACACTGTCATTCATTGTATGTAAACCAGGCGTTAGGAAAGGTCACGTGACATTCACCGCCCAGAACTCTTCAAATGTTCAAATGTTTGTAAATCTATCGGACCAAACTGCGTGGTCATCAGTCCGTAGCTTACAAACTACTTAAGCTAAGGTAAACTAACCGAAAGATAACACACACACACCCATGCCCAAGGGAGGACTCGAACCAAATCAAATGTTCAAATGTTTGTACAGCTTATGGGACCCAACTACGGGGTCATCAGTCCCTAAACTTACAAACTACTTATGAACTACTTACGAACTAGGACGGCACAAATACCCATGACCGAGGGGGGATTCGAACCCCCGACCGTAGTGGCCGTGCAGACCGTGACTGAAGCGCCTCAGTCCCCTCTGCCACCGCGGCCTGCGGACTCGAACCCCCGACGGCGAACAACCGCGCGCTCCGTAGCGAGGCGCCTTAGACCGCTCGGCTACTCCACCGCGGCCCCAGAACTCTCTCTGGCATACGCCACATTGCTTCCTGCGTTTTATGATTTTCTTATTATAATCTAGTGTTTAAAAATGTGATTTTAGCTATTAGCAACTGACAGTGATAGCAAGAGAATTAAGGGATAATGTCACAGTTGGTCGTCGTGGTGTAGTGGGTTGTTCGTTACATTGTGGTGCGTGTCGTCGCTAGTCCGAAACCGACCCCTATAATTTTGTTTCGACTTGGCTCCTAAAAAGATGTCCGGCACTCTTATTAATTAGAGCTATCTTCTGCAATGTTTAGAGTTGTGCAGATATAAGAGTGCTCCCTCTAAAATGTGGCCTTCCGCGGTGGCCGAGGGGACTGAGGCGCTCCAGTCACGGTCTGCGCGGCCACTACGGTCGGGGGTTCGAATCCCCCCTCGGGCATTGATATTTGTGCCGTCCTTAGTGTTAGCTAGTTCGTAAGTAGTTTGTAAGTTTAGGGACTGATGACCCCGTAGTTAAGTCCCATAACTATACAAACATTTCAACATTTCTAAAATGTGCGTTTGTACTATTTCGTGAACATGCCGTGAAATACGTACCGGTAACAACAAATTGAACGCTGGTCTTCTGAAGCATTTGCGCAACAACGGGGAGGATTCTGTGGTAAAGGTGATAATGAATATTCAACAAGGTGCTGATACTGGTAGTTTCATATATAAATGGAGTCCTAGATTTCTGTGGCAACTGTCGTATCTTAATGAAACGGAAGGGAAGTATATACATCGCAACAAATTATCTTGCTTCTTTTTTTTCTAAGCAATTATTCACTACTTATGCAATATATTGAAAGTCATTAATTAGATTCAATGCGTCTACTAAAATATTTGTCTTTGGCATGGTTTCTATGGACGCTTTTAATGTAGTTTGTATTACTTTTTCTGTAGTTCAGATATGACTTTGTTCGTGTTACTCTGTTCTACGTAAAAATAAAGAGCAAATATTCTGTTTCAAATCGTAACTACGTTTTCTTTTACAGCTATAATAACAAACGGAATGAGTGAGGTAATACCGATTCCCACAAAGCTCTAGTACTTCATCTATATACAAAGTTACTATTATCATTACGTCATTTACAACAGTCATTGTAAAAGTATCTCCCCAGTTTGTGTACGAGTGATACAGAATGCATTGGTATGTATTTCATGATATGTTCACAAAACAGAACAAATGTACTTTTCAGAGAAAGTGCTGTTACCTTTGAACAACTCAGAATATAGTTGTGTTCAATAAACTTTCCTGTTCGTTGAGAATTTTCCTCAGGTTTATATACAGGGTGTTTCATTAAGTGTTTTGGCCTCTGTAACTTATAAAATATAAGGGGACGGAAAATTTTAATGTGGTAGGTGAACACAAGAAATGTTACACTTTCTGCGGAGCTATGAACATAGTTTATATCATTTTCCAAAGAGTTACAGCACAAAGATATAATTTTTTAAATGGAACAATATTTTTTCTATCGTGCATTGGATTCGTTGAAACCAGCTGCGTCCAAATCAATTTAAACTACATTCCTATCACTGTTAGTTTGGGAGCTATAACCCTTCAAAGTTTCAGGGGCAGATACCACAAACGCTGCGCATAATGCAATGCGCCTTCTAAATGTGGTGCGGCCGAGTTGTAACGTCGCCGGTGTCACGGAGCGAGAAGCTTCTTCGATGCGCTGTTCGACTGCCGTCTGTCGCCGCACATGGCCGTATACAGTTGGAGCCACACAAACAATCGAGGCTCAATATACCACAGTTACTGACATCTGATGACGATGGCATACACGAACAACGAGTACGTTGACATGTTGCTGATGCTCGGCGAGTGCCGATACGATGCCACTGAAGCAGCCACGGCGTATGCCGTGAGATATCCTAGGCGAAGAGCCCCGGCAGCCATTATGTTCTTACGTGCCGAACAACGACTTCGGGAAACAGGCAGCTTGGTAATGCGCCGCAGTAACAGACGAAGACCTGCAAGAAGTAAGGAGACGGAGGTGTTTGTTTTAGCTGCACTACACCACGACCATCATGTCAGCTTACGAGCCGTTGCTGCAGTCGCTGGTGTCCGTCTCACATCTGTGTGGCGTATAGTACACGGCCACAGGTTTCACCCGTACCGCCTGTCACTGACCCAGGAGCTGCATGGGAACTATTTCCGTGCAAGAGTGACATTCTGTGAGTGGGCCATGCGTAATTTCATGCTGGAGTCTTTACAAAGTGTTATGTTCTCTGATGAGTCCACGTTCACAAATTATGGTGCAGTGAATCGCCATAACATGCACTACTGGGTCGCAGACAATCCTCGGTGGGTACGACTTGTCGACCGTCAACGTAGGTGGTCTATTAACGTGTGGTGTGGAATCCTTGGGGATGAAATCATCGGTCCACACTACTTCCCAGGTACACTGACAGGTGAGTTATATCGCGCTTTTATAGCCGACGGTTTGGCTGGTCTGCTTGAACATGACTGTCTACACACGAGAGTCCATATGTGGATGCAGCACGATGGTCACCCAGCCCATTCTGCTTGTGCTGTTATGGAAGAACTAAACAACAGGTTTGCAGGAAGATGTTGGGGCGCCATGGTCGTCATTCATGGCCCGCAAGGTCGCCCGATTTAACACCAGTAGATTTCTTTTTGTGGGGATATCTAAAGGATCGTGTTTTTGTCACTGTGCCCACATCCCCATATGATCTAAAACGGCGCATCGAGGATGCATGTCGCTCCGTCCCAACGGCGACGTTACATCTCGTCCGCAGATCCTTTCTACGGCGCATTGCATTATGCATTGAGGAACATGGACACACATTTGAACATCTCATGTAAATCAACTTCCCACCGCCATAACATCCATCATCCACCACACAGCCATGTATTATGTACAGTGTGTGGTATCTGCCCCTGAAACTTTGAAGGGTTGTAGCTCCCAAACTAACAGTGATAGGAATGTAGTTTAAATTAATTTGGACGCAGCTGGTTTCAACGATTCCAATGCACGATAGAAAAAAACTATTGTTCCATTTAAAAATTATATCTTTGTGCTGTAACTCTTTGGAAAATGATATAATAAACTATGTTCATAGCTCCGCAGAAAGTGTAACATTTTTTGTGTTGACCTACCGCACTAAAATTTCTCGTCACCTATTATTTTATAAGTTACAAAGGCAAACACTCTTTGTGAAACACCCTGTATATATATATCAGATGGCGTTGAGCTCTCTTTGTTTTTCTCTCCTTTCATTGGTTCTTCGGTTTGATCGGTCCTTTATGGACGTTAGTTTATTTCGTTTAATTTTGATCGTTTCGTCGTTGACTCAGTTTTCTCGTTACAGAGGGCGTCGATTACTGCCACGCCGGCAACCCTGTGAACGAGCGCTCTGAGCCACCGCACACAGCGCGTTTCCAACCACCGTCTAAGATGTTCGCGCGTCTCAAAATAATTCGCTGCCCATTAAGCTATGCCGAATAGCTGTGAGAGTGATCCGTAATTCTCGTTCCATCGATGGCGGGTGTTATTTGCTAAGATGGCATTTCTAGACATTAGAGTGTAATTTAATGCCCTAACAACGACTTTTTTTTAAATTATTTTCAGTGCGCCATTGCTTTGAAATGACAACGGTTGGGTAATAAGAAAATCATCAAATGCAGAAAGGAAGATTACGTATATAAAAGAGAGTTTCGGGCAAGGTTTCGGGCGAGGGATGTCACGTGACATTTCCGAGCGCCAAACGTTGAGCACCTCCTTAAAACCAAACAGACATGTGCAGTATGGTGGTTATTATTTTATGTATATTTTCCTGTTTTAATTTTGATCATACATCCATTTTATATCTGACTATCCACCAGCACGTGATTTTCTATATAATTATCATCCAGTACACCTACCAGATTTTATGTGGAGCACTACAAATAGCAGTTTAATGTCAATTAGACCAGATGATGGCACCATACAGTGTCGACGCCGTTCGTCTTGAATAAATAAAGTAAATATTGCCCTCTTGGCATCTATCCTATTTATATAATTTGAACGTTCCCTAAGATGATTTAATTAAGTGATAAAGTGATAATGAAAATGTGAGAGAAATATTAAAATAATAGTTTGAAGAGGTAAAAGTCCAAAGAAGAGTATATTCGTCAAAGCTAAACTCAAATATCAAATAATTTTGGTTGTTTGTTAAAATACGGTCAGAGAGAATATTACGTGTTTGGTGCATAGATATCACAATAGTAGAGTCGTAATCGTATCGTAAATAAATTTTTATTATTTGTGTCCGAAATGTTTAAAAAAAATCATAAAACTACAGGCAAATATAAAGTGTGCCGTAAAACACGCCAGTGCGATTTTTATTATAAACCACAGTAAAACGTAACCTTAATAGAAGTTACTCAGCTCGAAGTGTGCTAGAGAGCTCACTTCAGGAAACGGAGAATGTTCTCCGGTCGTGATAAACTTCTCTAGTTTCAGTAATACGAAATCGGAGAATGTTCTATGTTGTGAGAAACTTCCCCCACCCCACATTCTCGGTTGAAATACATTCTCTGACTCGCTTTATTCATGCACACCTGGGTATGTTCCCTGGAATCCAGAGTATAAAGTAGGTACTTTGTTTTATTTATACGGCCCATTGGCATAGCGCAGGCGCATATTTGCTTAACACATTGATATTACACTGAGCCTAATAGCTGTAAGAATTCCCTAAAAAAAGGTAAAGCAGTCAACAATCCGAAGATTGGTTTTAACAACACAGTGCTTTACTAGGCATGGTCCGGTTTGGAGGTGGTATGCCTTCCTCCGACCTTCGAACTGACTTACCCAGCCAGTTATAGGGGGACCTACAGTTTAAAGTGGGTTCCGAACCACGGTGCTACTCGGTATTTTTCACATGAGCAATACTGCCAGAGGTGAAAGAAGTGGAAAGTGACAGATAAAAATCCTAGGACCTGGCGGGGATCGAACTCGCGACCTTTGGATTTGTAGTCTGGCACTGTGCAACCGAAGCACGCTAAGAATTCCCTATTAAAGGTAAAAGTCAAGCGGAGATAGCCGCGCGATCTGGGGCGCCATGGCACGGATTGCCCTGCCGATTCCGTCACAGGTTCGAATCCTCACTGGGCATGTATGTGTGTGTTGTCCGTTGTGTAAGTTTGTTCAAAGTAGTATGTAAGTCGAGGGGCCGATGACCCTAGCAGTTTGGTCCCTTAGTTAAGCAAATTCCGAACTGTTTTGAAAGGTTACACAGAGATAGCGGTGTGATAACTATGTCACTGCACTATCAGTTAGCGAACGACGTTTAAGCTATTATCAGTACATCGACTATCACCCAGGAGGGATCTGCTGTCATAGTATCAAAACAGACGTCGTCTTTTCTGGCAGGTAATTTATATTGCGACTTCAATGTAGAGGTGACACGTGCTGAGCGAGGACCTGAGGAATTAGCATAGTGACCCACAACAATGGCAAAGGCAAGGCAAGGCCGCGTGACTCAGGCGACCAGCTCAGCAGGTCTTGGGATGCGGTTCCTTGGCCTCCGCGCTGCCTGTTGGCATCTTCCCAGGAACAATTAGTCACCGACATGAGCTGCTGCTGGAAACTCGGCTACACATAATGCGTCGACCAGATTAAAAGCCTACTGAACGAGAAGGTGGTTGAAGGAGCCATCTGTAATCAGGGAATTTCCTTCAAGGTGCATTATTATACAGAAGGAAATCATTGAGGTGAGACCAAAATCTTCAACAAAACATAATCAATAATGTTAGAAGAACCAAGAGGCTACACAACCATTCTACAGCCTCCACGTACATTTCGTGCAAATATACAAAGATATAGCCATGGAGATTTGGGTTCGTACAGGTTTATTACAGGCAATTATTTCTCCGTTACACGAGTGGACTAGGAACAAACTGTAGTACAAAACACCTTATACCATACACTGTTAATAATATTTCTCTATTCTTAAGAGTTGGGAGCTTTTACTCAGTTAATATTAGCCAGAAATCGAATCTGCATTTGGATCACACCTTCTTGATCCTTGTGCTGAAAGATGTGCATCATTTTGGAGCATAAAAGTTTAATAAGCTGTCACAAGAATTCAGTAAGCTTTGTAGTAATCCATGCTCTTTCAGTGATAAATTGAAATGTTTCCTCGTGGCTCACTTTATTCTGTCAAGCAATTCCTGGATATTTTTAAAAAAAGTTATGCTAATTTCAGTGTTCTTGATTCTTTTTACTTAAGTTTAGGCATTCGCTTGCATTGATTGCTACGCGTTTCACTTTAACAATTGCTACTCCTTTGTTAGAATCTGGTGTGCTGACTCAGTTCCATGACCATCCAAACTTGCTCCTCGGTGTGGACCTGCGGAACTTGCCAAAAATGTAAAGAAACCAATGCTGATACGTGTAGTTCATCGAAGAAAATATCGCATTCCATGTCACATTTCGATGTGTATTTTTCTGCTGAAATGTGGAACTTGCCTAATGACAGGTAGTATCAAATGGCTGCCTGCACATCCGATTACCCTCAGCATCCAGAGATGATGTAGCATGCGGCAAACAATGCTAATCAATCATACCTGTCATATGCAGGATAGAATAACAACAACGATGTTGCACTGCCCATTGCAATAAGAGAAGTTTGCAGCTTTTGCTCACATGGGACATTACATGATTGTTGCCTACAGATACACTCTTGTAGTTGAGTTGCGGCGTCCGGAAAACGCTGTAGACGGTATAACAGTCGATCACATCTACACAGTCAAAAAATAAATGATCCTATGCTGTAGTCGCAAAGCGTCGTCTTGTACCGTCTGCTCATTGGGTACAATCATATGTTCCTATAATTGAGTGTAAGGTTTGCTCGAAATCATTTATAAAACAAATTTTTACGTACTGCATCTCATCATAACTAACAGGATAGCCCTTAGCGAATATTAATACGATACCTTAAAGGTTATTTACAACTTGTACAAAAACCAGACAACAGTTATCAGAGTTGAAGGGCATGAAACGGATGCAGAGGTTGGGAAGGAAGTAAGACAGTGTTGTAGCGTTTCTCCAATGTTACTCAATTTGTGCATTGAGCAAGCTATAAAGGAAAGCAAGGAGAAATTTGGAAAAGGAATAAAAACTTGCGGCCGGCCGCGGTGGCCGAGGAGACTGAGGCTCTCCAGTCACGGTCTGCACGGCCACTACGGTCGGGAGTTCGAATCCCCCCTCGGGCATGGATATTTGTGCCGTCCTAGTTCGTAAGTAGTTCATGAGTAGTTTGTAAGTTTAGGGACTGATGACCCCGTAGTTAAGTCCCATAGACTATAAAAAAAAAACTTGCGTTTTGCCGATGAAATTGTAATTCTGTCAGGGGCAGCAAAAGATCTGGAAGAGCAGTTTAACGGAATGAACTGTGTGTTGAAAGTTGCATATAAAATGAACATTAATAAGAGCAAAACAATGGTAACGGAGTGTAGTCTAAGAAAATCGGGCGATGCTGAAGGAATTAGATTAGGTAACGAAACAATAAGGGTGGTAGATGGGTTTTGTTTCTTGGGCAGTAAAAGAAACAAGCTATTGTCGAAGTACAGAGGATATAAAATGCAGAATGGAATGGGAGGAAAAGAGAAATTTGTTAACATCGAATGTTAACTTATGCGTAATGAAGTCTTTTCTGAAGGCATTTGTGTGGAGCGTTGCCTTGTATGGGAGTGAAACATGGACGATAAACAGTGCGGAGAGGAAGAGGATAGAGGCTTTTGAAATGTGGTGCTACAGAAGAATGCTGAAGATTAGGTGGGCGGATCGCGTAACTAATGAAGAGGTACTGAAAAGAATTGGGGAGAAAAGGAATTTCTGGCATATCTTGACTAAAAGAAGCGATCGACTAATAGGAGACATTCTTAGACATCAAGGAATCGTGAATTTAGCGTTGGAGGGAAGTGTTTGGGGTAAAAGTCGCAGAGGGAGACCAGGAGATGAATACGGTAAGCAGATTCAAATGGATGTAGGTTGCAGGTCATATGAGGAGATGAAGAGGCCTGCTCAGGATAGAGTAGGATGGAGAGCTGCATCAAACCAGTCTCCGGACTGAAGACCACGATAACAACAGCCTTGAACTCTGCTGGGGTCAATTTAAGTAAGCTGTATGCGTGTCTACGAATGAAAGGCAACTACTTATTCTATAACAACCGAAGCCAGAGAAGGTAATGGTGTTGATCACTAGTAACTGGAAGTTGTAGCTCACCCGAAAGTGCCAAGTTCAGTGTCCGTGTTTAACGACGAAACAAACGCAGCTGTCCTTCACACATGCGTCCTTGTCTGAAGGAACGGTCTCTGCGAGGCTACAACTGTCAAGAATACAATGAATTCGCAATTGCGACTATGAATCAGCATCGGTACAAAAATGTCTGTAAATTTATGAGACTGAACTTCTTTGCTTATTAGTCCCTAGGCTTACAGACTATCTAACCAGGTCACATAAACTACCCAACGTTATTCACTACCTCTAGTCCCTACTACAGATCCATAGCCTAATTCCTTTTTGTGATCACAGAAGTTTAGCTACTTACAAGATACCAATGGTAATTTATTATTTTAGTAATAATATTGGACATTTAAAACAGTAACTATAATTTTACCATTTAAAATTTTACCTATATATTCACAGATGTTTCATTCAATTTATTCTCGCCCTTATAAGTACTAACAAGTGTTAAAAGCATTTGTTCAGCCAATTTCTGTTGTTCAGTTTATTTTCTTAGGACAAATGTTGTACTTTATATCTTGTCATATTTAATCACTGTTTATTGTCATATTAGTCTTCTTTGAAAATTAATGTACATGTATTACCTACACAGCAACTTAAGGTCGTTGAACGTAAATTGCCAGCTGCATTGCTATATCTCTGTACTGTTTACCTGATGGTGGGGTAACAGCCGGAAACCGGTTAGTAAAAACAATAAATTTGCAACATATCACACAGTTATCTCGTGTGTTTCATTCATACATTAAACTAAACCAAAGACAGCACACACACGCCCATGCCCGAGGGAGGACTCGAACCTCCGTCGGCGAACGGCCGCGCGCACCGCAGCAAGGCGCCTTAGAACGTTCGGACACTCCACCGCGGCCAGCATCAGCTGTTCAATTTATTGGTGATGCATAAAACAGGATTTGTCGTTTTTATAAGCGATTGCGGTAAACAATACGCTATGTGTTCGTCTCCCAGATAGACCCAAACTTCCATACGCCTCACACTGCCTTCTGCCAACGACTGCTCCTATATTCCATTCTGTAAAGCCCACACTGGAAGAGACGTTTATTAGAAAACCCGCCGTCGCCCGATGTCCTTTTCTCTCTCTCTCTCTCTCTCTCTGTTCTCTTTTCATGTCTCTGTGTCCATCTTTTCCTTCCCCATCTCTCTGTTCCTCTCTTCCTACCACTCTCTATGCCACTCTCCTCCTTCCCCTTTCTATGCTAATCATCTCCTCGTTTCTCTATCGAACTCCTGCTTGACCTCTGCTCCGTTATTGTCTGAAAAATTATAAACTCTGTTAACTTTGATGGCGATCTGTGAAATGGTGTCTAGTTTTATTGGAAGGTAACCTCCGACAAGCACCGTATGAAATTTGAAGGTTAAGAGTGAGAAATTTCATCAAGACTGGAATAAAACCGTAGATTTTGTCGTAGTTTGTAGGTAAAGTAACCCCTGTCATGGACCATACAAAATTTTACGTAGACAGTGAATACCCTCTTGAAGATCAATTATGCAAAGCTTCATCGCAATCGGATGAGCAGTACGGTAGCGCATAAAATACGAACAAATATACAAACAAACATTCAGTTTGAATGAAACACACGAGATAACTGTGTAATATTATGCAAATTTATTGTTTTCACTAACCGGTTTTCGGCTGTTAGGCCATCATCAGGTAAACACTACAGAGATATAGCGATGCAGCTGGCAGTTTACATTTAAAGTTCTTAAATTGCTGTGTAGATAATACATGTACATTAATTTTTGAAGAAGACTAGTACGAAAATAAACATTGATAAAATTTGACAAGATATAAAGTACAACATTTGTCGTAAGAAAGTAAACTGAAGAATAGAAATTGGCTGAACAAGTGATTTTAAGTTTAACAGATCAAACATTTGCTACATAGAAGGGCGAGAATAAACCGAATGAAACATTTGTGAATATATAGGTAAAATTTTAAATGGTTAAATTATAGTTACTGTCTCAAATGTCCAATATTATTACCAAAATAATAAATTACATGCAAAGCTTCATCGCAGTCGGATGAACGGCACGGTAGCACATAAAATATCATTAAACATAAAACAAACATTCAGTTTGAATGAAACACACGAGATAACTATGTAATATTCTGCATATTTATTGTTTTCACTAACTATCCTGCATGAGGACCTGAAAATACGAAAAGTATCTTCCAGCGAGGTGCCACGAATGCTGTCGGATGGCCACTACGCTGCATGTTCAGCGGGGTTTCCTTTCACTGACTGCAACAATGAATGAAACATGAAAGCTGTTTTTCAATCCTGAAACCTACTGCCATTGCAGCAACTATTTTTAGTGGTCGAAACTCGCCCCTAAAGAAGCATTCGCAGTAGCCACGGAATCATGGCGTCATCGCTTTGAAAAATCTTCACAGCTGCAGGGGAATTACGTCGAGAAGCAACAGACGTTTCACAGTTTGAATGTGATAAGTTTGTGGGAAAAGGTTGAGGTGTAATAATTTGAATGCACCTCTTAAGTGTTTCGGATCACACCCCTCTACGTATGTTTTAGAACACGAGGCTCGGCAGCACATTATTTTGATTCTCTATAGCAGTGTTTCACAACCTTTTTTAATACGAGACCCTACTCTCCACGCAAAAACGTTCTGCGAACTCGCTTCCCCAAGCCATAACGCTACTATTCGAGAGATCTCAAAAGTAAGGAATATCATTTTTTTCTGTTGATTCTGCTTTCGTGTAAAAAATTATATTTTATACAATGAATCCCTGTTGAAATTTTGGGGATAGAACACATTCTATTTTTACATGATTTCCGACACAGAATTACAGTTTGTATAACGAGTGTTTCTCATTTCAGGTAAGACATATAACGGAATTATACTCGTTAAGGAATGTTCCACTGTGGTCAATTTGTAAAGGAATACATGCGTTTTTGTCTGAGTTTATCAAAATTACTTATTGCAACTTATCCAGTTTGTTATCAATGACCCATGAAAACAGTGTTCAGGCTTGAGTTTACTCATCGTTAAAACTGTATTTATTACTAAACGATGTACTCTTCTACGGTGCAAATACTTACTACAGTGATCGCGACCCCTCGAGCATTACTTAGCTGTTGTTGTTGTTGTTGTTGTAGTAGTAGTTTTAGGGCGCTCAACATCGCGGTCATCAGCGCCCGCATTACTTCGCAACCCCCGTGTGGGTCGCGAACTACAGGTTGAAAAACACTGCTCTATAGTATTAATTTATGTAACTAGTGTTTTCGCCAATATAGATTTCATGATACTGTTACTGTCTAATTCTTTGATGCGCATTAATTGTCTTATCGTGGGCTTGTAAACCGAAAACAATTTTGTACACACATTATTAAAATTTAATATCTACATTTTGTGTGCTTTTTAATGTCAGGCTTCCTTCTTTAGACCAATGGTCTGCTCGGAAAAAGGTAAAAGTATTAGCATTTTTGCGATATTGAAGCTTTATCTATCGTACTTCAATAATGAGTGAGCCTTCTTAAGTGGCTGCATTAGTAGTGTATCCAGTCTGTAAGCAAATCCACGTAACGTAGAAGAATAAGGAGTCACTTCGCCTTTCTGAAGCTTGCTTTTTCTTGCTGAACGCTGAGTCTTACACTGTCATGAGGTGTGCCGCACTTTCATGCGTGTTTTGTATTAAATCCCAAGGGGAAGTAAAGTGCAGTTCTCCTGCTTATTAAATGAAACTTGTATGAAATATCTTAGCTAATTATTTGTATTCAACACTGGCACAGACTTCAAGCCTTCGATTGCACAAACCTGTAACTTTAATAAAAACATTTTCCCTACTGCAGACCGTGACAATGTATTGTGGCGTCGCCTTTTGCCACGACGCCGCGCCACTTGCGATAACTCGCTCCACAGTACTTCGATCGCCGAGGGCGCCTCAAGTCTCATACCTCCCTGCCTTGCTTCGCGCGCCGGCCAATCAGAAGAAGAGACTCGCCAAGATATGCAGGTGCACCACTACCACGACAGCAGAATAGCGGAGGACGACTGTACAGTCTACCCGTCACAGAGTCAAGGGAGGATTACGGCGCAAGTGCAACGAGCCAGCCGTCTATGTTGGCACAACCAGGAAAACTACTATACACTGATGCAAGAGATCATAGCAGCACTATGTATTAGATAAGACCTTGCACCAACAAATACACCTAAAGTTGAGTATTATCTTCAATTACAAAGGACTCCAAAAGAAATGCACACTTTAAAAAAAAGCGAGAGAAAAGAAAAAGGTCAGTTAGTGCTTGGAGTAAAAATATATAAAAAATCGCATTCGGCGCTATCTTCCGATGCGCGAGGTCTTTTCCCGTCGGGGGTTCGAATCTCCCCTCGGGCATGGATGTTTGTGCTGTTTTTAGTATAAGTTAGTTCATAAGTAGTTTGTAGCTTTAGGCCGGCCGCGGTGGCCGAGGGGATTGAGGCGCTCCAGTCACAGTCTGCACGGCCACTACGGTCGGGGGTTCGAATCCCCCCTCGGGCATGGATATTTGTGCCGTCCTTAGGATTAGCTGGTTCATAAGTTGTTTGTAAGTTTAGGGACTGATGACCCCGTAGTTAAGTCCCATAGACTCTACAAACATTTGAAAATTTTGAATCGCCTGAATCTATTGGGAGTCAGTTAACCTATTACAAGTGTGTAATTATTATTGTTTAGTTTCGACGGTGGTTTTTGTATTTTTCATTGTTATAGATCAAGTCAGGTACCAGCTGAGATGTACAAAAATGTGAGGAATTCTCGAGCAATGCAGAGTGCCGCCGACCAAGGAATAAACAGAACTGATATCTGGCAGCTAGAAGATTTACCGACGTGACAGATGTACAATTAATTAATTGTTAATAGGGAATAACAACGCTACGAGATTGTCTACTAATGGTTCCAATTCCTGTCTTTTATCGTCTTTATAGCCAGTGTGGCTTTGGCAAGCTCAGATGCAGATCGCGGAATTTACTATATGTGGAAGTCATAGTTGTTCGGTCTGAGATTCTACAACTATCAGTAAGTAGTCTGAAGCCAGGATCGCGATTTAATATCTGCCTGCAATTTTGAGTATTCATGTATTTGAGCGAGCAGAGGTACTTGCTTAAACCAGGTAATAGAGTCCTATTTTCATTATGCGACTCTGAGTTTGTTGGTGAGCGAAAGATGATTGTTATTGAACAGTTAACGTCTTTCTGGCCAGGTGATTTGGCCGAGTGTGTTTGTGATTTGCTTCTTAACTGTGGTTAAAGTGAGCGTTTTGATGGTTGTTATTCGGAAAAGGCGTAATTTTTGGTCTACCTTTCAGGAACAGTAGTGCTGCGAGGCCCACCCGGAGGTACCAGGGTTGTTGCCGATTTTATGACTGTAGTGAGAGCGCAGTGATATTTCACGTGCTTTTTTATTGTGATAATTAATGCAGGCTACTGTTGGAGCGCGACACCGCAAGCCGCGTCCCGTCCGTCCGCGGCATCTGAAAGACGCGCCACGGCCGAGTCCGCCGCACGATGGCGCCGCCTCCAAGGGCTTGCAGCGCCGTCACGACCGGGCGAGCACACGGTGTGCGAGGCGTGCCTCAGTTACGTCGTAGCTCTCGCCTGAGCCTCATATGTAAACACTGGCTGTATTCCGTGGCTTTCCACAAGTGTATCGTGTCACTTTTATGTGTTGTCCTTTTCTCAGAAATAAATTATACTGTTACAACAGTATAATTGGCGACGAGTTTCGTGCTTACGCGTGTTTTATATTGCGGTGGTTATGGATCTGGCGTTGCTTCAGTTACTGCAAAAGCAGCAGCAGCGGCAGTTTGATCAACAGCAGCAACAACTTGTTTTGCTTTCGGAGTTGATTACAGCTTCTCGTTCCGCTGTGCGGCACCTTCACCGCCGCTCCAGGCCTACCCTCCCCCCCCCCCTCCCCCCCGCCGCTCTTCTCCGGCTTTACAAGAGTCTAAAGAAGACTGGGACTCTTACGTGCGGCGTCTACAGCAGCATTTTGCGGCTTTTAAGATAACGGATCCTGACTTACAAAAGTCTTTCTTCTTGTCGTGGATCGAGCCCGATACATTTCGTTTACTGCGAAAACTAGCTCTGCTGTTGGAGCCCGCCGAGTTGTCTTTTTCCCGTATGTCGGAATTGCATAGTTCTTATAATCGGCAACAAACGCACGTGGTGCTTTCCCGAGTGGATTTTCATCAGAGCAAAAAATACCTGGTCAGTCGTAACAGTCCTGGGTGGCAGACCTCGGCGGTTTGAGTCGTATGTGTGGTTTTGTGTGTGCAAATTGTTAGCAGTCGTATGCAGATTCCTTAATTCGCGATGTTGTTGTCCGTTCGGCTCCTGAAGGGCTGTGCGTCGCGAGGCTTTGCGGTTACAGGATACCACCCTTGACGAGGTTCTGTCTATTGCACAGACTTTTGTGGTGTCTAAGGCGGCAGCGGATCTGTTTGAGGAAATGGTAGAGTTGGCGGTGGTATAGACCTCGCGCCGCCACATGCGTCGTTCTTCGCCCTCCTCTTCGTCGTCTTCGTGTTTTTCACGATTACCTTCAGCCGTTCCATTCCGACGACGCGACTTTCCCTCTTGTCCGGACTGTTTTCGTCAGCACGATCGCCCGCGCTGCCCCTTCCGCCGCGCGCGGTGCGCGTCCTGCCGTAAACAAGGCCACGTGGCGGCTGTTTGTCGGACCTCTCTGCAAGCGGGCAGCCGCCGTATTCTGATGAGTCCCAAATGTAAGTAAACTGTCTTCCTACCGCACTTGGACAGGAGCAGGTCACTTCTTCAAAGATTTATGTCACACTTCTTATTCAAAATCGGCCTTTCCGTTTTCAAGTTGACACCAGTGCCTCTGTCTCTCACGTAAATTTGGGTACGTATTTGGCACTTGGGAAGCCGCCTCTTGTTGAAACTTCTCGTCAGTTCGTCGGCTATGGTGCAAAGACGATTCCAGTGCTCTGTCAGTTTACGATTGAGGTGGAGTACCAGCACGTCGTCCGCGCTGTCACGTTATTGGCCGTCACAAGCGAGGCTTCAGAGAACATTTTTGGCCTGGATGCGTTCACGGCGTTTGGTTTCAGCGTTCACGACGCGATTCATCTTGTGTCGGACTCCATACCGTTTAATGAATTGGATTCGCTTTGCCGCGAGTTTGGAGCACTGTTCTCGGCCATTGGTTACGAGGGTCACATCACTCTCAAACCCACAGCGGTTCCAAAATTTTGTCGCGCCCGGCCTATTTCTTTTGCTTTGCGTCCGGCGGTTAAGGATCGGTTGCACGGCTTGGGTATCATTCGAACAAGTTTCCTCTAGCCTGTGAGCGATTCCTCTGGTGATGATAAAGAAACCCACGGGAGCCCTTCGGTTGTGCGGTGATTTCAAGTCCACGGTTAACTCGCAGTCAGTGATCGATTGCTTTCCCATTCTTGCGCGGACGACATTTATGTGAAATTGGCGGCCGGAGAGTGTTTTTCAAAAACTGATTTGGCGGAAGCTGCTTCCCTTAGATTATGATTGCCAACAATTCACGGTTCTCAATACTCCTTTAGGGATGTACCGCTACAAACGCCTGCCGTTTGGTGACGCGAGTGTGCCCGCGATATTTCAGCGGTTCTTGCAACAGTTGTTGGACGACTATCTGGACGATATCATCGTCACCGGTTTCTCCCGCACATATCACTTAAACAACCCGCGGCTCTTGTTAACGAAATTGCACGCGACGGGCCTCAAGTGCAATCTTCAAATATCACAGTTCTTTCAACCTGAAATTGAGTATTTGGGACAGCTGGAGTCACGAGATGGCGTCCGCCCTAGGTCGGAATTAGTTACGGCGACTGATCATCTTCCTCGCCCTACCAATGTGTAGGAACTCCAGTCCTTTTTGGGCAAGGTCAGCTACTACTCCAAATTTCTTCTGAACGTGGCGGTCATTTATCCATTGAATGCACTGCGTAAGAAAGGTGTACCGTTTGTGTGGTCTGCTGCTTGTGAGGCAGCGTTCACCCGCATTCAATCAATGTTAAAGTCTTCACCTTGTCGTGACACATTTACACCAGGCCGACAGCTAGTCCTAGCTACGGATACTTCTCAGCATGGGATTGGAGCAGTATTGGCCCACAGACTGGATGATGGTTCCGAGCAGCCCATTGCCTACGCGTCTAAGACGTTTTCAGATGCCCAAAGTAATTATTCTCAGATTGAGAAAGAGGCTTTGGCTTTGGCGCTGTTCGGAAGTTTCATGTGTTTCTCTACGGCATTAAATTCCACCTTATCACGGATCACAAACTCCTGGTGGCACTGTTTGGTCCGCGTTCTCATCTTCCAGACCGGACTTCGCCACGTCTCCAGCGTTGGGCTCTGTTTTTGAGTGCCTATCACTACGAAATTCATTATCGGCCCTCGTCGCACCATGCCAATGCCGACGCCTTGTCCCGTGTGCCCATGGGCCCCGACCCTTCCTTCGACAAAGACGAAGTATTGAGAGACTTCCGATTACGGCCAGTCGAGTCGCACAAGCCACCCGTCAGAACCCTGTGCTCCGTGACGTGCTTAACCATGTCAACGCTGGGTGGCCTGACAGATTGTCCGCCAAAGAGACTTCGACACCGGCTGTCAGTCATCGACGGTGTCCTCCTCCTCAGTACCGATTCCGACGAGCCTCGCGTTGTTATTCCGTCCGACTTACGGGCTCGTATGTTAACTCTGTCACTTCAGGGTCACTGGAGTATAACACGTATAAAGGTGCTCGCACGCCGTTTTCTATATTGGCCAAGAATCGATGCCGCCATTCAGAAGCTGGTTCGTACGTGCTCTCGGTGTGCCCCCCGGCGCACTTTTTCCCCGTGGCCTATTCCGGAGCACCCCTGGGACCGCATTCATATGGACTTGGCCAGCCCTTTCTGTCAGTCAATGTCGTTTGTGGTGGTAGATGCACTGTCCAATTATTCATATGTCGTGCGTATGCATTCCACTATGGCGGATGATGTGGTCAGAGCCCTGGTACAGATCTTTGCTGTTGAAGGCCATCCCCGGACGCTCGTCACTGATAATGGCCCACAATTCACGTCGTCTTATTTTCAACACTTCTGCATTAGTAATGGTATTTCGCACATCACCTCGGCTCCTTTCCACCCCCAATCCAATGGGGAGGCAGAGCGTATGGTGAGAACTTTTAAATTACAACTTCGTGCCTGGAACAGTCATCTGACGAGGCGGCGCTCCCCTTATTTCTTAGTACTTATCGGACAACACCAATTAATGGTCGGAGCCCGGCGGAGGTCCTCCACGGCCGCCAGCCCCGGACGCTGTTGCACCTGCTGTGCCAGGAGACCCAACCTGAGGTGCCCACACACCCTCGCGCGTTACGCACCACGCACCCCTGTCTGGGCACGCACCTTTGGCCGCCGCCCAGGGTCGACGCCAGGGGTAGTACGGCGTTCGCGTGGTCGACAGATGTGCGTGGTAGACGCAGACGGGGTGACGATCTCCTGCCATCTGAACAACTACGTCCTCGGTGGGGCCCTACACCACCGCCTTCAGATCTCAAGTCTGTGCCTCTCGGATACCCCCCGTAGCTTCGGAGGTCGAGTCATCCATCCGACATCACGGTGGCACCGGCTTCTCCCACCGACGGCTCTCGCACGGCGACCTCGGCTGCGTTCTCGCCCCCCTCCCACCACCACGACGACGACGCCTTACCGTCACAGCCGACGCTCGACGAGTCTCGGGGAAGGGGCGCTACGGATGGGTGTCCACAACGCCAACAGTCGGCCGCCGATGACGACGTCGAGATGCTGCCTCTGTCCCCGCGGGTCGACGCAACGTCCGGTACTTCTCCGTCGCCCCCATCTCATGCCTGCTCGAGTCCTGCTACGGACTGAGCTGTGTCATCTCCGGCACCGGCGGTGGTGGGAGCGCCGGCAAGGGAGGCGTCTTCCTCCAGTGGCGACGTCGAGATGCGACCGGCCTCTCCGCCACTGCCACCTGTGCTGGTGGGGACCCTGCCCCGACCTGGTCGCCGCCGGCGTGGGCACGTCCGCCCCCTACGTGCACCCGGACTGGTTGACTGCGCAGCGACGGGCTGACGACATTCCCTCGGACGCCGATGAGGCGATGGAAGCGCTCGCCGTCTCCGGCCGGCTTCCGTCCCGCCGCGGTCGCCCCCGCCGCAGGGCCACGTGAGCGACTCCCGTGGCCGCCACGATCCAGCATCGCCAGCCATCGTCCGCCTCCACCAGCGGTGTCGGCTTCCCGGAACAGGGGAGGGATGTTGGAGCGCGCCACCGCAAACCGCGTCCCGCGCGTCCGCGGGCTCTGAAAGACGCACCACGGCCGAGTCAGTGGTAGAGCGCTTGCTCGGGAATGGCAAAGGTCCCATGTTCGAGTTCCGGTTCCGGCACACAATTTTAATCTACCAGGAAATTTCAAGCAAAAATTGGTTCCCGTGTATTTTTTTATTCCCATTCAAATGAAACTTCCCCTAAGAAATATTAACAAAAATAAAGAAAAAATAACCTAGAAGGCAAATAAACTACTTAAATTTATAAGTCCAATCATGGTTGGTAGCAAGATACATATTAGCAGCTACTTAGCGCCAAAGATAAAAAGTTAAGCTTGCTGGAAGCTAAGGTTTCTTCAGAGATTATAAGTAAAGAAACAGTCAAACCTTAGCATTAAATATGTGGGACTATTCTGTGATACCCAAATAGAAAATGTTCAAATGTTTGTTAAGCTTATGGGACTTAATCGTGGGCTCAACAATCTCTGAACTTACAAACTACTTATAAACTACCTTATACTAATGTCAACACAAAGACTCATGCCCGAGGGAGGATTCGAACCCATGAGGGGGAACGGTCTCGCGCATCGGAGCATAGCGCCTTATTGCGCTCAGCCACTCCACCGCGACTCTGTCATAACCGTCGGTTACAACACGAAGTGATTAAACAGAATATATTTTATTTCTACTGATGTTTAGAGATACCTAGTATCAAGAAAGGATACTTCAAAAAACTAATAACTTTATTAAAAGTAAAATATTGCAGTAAAGATAATTTTCAAGTAGCTTATCAGCTATTGTAGAAAGACCGTCTAGTATCCCTGACCGGAATAGATTCCTATCTTTGCTTAACGCTCAATTTAAGAAAAATAAATAACGCCTTAGCAACCAGGATAAATATTTCGATATTGATGATTTAATGATTTCGTATTGTGAGACGGGGGCTGTAATTAGTCTATTTTTCATACTAACCTTGTGTTACTGTACCTTTCTCTTTACGCTAATTATTGAAATATGTAACATTTTTCTTTGTAGATCTTAATTTATTCTGATTTCTGTGCCTTTGGGGACACATCAGGGATGATGGGCTCCTGGGATTGTAGTACATTCTATGTTCATATGAAAATTTCGGGATTTTAATGTTTATTGGCGCAGCTTGGCTGCTAAAAAGTAGTTTTACGTATTGGGCACGGTCAGGCCGCGGCAGAGCAGAGACGCTCTTGGGGGCTCGCCCTCCCACCAGCTTTCGCTCGCCTTCGGGGAAGGACGAGAGGGGCTTGACCTGTGGCGCCCACGCTACGGGCGGCGGAGTATGTGGAATACTTTACAATGCTGGCCCGCGGTTTACGGAGGACGATAGTGGGGACTGCCCTTTTAGTCATTTGGCCGGAAAGCTTTCTGCCGTCTGGCGCCCCAGGGGTTTGGATCCAGCGGCTGTATATATAGCACAACGTTAACATTTTTAGGTCGTGTGACCGTAGCTAGGAGCAAGGTGAAATTCCTTGCAGAGCATTCACCCTGGTAATGGTGAAATGCGCGGGAAGCGTTGATGGCGTGGGCGGAGACTCTTGGCAGCCACAGAGAACGTGTCCTGATTCGGCAGAGTATTTTAGTATGACAGCTAAACAATTTGTCAACGGCGCTACGCCATCCGATTGGTATGACTATTAGCCGTTAGCAGATATTGATGCGTCTTTTCGCGCGTGGGTGTGGCCGCCCGGCGCTTGCCGTGAGCTGCGGCAGAGCGCGAGGACGTACGAAGACTCGTGTCTGAGCGTCCGACGTGCACGGACCTCGGGAGGACTCATGTGTGAGCGTCCGAGGGGTAAGGGCCTCGGGACAGTCTCTCGTGTCTGAGCGTCCGAAGTGTACGGACCTCGCCAGTCTCCTGTTTGGAGCGTCCGAAGTGTACGGACCTCGGGAGACACGGAATACTCCGTTTAGATTCGCGGGAAGGACATCGTCTTAAACGGTCCTCCGGTTAGACTTGTATGTGATTCCTAAGATTCGGACCTTGTAGAACTTGTGTTTACTTCACGGACGTTACATTGTCCTGTAGTTACGCTGTGAGCGGCCACAGTTTAGTTTTCGTTTTGCTAGAAGTCTCTATTTGAGCATTCGCGCCTTTGAGAATCGGGCACTGTTTTTACAGATCTTATTACGCAAGTGACTGATCGATTTGTGCCAAGTGGCCTTTGTGTCACCTATGCAAAATATTGATTAGTCTACTAGCATGATAGAATCGCACAGCAACTGCCTTAGCGACGCCGACGCCAGTGACGCTGTGTTAAGTTACATGTCGACCCTGCTTAAAAGGTCGCAGCAATTACGGTCGGTTAAAAATTTCAGCTCATCCGCTCCCACCGCCTGCTGCCTGCGAGCCTGAGACGCTGCTGTCAATGATCATCTGTGTGGGTAAGGTGACGCACTTGCTGGAGGGTTATATGAATCAGACTTGTTGGATTCTGTCCCTTATTTTATTCTTTTGAGATCTGCCTATTTACTATGGGGAGCTTAGGGCTCACGATAATTTCAACCCCCTGTGTAGCCTATCTAATAGCATTCTGTTTTGCAAAACCTCCGACCTTTAACTCAGCCAGTCATTTTTTGTGTCTCAATGTTTTAACATTTGTAAAAGATTGTTTGAATACCATTATCTGCTTTTCATGATACGAAATGTCATCCAATTTATTTTTTATGTTTAATTATAATAAATTGATTTTGAGCAGATCATCTTTCATTTAAGAACGTTCCTTTGTCACTATTTTGGAGGGGAAACAGAATGGTTTACAGTGTGGCATTTTTGGACGTTAGACTCCAGCTGTGATCGTGTTCGACCGACCTGGTGAAGTCTTCAGGTGACGCCATATGGGCGACTTGCGCGTCGATAATGATGAAATGATAATGAGGACGACACAACACCCTGTCCTCGAGTGGAGAAAATCTCCAAACCGACTGGGAACCGAACGCGGGCCCTCTGCATGGTACTCTAGCACACTGACCACTGGACTACCGATTATTAATATTCGGTAGAGAAACTGCAATTTGACATTACCGAATGATAAAGTATCAGACGCTTATTTTACTATTTTTTTTTTGTTACGATTAAAATGGCAGATAATACAAGGTAATATGAAGAGATTTCTTTCCACATTACAGACACGTGTTTGAACCTTGTGAAGGATAATTACAATAATAGTTATTTGTTAAAAGCTATACGATAGATTTTTTTATCTTTTCAGACAGTTTTCAATTAATAAGTACTAAGACGTCTTAATATATCTTTGAGGAAATAATAATATCTAACCCGATATTTTATACTGCGTGTAAGAAGTATCTGTGACAGCTAACATCTCAATAGCCTATCAATTTATATATACAGGGTGTCCCAGCTATCTTGTCCACTCACAACATCTCTGGAACAATAACAGCTATTGGAAAACGACTTTCACCGGTATCAATGTGCGGCTGGGGCCCATGAATGTAAATATTTGGAAACATTCTGAAACGAAAGCAAATGTGTGTTTTAACACAAACTTATGGTTTTTTAAATGGACACCCTATATTTTTTTCTTCAGAAATCCATAGCATGACAAATCACATAAACAATGGCGTTAATTGCATCGCAATATTCCAATTACATCCCGAGATATTGCGACGCGAAGGTGACGCTTGAAAAACCCCGCCGGCCGCGGTGGCCGAGGTGACTGAGGCGCTCCAGTCACGGTCAGCACGGCCACTACGGTCAGGGGTTCGAATCCCCCCTCGGGCATGGATATTTGTGCTGTCCTAGTTCGTAAGTAGTTCATAAGTAGTTTGTAAGTTTAGGGACTGATGACCCCATAGTTAAGTCCCATAAGCTTAACAAACATTTGAACATTTTTTGAAAAACCCAAAATGCGCTGCTAGCTCACGTCCTGAGGCTCAGGCGTGAACCCCATGCTGCCCGTAATCGCGATGTGATTGACATGCGTAATCGCACTTCCATACTTATCAAGAGGTCCGAAACGAATAATACGGTCTGCTGCCATCCTGCATTAAAGTCGTACATTCCATTAAGTATTTATCCCATAGGCTAGAGGTGGTGCGATTCTGTAACATATTTGTGTACCGCAACGTTAGTCACAAAGTTAACTTCGCTTATCGTTAATCCGTTACTAAAAAGGTAATGCCGTTCATCGTTAAAACTTTACTTCACTGTAGATCTAGCGCAAGTGACAGTGAATGATTCACTCATAATAGTAAAATTCATGTTGATGGTTTTAGTGAAACGAGCAAGTGGGCTAAAGGTTTTACCGTTGTTTAGGTAAAAATGTTTTGATTTGGGAAGTTCAGGTAAGACATTGAAGATGAATGTAAACATGTTTAACCAATTAGTTTTATTATCACATAATTATCAATGTAATGTTTATCTAATGCGTTACATGACAAATTGTTTCAAACAAATGTTTCTGAACATCACTGGGTAAAATGGCCCTTTGTAGAAACTTGCACTGTGATACCAGCACTACATACTAAAGATAGCGTTCACATATCATGCTCAAAGTGATAACCATTGGCTTGCACACATCGGGTCACTCCCCCTCAGGGGCTCAGCATTAATTTGCTGAGTACGGGCTTGGCAAACGCGGGGTCCTGAGCTGTGGGCTGTGTCGCGCCAACAGTCCACTACACCGTAAGCTCTGTGCGTGCTTCAACGACCATCGTTCGGCGCGACGGTGGAACCTTGTACGTTTCAGAGCCTGGGGATCTTGGCTTAATAGCCCAGGTCGCGAGGACGGTACAAACCTCTATAAAAAAAAAAAAACCTCAATCTCAAGGTGTGCTACGTGCCGAGGAGATGCATGGCTGTTGAGGTTGAACAGTCGCTAGCGAGCAACCTCTGAGGAACCTGCCGCACCTCAATGGTATATGGCTTATCCAGGCACGCGGGGCTCTGCCTGGGTGTACTTTTAGGTCCCTAGTTGCTCGTGGGAACAAAATGAAACGAACCAAAGATAACGTTGGTGGACGTATAACCACCGTCTCTAATCGTGGGAAGTTCAATGCCACTTCTTATGACCCCAAGTCGTTCCCTTCCTTGGCCACGACCTGGGAGGAACGCAGGGCTGCCACCAGAAATGAGCCGTATTCGCCAAGATATTTAGTATGTATAAGGACTTATGGGGAATCATTTACGGCAGTGAAGCCTCAGTTCTTCGTGGACCAGCTGGAGGAGAAGTTTGGAAACGTAGAGTCCCTCTCCAAGATGCGTAATAGCTCTGTGTTGATTCACACCGCATCCCCTGCCCAGGCGCGGGCGTTGCTTGCTTCCAGTAAGCTGGGAGATGTCACGGTCACATTACGCCACATAAGTCCCTTAATCTGGTCCAGGGCATTATTTTTCTCCTGGATCTCCTCCTACAGTCTGATGAGGAGCTGCGCGCCAACCTCGACCGGCGAGGTGTTCACTTCGTCCAGCGCGTCCATCGTGGGTCTAAAGACAATATGGTTGTCACCGGTGCCTTCATCGTAGCCTTTGAAGGCGATACACTGCTGGAGAATGTGAAGGTGGTGTGCTACTGGTGTGATGTGAAACACTACATCCCTCCTCCTATGAGATGCTTCCAGTGCTGGACGTTTGGGCGTATGTCGTCCCGTTGCCCTTCCAGCGCCACTTGCCGGGATTGTGGACGTCCAGCCCACCCGGACGCCCCATGTACTCCGCCGCCCATCTGCGTGAACTGTGGCCAAGAGCATCTTTCCTGCTCATCACAATGCCCTATGCTCCAGAAAGAAAGGAAAATCATTGAATATAAGAATATAAGACCTTGGACCGGTTGACCTATACTGAGGTGAAAAAGACGACTTCTTTTGCGGCAATTACATCATCGACATCATCTGTGGCGACACCCAACCTCTCTACTTATTCTTTTTCTGTGGGCCCCCAGGGCCTCAAACCTACATCTGCCCCCAAGGTGGTTGGGGGCTCCCTTCCTTCTTCAGCTCCCAAGGTAATTGCCTCGGGAGCAACCTCCACCCTTGTGCCAAAGAAACAACAACCATCTCCGGCATCCCTCGTTCGGAAGGGTTCCCTTGGGTCACTCCCGTCTGAGGATTCCGCCAGTGTTGCTGCCGACACACGCCAGCAGCAGGCAAAACCCAAGGCTGCTGGACACAGGGCCTCATGCTCCTCCTCAGTCCCTGCGGCTGAGTCTGAGAAGCCTGCCCTGCCGGCGAAGCCCCCGACGGACAAGAAGGATCAGAGGAAAAAAGTTGAAAAAGACGACTTGAAGAATACCACGGTGGCTCCCGAGACACCATCCCACTCCACCTCGACCTCTGGGGACGAGGTGGGGATTCTAGCGTCCCCAGACAACCTTTCCGTCGGGGACATTCCAGAAATAATGGATGCTGAGCCAGAAAACTGGTAGTCAGCGGATTTGAGTGACGCTGAGTTACAATCTTGCCTCTTAACATTCATGCCTTCCCAGTTATCAGACAGCATCATCCTCCAGTGGAACTGCGGCGGTTTCTTCCCCAACCTGGCTGAGCTACAACACCTTTTAAGCATAACACCTGCTTTCTGTGTTGCCTTACAGGAAATTTGGTTTCCAGCAAAGCAGATCCCAGTCCTTCATGGCTACAGGGGATATTACTGTAACCTTAGCTCAATAACAGGGTCTCAGGTGGTGTGTGTGTGTGTGTGTGTGTGTGTGTGTGTGTGTGTGTATGTCCTTACTTCTGTTCATAGTGAACCTTTGCCCCTTCTTACATCATTAGAAGCAGTGGCTGTCAGGGTAAGGACAACACAAGAGTTTACCGTCTGCAGCCTTTATCTCCTTCCAGATGGTGATATCTGTTTGAATGATTTGGCTGCACTTATATCGCAACTCCCCCCACCTTTCTTCTTATTGGGCGACTTCAACGCCCATAACTCATTGTGGGGTGGTACTACACTTTCTGGCCGGGGCTGAGTAGTCGAGTCTTTACTTTCTCAACTCGACCTCTGCCTATTAAATACTGGTGCCTCCGCACACTTTAGTGTGGCGCATGGCATGTTCTCGGCCATTGATTTGTCGATCTGCAGCCACAGCCTTCCACCATTGTGTCCACTGGAGATCTCATGATGACCTGTGTGGCAGTGACCATTTTCCCCTTTTTCTATCACTTCCACAACGTCAGTACCCAGGACCCCCCCCAGGTAGGCTTTAAGCAGGGCTAACTGGGAAGATTACACGTCCACTGCTATCGTTCGACCTCCCTCACTCGATACCATCGATGTGGTGGTCGAGGGCGTCACTCACACCATTCTTTCTGCTGCAAAAGCTGCAATTCCAAGCTCAACAGGGTGCCCACGGCGTAAGAGAGTGCCGTGGTGGTCGCCGGAAATAGCTGAGGCTATTAGAGATCGTAGGCGGGCCTTACAGCGCTATAAGCGTCACCCCTCTCAAGAGCATCTCATCAATTTTAAACGGCTTTGCGCTCGTGCTCCTCAGTTAATAAGAAGACGGAAGAGTTCTGGGAGAGGTACGTCTCCACTATTGGGACGGGTACCTCTGTCTCACAGGTCTGGGGTAGAATCAGGCGGTTAAAGGGATTACAGTCACCAGCGGGAATACCTGGAATCTCCACAAATGGAGTTCTATGTACGGACCCAGCCACACTTGCAGAGATGTTTGCCGAGCATTATGCTCGCGCCTTTGCCTCTGCATATTATCCACCGGGCTTCCGTACATTGAGGGAGCGGGTAGAACGCCAGCACCTCTCCTTTATTACCCCGCCCTGAATCCTACAACACTCCTTTCACTGAGTGGGAGCTCCTCAGTGCTCTTACCTTATGTCCTGACACGGCGCCTGGGCCTGATAGCATCCATAGCCAAATGCTGAAGCATCTCTCAGCAGGTAGTCGGCGTAATCTACTTGCGGTCTATAACCGCATTTGGTGTGATGGTGTTTTCCCGTCACAGTGGCGGGAGAGTATCATCATTCCAGTGTTTAAACCGGACAAACATCCTCTTTCCTTGGATAGCTATTGGCCCATTAACCTGACTAACGTTCCATGCAAACTGTTGGAGCGGATGGTCAGTCGGCGGTTGTGTTGGATTCTGGAGACTCGAGGCTTACTGGCTCCAAGCCAGGGCGGTTTTCGCCATGGTCGATCTACCACCGACAATCTGGTGTATCTCGAGTCTGCAATACGCACAGTCTTTTCCAGGCGCCATCACATTGTTGGAGTCTTCTTTGATATGCACAAAGCATATAATACCACCTGGCGACGACACATCATCTTCATATGACTGGTGCCTCCAGGGCTCCCTACCGATTTTTATCCAGAACTTTTTAGCTGTCCGTACCTTTCGTGCTTCCCTGAGCAGCTCTCATATCCAGGAAAAGGGGGTTCCTCAGGGTTCTGTTTTAAGTGTTCCATTATTTTTACGGTTTAGCGGTTTAGCGACCGTGGTTGGATTGTCTCTTTATGATGACGACTTTTGTCTCTCTTTTAGTTCCTGCAGCACCCAAGTTGCCGAGCGCAGGTTGCAAGGTGCTATTCGGAAGGCTCAGACCTGTGCGCTTACCCATGGCTTTCAGTTTTCTGCCACCAAGACCAGAGTGATGCACTTCTGCCGGCGTCGGACTGTCCACCCGCGCCTTGAACTTTATCATAATGACGAACTACTTACCGTAGTAGAAACACATCGGTTTTTAGGACTGGTCTTTGACGCCCAGCTGACGTGGCTTCCCCACATTCGTCAGCTGAAACGGGAGTGCTGGCGCCATCTCAACCTTCTCTGACACCTGGGTCACACAACCTGGGGTGCTGACCGCTCGACGCTGTTGCGGCTTTACATGACACTGGTGCAGTCCCATCTCGATTTTTGGTGCATTGCCTATGGGTCTACGGGACCTTCAGCACTGCACCTACTGGACCTCATTCACAATTGTGGGGTTCGCATCGTGATGGGTGCCTTCCGCACCAGCCCAGTGAACAGCTTACTAGTGGAGGCTGGGGTTCCACCCTTGGGGATCTGGCGCCAACACCTGCTCACACCTTATGCAGCCTATGTATATTGCTCCCCAGGCCACCCAAACCATCGACTTCTCTTTACTGTTGTGGTCATCCGTCCCCATTAGCGACGCCCCATATCAGGTCATACGATTGCCTATAGAGTTCAGTCCCTCCTGCAGGAGCTTGAGTCTTCTCCCCTGCCATCTCCCTATCGGGCCCATGCACATACACCCCCGTGGTGCTTGCCAAGCCCGTCTACATGGCTGGACTTGGCCCATGGGCCCAAAGACTCAGTTCCACTGGAGGCGCTCCGCCGTCATTTCTCGGCTGTCATAGCGGAGTTCCCTGGGTATGACCTGCTCTACACCGATGGTTCTTTGGTTGATGGCCACGTGGGATTTGCATACCTTCATGGTGACCGTGTGGAACAGCACTCTCTGCCGAATGGCTGCAGTGTTTACACTGCAGAGCTGGTGGCGATTCACAGAGCTCTCGTGCATATTCGGTCCTACTCAGGTGAGTCTTTTCTTATTTGCAGCAGCCTGCAGCCTGAGCAGCCTTAAAGCGCTGGACCAGTGTTACCCGTGGTCTCCCCTGATGTTGGCCATACAGGAGACGCTTCGTGCCGTTGAACTGTCCGAGCGATCAGTGACGTTCATCTGGTTTCCGGGCCATGTGGGTGTCCCGGGCAATGAACGTGTTGACCGGCTTTTTAAGCAGGCTGTCAGTGCGTCCATTCTCGAGATCGGCCTCCCGGCCTTGGATCTCCGTTCATTGTTGCGCCAACGGGAACATCGGCTTTGGGATGCTGAGTGGCGTAGCCTGTGCACACCCAATAAACTGCGGGTAGTCAAGAACACCACAGCAGTGTGGAGTTCCTCCATGCGGCCCTCTCGCCGGGACTCAGTGGTGCTGTGTCGGCTCTGCATTGGGCATACGTGGCTCACCCATGGACATCTCCTTTGTGGTGAGGACGCGCCCCAATGTCAGTGTGGCTCCCGTCTGCTGACAGTAGTCCACATCCTGTTGGACTGCCCCGTTTTAGCCGCCTTGCGGTGGAATTTTAACCTCCTTGACGTTTTATCAGATGTTTTAGGTGACGATGCTACAATGTCAGATTCCGTTTTACGTTTTATTCGAGCAGGGGATTTTTATCACTCTCTCTAACAGGAGATTTCTTTGTGTTGCCGAGTGGTTGACTTTCCCTTTTTTATTCTTATGGTCGTTCAACAACAGACATCGGCTTCTTCGTTGTACGGTGTATTTGTGTGATCGTCTCTTTTCGTTTTGTGTCTTGTTTTTGCTGATGTTTTATTGACTCAGTGGGACTCCTCTCCCACTTTGCAACCTTAAACTCTGGGCGTACTTCTTTCACGTCCTCGGTTTTACTTTTGACCCTTAGAGATGGAATAGGGGACTGATGACCATTGTAGCTTTGCCCCCTTAAACAAACAAACAAACAACAACAACAAACATAGGGTCACTCTGCGGATGAAGGGTGCCCTACTTAGTGCTACTGTTTCCTCTTTGTTGGCTGAACAAGCATAAATAATGCGTTGCTTCATGTCCTCTGGTGTTGTGGGTTTATGTTGGTAAACAGCATCCTTCACTGCTCCCCAAAGAAAAAAATCCAGCGGTGTAAGGTAACTCAGATCGGGCAGGCCACCTAACTGGGCCACCACGTCCAATCCAGCTACCAGGGAAGTTACGGATCAGAAGTCGTCGTGCTCTTAAGTCGTTATGTGCAGGGCATCCGTCACGCTGATACCACATGACCATTCTCCTGGTCAGAGTTACGGTGTCCAAGAGAACAGGAAGATTGTGTCGTATAAATCTGGAGTACTGTCTGCCATTTTGGACGCCATTTACAAAGAAAGGTCCGATAATGGTATCTCCAATAATCCCACACCAAACGTTCACTTTCCACTGACGTTGATGCTCTACCTGACGGAGCCATTTTGGATTGTCTGCGGACCAATAATGCATATTCCTCATATTGACAATTCCTTTGTTGCAGAATTATGCCTCGTCGGTAAAGAGAACATATGCGAAAAAATGTGGATTAGTCAGAAGTTCTTGCTGAGCCCACCGACACAATGTTACCCTGTTGCTGAAGTCATTTCCATGAAGATCCTGGTGTAAATGAACATGGTAAGAATGAAATTTATGACGTTGAAGAATACGCTGTGCACTTGATTTCGACACACCAACTTCACGTCCAATTTGACGTGTGGTGATGTGACGATTCACAGATACGGTAGCGAGCACTGCTTCTTCAGCACGTTCATCTGTGCGTGTTCTAGGACGATGTCTAGGTCTTGGATTTAAGCTTCCCGTTTCACGTAGATGAGATGTGAGACGACCAAACATCCGGCGCGAAGGCGATGGCTTGTCAGGGAATCGTCTTCTGTACAGTCGTTCTGCCTGAACAGAATTTCGCCCGCCTACAACAGGGTACAGTACAGGTATGTAGAGTAGGGTAGAAAACAGGCATATTAACGTAATAATCATAATGTTCTCTAACAGTACTATAAACAAACAAGCAACTAATAACTTATTTCCCGTCAACGTACATTCTCCAGAGATCAGCAGCATTTCTACCATATCTTCATGTGTGTACATAATACAGTATAAGTTCCACAACACAACGTTTATTCACAATGTGTACTACCTCCGTGCCGTGACTAGATTACTCTGATGCACGACTACTGGCAAAGAGGTGTACTGCACGCCAAAGCAGCAACAAATGGGATGCTCGGAGGGTGGTGGACTACAGGAGTTTCCATGGGTCGCAAATCACAAACAAGGCGAAGTGGTAACTGTGGCTGTAGTGGGAACTACGTTGGACACGTATCTAGGTAGAGCTAGGCCCCGGATGAACGAGTGCACGAAAGGCACAATGGGTCATTTAACGCATTCGATAAACCTTATTTTTGGTGTGCAGGATAAATAAGACAACCTGACTGGTGTATACCGATCGGTACTGGTTCATACTGTGTACGTAGACACATAAAACGTGCAAGAGGGAAACCATTATTTGCTTATGAGAGTTGATGGCAGCAGACCGTATTATTCGTTTCGGACCTCTTGATAAATATGGAAGTGCGATTACGCATGTCAATCACATCGCGATTATGGGCAGCATGTGGTTAACACCAGAGCCTCAGGACGTGCGCTAGCAGCGTATTTTGGGTTTTTCAAGAGTCAACTTCTCGTCGCAATATCTCGGGATGTAATTGGAATATTGCGATGCAATCAACGCCATTGTTTATGTGATTTGTCATGCTATGGATTGCTGAAAAAAGGGTGTCCATTAAAAAAAAACATAAGTTTGTGTTAAAAAACACTTTTGATTTCGTTTTAGAATGTTTCCAAATATGTATATTCATGGGCCCCAGCCGTACATTGATACCGGTGAAAGTCAATTTCCAATAGCTGTTATTGTTCCAGAGATATTTTGGGTGGACAAGATAGCTGGGACACACTGTATAGTGAATATTTTTTCAATTATTTAAAGTTGAAACTTTGTGTTTATCTGAATTTAAATTCAACCTCGAAGTAATCTGATTCCAAAGATCAACTGTGTTGTCTTATTAGAGGTACCGCTTATAGTTTATGTAGTCAGAGCCTGGATTATCTTACAATACCAATGCACTCAAATACGTACACTTACGCCTATCTCCCCTCCCTCTCCCCCCCCCCCCCCCCCTCTCTCTCTCTCTCTCTCTCTATATATATATATATATATATATATATATATATATATAAACTGGATCTAACGAAACAAAATTAATGTCAGGACGGTGGACGAAAGTGTGTGCGCCTTAGGGTGTGCTTTCCTTAGACGAAAACTTTGTCCAGCTTTTCGTTCATGCCAGTGAAAAGGAAAGTGTGGCGATTTCTTGTTGAAAACATGGTAAGAAGTATAGGCAGTTTTGAAGTAACGTAGTTGCTTATCCACTTAAACAGGGTATTTCACGCTCAGAGTTTAGCCCCGTCCATCCGAGACCCCACATGGTGGCTCCATAATGGTATGGTGTGTTTTTAGTTGAATGTTCTAGGTGTTCTGGTCCAACTGAACCGGTCATTGGCGGGAAATTGCTACAATTAGCTACTTGGAGGCCATTTGTAACCATTTATTGTGTTTTGTTAATTAAAGTTAATAACTACGTACAACGTCTGGTATTCTTGCACATGCTCCAATCTTGTGCTCACTTATATGAAGACTCTTTCGTTGATCTAAGCCTTTATGTCAGGTGTGCGTGCGTGTGTTTGTGTGTGTGTGTGTGTGTGTGTGTGTGTGTGTGTGTATGTGTGTGTGTGTGTGTGAGAGAGAGAGAGAGAAAGGGGACACACGGCAATAATGAGCTATAAAGGACTATAGGTGTGTGAGATTTGTTTTGGCTCCGAGAAGTTAATTCAATTATGGTAAAAACCACTACAATAAAATGCGTTGTATTCAGTAGCCAATTAAATAAAGTATTCGGCCTACCTGTGTAAAAATACACAATACATTGTACAAACAAAATTAAAACATTACTTTATCAATCACTTTTTAACGAAATATGAAAAAAAATTGAATACAAATCTCAGCATTTCAATATCTATGTCAACCTACGCGTCATAGCTACAAATTAAGTGCAAAAAATATACCTGTTCATACTCTTGCAAGAAATAATCATATTATTAAAATCTCATTAAAATTAGATCAATTCTTTTGTACTTCTTCTTATTTCGAATAATAATTCATTTCTCAAATTAATGTAGCCTTCATTTTCTGCTTCAAGTCACTACTTCAAGGCTACATCTTTACTGTCCTGTTGCTGCAAATTAACTGCCCAACCGTTATACCTCAGCGTAAAGATAATACAGCAACCAGCAACATAGCATTGCTGCTCGAGTCTGAGCTAATGTCAAAGCAACTCAAACAATCTGCCAAGTTCAGAGACATTCAATCATGAAGAAATTCTCATTTCTATAGTTAACAGACACCTTACAATGGCCTTCGTGTTCCCAAACAATGGTGGATTGTTTTAAATGTGCTACAATTATTTGAGAATCGTCTGAACAACATTTTGGACGGTTCCAGAGAACGATTTAGCCACTCAGCTCTCCCACCGAACATTCATGGGACATAATCGAGACGTCAGCTCAAAATGTTCAAATGTTTGTTAAGCTTAAGGGACTTAACTGCGTGGTCATCAGTACCTAAACCTACAAACCACTTATGAACTACCTTATACTAAAGACGACACTAACGCCGCGGTGGAGTAGCCGAGCGGTCTAAAGCGTCTAGCGGCGGAGCGCGCGGTTGCTCGCCGTGGAGGTTCGAGTCCTCCCTGGGGCATGGGTGTGTGTGTTTGTCCTTAGGTTAGTTTACCTAGGTTTAGGTAGTTTGTAAGCTACGGACTGATGACCACGTAGTTTGTTCCGATAGATCTACAAACAGTTGAACATTTGAACGACACAAACATCCATGCCCGAGGGGGGATTCGAACCCCCGACGGGGAGCGGCCTCGCGCATCGTAGCATAGCGCCCCAATGCGCTTGGCCACTCTGCCGCGGCAGACGTCAGTTCGTGCACAAAACTCTGTACAGGGCATATTTACGCAATTACGGAGTGCTGTAGAGCCAGGAAGTTTCAATATTCCAGCAAAAAACTACCAACGCCTTCTTGAGTCCATGCCACGTGCATCTGCTGCACTTCCTCTGGCCAAAGGAGGTCCAACTTGATATTAACCACGAGGGAATGGCAGTGCGCTCTGAGGCGCCTTGCTGCGGAGTGCGCAGCTGCTCTCCGTCGGAGGTTCGAGTCCACCCTCTGGCATGGGTCTGTGTGTTGTCTTTGGCATAGGCTAGTTTAATCAGTTTGTAAGTCCAGGGACTGTTGACCACTGTAGTTTGGTCTCATAGCTTTACAAACATTTGAACATTTTGTACCATCTAGACCAATCTCCGAGAAGATCGACGATACCATGTTCGAATGGCATTGTAGGAGAGCTCTGCATATTGGCGATGTTGCTCGCTCGTACTTGGTCGAGTTCGCCGCGCTCGGTCTTGGCAAGTTCGAGAATGAATGCCCGGCGGCCGCGGTGGCCGAGGGGTCTGCGGCGCGTCAGTCAAGGTTTGCACCGCCACTACGGTCGGGGGTTCGAATCCCCCCTCGGGCATGGATATTTGTGCCGTCCTTAGTGTTAGCTAGTTCATAAGTATTTTGTAAGTTTAGGGACTGATGACCCCGTAGTTAAGTCCCATAAGCTATACAAACATTTGAAATTTTTTTTGAATGAATGCCCGGAGCGCGGCTTTGCTCGATCGATGATCGGTTTGTCCAGCCCGTGTCACGTCACACCGACCAGGCCAGCTCAGGCTGGTTGCACGCACACTGGTTTTTGACGGCCGGTAAAATATCGGCCGTCCACATTCCAGCATGAATCATGCACTGTAGCTTGCACACTGGCCGGCCATGGACCGGCACCGGCAGAAAGCCGTTCAGCTGCCGGTGACTGCCACTGCAGACCGTCGGCGCCGGGCCGTTGCCGGCGCACGTGGGCAAATGGCAGCTTGCGCACACACTGATATTTACCGACCATTCTCCCTGCACAGTTCGCACTGTGCATTCTCGCCATGCAGCGAGTTTGCACATATATAATTAAAATAGAAAATATCGATTCAGCAGTGAGTTCTTTATACAATAAATAATAATTTTTTTGTCTTCTCATCTTTTTCGGGGCACTGAATTAAATTCAATGGCGAAGTTAAAATTTTTTCCAGACCGGGACTCCAACCCGATTTTTGTGGGATTTTGTATGTGTCTTTGTTTGTTCCTCGGGTAGATTGCGTCTTTGCTCTATGATGTTCTTGTGATATACAGTCTGGTTTATTATAGAGGACAGCTATCCTGAGGGATCGCCTATCCCTCTGAGGGATACCGAAATCACCAACTTACCACGTACTACGAGCGTCCGTTATTCCCCATCTTGCAGCTTCATCTGTATTCCCGCAAGGTATCGAACTTGTTTCTATATCCGCCCAGAATTGGTAATTTGCCTGTTTGAAGCATACATACAATTATATAAGTATACGTTTGCAATGGATTAAAGAGATAACCGATGATACCCTTATTTCATTACTGTAAGCACGACCGCTTTGGTGAACAAAACTTTGGACACGTTTAAAGATATAAATGAGACTAGAGATGCAAGGAGACAAATTTCCCGTCAACTGAACGACACGTTTATGGAAATGGAGAGCAAAGAAAAAATTTAATTTCCTAAATGGTACAATAATGTGTGATATATTACTTTATTAGTTCTTTGTACCATGTCGGCAATATGTGTCATGTAATATTGTGCAAAATCGTTTGATAACCATTGATTTCTGCTTTGAATCAACTTCACTCGACCACGACAGTCGAGCGACTGTTCGTTTGACTGGTAAATTTCCGGCGTGTGTGCATGCAGCGCTCCACCGATAAAATACTGTCACATTTTTTACCGGCCGTCCAAAATCGGTGTGTGTGCAACCAGCTTTACTGGCTGGCCGGTACAAGGCAGTGGGCTGTGCTCCAGCGGCCAGTCCTCAGCTGGCAGTCGTGGCTGTTGTGAGGCCTTGTCTCTAGGTGCGGTTAGTCTGGCGCACTCACTTCTCTGTATGTTCCACGACTTGTGCTGATTCTAACACAATCGGTTCCCACCAGCTGACGGAACTGTACTCAGATCAGTTTGGTTGTGCCATACTGAATATTCATGCATGTTATGCAAATAAAAATAAAATAATGGAACCTGTTGATAGTCTTAGTGATTACTTTAGTTGTTAAAACCTCCACGCCATTTCACTATTTCATGCGATTTTAGGATAAATAAATTCAAACACCGGCAAACGTCTGCAGACATGATTTCACATGCATTCATGCAATATTACCTGGAGAATGAAAGTAAGAAATAGAACGAAATAATTATGATAATAGGTTTCGACCGCTCAGAAATAAAATTATACAATCATTAAAGTACACTAAAATATTTAACGTGTCATGATCGACGTTACAGACATTTAATAAGCCAGAAAAAAGTCACACAAAATTGTAAAGAGGTTAGGTGAATCTCATTTTGCAGCGTCATAAAAATGGTTAAAAATTAATTTTTTTCTATGAAATAAGGTAGGGCTACCGAAAGCATATGATTCTCCATTGCAATGGGTCGTCGCTGATGAAAAATTGGACGGCTAAAATCACACGAGCTAGCGATACCATCTTCTTCACTAACAGTATGTTGCTTCAGTCTCCTACGACACTAAAGTCAAAATTCCGTTGACTTTTCAATGGAGAGAAGTCTTCCGAAGTAAAAGTGATGTCCGGTGTGCCACAGGGGAGTGTCATGGGTCCTTTTCTGTTCAAAATATATATAAATGATCTTGAGGATAACATCGTAAGTTCACTGAGGCTTTTTGCGGATGATGCTGTAGTATATAGAGAGGTTGTAACAATGGAAAATTGTACTGAAATGCAGCAGTATCTGCATCGAATTGACACATGGTGCAGGGAATGGCAGTTGAATCTCGATTTAGACAAGTGTGATGTGCTACGAATACATAGAAAGATGCTTTGTCATTTAACTATACTATATCAAGTCAGCAACTGGAAGCAGTTAATTCCATAATTTATTTGGGAGTAGGCATTAGGAGTGATTTAAAATGGCACGACCATATAAAATCAATCGTCTGTAAAGCAGATGCCAGACTTAGATTCATTGGAAGAATCCTTAGGCAATGCAGTCCGAAAACAAAAGAAGTAGGTTACAGTACACTTGTTCGCCCACTGCTTGAATACTGCTCACCGGTGTGGGATCTGTACCAGGCGGGGTTGATAGAGGAGGTAGAGAAGATCCAACGGAAAGCAGCGCACTTCGTTACAGGATCATTTAGTAATCGTGAAAGCATTACGGAGATAATCGGTAAACTCCATTGGAAGACCTGCTGGAGAGACGCTCTGTCGCTTGTTACAGGCTTTTGTCGAAGTTACGTGAACATACCTTTACCGATGAGTCTAGCAGTATATTGCTCCCTCCTAGGTATATCTCGCGGAGAGATCACGAGGTTAAAATCAGAGAGATTAGAGCCCACAGAGTGGCATACCGACAATCTTTCTATCCGCGAGACTGGAATAAGAGGGAGAACCGATAGTGGTACTCAAGGTACCCCCGCCACACACCATCGGGTGGCTTGCGGAGTATGGATGTAGATGTAGACTTGCAAATGCGACATTGACACCATTGTATAACACCTCCTTACTGGTGAAAAACTACAGATATCAATGTCAGTACTATTTAGAAAACTCTTTTGTAGTGTTAGCTCCATTTCACTTGTAGTAATGTATAACGTAAAGCCAGCCGCGGTGGCCTAGGGGACTGAGGCGCGTCAGTCACGGTCTGCACGGTCACTACGGTCGGGGGTTCGAATCCCCCCTCGGGCATGGATATTTGTGCCGTAGAGCTCTGCATTTCGATCAAAACAACCGCTCGAGCCTTTTCCGTTTGGTGCCGCTGCTCGACAGCTGGGGTAGGCCCACGCTGCGGTACGGCTGTGGCCGTCTAATGCCCCATGTGTCCTGTCGCCCCCCGCCTCTCGGTTACCGGCGGAAGTGTCGAGCACTGCCGGCCGCTCGAGCGCACTCACTCTCTCGGCCGGTGACAGCGCGACCGCCGCGCGCTCAACAATGTGGAATCGCATTAGAAACCGACCTGGCTTTGAGCAACGCATATAGCGTTATGGATTAACGAAGTATAGGGGCGTAAATGCTCAATTCATGAAACGAAGAGAAGTATTATGGAGAGAATTAGGAGCGGCTCATTAGTCCTGAAGAAGAAAGACATGTCGGAACAGGAGGCGAAAAGTGAATCTTGGAAATCTTTTGCACTTGTAGTGGATCGTGTCACGCAGGCTTCTGCTGGTTTTGTGCAATGTACCACATGTTATACTATAGTTTCGTACCAGTCAAGCACAACAGGTATGATTCGACTCTGCAAAAGTACATGCGGAGCAGGATTCCAACGACCACTTGCCGTTCCATGTAAATAAAAAACAAAATTTCGTGAATATTACTCCTAACTCCGTCATTCCTTCCTGGTCCTGCATTCAATATTAGTACAACGCATAGGCGTAGCCAGGATTTCTGGAGGGGTTGTCAATGAATGAACATTGTAATAACGTGAACTCTTAATAAAATCGCAAACGGCACTAATAGTGACTAAGTTATATTTCATTCCAAATGACTGTATACTAGAGAGTCATCAGGCTATAGAGACAAAATTAGGAACAAGGCAAATTAATTAATAAAGATAGGAAAATTCTGATCGAAAAACGGACGATAATCGGAAAGGCAGTGCGTGAGGCTTGACGTAAAGGCACTCAAATGTTTGCAGTACGTGTAGGCTATCACTGACAAGAAAGATGTGTGTAGATACGCTTTGACTAGACGAAAACCTAGAGTCGTTCAGATAAGAACATCAATAAATATTGCTGACTGACATTGTAATATATGAGAACTTTTAATTACCGATAGTAAAACTGTTCATTATTTCAGTAGTAATCACCATAACTTTTAATACATTTAACCCACCGTAAGAATGACGGTCAATTCCTGCATGCACAGATGTTTGCAGTTAGCTACAGAACCATGTTTTTTACCCAGATGTACACATGTTTACCAGAAACATACCGATGGCTATGAATGTCTCTTTTCAGGGTTCCAAAACATATGGGAATCACAGGGGGAGAAATCGAGACTGTATGGAGCACGTTTAACTGTTTCCCAGACTTGGCAAAATGTAGCCGGACTACATCCTGATACACAATGATGCCAATTATTGTTAGCTTTGTCAACATTTCGGGAGTGGTTTGAACCCCAGAAACCACCACCCCGGTCTACGCGCATGGTACAACGTATACGAGGCCGAGTTCGGAGATACGCTACACATAGCCCACGATTAGACTACTGTGTTCCCGTTTGTCTACCGAACGGAACAAAATACTATATATAGACATTACAGTTTAAACGATACAATTACTGGAATACAAGATCACCTCAAAGACGAAACTCCAATAGTCTGCATCATATTAACAAACATCAAATGTAAGATATGCAATTGTAATATTACTATCAGATCAATTGTAATATTACTATCAGTTCTATAGAACTGATAGTAAACACGAAAGACATTTGTAAAAGAAATAAGTGAGTGGAGTGGTGTCGCACAAGTCTAAAGTGCGCGCCACCTACTTTCGCCGCGCGCCGCCATGCACGCACGGCGCGGCGTTCTTACGACGTCAGCCACGAGCGACCTCTGCTACAACTCCGCTCGTGGCCACCACTGAACGACATCGTTCACTTGGGACTGAGATAAGAACCAGTTAACACTTCGGAATCAGATAGGCACCAGTGAAGACTTGGCTATCGGATAGGCACTAGGCAGGCCTCTAGCTCAACTATGTATCATCATTCTGCAGTACTGAGCTATGTAAAAGTCAAGTATTACTAAGTCTCTAAGAAATATATATTTCGTTCTAATTTACTCTAGTGTTTCTAGTTTCTGCTGTCCCACTGGCTGGTCACCTCCTACCTGCACAAGCGTGCATCCTTATTCCTGTGACGGTCTTTCTACTCGGCCACCGACACCTACGACGGAAACGAGAAACAAAAGCGGCGACGAGGCTGGGACACAAAAAGTGGTTAATGTGAAGTGGTGGCCTCTGATCTCAAGGATTGGGGCGAAGCGTAGCTCGCGGTCACTGAGTCCGCCGGTTACAGGCGACCGACCGAGCGTTCGGCGCGCTCGGCCGAGCGCTGGCGATCGGTTGCCCGCTACCGGCAGCAGAGGACGCTCGGCCGCGGACTCCGGAGAGCCAGAGGGGCGAGCGGGACTCGCCGGTAAAAATCGGACATAATGCAGACCTCTATTGTGCCGTCCTTAGTGTTGCTAGTTCATAAGTAGTTTGTAAGTTTAGGAACTGATGATCCCGCAGTTAAGACCCATAAGCTTTACAGACGTTTAAACATTTTGAACAAATACTCCTCCGACGGTGAGCAGCAGAGCGCTCTGGATCTAGGCGCCATAGAACGCTCGGTCACTCTACCGCGGCAGCAAAGAGATCTAATTATTGTTGTTAAACTAGTGAGAAGAGCTCCATGTGCTGCCGTGTATAAGTCACGTAGTACTGAATGACCTTAGTTTTGCAGCCGGCCGCGGTGGCCGAGCAGTCTGCGGCGCGCCAGTCACGGTCTGCACGGCCACTACGGTCGGGGGTTCGAATCCCCCCTCGGGCATGGATATTTGCGCCGTCCTTGGTATTAGCTAGTTCATAAGTAGTTTCTAAGTTTAGGGACTGATGAGCCCGTAGTTAAGTCCCATAAACTCTACAAACATTTGAACATTAGTTTTGCAAGACAAGTGCTGTCTAGGTAAAGCTATACACATATTTCAAGCGACTTTCAACAACAGATAAGATTTATGCGTGGTGATGCGATTGATTTTATAAGGCGCTCTCGCGAAATTTTTTATAGACAAAATTCGCGTCGTACGGCGGGTTGTTTGAGATGGGTTGTGATGTGACAGGTAAAGCGCAGGTTACGCAAAGTGACACGCTTACTGGACACATATACTACTCATTGCCATATCTGCAGTGAAACCTAGAGTATCATACCATCTGATATCCTTGTAACACAATCTCAGAAATTCTTTCCATAATGAAAGTTCTAATACGTCCTTTTACAATATTTGAAATAGTTATTCCTATTTCAAGTAGCTTATCAGGCACTAAATTTGGGCTGTTCAATTGAGTATAAATTTTTTTTATTTTAAAAATACTTCTACTTTGAAACTTTAGTTTTGTAATGCATTTCCTTAGTATCCATGTTCCCAGTATGTTGCTATTTTAATGTCTCTTATCTTTCATACTTTTTGCACTGTAATACCAGATACGCTACCATACAAAAGATTGAAAACATATTTTCAGTTAAAGATAGTAAGCGTTCTCAACTAGTAGGTAAATTGAGTTCTCTTTTGTGAGGTCATTATTATGTTTGCAAGAATTGACTTAGCGGTAGCCAGCCTACTGCAGTGTGAAGAAAGCTTACATGAAAAAAAAAAAAAAAAAAAAAAAAAAAAAAAAAAAAAAAAACAGGTTACAACATACAGTTGTACACTATAATTTCCTTTCAGTGTAATTTATCTCTCATTCCATTAAATCACTTTGTAAATGATGTATGTACACTTTTGCAATCTAGGGGACATGTAAGTTCTCGAGTTAAAAGCATAAACGAGGATGATAAACGCATTATAGTTCAGAACAGTACGAATGTATTAGCTCAAGGTCACTACTGTTGAAAAATGATAGTGTCTGACTTCATTGTGAGGATGAGTGAAACGTGTTTGAGGCCTCTCTATCTTAAATTGACTGCGAATTGAGAAGAAATCGTATGACTGTACTGTGTGTGCGAGTGTGTGTGAATGTACTGAATAGCACCAATTTAGCAATTTGTGTGAAGAAATTAAAAAAAATTTAAAAACAATTTAGTGATTTTTGTTGCTATTGATGATGATGGCCGGCCGCAGTGGCCGAGCGGTCTGCGGCGTGCCAGTCACGGTCTGCACGGCAGCTGCAGTCGGGGGTTCGAATCACCCCCTCGGGCATGCAAGTTTGTGCCGTCTTTAGTATAAGCTAGTTCAAATGTTCAAATGTCTGTAAATCTATCGGACCAAACTGCGTGGTCATCAGTCTGTAGCTTACAAACTACTTAAACCTAGGTAAACTAACCTACGGACAAACACACACACACACCCATGCCCCAGGGAGGACTCGAACCTCCCCCTCAGGGGCTCGGCATTAATGTGCTGAGTACGGGCTTGGCGAACCCGGGGTCGTGCGCCGTGGGCTGTGTCGCGCCAACAGTCCGCTACACCGTAAGCTCTGTGCGTGCCTCAGCGACCATCGTTCGGCGCGACAGTGGGACGTTGTACGTTTCAGAGCCCGGGGATCTTGGCTTAATCGCCCGAGTCGCGAGGACGGTACAAACCCCTATAAAAAAAAACCTCAATCTCAAGGTATGCTACGTGCCGAGGAGATGCATGGCTGTTGAGGTTGAACAGACGCTAGCGAGCAACCTCTGAGGAACCTGCCGCACCTCAGTTGTATAAGGCTTACCCAGGCAAGCGGGGCTCTGTCTGGGTGGACACTTATTTCCCTAGCTGCTCGTGCGAACACCATGGAAAGACCACGAAACGTTGGCGGACGTACAACCGTCGTCTACACCGTGGGAGGAACGTAGGGCCAAAACACAAGGTGAGGCTTACGCCCCTAAGTATTTAGTGTGCAGCCGTACAGATGGGGAATCTTTCATGTCCACAAAGCCAATGTTCTTTGTGGAACATTTGGAAGACAAATATGGAGAGGTCGATGGATTGTCCAAGATGAGGTCTGGATCCGTTCTAATAACGACGTCATCCCCAGCCCAGTCACGCACTTTGCTATCCTGTAAGAAGCTGGGTGATGTTTCCGTTAGCATCACGCCACAAAAGAGCTTAAATATGGTCCAGGGTATCCTCTTCCACAGGGATCTCCTGTTGGAATCAGACGACGAATTACGAGCTAACTTGGAGCAGCGAGGTGTGCATTTCATCCGGCGCATCTATAGGGGTCCAAAGGACAACAGGGTTGCCACCGGTGCCTTCATCTTGGCTTTCGAGGGCGATTCATTGCCTGAGAAAGTCAAGGTGATGGTCTACCGGATCGACGTAAAGCCCTACGTTCCTCCCCCTATGCGCTGCTTCAAGTGTTGGAGGTTTGGTCCTATGTCCTCCCGATGTGATGCCAATCCAACAAGTCGGGAGTGTGGGCGTGCATCCCATTCAGACGCCCCCTGTACCCCACCTCCAGTGTGCGTCAATTTCAATCAGCAGCATCCTCCTTGTTCGCCCGACTGTTCTGTACTCCACAAAGAGCGCAAGATCATGGAGTACAAGACCCTGGACCGGCTGACATACGCAGAGGCCAGATGTAAGTATACAAGGGTCCACGCTGTGACCATGACAACCTCATACGCCTCTGTAACTTCATCGATCTCCAGACCATCTGTACCACAAATGCCAGGCCCGAACCACTGCACCTGCCCCCTTGACAGTTGGGGATGCTACTCCTTCGGTTGCTCCCACACTTTTCACGTTGGGAGCAACAGACAAACCATTACGGGGGACGTCGGTCCCCACCCCACTGCCAGAGAAACAACAGCCTTCTCCGGCTCCTCTCGCCCGGAAGGGGTCCCACTCCCGAGGCTTCTCTTCGTGGGAAAGTGGATCCCAGCGAATGGCTGAAGGATCCCGCAGCTGCTGATCGAGGGGCCTCTACCTCTTCATCGGCAACTGCAGCCCCTGTTGAGAAGCCCCCACGGCCCTTAACACCCAAGGGCCAGCGAGAGGATAAAAAGAAAGAAAGAAAGAAAAAGGATTCTTTGGTCGCTTCCAAGCCACCCACACCCACATCCTCTGCTTCAGAGGATGAAGTCGAGATCCTCGCCTCCGCTGAGGTTCTCGCACTTCTTGATTCGCCTGAACGTAGGAGCTCTGCACATTCAGAATCACCTATGGTCTTAGATTCTGTAGATCCTGACCATAAGGCGACAGATGTTCCTATGGAATTATCTTCTTTCTTTTCTTTTATGGCCTTAGAGCGAGGAGAAAGAGTTATTCTCCAGTGGAATTGCGGCGGCTTCTTTAATCACCTGGCCGAGCAGCGACAATTACTGTGGCGCTACCCTGCACTTTGTATCGCCCTACAGGAAACATGGTTTCCAGCACAGCGGACCCCTGCCCTTCGTGGGTGTTGGGGCTAGTATTTTAACAGGCCCATATACGACAGGGTGTCTGGTGGTGTCTGTCTGTACGTCCTGGACAATGTACCCAGTGCCCCGGTGCCACTCAACACCACTCTTGAGGCAGATTGTACCTTCCTCCGGATGAGGCCGTGTCTCTCAACAACCTTACTGCTCCCCCACCATTTCTCCTATTGGGGGACTTCAACGCCCACAACCCTTTGTGGGGCGGACTCCAAACCATAGGCCGCGGTAGGGATGTTGAGAAATTATTGGCGCAACAAGACCTTTGCCTCCTGAATACAGGTGCCCCCACGCATTTTAGCGTGGCACAGGGCACGTATTCAGCGATCGACCTCTCCGTCTGCAGCCCCAGCCTTCGACCACACCTTGATTGGCGTGTATATGACGATCCAGAGCATAAAATAACATGTTAACTGGGCGACACAAATGTCGCCCAGTGCTGAGATCTTGTCGCCCAGTGGCTATGGGTAGTGCCGCCAATTTATTTTTATTGAGTGACATATCAAATGTACCGGGAATTAAAAAATAACCTTTTGTAAATCTTTTAGAGCATAGGTTCCCATCCTTTTCAGTCTTGTTACCGCTAAGACCTACTAGGGAAACTCATCCCCCCCCCCCAAAAAAAAAAAAAAAAAAATCATCCACTAAAATATTATCAAAGAAAGCAATACATGAAAACACTACCAATCTTTGTTAATCATAAGACACATATCTTTTACACTTTCGATGCAGCAATGAAAAGGCGGGTACTGTTTACCAGTCGCAAGTTTTCTAATGTTTGGTTTTGTTTTGCTTAAGGCGCATGTCAGGTCAAGTTCCACATTGAGCCGGTTTCTGGTCTTACTTTTTATTGTCAGTAGCTTTGAGAAGCCACTCTGATATCTATAAGTGGTACCGAACTGTCTTAACGTTCTTAGAGCTCTGTCAGCTATAACATGATATTCGGCTTCTGCTTTCCGCCAAAATGTAACAAGGTCACAATTTTGAAATTCCATTTTGAATATGCTATTTTCGAGCAAACAGAAGGATTCGACTTTGGCTGAAACGTCTTTGAAAATTTATTCTCCAACAGAAAATGGTCTCAATATCGAAGTGTTGACGTGCTGATTATTCATAGCTGAGGAATATTGCTTAATTGAGTTTATAACTGCAGTCGTATGCTAAATAACGGAAGTTTAAAACACGATTCTTTTATTTTCCTCGCCTACTCATTAATCACACAGTTGCTGAAACATCGATAGATCTCCGACTTGAACCCTGCGTTGGTAAAGTTCCAGTTTACGGACGAAACTTGAACTTTTATTCTGCGCTGCCAAAATATTAGTCCTAGTTTCTTGCAATGAAATACTCAGACTTAATTTCACTGAAAAAGTCAGCAAGATACGCCAGCATTTCGACAGTTTTTTTCTTTTACTTTTGAGTAAAATCTTTCTCTTATTGTGTTCCTTGCTTTTCTAGGAGTCCTATTTCTAAATGGGCAGAGAGACCATTTTAGCAGCGAAGTTCACAAAGCTGCTGTCAACCTTAATGAAATGGAAGAAAAATGGATGGCACATTCTGGTAAGCACCCTTGGGTTAAAACCCTTAAGTCTTACACTGCAGAGAAAATAACACTACTGATTGAACTAGCATTGAATGTGTATAATGACAGTCGTACAATGACTCTTTCTGCTCATTCTTGGCCGTCACGATCACTAACAGAGATTCACAGTGACACTCAAATTTCGTCATACAATGACAATGGTTTGGAATCCGAGTTTTCTCCTCTCACTCCTCCAGCTTTATTGCAGTACAGAAACCCTGTAATGTATCGCGAGATACTTGATGTTGTAGGGGAAGTGATAATGGAAGGTGTGGTCACACAGTTAAAAAACTCAGGTTGATGGCTCCGTAGACAAATACGGAGATGACAACAAGCTGCACGGTTCATTACAGAAGCTAACGAGATGAAATCTGTGTTTCTAGTTGAAAGTAAATCGAGTCTGCGAGGGGTAGAAGGTCTTGTGGAATCGGTCAAAGTTTTATTGGAAAATTTAGACCGTCGTGATACAGCAAAAGATAAGATGACAGGATTGACTACTGATGCAGATAGTGCTAATACAGGAAAATCCAGTGGCCTATGGGCTCGAATGAAAGAGTAAATAGGAAGAGACTTACTTTGTATTTGGTGAGTGGCTTATCGATCTGACCTAGCCATGTCAGAGTTAGAATCAGCAGTCACTGAAGTTCAGCAGTGGAAGACAAATTTAAAAGCACTGGAACGTTTAAAGGTCATCGGCTTTACGCTTTGAAGAACTTGAAGAACCAAGAAAACTGTTTACCGCTTTCCAGCACACTTTGATGTAAGGTTCGTAGAACACCTCAACAATTTAGCCAAAGCAGTTTGGAACTACCTTCCATTAATGCAACAATGTGGGTTTCTACGTTTGTGGGAGACAGGTGGCGAACATTTGTTACAATCCCTGATACTGTAGTATCTAAAAAAGTATTTCTTGATTCATTATCTTTGATGGAAGAAGACTGTTATCCTGGTGGATATGAAGAAAAGTTGGAAAGAGAAGGTGCAAGAGAAATTCAAAGTGACGAATCAGATACTGAAGATCTTCCTGGAAGACGTCAAGTAAACCGATGACATTGTAGGGTTGTTTGCAGCAGAAAAACTCCCTGTCCGTGTAGTATGACATCATCTACTGGAAAGCTGTACCACTTTATGAAAGTATCTCAACCTCACTCTGTCCTCAGAAAGTTGGTGCAGTCATATATTTCTCTGACTCCGCACAGAGCAGTGTTACTACACACGACTTTAAAATCAAACAAACAATCTAACCTGTCACGAGAAGCTCTCAACTCTAGAATGCGCATCGCTCTCAACGGTGTTGGGACAGCCTTTTTCGACCCAAGGCCATCCGTGGCGAAGTTCCTAGAGAAGAAAGAGAGAAGAAGGAAGCTGCCCAATTTTGAACTGTATCAAGACCAAGAGTTTGTAGAAAAGTTTTTTTTTCAAATGACAGTAACCTTTAAATTTTATGTTCTTCGATTCTTTTAGGTAGGGACTTTGTAACTTTTTTTATCAAAATATTTTGTAAACCCAGTAATTTCATTATACTTTAAAATTTTGTTGTAAGCCTATTTTAAAATATTTCTTGAAAAGTGTTTCTTTTGTGCATTAAAACATTTATAAAAGCGGCAAAAGAATTGTATTTACCTACAATCTTACAAGTGAAGGTTTAAAATTACTGTTCAATACTCTTTGAAAGAAAACTGTTACACTAGAACTTTGAAAGACGTTTTTAGCACCAGCATTTCATGACTCGTTTTCTTCAGAATTAAGTACTTTTCTTAGACAGCTTATATTGTAATTATGTTTCTTTCCCGTTGGTGTACAGAATTCTCTATAGCAAAAATACAAATTGAGGAACCATAACGTAATATGAGCTTTTAAGACAAATAATGATTTATTAACTTTTACAGAAAGTGCACAGGAAGGTATTTTAAGTTTTCATAGTACTGATATTAGTTTATTTTTTACTATTTTTATTTAACAGCCATATCAAATTAAAGTGAACTTATAACAGGTACTGTATTCTATGTAACTACTTAACAAATAAAAGACAACAAAAACACTCGAAAGACTGTTTAACAAAATTAGGAAAAATAAATGATTTCTTCAAAGTCCAAATTTAGTATTTTATTTATCATTAAAACATATATGAATAAAAATCTATTAAAGAAAAATTAAGTAGCTTTGATTTTAATAAAAAAAGGCTTCAAAATACGGTTTTAGGTATCAATATTTTGAAATTTTTCTGGGGGAGGGCCACCGGATCATCCTTCCAATGTCGCCCAGTGAAAATCTCTTAAAATATGCTCTGTGACGATCTGTGTGGCAGCGACCACTTTCCAATCTTTGTGTCACTCCCGCAGTACCAAGCTGCAGACAGCTTACCCCGTTGGTGTTTCCGTAGGGCTGACTGGCCTGTTTATGCCTCAACCGCTGTCATCGCTGCACCACTGCCAGATGACATTGACAATGCAGTCCAGCAGGTGACTGATAGTATTGTCATGGCCGCTGAGGTAGCAGTTCCACAAACCACCGGTTCCACTAGGCGTAGGTCCGTGTCTTGGTGGACACTGGAGATTGCTGAGGCTATCTGGGAACGTCGGCGAGCGCTCCAGCGCCATCGACGCCACCCTTCCGTCGCTTTTAAACGGCTCCGTGCGCGTGCTCGACGACTCATACAGCAGAGCAAGCAGGATTCCTGGGAGCGGTATGTAGCCACTATCGGCTCCCGCACCCCCATGACTCAGGTATGGACGCAAGTCCGACGCGTCTTTGGATACCGCCCGCCGACAGGAATCCCATCCCTCACCATCCAGGGTGTGCTCTGCACGCTCCCGACAGCTATCGCCGAGCATATGGCAGAGCACTATGCACGATGCTCTACGACTGCCACATACAGTGCCGACTTCCGCTCCCTCAAAGAGCGGGCCGAGCGGAAACAGTTATCCTTCCGCACTCGTCGTCGGGAAATATACAACGACCCGTTTAGTGAGTGTGAGTTCCGAACTGCCCTTGCTGCGTGTCCTGATATTACTCGAAGACCAGATAGGATTCACGGCCAATTCCTCCGACACCTTTCACCAGAGTTTCAACGCTGCATTCTCGCCCTGTTCAACCATCTATGAGCAGAGGGCACTTTCCCGTCGCAATGGCGGGAAAGCACTATCATCCTGGTGCTGAAACCTGGTGCAGATCCCCAGGTGGCTGAAAATTACCGTCCGATCAGCCTCACCAAAGTTCTCTGCAAGCTCTTCGAACGTATGGGGAGTCGGCGGCTTATGTGGAACCTTGAAGAGCGTGGACTCCTTGCTCCACAACTGGGGGGCTTTCGCCAGAGCCGTTCTACCATTGACAACCTTGTTTCACTGGAGTCGGCCATTCGCACGGCGTTTGTTAGGCGTGAGCATTTGGTTGCTGTATTTTTCGACCTTCGAAAGGCGTATGACACCACCTGGCGCCACCATATTTTGACGACTCTGCATGACTGGGGCTTTCGTGGCGCCCTTCCTATTTTTATTCGCAATTTCCTCTCCCACCGCTCGTTTCGGGTGAGGGTTGGGGCCTCTTTTAGCTCCCCCCGTATTCAACAGAACCGTGTCCCACAGGGCTCCATCATCAGTGTCCTGTTGTTTTTAGTGGCAATTAACAGTCTTGCTGCGGCTGTGGGGTCATCGGTCAGTTGCTCCCTGTTCGCCGATGACTTCTGTTTGTATTTCAGCTCCGTTAGCATCGGCGTAGCTGAACGGCGGCTGCAGGGTGCCATCCGAAAGGCCAACTCATGGGCCTCTACTCACGGATTTCAGTTCTCCGCGCAGAAAACCCGCGTAATGCACTTCTGTCGCCGTCAGGTACTTCACCCTGACGCAGAGCTCTACCTGGGTGGTGAATTACTTCAGGTTGAGGACACACGTCGCTTTCTCGGCATGGTTTTCGATGCCCAGCTGACTTGGGTGCCACACCTACGTCAGCTGAGACAAAAGTGTTGGCGGCATCTAAACTTTCTCAGATGCCTCAGCCATACTGGTTGGGGAGCAGCCCGTTCCACCCTTCTTCAGCTCTACAAGGCTCTTATTCAGTCACGGCTAGATTACGGGAGCTTGGTTTATGACTCAGCAGCCCCTTCTGCCTTGCGGGTCTTAGACCCCATCCACCACGCTGGTGTGCGTCTCGCGACGGGGGCTTTTCGCACCAGTCCAATACCGAGTCTCGTTGCCGAAGTTGGGGTTCCCCCTCTGCGGTATCGCCGACAACGGTTGTTGGTGTGTTACATTGCCCAGGTACATGCTTCACCCCACCATCCGAACCACAGGCTTCTCTTCCCACTTTCTACACTCCCGCCCCCGCAACGTCGGCCCAGGTCGGGTCTTCCGATTGCGGTCCGTGTTCATTCCCTTCTCTCCTCACTTGATTCCCTACCTTCTTTCCTTTACTCCCCCCGTATCCCCCCCCTGGACATTTCCTCACCTGGAGCTTCGGTTGGAATGGTCCCGGGATTCGAAAGCCTCTATTCCACCACTGCTGCTCCTTCGCCAGTTCCAAGCACTGCTTGACGCATATCACGGTGCGACCATCATCTACACGGACGGTTCTTTGGTCAATGGTCATGCCGCATATGCCTTTGTCTGTGGTGAGCACATCGAACAGCGATCATTGCCTTGTTGAAGCAGCATCTTCACCGCAGAACTGGTCGGTATATTGAGAGCTCTTGAACACCTCAGAGCTCGCTCCAAGGGGTCTTTCGTCATCTGCAGCGACTCCCCTGAGTGGCTTACAGGCCCTCGACCAGTTTCTCCCTAAACACACTGTGGTGCAAGCAATTCAAGATGCTGTCTTCGCTCTTAGCGAGTCAGGCTGTTCTGTCGCTTTTGTATGGACGCCGGGCCACATAGGTATACCAGGCAATGAACGCGTCGATGAGCTGGCCAAGGAGGCCACCACTTCACAGCCCCTGGATATTGGCCTCCCAGTCTCAGACCTCCGATCCCAGTTGACCCGCAAGATCCTTGGAGTTTGGAATTCTGAATGGGCAGACTCGACCGAACCCAATAAGCTCCGTGTTGTCAAGCCATCTACCGCTGTGTGGAAGACCTCCCTGAGGGGTTCTCGCAGGGAGTCGGTTGTCCATTGCCGTCTCCGTATAGCCCATACTTGGCTCACGCATGGTCACCTTTTGCGTCGCGAGGACCCTCCTCAGTGTCGATGTGGTGCATCTTTGACAGTTGCGCACATCTTACTTGAATGCTGCAATATAGCCGAAAAACGACGACATTTTAATATCCCTGACGCTTTGCAGCTTGCATTAGCTGACAATACGTCCACGGTTGACTCTGTTTTAAATTATATCCGTGAGTGTGGATTTTACAAGTCTATTTAAAGTCTGTGTGTGTTTGTCATACTCTATCCTCCACCTGCCTAAGTCTTCAAGGTAGGTGTTTTAACGTGTCCCAGAGTGGCTGGATGTGTTACTTATATGCCGGCCGTGGTGGCCGAGGAGACTGAGGCGCTCCAGTCACGGTCTCCACGGCCACTACGGTCGGGGGTTCGAATCCCCCCTCGAGCATGGATATTTGTGCCGTCCTTAGTATAAGGTAGTTCATAAGTAGTTTGTAAGTTTAGGGACTGATGACCCCGTAGTTAAGTCCCATAAGCTTTACAAACATTTGAACATTTTGTTACTTTTATTTCTGTGATCACCCAGCAAAAACACTCGTGTACTGTCTCAGCTGTTTTCTCCCTTCTTCGTTTCTACTTGTATCTCTTATTTTTGCTTGTGAGTTTTAAACTTTGACTTGTTAATGCATTTATTTAGGAACGCTTAACAAAATGTTTTATCTCTTTGACTGGAACAAGGAACTGATAACCGTCGCTGTTTAGTCCCTTCCGAAAACCACCACCACCACCAACAACAACAACAACAACAACAACGACTCGAACCTCCACGGCGAGCAACCGGGCCCTCCGCAGCGAGGTGCTTTAGACCGCTCGGCTACTCCACCGCGGCATAAGCTAGCTCATAAGTAGTTTGTAGGTTTAGGGACTGATGACCCCGTAGTTAAGTCCCATAAGCTCTACAAACATTTGAATTTTTTTTTATCATGATGTTTCAGCGCACAAATATTAGGCGCTTATGTGTTTTTGGAGGTGTGTGTGTGTGTGTGTGTGTGTGTGTGTGTGTGTGTGTGTGTAGGTAAGTAAATATGAGGTGACATGAACACCTTTTAGTGGCATACAAAACAGTGTGATGCAATTCACTACTCAGCTACAAATAATAGTTCGGAACATTACGCAAAAAATCTTGTGTATGTGTGTGTGAAAGAGAGAGAGATCGCGGTTCGAAATCTTATTGCAAGATGGCATATTTGGAAAAAAATATATACTTTACTGTTATTGACTGTAAAAAATTTTCCCAGCAAATGTTCATTTTTAAATTCCTTCCCATCCCTATCAGTAGACTTGTAAATATTCCAACCAACCACGACCTTGATTACGTCATGCAAACGTGTCTTAAGATAACTGATGACTAAGCTTGCATGCGCGAATGTCATTGATGGCTTCATGCATTGAAGGTCAAAGACTCCACAGAAGCAACGAGGTTCAATTTCACTTAATGTACTGTGGAAATCAAACAACAGTCTTACTATATTTGGTTTCTGCTGCGTACATGTCCAACTTGTCGTAATAATTAACTATAGAGACAGTAAAATTCACACCGAGCTAGGTAGCGCACTGGATTCGCATTCGGGGGAACGGTGGTTCAAATCCACCCCGGGCCATCGGTTTTCCGTGATTTCCCTAGATACTCCAGGCAAATGCCGGGATGGTTCCTTTGAAGGGGCACTGGCGATTTCCTTCCCCATATTTACCCAACAAATCAGAGCATGAGCTCCATCTCTACTGACCACGCTGTCGATGGGACATTAAACCCTAAACTTCTCTCCTTCTTCCTTTCTTTTGAAAAATGCACAATTTGTCTGCGAATAGTATAAACTTTGTCCTGGGTAGTGTCATACCTCAACAGTTCGTGTACCGCAGTATGTGATGTGGTGATTGTGCCTAGCTTAATTGCCTAAAATACAGTGGAAAACCGCCTTACAACCATAATCAGGCAGGTCGTTGTATGAGATGAGTGGATGTCCCTCCGTGGGTTTGTTAGGGATTTGGCTCATCTCCTTGTTCACATGTGAGCCCGCTGCGCCATTTTAGTCCTCCTGTTTCAAGTTGCGTCGGAATGACCCATATTGCGAGACCGGAGGTTCGTGTCCTCCCTTGTGAAAGAGTGTGTGTGCTGTGCTTAGTTCAAGTTTTTTTAAGTGTGTAAGTCTAGAGACCGATGACCCTAACAGATTTGTCCCTTACTTACACAAACTTTGAACTTTTGGAACTCTGAATGGCCCTATGCGACATCATTTCATCTGCGGAATACCTTAAAATCATTAATCTGCAGCTAACTTGCCATTCAGCACTGCTCCAGACGTTGATGAGTATGTAGATTTTTCTGGACGAACCCAAGTAGAAGAGAACGGGGTCAATATTGACCCCACCCGATCTTTTGTGCTCTTGACTTCCGGCACTGGGAGGGGTAAGTTACACGAGCCAATCTGAGCGAGCATAGGTGATTGGAATAAAATGATCCAGCGAACATGTGTGAAGATAAGCAAACATCATTTAATGTGCTGACAATGGGAAGAGCCAATACTGTTTTTATAGAGCTGGCGATAAACATTATTACTTAAAGGTGAAATAATCTTTGTGTCGGTGGCATCCAAAATACAGAACGAAGAACGTGATACTACGGGAAGCGAATGGCGGAAGATCAAAATTTAAGATCCTGAAAGACAAATCAGTTGTAAATGATGATGATGATGATGATGACGATGCCAACGAGGAGTTCAATGGAGACACTACATGTTCGAATTACACAGCGTTAGCTACGACGTCTTTTCCAAAGAGCCTATCTTGGTATTTGCTTTAAATAGCCGCGGTGGAGTGACTGAGCGCTCTAAGGCGCCTTGCTGCGAAGCGCGCGGTTGCTCTCCGTCGCAGATTCGAGTCCTCCCTCGGGCTTGTGTGTTTGTGTTTGTGTGTGTGTGTGTGTGTGTGTGTGTGTGTGTGTGTGTGTGTGTGTGTTTTGTCCTTAGCATAAGTTAGTTTAAGTAAGCCTAGGGACTGATAAGCGCAGCAGTTAAGTCCCTTACATTTACAAACATTTGAATTTGCTTTAAACAATTTTGGGAAACTACGAGAAATTCCGACGATATTTATTCCTGTCTTCCTTAATGCGAGGTCCGCGTCGTAACGTCTGCACTACATTATTTGGTCCGATTACGAACCCCAACGAACCCCAGAGAAGAAGAATTAGCTTTGCAATAACTCTGTAGCGATGACACGTATGTTCAGTTAAACGTCAATTTTCTGTGGTAGAAATAAAAATTTAAAAACACAGAAACTCTTCAGATATAGCAGCTTTAGATGACTAGAACTAGGCTATAACTTTAGTGAAATTTCTATACATTATGTTTTTTTTCTTTTTTTTTGTATTCTTGGGATTCGGTTTTTAAAAAACTGTTCAAATGTTTGTAAATCTACTTTGGTCTTCAGTCGCTAGGCTTACAAACTACTTAAAGTAACTTACACTAAGGACAACACACACACACATGCCCGAGGGAGGACTCCAAGCCGCGTCGGATTAGCCGTGCGCATTGGGGCACCATGCTAGGGTGCGCACGGCCGTTCGCTGTCGGGTATTCTAGTCACCCCTCGGGCATGGGTGTTTGTGTCGTCCTTAGGTTAGTTTACCTTAGTTTAAGTAGTTTGTAAGCTACGGACTAATAACCCAGTAGTTGAGTCCGATAATTTACTAACATTTGAGCATCTTTGAGGACTCGAATCCCCGACGGCGAGCAGCGGCGCGCTCCGCAGCAAGGAGCCTTAGAGCGCTTGGCCATTCCACCGCAGATCGGTTTTACGGTTTTAGAAGGCGTCAGGTTAAATCCGTGATCCTGCGAGAACGTAAAAAGATAGCTGTGGTTAAGGTTACTTAAAAACTGAAATTCAAATGTAGTTACTATCGCAATCTCGCTTCTTCTCTGGAGTAAATATGATGGTATTGGCAAGCTGACCGTGGCTTTTGTGGTATTACCTATATATTTATTATACAGATAACTGTTTAATGAAAATATTTGATCCACATCTGTGTATTTACTGGCTTGTACTACAGTGTATATTTAGAATATCCTTTGAAAATACTGTATAAAAGCTAAAAGTATCCCAGCTGTCAGATGAACATTTCATTCATGAGTATCCTGAGTTTTCTTGACTGTTAAACAGAGAATCGTATATACTGTGAATGGAGTGAGTACATTTTTAATAGAGGATCTTGTCGTATTAAGTGGATTACGGTAAAAAAATTAATATTGTTGCTCCTGATCAATAAATTTTTTTTAACATTTAGCCATAACCGTTAATTTTCTTTCGTTAATATTTCGGCTGGATATTGTTTAGTCATCATCGAAGCAAGTCTGAAGCCTAGTAGACTGTCTGCAGTGTTGCCATTGTAGTGCCTTCTATGGAGATTATATATAATCATAATCTGTGGTGCCGGCCGCGGTGACCGAGGGGACTGAGGCGCGCCAGTCACGGTCTACACGGCCCTTACGTTTGGGGGTTCGAATCCCCCTCGGGCATGATAATTTTTGCCGTACTTAGTGTTGGCTAGTTCATAAGTAGTTTGTAAGTTTAGGGACTGTTGACCCCATAGTTAAGTCCCATAAGCTATACAAACATTTGGACATTTTTGATTCTGTGGTAACTTTGACGGCAGAGAAGTACGAAGCCCTAATGCCATCTATGGTGAGTATATGTTATCGCACTCTTGGTTGACAGGATTGCAGTGCCGTTGTCATTGATTGTGTACGATTGTTAGTTCCGGATTCCAAATTTGTTGCTCTTACCTCTCCGGAACGGACGTTGCCAGATAAAGAAAACTTCCGACGAGTGGCTTGCAGTGATAAGTCGCAATCGTTAACGGGAGCGCTAGAACCAGATGTTTACATCACTGCTCCAGATGGGCGGGTCTAGAACGAAACCCGTTGACCAGTTGCCCAACACCGGGTGACCCCGTGACGCAGAGCCACAAACAGCAAGGCGTCCGTTTCAGCACGTACTCCAGTTGCTTCAGTCACGAAACGCCGCTCCTAAGTACAGATGCCAGCGGCCAGCTGCCGTAATTGTTCGCACCCGGCCGTGAAGACACGTGTTCGCGCTGTGCGGTGCCGAAACGCCGCCGCCGTCTGTGGTGTTGCAAACAAATCGACTGTTATGCGTCTGTCATGGTTATATGTCTGATAAGTTCTGATCGATTCAGTGCTAAATGTTTGTTACGTTGGTACTAGTCCTGGAGGTAGTCGGATGAAGCTCCAGGTGTCATCCCCAAGATGTAACAGAGTAAGGAGGGAGGAATAAGAGAAGATTAGGGTTAAACGTCCCGTCGACATCGTGGTTGTTAGAGACGAAACATACGCTAGGATGATTTTTTTTTTCAGTGTTGAGCAAGGAAATCGGCCGTGCCCTATGAAAGGAACCTTCCCGGCATTTTCTTGAAGTGATTTAGGAAAATCACGGGAAACCTAACTGAGGCGGGTTGGAACTGGCGCACAGGGGGCCAGAATCTTGAAAACGTGGACAATAAGGAAAAAAAAAGGTTTATAGATGTGAATTTTGAACTACCAGGTTGGTTGCAGGCTGCAGCAATGCTGGAACCACTAAATGCTGACTGTGCGTACGACCAGATGTTCATTTGTTCGGTTTTATCTCCGGTAAATGGGGTCGTTCATTGTTAGCGTGCGTGCAGCTGGCCCGGCTACAAAGCAGCCTTTTTGTTGAAGACAGTGTTTTTTGTAAGTAAAGCCAATACTTTCAATATGGAAGGTATTCCAGGAGATATGTACATATTCTTAATCATAAACTTGGTTAACCCTTACATTCTCAGTTTAGTACAAATTCAGCAACTCCTTATATTTTCACCAGTTTTTTGGGATGACCCATTCTGCGCAGTGCTCCCGAATGCTAGTCCGGTGTGTTTCCACTGCGTCACCTCGCTCGGCCCATTAAGGAAAAGATGTGATGCGGCTACCTTTATGACCGTGAGACTACAGAAGAATGCCTTGGATTAAATTTGAAACTATTTCTCGTGGAATGAGAGGATTTGGCACAGATGATAACAATATTAAGTTTTTCAGAATAGCTGGCGTTGCTTATGAGAAGTAGAGTATTACAAACTTCGAGGAACTGTAATGAGGAGTGATACATAATATTTGGAAGAGGAACCCATGACCGGTAATGTCATCCAGTGACGCTAAAACCACAACGTTATCTTTGTCGCAATCAAACAAATATCTTTCACTGCAAGCTCTTTGCTGTCCATATTTTAGGAGAAGGTATAATGGACAAAAAAGTCAAGTAAACATGGAGTCTAAAATGTATACATTACGAGCTATTGGTACTTGACCAGTAGAAGAGACGTGTTCAGAGTATTGAAGATGTAGACCTGCTCATGGCTCCCACATTTATGAGCCTTTTGTTTTTGTTTTGGTCTAGTACCTCCTTGCAAAATATGGAGCGCAAAGAGCTGACAGTGGAAGAGATTTGTTTCAAAATGTCATAGATAAAAAATTGCTCACAGCGTCACTGGATGTCATTTTCAGACAAATGTTCCTCATCGAAATATTATCTACTCACAAATGTACTCCAAATTTGTAACGGGAACATCCGAACCTCTGTACTAGATGAATCGTCTGAAATTTGCACCCTTTTTATATCGTGAATAATTCAAGGTATCGAGATGACGTTTTAACAAGGTACGAGGGAACTTCTAAAACAAAGTTTCTCACTATAAAGGCAGGGTAAGTACCTTTTCCTGACTGCACTGCTTTAAATGAAATCAGTTTGATATGGGCCTTACCGTGACTGCTGTTTGAAACTGATAGAAACCCAAGGTATTACTGTTACCAGTCACTTTGTTTTACTGTACACACAACGCGTTTCGACGGTTTAAACCGCCATCATCAAGTGGAATATCATTAAACTGTGTACATGTAGTTTAGGTTGACCTGTTGCACTGTCTACAAGAGAAAATACAAAACACTACATCTTAATGTAACTTTGTACAATTGTTCAAATGAAGTTAAATCTAAACAATTAAAATATCTTACCTCTAGTGGTCACAGGTCCCATGCATTGTCTTAAACTGACTTATGTTTAACAAATCACAGCCACCATCTTCGTTTACTTCCAACAGAAGCAAAGATCTTACACTAAAGACATATGGTAATGTTACACTAAAGAGCTGATGTTAAGAGTTCGTCTTTGGTGCATTATGTCTTTAGTGTAAGTTCTTTGCTTCTGTTAGAAGTAAAGGAAGATGATGGCTGTGATTTGTTACACATAAGTGAGGTTAAGACAATGCAAGGGATCTGTAACCACTGGAGGTATATTTTAATTGTTTATATTTAACTTCATTTAACAAGTTTTCATTGTACAAAGTTATATTCTAATGTAGTGTTTTGTATTTTCTCTTGTAGACAGTACAACAGGTCAACCAATCCTGATGACGGGGATTTAAGCCTTCGAAACGCGTTGTGGGTACAATAAAAGAAAGTGACTGGTAACAGTAATACCTTGTGTTTCAATCAATTTTGTTGCTCTTAAAGACACAGAGACACACGACAATATTTTTAACACCAGGAAGCTGTAAAACGCAGTTTGAACTTTAAAGCAATCGTTCAGTTCCTCGACTATAGAAATCCGCTCCTCGGTCACGAGCCCATTCGAGAACCACTGTGTGAACTTTCTCATAGTGTGACTGTGTGCTGTATCAACACGTCACAGATTTGTGAGGGCTTGGTCAAACTGATGTCACACTTTCACTAACGGGACATTCATTTGGTCTCTATAACGCCAGAGTTTCACCGAAATCGTGTGTTAATTTAGACGTTTTACTGCCCCACTTGCATCGCTGTGGAACATGTTTCCTGTTGTGCCCCCATTTGACTGCCACACTGTGAAGCACCTGCTACCCGTACCGCAGCGTAACTGTGCCCGTGGGACTCAGGGAACATGGCCACTTCTGACAATCTATCAAATGTTCAAATGTTTGTAATTCTATCGGACCAAACTGCGTGGTCATCAGTCCGTAGCTTACAAACTACTTAAACCTAGGTAAACTAGCCTAAGGACAAACACACCCACCCATGCCCCAGGCAGAACTCGATCCTCCACGGCGAGCAACCGCGCGCTCCGCAGCGAGACGCTTAAGACCGCTCGGCTACTCCACCGCGGCTGAACACATAGCCCAGTTCAAATGTTGTTCAAATGATTGTTAATCTTAAGGGACTTAACTGCTGGGTCATCAGTCCCTAAACTTACAAACTACTTATGAACTACCTTATACTAAAGACGACACAAACATCCATGCCCGAGGGGGGATTCGAACCCCCGATCGTAGCGGTCGTGCAGACTGTGATTGTCGGGCCGCAGACCGCTCGGCCACTGCGGTCGCCATAGCCCAGTAAGCCGGCCGCGGTGGCCGAGGAGACTGAGGCGCTCCAGTCAACGGTCTGCATGGCCACTACGGTCGGGGGTTCGAATCCCCCTAGGGCATGGATATTTGTGCCGTCCTAGTTCGTAAGTAGTTTGTAAGTTTAGGGACTGATGACTCCGTAGTTAAGTCCCATACACTGTACAAACATTTAGCCCAGTATAACTATCACGCCAGGCTCCGTTGTTGTATGCAACAAGAAGATGGGTCTGTGCGACTAACAAGTCGACAACACGGATATCGGATTTTAGAATTTCTTTATATTTATGGTACGTGAAGTTCAGAACGCAAATAACAATCAGCCAAAGCCATTCGACGCAATTCTAAAACATTCTAAAGAAAATCGACTTCAAAATTTTGCAAAGTGCACATAAGTACCAATAATTAACTTTTTTTTCATTTTCTCATTCAGTTATATAAAACATTTTCAGATCTCTAATTCCACGTGTTGTGCCAATTTTTGTTTATGTGTATGTAGATGAGCTGAAAACTTTGGCGTCACATAAATTATGTTCAAATGTTTGTAGAGCTTATGGGACTTAGCTACGGGTTATCAGTCCCTAAACTTACAAACTACTTATGAACTAGCTAATACTAAGGACGGCACAAATATCCATGTCCGAGGGGGGGGGGATTCGAACCCCCGACCGTAGTGGCCGTGCAGACCGTGACTGGCGCACCGCAGCCAGTATTTTTTCTTTTTTTTTTTTTTTTCTTTTCCTTTTTTTCTATGGGTATTTCTCTTTGGTGCAGACGCTGATCGTTTTTCTACGTTCTTGTTCGATTTGTTGTTGGCTCAGCTTTTTTATAACAGAGAGCGTTGAGCCCGCTGAGCCACAGCGCCCGGCACCCAGCTCGCCCACCGCGGCCGGCCATAAATGATGGTTGAGTAGGTTAGCTGCTTGGAAAGCCATTAGTAAGTATGGAGATGACATCCCAAACACAGTGCCGTAGCAAACTGACAACCAAAGACTACCGTCATCAACTAATAGTGTAGCGAACACTGTAAAATATGCAACTTTCGTTTTTTGATCAACTATCATTATTACCAACTTTCCATAAAATATAGAAAATTACGAATAAACAAAAACAGGTGCACTTTTCGTAAAAAGTACCATTAAATATAAAAATTGTGTAAGTATGCGAACAAACGGAAGAAAATAAAAAAATAAAGTTACCATGTCAGCATTCGATCCACTGACCCTGTGCTACACGTACAGATGCACGAACTCTTAATTATTGGTACTTAGTACTTACGTGTACTTTTCAAAAATTCAAATACGATTTTCTCGAAACTTTTTGAGAGTTGCGACGAATGGCTTTGGCTGATTGTTATTTAAGTTCTGAACTTCACGTACCATAAATATAAATAAATGCTATAATCCGATACCCATGTGGTTTCCTTGTAAGATAAAATTAGTTTTTGTCTTGCCCTAGCTTACACGATAGAGACGATTGATGATTGTGGTAAATGTTATCACACAGACTTGCAGAATCTAGATTGTAGAGCATCAGAAGGTAGGTACGAAAGATATTTCAATTTTGTGTACATATTCATGTTTGAGTGAATAGTTTTTGTGGACACAAGTCAGTGTTGCCTCACAGGAGACCACCAACTGGTTTAAATGCAACAGCCGATTCTGGACAACTGCATTTAATTTTTCGTCCATTCCTTAAATAGTTCACTTTTTTTTAAGTTTCAACGCCAATAGATGCTAGGATTATGCCATGGTCCTCTTGTTATCAAGATCTTTTGAATGCCCTTCAAAAAAGTGCACTGTTCCATTAAGGAAACAGCTCAATAATGCCCGTTTATACAAGCGTTACTTGTTCCGTCTGCCTACACTTAATTCGCGACGTCTTGAACGTTGCTATTTGTTGGTCGGCTGAAGTCGATAAAATCGTTCAAATTGGGTCCACGACCGTTTGGCATCTTGTCTTGCCACCATTAGCTATATGAAGCCATTACAATAACTGTGTGTACCGTACACATGAGCCAAGACGAATTAAATGTCATTTCAAAGCAAGGGGCACTTACAGTGCCAGCACTGCGTGAGAAAACGGCAGCTTGTTGGCCACACCCTCACTCACTTGACATATGCATGGTCTGGGAGGGAAGAAGTTGCCACATTCGCTTCCCCCGCCTTGTGAAAATCGGTTCAGGGTGTTCTGATGATATCCAATACCTGTCACAAAACTCTTTTTCACATCTCGATTAGTTCACGAAATAAATTCAAACTTTAGATGATTCACCCTACATAACAGCGCCGAATTCCACCCTTGCACGTTAATACCACAAATAAGATTATGATGAGACTGAGTGAAGTGTGAACTTGGAAGGCCGGCACTTCGCTTGGCATCAACTTGGTCTGCAGAATCCGTGTACATTTGTGATATTGCCGCGAGAGAGCACGTACTCCGATTGCCGGCGTGGCGCAGGGGATGGCGTCACGCAGTGTGGTGCTGAAGGTCGCCGGTTCAATCCCACCCACCGGCAAAAATTTATTTCTTTGTAATTAACAATTCCAGAACGTTCTGCATCTTTCTTATGTTCACTTGTAAATTCTACTTGTTTCTTATGTTAACTGTTCTAATTTCTGGTAAATTCTGTCTGTGTATAAATAGCAGAGCACTCTGCCTGAGGGGCAGTCAGTGCTGCGTGTATGGTGGGTTCGTAATAAACGTGCTTTCAGTATAAGTGCTGTGTCCAGCTGCCTTCGAAGTCAAGCCTGCTCCCATTTCAACGCTACAATATACAAGGCAATTCTCTTTACTCATTTGGTTCCTTCAAGGAATAGTATAAAATTTGCGCAGGTTTATAAAATGACAAGAAAAGCTTGCGGTATTTTCGAATTTATATTGAGTATTAAAATTACGGTAACATCGGCAGATACTCCAGATATGAGCACATGTTTTGATTTTCCAAGAAACGAGGTGTAAATGAAAAGGAAACCTACAGAATTTGACGATTTTGAGAAAATGTTCATGCGTAGAACTTTACTTTGTTACTGCGACAGAGGAAAGTGTATGGTGACTAGAGAGAAAACGGTGAACTCTGGGATGAAAGTAATTGTTATGTCTCAGAGACGTCCGTTATTTCCTTTCCCTCCGCGCCCCATTTAGTTCGTTATTGAAAGAGCGTAGTGCTAGAATATTTTTTGAAATAGAATACAGGAGAAAAGCAGCAGCAAAAACATAGTTTTGTTTACAATGGATTTATTTCATACCGAGAACAGTATTTATATAATATACACCAATAAAATTCAGATTTCACAAAAGGATAGACGCAAATATATTTTGCTCCACGTCTGTAGAAATATTAGTATCTAAAGTTGCTTTTGTGTACATCAGCGTTTTGTGTGATAGTTGCAGTGGTGAAGCGTCTGTGTGTGTGTGTGTGTGTGTGTGTGTGTGTGTGTGTGTGTGTAAACTTTTAAATACAAGTTTGTAAGCTCTCGTTTACTAACCACGGGAACAAATGTTTTTGTGCCTAGTCTCTGAACAACTTTCGTAATCTCGTGGGCTACGCTCTTTGTTGTGCTTTCTGTTTACGTGTAAGAGTAGACGTAAGTTTCAATATGTTCAAATGTTTGTATTGTCTATGGGACTTCACTACGGGGTCATCAGTCCCTAAACTTACAAACTACTTATGAACTAACTAAGACTAAGGACGGCACAAATATCCATGCCCGAGGGGGGATTCGAACCCCCGACCGTAGTGGCCGTGCAGACCGTGACTGAAGCGCCTCGGTCCCCTCGGCCACCGCGGCCGGTCTAAGTTTCAAAACAGTTCGTTGCTATCTGTTCTGAGGTATTTATAGGTCCTTAAGGTCGAGCATATTTTAATTACTTGAATCCAAAGAGTATTTGACGGACGAAACTGGGTTATATTCCCCCCACCCCCCAAATTTCGAGAAATTTAAGATTTCGCAAACTTTAATTAATTTTCAGGAGTATAGTTCAGTAAAAAATGAAAACAATTACTGATCCTCCTTCCTCTCCCGTAACGTCTGACATAAGTTATGGATAGCCTTTTAGTTCTTAATATTTCACCAGCTCCTCAAATCTCCTTCCCCGAAAAAAATCATGCGTCAGCACCTGTAAATAGAAATACTGGCACGCGTTTGTGGTGCGTGCATCCATGTGCTTACCGTGGCCGTAGAGTTCTGAAGGGTCGAGGCTAAAGATGTTGCAAGCATGGAGAATGCGTACTTGTTCTATTAGAGCAGTCTTCCGTTTTCGATTATCGGACTGTGTCATTTTTATTCAGTAAATATTGGAATCACCAGATCCATGGATTCCCGATAGTCACTAAAGTTCAGAGGGTGATTCGAATTTCTCACATTTGGGTATTTTACCTATCTGAGTGGCCAGATGATTCGCTGGATTTGTCAAGAATATTCGTCGAACCAGTCGCAAGCAAATGTCGCCTGGTGGTACAATAAATAAATAAAATAGAAAATAAAGAAATAAAAATAATAAAAACTGCGGGGTCATCAGTCCCTAAACTTACAAACTACTTATGAACTTCCTTATACTAAAGACGACACAAACATCCATGCCCGAGGGGGGATTCGAACCCCCGACTGTAGCGGCCGTGCAGACTGTGACTCGCGCGCCGCAGAGCGCTCGGCAACTGCGGCCGCCGCCTGGTGGTATGGCGTGTCATAAAATGTTTGGGAACATGAAGTCAATTAATGGCTGCTAATGGTCTCTAAGTAACCCAACATCACTACTTCCCGTCGGTGATCGGTTTAGTCGGACCAGAATACATAATCCGGCCCACACCATTATGGAGTCACCTGCAACTTGCACACTGCCCTCTGACAACTCGGGTCCATGGCCAAGTGGCTTCTGCGCCCCCCTCGGACCCTACCTTCAGCTCCTACCAGCTAAAATCGGGACTTATCTGACTAAGCTACGGTACAAAATAAATTTTAATGATTAATTATTAACAGAGGTTTTGTTCTGACGTTTGCAAATGATGTAAGAATAACTCAGTTGAATAACGTTGACTGAAACTCATGTATTTATCTACTTAAGTTATCCTACACAAAAAAAGCTGATCGCTTATGACCGAAGTAGCTTTACGCCCTAATAAAAAATAGAAATAAATCTTTAAACATATTAAGAACAGATGCGTTAACTGCGTTATGAGAATGATACCTAAATCCACAGCTAAGTAATCATTAACTTTGCTCAGACACTAAGTCCATTTCACGATCACACAACACGAAATAATAGGCAGCTCAAAATAGTTAAAATCTTTGTCCGATGAATAATATATCTAACACTCGTAAATACTCATGTAGAATCGCATACACTTTTCAGTAAAAAAGTTAAAATTTTTACTCTCTCACTTATCAGTCCTCGCCAAAGTTAAAGTCCCGACTAAGCATCCGTATGGTGCACAGGTTTTGTCGCAAATAAATCACTTCAGCTAGCCACACAGTTCCTCCTTCCAAGACGAGACATGAAAGTGTTCTTGTATCTCCAAGGAGCTCTCATCACAAGCAGTCCATGTATTCTACTTGAGCACAGCAGTTGTCTGCCCTAGCCACTCTCTCGTTGGTAAATCACCATCCCGTACAAAAATAACACTACTTAACATGAAATATCTGTTCTGTTTGACCACTTCCGACCTAACGTAATATTTTGATAATATTAAATGGAAAAGTTATAAACATTCAGTCACCTTGAGACTATTTATCAGCAGTACAAATAATGTACGAGGATTGGAAATTTAATAGTGATAACAGTACTGTGGACACACTATGCAATGGAATCTACTATTGTCTCTGATAGCACACGTTGTTGACATACCTGCCTTACCTCCGAGCAAATGGACTCGCCCATCCCAAGTCACTTGTGAGCGAGCGGTCTAACGTAACGGTGTCACTATGTTTTCGAAACAGGAGCGACGAAGACCATCATTGCGCACTACTACTATTCGTTTTTGGAGCATCGCCTGCGACCAGCTTTGCGAAAGATGCGGCAATACATTCTGCGCAACCACCCATCATTTTGCACGACAATGCGTGGGCGCAAATAACGCAAGCCGTGGCCTGCTCTGTTCGGTCTATGGGACTGGGAAGTACTGTACCATCAACCATACTCCCCAGATTTAAGTCCATGTGACTTTGATTTGATTTCGAAGACGAAGGAACCACTTCGTAGGATTCGCTTCAGAACTGTTCCAGAGATTCGACAGGCAGTAGACTGCTCCATTCGCACTATCAACACAGCAGGCTCTGCTAACAGTATACTACGCCTTCCACATCGCTGGCAACGGGTTTTACACATCGCTTAGCGACTTTGGACAGTAATAGGTGTAAATATATAACGCTTTTGTATCGGTTGTGAAGAAATAGTTGCCACTAAATTGCAACCCTCGTGTTAAATAAATAAATAAGCCAGCATTTATGAACTTGACACAATATTTACGCCAAGTAGCTAGCAAAATAGACAAATATGAATCAGTTACACGAACATCAGGGCACGAGGTGCATATCATGTTGCTTGCAGTTGCTAAGTTACTGTGAAGATGCGATGATCTAACTATTTCCATCATCAATTCATATATAAGCGTAATAAATCCTTAATTAAATAGATACAAGTGTGTTACTTACATGATGTAGCTCGAGGTTGTAAGTTATCATCTAAGACATAGATTTTATAAATCACATGACACATTCAAAACTTGCTGATTTTAAGTTTAATTTTACTATATTCAGCTATTGTGAACATTAAATGTTGTAGTTTGTAGGATATTAAAAATATTGTTGGTTCATGAGATGCGCCTAATTTTTCTGACGTCATAGATGCCTTCCGAATTATTATTTTTTTTTTTATGGACTTAACTACGGGGTCATCAGTCCCTAAACTTACAAACTACTTATGAACTACTTACAAACTAGGACGGCACAAATATCCATGCCCGAGGGGGGATTCGAACCCCCGACCGTAATGGCCGAGCTGACCGTGACTGGAGCGCCTCAGTCACCTCGGCCACCGCGGCCGGCCCGAATTATTGTATCGAACATAACACTGAGATTTATTATTTACTTCCAAGACAAGAGTGACCATCGTTTTAAGTATATGCCAGGTCGTACATTAAGAGATTTCCCTGTTGTCTCAGCTCCGGCGGTTCGCCATTGTCTGCCAGCAGAGGGGGATTTTCACATTTACCGCCAGCAGGCTGTCAAATTCTGCCGCTTCTACCGATCTCTACAATTCGATAACCTATTTAATAATCATACTAATTATACTTTTTGTCAATGAAATTGTTTGTGCGCCATTTTTCTAATTATTCCACCTTTTTCCGTAATTAGTATGACTGTAAACTAAGGGATCAAAGTGTCACTTCCTTGATTATTTTTGCACCCAACTATTTGGTTAATAGTGCATTAGAAATAGTTTTTATGTATATTTCTAAGCTAATAAAAGCACGATCATATACTAATAAGAACGTGAGGGTAAGGTATACCTTAATACTTCTTACACAATAATGTGAAATCGGTAAACTTAATTAAATTTGTTTTATTACACTTACAAAGGGAGTTAAAAAGTTTTACATAGGTATCTCCAATTTATTTCATTTGCAGGAGAGAAATGACATTATTGTGAACATACTTGGTACATTTAGCTGTAAGTTGGTATACAGAAGTATTTTCTCTTACTTGTAGGTGAGCCATAAGGGACCGTGAAGTGGATGCTGGTTGCGACAACGGTCGGTGATGGAGTTAGTCTTCAAGACCGGCGATGACTCTGCCACATGGATTCACAGGAAGTTGCTCCCAGTTTATGGGGAGGACTGAGTGGATCGGAGCAGTATCCAGTGGCGCTTGTAGAGGTTTAAAGAAGGTGATTTCTCTCTGCTGGCGAATCCACGACGCGGTAGGCCACCGACGGCAGTGAGTGACGTGAATAAGAAGACCATTGATCAATACATCCAAAATAACAGATGTTTGACGACATGACAGCTTGCTGAAATGACTCGTTTGTCATTGGGTAGTGTGGTATCACCCCAGTCACTATGGTACAGAAAAATCTGTGCACGTTGGGTGCCTAGATTATTGACAAAAGAAATGAAAACGACGAGGAAAAATGTATGCAATGGTCTCATAAGGACCTTTACTAAAAAGTGGAAACTGTTTTGACGACGTCATTACTCCGGGAGAAACACGGTTGTTTTGTCCGAACCTAAGAGCAAAACCCAATACATTGAGTGACGTCATCCGGGTTCCCCCCGGAAGAAGTAACCTAGACTTTCACGAACAGCAGGCCGAAAGGGGATGCCCTCCTACTTCTGGGATGATCTTGGTGTCATTTTCATTGACTTTTTGGAACGTCGCACCACCATTAACCGGGACCGTTGCTGTTTGTCAGTGGACAAGCTGCGACGTGCCATCAAGACCCACAGACCACAGCTTCAGGGTCAGCTCATCAGACTACATCATGACAACGCCAAACCTCATAAAGCCCTTATGACGCAGGAGAAAATCAGGAAAATGGGTTGGAAAAATTAATCCTCATCCTCCCTACAGTCCGGACTTGGCCCCGTCTGATTTTTGCCTCTTTGGTCTTCTGAAGGCCCACTTGCGCGATAAAACATTTGATAATGAGACAGAACTTATTTCTCCTGTCAAGCGTAGGTGTAAACGTCAATCCCCAGAGTTTTACCTAAGTGCATTTACATCATGGAAAGAACGTTGGGCCAGATACATCACAACTGATAGAGGCTACATTGAGTAGGCTCGATGTATAGCAAAATGTTCCAAGTATGTTCACAAAAAATGGCATTGCCTTCCTGCAAAAAATTTAAAAAAAATTGAGACGACTGTACCAAACGTTTTGAACGCCCTTTTTACTTCAAAAATGTGAGCCCCAATTTGCCGCCCCTAAAATCTGCCGCCCTAGGCTCCAGTCTACTCCGTCTAATGGTAAATCCGCCACTGTCTACCAGGGTCTTACCTGGGTTTTCATCGGTTGGGGCGAAACCCGACCGGCTGATTACTAGCCTTCCCTCATAAACGGGAGCTGCACACCTCGCCCTGCCTTCTATGCAATTCCAGAATTAGATTAATTATGTTACATACGGAGTACGTATGCGTAATGTCACACGATGTTGTGCTCACAGCAAAGGTTCTCGAGTCGTTAGTCTAACTGTTCAAATGTTTGTATAGCTTATGGGACTTACGTACGGGGTCATTAGTCCCTAAACTTACAAACTACGTATCAACTAGCTAATACCAAGGCCGGCACAAATATCCATGCCCGAGGGGGGATTCGAACCCCCGGCCGTAGTGGCCGTGCAGACCGTGACTGGAGCGCCTCAGTCCCCTCGGCCACCGCGGCCGGCGCTGTTTCACTACGTTCGTCAGAAATTTTCAGTGCACACTACAGACAGACGCAATTTGGTGGCGAGGTGTGGCTCATCTTGCTACTGGCGTCCGCCCCCTCAGCGCAGCGCATCGATCGATACGAGCGCCATCGCCATGGCAACCAGCAGCGCCAGCCGACGCTGCGTGGATCAGGATGGCAGCACACGTGAGGAGGTGGCCTTTCACTGGCGCACCCCCTAGCTACTCTGCTTCCCTAGTCACGCCGCGCAAGACTGCTGCCATAGCTCTTTACAGCCAAACTGCGCCACACGGGGCGCACGGCTACTTTAACGTACATTTCATATTGATTTTCCCATTTAGGCCTATTTTACGCAGTGTTGCTAGTCTGTTAGCACTGATAGCTCTGCACAAATGCCGCTGCTCTCTGTCATCAATTGCGGGCAGTCGGCAGGTCCAAAAACTTTTCAAATGTTTGTACACCTGTCGGACCAAATTACTGTGATCATCATTCCCTAGACTTACAGACTACTTAAATTAACTTACACTATGGACAACACACACACACGCGCGCGCGCGCGCGCGCCCCAGACGAAGGACTCCGACTTCCGACGGCGGGAAACCGCGCGCTCCACAGCAATGTGCGCTCGGGCACTCCACTGCAGCTGCAAGGTCCTTGCTGAAAATTTGTATTCTTAGCACACTCTTGACACCGTGGATCTCAGACTGTTGAAATCCCTAACGATTTTCGAAATGAAATTTCCTATTCATCGACCGCCAACTACCATTATGCGTTCAAAGTGTGTTAGCTGTATGAGGGACATATACCATTCGATATTTCTTCCCTAAAGATTTTAATAAGTTTTTTGGTAATGAATCCGACGTTTTCCTGCTGCAATCTGTTTATTTTATATAGACCAGTTTCACACTCTTCTATTTTAAGGAATCATCAGTGAATTAGTTATCTAGTAATTACATTTTCGTTTAGATATCTAGCATTAACACCTTATAAACAGTTCACTTCGTTTTAATGAAAATATATAGAGGTTATTGACGGTTTATACTCTTGAAATTTAAATTTTGATTTCCTTCCCACCTTGTCACAGGATGAAGTCACACAACTCCACAATTTATGCACGTTTCTTTTTTTGTTTCATGACCAAAAAGCGAATAATTCAATGCGTGCTGCGGAAGATTGTCGCACAAAACAGTGTTAGGTTGTATTCCCGTCATTTATTTAATAACTCATTTAATCGTGTCTGAGCTACATCTGTAATTAATTAATAGACCACATATAGTAGATTACAAATAAAAACTAAGAACTAGTTGTATATTCATATATACGGTCATGAGTTTCAAAAATGTTTGTATAGCTTATGGGACTTAACTACGGGGTCATCAGACCCTAAACTTACAAACTACTTACGAACTAGCTAATACTAACGACGGCACAAATATCCATGCCCGAGGGGGGATTCGAACCCCCGACCATAGTGGCCGCGCAGACCGTGACTGGAGCGCCTCAGTCCCCTCGGCCACCGCAGTCATGAGTTTCAAACATCACACGTCATTGTTGTCCATAGCACGCTCATATATCTCTCCAGTGTTCGGAACACTTCACTGCAGCGTCGTTGGCTATCCACAAGTCTTGGAAAATGCATGCGGCCGGCGAGGATGGATAGCTCAGCAGAGCCAGCCACGGTGGCCGAGGGGACTGAGGCGCGCCAGTCATGGTGTGCACGGCCATTGCGGTCGGGGGTTCGAATCCCCCCTCGGGCATGGATATTTGTGTCGTCCTCAGTATTAGCTAGTCCATAAGTAGTTTGTAAGTTTAGGGACTGATGACCCCGTAGTTAAGTCCCTTAAGCTCTATAAACATTTACATTTTAGCTCAGCAGATGTGTCCTTGTTTCTTTTTCTCCACATTGGCAGAGCTCGTCTTCTGCGTATTCGCACTTGAACAGGGGATCTTCTCATTCGACACCTAAGTCTAGTTAGACTCTTCCAGACTCTCCATTCCAGTTGAGATCCAGCTAGAAGTTTTTCTTTGATGTTCCAACATTGCAAGCTGCATTTTTCCAATTTCTGTTTCCACACCGATTTCCTGGTTGAAGATTACCTTTCAGTTAGTGGATGTTCAAATTTAATGAAGTATTACCTTGATTTGAATGTCCGAACAGGGAATGTCACCATTACTAATTACATCATTACTTAAGAAAAGGTTGAATTCCCTCATTAAGAAAGGCAGTGTGGTGGATTTTGCAGAGTAAGTTCGTAAATAATGCATGTACAGCTTTCATATAGATCAGTGTTTCTCAACCTGTGGTCGCAAAGTCTTGCTCAGGAGTTCGCCGTCAGGGGAGGAACTACTTGTACCAAATAACTAGCGGTCCAGTAATACAAAAACGTATGCCTAAGTGAAACTTATTTAATGTTTAAATAACGGAATCTTGTGTAACATTAATTATGAATTGAATAGCTCGGAGATTGTCTTAAAATGCGGGTGTGTTAATGATTAATAAATAAGTTGTTGTTTGTTAAGCTTAAGGGGCTTAACTGCTGGGTCATCAGTCTCTAAACTTATGAACTACTTATTAACTAGCTTATACTAAAGACGACACAAACATCCATGCCCGAGGGGCGATTCGAACCCCCGACCGTAGAGGTCGTTCAGACTGACTGGCGCGCCGCAGTCCCCTCGACCACCGCGGCCGGCAATAAATAAGCCTGAAAACTGTCTTTAGAAATCAATCTATAGTTAAAAGACCATGACACAATTCGGAAAAATTGTTCGTTTGTAAATCTATCGGACCAAACTGTGTGATCATCCGTCCGTAGCCTTCAAACTACTTAAACTAAGGTAAACTAAGCTAAGGACAAACGCACACACCCATGCCCCAGGGAGGACTCGAACCTCCGACGGCGAGCAACCGCGCGCTCCGCAGTCAGGCGCCCTTGGGCAGCCGCGGTGGAGTAGCCGAGCGGTCTAAAGCGTCTCGCTGCGGAGCGCGCGGTTGCTCGCCGTGGAGGTTCGAGTCCTCCCTGGGGCATGAGTGTGTGTGTTTGTCCTTAGGTTAGTTTACCTAGGTTTAAGTAGTTTGTAAGCTACGGACTGATGACCACGCAGTTTGGTCCGATAGATCTACAAACATTTGAACATTTTTGCCTTTGGGCAACAAGACACTGGGCCGCTCCCCGCCGCAGTGCGCGGTCGCCGCCGCTGCTTACAACGTACTGTTCCGCTAACCGCCTCGAGGAGCAGCGCGCGGTTCTGCGATTTCCGCGACCTTCACCGCACTGGCCCGCCCAAAGCCGCGCTGTGCCGACTCCTTCAGTCACCTGATCCGTGGCTCCCGTCGCAGTACTTGTTCTCTCAGGCTTTCTACAGGTATTTTAATTTTGTTGTTGGTGTTGTTGGAAATTAAAAATAAATGAAATTGTTTGCGGAGGACGCTGTGGCCTTTTGAGTATATGTACAACGTTGGAGAAACGAAAGACGTCGCAAAAGCAGAAAATATATGTACTGAGTGCTTACTTTCCTGCAAGACAAAGTCGCCTTTTACAGGGAGTTAAGAACCTATGAAAATACATTTTAACTAGAGCAGGATGTCAACGTCTTCCTTCGACGAACTTTTTTCCTAAAGCAGACGAATAATAACTGGAGAGACGACAAATTTGCGGTCATTTATAGTCCCTGATGAAAATATGATGCAAACAGTTGGGTGAGAATGTTATTATTCTATTTAAATATTTTAATACCAGGTTTCACGGGATGAAATAAACAGCTCAACTTAACAAAAATTTTGTTTGTAACTTAAAACTAATTGTTTACATTATTATGCATATAATTATAGTCGCTTGTTTAAGAATGATCCTAAATATGAGATCAACTTCCTGCAGATCTTATGTCTGCGACATGTACAGACATATTTGAGTGGCATCCCTGATTACCTTCACGACATTAATTTTCGTTATTACCTCGGAATGTTCAGGTGCTCTTTTAAAATCATTTAACAAAGACAACACAAAGTGACGCTCAGGGTCATCGTCTTTCCTTTGCAGATTTTATTTCATTACTCCAAGAAGCTCTATGTTAGTTTCTGTGTTATTGCCCGTATCTTTTCACTCATCGATGATCTTAGCCTAAAGTCTCATGTCGTTCTTCAGTAAGCTCAGCTTCTGTGTCTTGCTGTATTACTTTAGTTAAATTCAAACTGTCATCCGTAATATTTCTTGCTATAACGTCCGCAAGAAACATTAGCTCGCTGGAGCAGACTCGCGTGGATTTCCGTGTAGTGCTTGACCCGCAGTTGATTTTCCGATATTCTTTCACAAGAACATAACTTTTTCCTTTTTCTCTTACGACAATTCCTTTACTACATATATATGTACTATGTCACCCCACATTTTAAACTTTAAAATTCGGTCACCATATTCGTTCGCCTTCATATTCCAGACTGCTGGACGATTTTCCACTTGGAGAATAGGTTTCTCCGTATCGAAATCCATCACCGCTTTAAGGCCAATTCACACTGTCCGTCACGTCACGTCACCGTTCGTCAGAACATTCCACAATGTATTTCTAATGGCGGCATTCACACTGTCCGTCACCAGACCGTCACGTCACGTCAACGTCACGTCAAGCTTTCTCGAGAAGAATGTTTTGACGGAACGGTCGTCAGCTTACATCGGAAGTTAACCTATTTTCGTCAGGCAATTTTCATGCTGTACTCGACAGTTACTCGTTTACAGGCAAATGTGTCATATTAAACCTTTTTATTATTATTTCTCTTTGTTTTAGTGGGAAATGCCAAATGTTTCATGACGATTTGAATATTTTTCTCTGAGTGTGCTCCTAAAGGCGAGGTCGGATATCTGAAACCGAAGAATAGTTAATGTTTTATAATATTGTAACAGAAAAGAGTGAGGCAAATTGTTTATTTGAATAAGATTGTAATTTTATGACGCAAGTTACACTAAATAACATTTCAAATGAAAATGTCATTGCTAATGAAGGGAAAAAATTAGTTGTGTACGACGGTACTCAACTTGACCCTGAAGTATTAAATCATTACTTCTTAAATTCTGTCAAAGAAATAGAAAACAGTATTGAAACTACAAATTCAGTTGCAATGGACATGGTTGGAGCACCACAGTCAGCTGAGCAGGTATTTTATTGGAGTGCTATCACGTCTGGTGATATTATAAAAGCTGTATCAAAATTTTCAACCTCTAAAAGTATGGATTGTTATAGGTTATCAAACTACGTAATCAAAAAGACAATACACTCCATCTCCGCTCCATAAGCATTTATTTTTAATAAATGTGTGGAATCTGGTGTTTTCCCAGATACACTTAAGATCTCTAAAGTTGTCCCAGTGTTCAAAAAAGGGGACAAACAACTTCCCCGAAGTTATAGACCAGTGTCAATTGTTCCAGTATTCTCAAAGATATTCGAGGCACTGCTACACACACAAATAAGCAGCTACTTTGAAAGGTACAGCATCCTATGCGACAGCCAGTTTGGGTTTCGCAAGGGGAGAAACACAACGGGGACTGTCTTGGAAATTATTGATCAAACCTTAGCAGCTTTTGAAGGCAATAATATGGTATCCCTGGTATTATGTGACCTTAGCAAAGCCTTTGATTGCATCCCAGTCAACATACTGCTAAGGAAACTTGAGTTCTATGGGGTGCGAGGAAGTGCAATAGAGGTTATAAATTCTTACTTAAGCAACAGAAAACAATTTGTATCAGTCAGAAATATAAATTCTTCCTTGATTGACATCAATACAGGAGTTCCACAAGGATGTATTCTTGGACCCTTCTTCTTCATTGTGGCAATCAATGATCTACCACAAAATATAGGCCACCCAGTCGTGTGCTATGCTGATGACACGACACTTATTACCACACATCAGAACAGCAAATATCTGACTAAACTAACAGAAGAAAATCTAGACAGGGCCCTAGACTGGTTTTCAGCAAATAAACTTCTATGTAACCATAATAAAACCCAACAACTGTTAATGGGAATGACTAATGAAGAAGAGAATAAGTCTGCAATACTTCTAGGTATTCACATAGACTCCAAACTTGGATGGGAAGAACATGTAAATTATGTATGTAAAAAAATATCTCGGGTAGCATTCCTCATTTTGAAACTCAGGGAAGTAGTGAGTGTGGAGTACCTCAGAGTGACGTATTTTGGGATGTTTCAGTCCCATATTTCATATGGTCTGATTATATGGGGACACTCCTCTCACACTAAGAATATCTTAAAACTACAAAAAAAAAGTCTTACGCATAATGTGTAAAAGGGGCCATAGGGAACATTGTCGTCCTATCTTCATAAAACTAAGAATTCTCACCATTATAAATTTATACATTTATGTGTCTGTGCTCTATATTAAAAACAATATTTCAGAATTTGTTGCTAGGGGACAAATACATGAGCACAACACCAGGGCTAGGAATAACTTGGATATACCAAGACACAGGTTATCAAGGACTAAAAATTCTCACAAAGTGAATCCTCTTATATTCTTTAACAGATTACCACCATATGCAAAATCTATGGATATAAAAATGTTTAAATTGAAATGGTACAGCTGGCTATCTGATCATCCTTTTTATGGTATTAAAGAATTCCTAGAGATACCAGAGCAGGATATTAACATTTAACAATTCTTTTTAATTAATAATATTTGATTTATTTGTATTAAGTGTCATGTAACTGTATACCATGCATGTTAAAGAATTGCTATACAAATGATTTTCTACACCATTTTTACAGAATAATATAGCTTAAGACATTATTAAATAATACTTTCCTGTGTATGTTATTATTTCTATGCTTGAATGCATAACATGTCTAATCGGCATTAGATTACTATACTTCATTATCTGTGTTCAATGCTTAATATTGTATTATATACCAATGACGAAACCAATATCATTGTACAATGATCTATGGTGAATAAAATTCTTGATTCTTGATATTAACGGTTTCAGTGGGCAAGTCGTAACGGATAAAGTAAACAGGCTCTATTTATGCTCTCATAACTATTGTTTGATGTGTTCGTGATTCGTATGTTTATTTTTTCTCTTGAAAATAGATGTCGATCTTTTGACATGTTTCAGTTCCCAAAAGGTTCAAATGTTTGTAGCGTCTATGGGCCTTAACTACGGGGTCATCAGTCCCTAAACTTACAAACTACTTATGAACTACTTACGAACTAGGAAGGAACAAATATACATGCCCGCGGGGGGATTCAAACCCCCGACCGTAGTGGCCGTGCAGACCGTGACTGGAGCGCCTCAGTCCCCGCGGCCACCGCGGCCGGCGGCCGGCTTCAGTTCCCAGCACTTTACCACATTAAGTAGGCCAAAACATAAATTGTAATGTTGATTTTGGCAATCAGTAACATTAAGCGTTGTTGTTTCTTCAATCACAGTATAATAATATTATTTTCTACATAACAGGTCGCCACTCGTAACCCCACTTTCAACATCGGGTACTGGAAAAAGCGAATTGACGTGACGGACAGTGTGAATACAAACTGACATGACGTGATGTGACGTTGACGTGACAGACAGTGTGAATCGGCCTTTATCGTGGCAGAAGTCACATTTGAAACGAGGCAACGTGTCGTCTCCACTTCGCGGTAACCGCGCCAACTGTCGGCTACCGCGACACCGCGAAACCGCGCGGCTGTCGAGTTTTCGGCGACCAACAGTGGCGCCCGCTCAACCGCGCGGCGATCAGTGCGTTGTCCTCCATAAAGGGGTATAGAAATTGGCAGCCGCTTACCCGCCAACCGCCGCGGGAGGCGGCCAGTGCTTTCTTGCTCATAGACTGCTCGACTACTCCACCGCGGCGGAAGAATTCTAAACAGAAGATCTATCTCTTGACAAGTTGTGTATACGGTGGGATTTTTCGTAATGAGCACAATTCGCTTCTGAGTCTAGCCTAAAATGCGAACCAATCGTTAAGAAAGATTTTTTTTTTCTGTCGGAAATCATGAAACAAGTAGGATAATGTGTTCCGTTCCTAAAAATAAAAAACTTTCGCTAACAATTTAAAAGAAAGCTGTAGCAAAAAACAGAAAATTAAATTTGTTTCCTTTGAGATAACATAGTTCTGTTACAATTCAGGACGAGAGGGGTCGCCAGAATCTTTTTACTTGGAAGGGGGTCGCATATTCGAAAGGGCTGAAAAACACTGATGTAGATCATATTTCGTGAATTCAATGGGGTATCGCATAGGCGGACCGTTCTCTTCGAAGTCACAATATTTGAGTACAAAAAGAGTTGGCGTATACTGCTGCAAGGCAGCGTAAGTGATCCGGCTCTATAATCTTACGGTCGGCTGCTCCTCGCAGCCGGTTGGGAAATTGGCGATTGGCTGCACTGCACCCTGACAGCTGACGCGGTTAGCTGCTCGCGTCGTTACCACAACACCTGCGGCTCCAAATAACACGCCTGTCCGGACGCTGGCGAGTCCGCAAGTATTTACGAAATACTCGTGGAACGCGTCTCGGACTAACGACTCCAGACAGATATGATTGTAACTTACTGAACCATTTCGCCAGTTGTGCTCGACGCAATAGCTTCAGTCGTGCTATTGAGTAACTGTAGGTAGATTAGGCACTTATCTTACCTTTTACCAGCAGTGTAATGAATGTAGGCCCATCCCAGGGGAAATACACGAGTGAGAGGCAAAATAAAATTTTGGGAGCAGTAATATCAACATACAGTTAATCAATACTGTTACTTTTTCTCGGAATAAAATTCAGTTGTCACCCGCACAGTGTGTACATTTACACTGAAGAGCCAAATAAACTGGTCCCCTGCTTACTACCGTGTAGGGCCCCAGCGGTCACGCAGAAGCGCAGTAACACAACGTGGCATGGACTCGATTAATGTCTAAAGTACTGCTGGAGGGAATTCACATCACGAATCTTGCAGGGCTCTCTCCATAAATCCGTAACAGTACGAGTTGGTGGAGATCTATTCTGAACAGCACTTTGCATAGCATTCCAGATGTACTCAATAATGTTCATGTCTGGGGAGTTAAGTGGGGAGTGGAGGTGTTTAAGCTCAGACGAGTGTTTCGGGAGCCAATCTGTAGCAGTTCTCGATATCTGTGGGGTCGCATTGTCCTGCTGGAAATGCCCAAGTCAATCGGAATCCACAATTGACATAAACGAATAGTGGTGATCACTAAGGATTCGCATGCCCGTGGCAAATGTCAGAGTGGTATCTAGACGTATCACTCGCCCCACACCATTCAAGAGGCTTCACAAGCTTGAAGAATCCCCTACTGACATGCTGGGTCCATGGATACATGAAATTGTCCTCATACCCGTATACGTCCATCCTCTCGATACAACTGGAATAGAGACTCGTCAGACCAGAGAACATGTTTCCAGTCACCAACAGTCCAATGTCGGTATTGGCGGGCTCAGGAAGCGTGTAAAGCATTGTGTTGTGTAGTCATCAAGAGCACATGAGTGGATCTTCGGCTCCGAAAGCACGTATCAATGATGTTTCCTTGCATGGTTCACACACAGACACTTGTTGATAGCCCAGCGCCCGCCACGGTGGATTAGCCATGAGCATTGGGGCGCCGTGCTGCAGTGCGTGCTGCTGTTCGCCATCGGGGGTTCGAGTCCCCCTCCGGCATGGGTGTTTGTTTTCTCCTTTGGTTAGTTTACCTTAGTTTAAGTATTCTGTAAGCTATGGAGTAATAAACCAGAAGTTGAGTCCGACAGATTTACAAACATTTGAACATTTCACTTGATGGCCCAGCAATGAAATCCACAGGAATATAGACTTCTGTCATGTTGAACAATTCTCTTCATTCATCGTTGGTCCCGTTCCTGCAGGATCTTTTCGGATCAGCAATGTCGGAGGTATGATGTTTTACCGGATTCCCGATACAATTGCACTCGCGCAATGGTCGTATGGTAAAATCCCCACCTGATAACTCCCTAGGACACACTTTGTCCCACCTCTCGTACGCCAACTATAACAACACGTTCAAACTCTCTTCAATCGTGATAACCTGCCATTGTAACAGCATTAACTGTTCTAACGCCTGCGGCGGTCATCACTTATCTTATATAGGCGTTGCCTCCAGCAGCACCGATCTCTGAGTGTTTACACATGACAGTGTTTGCATACACATGTTTATACCACTTTCTCTGGATCTTCTTGTATTTTACTTACAGATTACTCTGTCGTCCTTAATCTGTCAGCTTCTGAATCTAGGAAAACATATGTTACTGGGAAGTGGCCATCATTGTATGTAAAATATAAAAAGCATACTACAGAAATATACTATATATTGACTTCGCAGACTGCAAGCTTCCTTGGGTTTTATTTGCGGACGGAGAAGTTAGTACTGCTTCCTCCCACAAGTCCCCTAAAACCTCCACATCCTTGCGGATGTTGGTACGTAGCAGTGTGCGTTTGTACCGCCCTACAGTACACACGAGGTGCCGTAGTTGCTGTCCAAGTCTTTATGGAAATCATAGAGTTCTGACTAACCTGTTGTCTTCTATAGTTGTGTCCCCAGCGCAGAAGACAGCACACAGGTCGTTGGTTCTTGTACAGCATACAAGTGAGGCTAAAATATGTTCTGTATGATGGAAACATAATAAGCGATTCGCGAAATTTTTAATTGTCATGGATGCCATTTATTAAATAAATAATTAAGTATGAACAACTTTTGATAATACGACATGGCCTATGCTGCCCGTAGTTCATGTTGAGACCTCGACTGTTATCACAATTACGCAAAACTTTACTCATAACCGGCGCTGTCCAGCGCGTATAGTAGTCAGCTCGAGACTGAAACTGCGGCGCGTTGCGAGACTAGAGGGCACCTAACGCTCTATTTCGCGCCAAAACAGGGCCATCGCGCGCCTTCTGCAAAATCGCTCTTCTCTTGTTACAATAAGAGAAGGCACCTTGAACTTTTTAAATTGCCAAAACCTAGCCTGTCCTTGAGAGATATTTATCACAAATTCTCAGCTCTGAATAATTAATATTTAGTATATAATAAACGAAACTAATTTCGAAAGATATCACGTGACGTGAAATGCAGCAGCCAATGCGAGGAGAGCACCAGTAACATAGGCGGGCTTTCCCACGGGAACCAGCACCTACTGTGCCATATGCTACTGCTCCCCACCCCACTTTTCAACATATGCTGCACTTCTGTCTTTCTTCTGCGTTTGAGGCACGTACAATGTTAATAAAGAAACTGCCAGCGGCCAGAAATATGAAGTGGCCATAGGCCAGGAATATCACACATCCCCTTCCTTCGGAGATTTCCAAACTTGGAATGTTCTCAAAGACAACAGACAATTTGGAAATAAGAAACCCTCTAAATTTTGAAAATAGTACCTATTATCTCTCAAGAACTTACATAAATCTTTAAACCATTACATCTGAATCTTCCCATCTAAATAAAAAATGATTACACAAAAAAGGCATAGAAATATCAACAGTATAATCCTGCCTAAATTGAACTTGGGCAGCTATGAGTTAGCTAACTTTACAATATATGAAACTATATATAAATGCTGATACACACCCTAAATATCCTCAAAATCTCAAAGTTGTAAATTACTTAACACAGTATATGAAAATGTACAGAAAATAGACTATTGAACAATAGGTAAGTAACACTGCTACTTCGAATAATTCCAGGCAATACAGCAGGCATAAAGCCTCTCAATAGTTGTGATTTAAAATGGGCGCATTGCCGTCCATGTTTACAAAATTTATTGGCGCCCTGCCATTTGAATATATGACATTTAGACTTTCGGCTCATGGCCGCTAATAACACCAATTAAATTCTCGGCACATTGCCGTCCATCAAAACCACCACAACGCCGATTGTTGACTTACAAACACGTAAAACTATTTTTGGCACGAGGCCATTTATCACTTATATCGGCACAATGCCGTCCATCAAGCCTATCAACACTTTCTCTTTTTATTAATTGAATTGCCTACTCACTTTCGGCTTTGCAATTTTGACACATGCATTGAGTGCAAATTCAACACTAGTCACTCATGACTTTATACTTTTAATAACATATCTCATAGCCTACATTGCACTGCTGGCTTCACACGCTTGTACATTCAAAGGATATACATAAAGTGGTACATAAAATTTATGCATACAAATACAGTTATAAAATCAAATCAATGCAGACATTTTGCATATTGAATCAATAATAATAAACATATTGGTCAGTGTTTGGTAATTACCGATTAAGTTTAAGTTGCTTAAGTCATTGACCTTTCCCATATTTCTTCAGTTACCTTCTCTGTCATAAACTTACAATTAATTATCTTTTGTGACACACTTTAAGATATATTAAGCCATATATATATATATATGTTTCCTAATTGTGTCACTGACCCTTCATTCATTGACAATACCCTATATTGTCAACATATGTTTCCTCCATTCACATATTACAATTGGCAATACATGCCATGTCTAATATTTAATACCGTACTGTTGTCAAATAGATGCCACCTTTATATTCACTGTAATAGCCTACATATAGCTTGTCATAATGCTTAATATTTAATGCAAAATGCAGATCACAGAAATCAACCGAAACTATTTGCTGCATAAAGGCAAAATATAATTCCGACTGACGGATGGTTGCTTTCATTGTCAGCTGACGGTGAAATTCCATTATGTATGATATACATATTCCATAGTACATATTGTTTATCGCTCTGATGTGTTATGATTTCCTGAGGTTCATGTGGAGGCGAAACAGGTAAAAAATATCATATAATTTATACATATACTTACTCATAGATGTGTATGTGTAAGAGCATAGGACAAATGTATCCCAAAATAGTGCCATTTCTGCTACTGTGTATTTCTAATTTAAAAAATGTAGAGTGAGGCACACACTGCGTCCCCTAACTATTTTTAATATTCCACAAATGACGACTTCACTGCCGCCTAAAACACCATATATATAATCATAATGAGTCGACTTCCAGGCCGGATCCACCAGTCACCTGTACTTGACCCTTTCTTACCACTTTACTACATTCTCAATAATGAGCTGCCGCGGTGGAGTAGCCGAGCGGTCTAAAGCGTCTCGCTGCGGAGCGCGCGGTTGCTCGCCGTGGAGGTTAGAGTCCTCCCTGGGGCATGGGTGTGTGTGTTGTCCTTAGGTTAGTTTACCTAGGTTTAAGTAGTTGGTAAGCTACGGACTGATGACCACGCAGTTTGGTCCGATAGACTTACAAACATTTGATTTTTTCAATAATGAGCCTATATCCAGGCCGAATTTCTCAGTCACCTGTACTTGACCCTACTTACCACCTTCTCAATACTAGCTTAAAACTACACATAGCAGACCATACACCTCGTTCCTCATACCATTCATAATAAAACCATGTTTTACATTGCCTTTGTCCAACAGTCATTTTACTAAGTTCACTCACCTGTTGTTGCGCCGTCCTCTTCTCAGCGTCATATATTACCTTATAATAATCAGCGTAAACAATCTTGGAATAAATTAAATAAAAATCCACCAATATTGTAGTCAGCTATTTTCAATGTTATGTTTCGTTCTGAGGAGATCTGTGTCTGCCACCTAACTTTGCAAAGGTAACTCATACTATGCAGATGTTTACTGCTGAGTTACAATATTTACCCTACTCCATATTGTTACATACCCACATTAAGCCAAATTCAGTACGTATTAAGTCTGTAAATCTCATATTCCTGCTTACTCACATCAAATCCTGCTTTTTATTACTTGTCTAAATTAGTGTTTTCGAGCTATCTGGTATTTGGATAGAGAAGAAAGTAAAGACGATAGAAAAGAGTTCAGACTGAATAGTAAGAGGAAGAACTAACAGCATGAAAGGAAAGGAAGTAAGCTGCTATTTAACTAGGGTACCTGGTAGGCGTCAGTTACCTGGCAAAGCAAAGAGCGCTATTGCCCCCTGAGGTACATGTACCTATTTGTGTATGAAGGCAGATGTTGATATTTTCAGACCAAAAGGCAACACTCTGAACTGACAACACCTTCCTCCACATGTAAAAGCAGGGTATTTGCAACAATTTTCCTTTACAAGTGTTTGCCAGAATCTAGAAGTCAAGTCTGTGCTTGTTAATATCTTGACTCCATGAAACTTCTGAACAATTTCCTCCAGTATTTTGAGCCTATCCATCTGTGGTAATATAATTTTATTTAAAGCCCTTGCATCTAGTGTGATCCTAACTGAATTATCTTTCTTTGGGACTATGACAAGAAAATTGGAATATTCACTACAAGACCTTTCAATTATGTTCCATTCTGTCATTTTCTTAGTCCCCTCCTCCACCGCTTCTCTTTTGGCTAATAGGATTGAATAAGGCTTAAATCTAAAAGGTTCATAGGGCTTGACTTTAAATTTATACTTGTAGTCTTTCATGCAGCCTTCAGTGTGTATATTATTTTCTGTACTTTCAGACCAATACTGATTGAGAAATGCAGTGAGAAATTCCTGATATGTTTTACAAATGTTTATAGCTCCTGTTCCCCACGAAATTACATCACCTTCAAACCTACTCGCTACGAATTTCATCTTTTGTTGTTCTGTCATGTGATTAGGAATAACACCACCGAACTGCCTGATGAAAGCAACAGAATGTACAGTCTTAGACAAAAAAATTGATCGCCGGCCGGCCGACGCAGAATGCTAAGTCCGACGATGCGCACGATCTGGCAACACTGTAGAATGCGGTACCGTCAGGAGGAAGTGTTATGTCCTTCTCGAGTCGGTTCTGTGATATGTGAGCCCGTGGTCTCGCGGTAAGAGTCGCGTTTACAAGCGTATAAATAAGCAATCACGAGATCGGATCCAACCACTTTCAATTTATTTTTTTAAACCGCAAATCGGCTGTCTTCGTTATCAGTGTGGAAGAACCTCAAATATAACAGCGAAAAGTCCCAGAAAAAATTACACAAAAGAACTCGCTGCTGCATCAAAACTGAACTGTTTACTCTCGGGAGTAGTGGGCACCGGCTACGGCGACGCGCCAGCGGCCGCATCGCGGCTGCCGCCTGCGGACTCAGTGACAGCGGCGCGCCGCTATGAGTTTTTTTACCGGCTGTTATATCCTTACCTCAAGTTCTGGTACTTATATTACAGTCACATATTGAATTTTTCTGACATATATGAACATGATCTAAACGTCGTAAAGTAGAATCGGTATAAAGGGTCATAGGGGTGACAATTACCACATTTTTCTTGAACGTCATCAGGCCGCTCAATCAGGATTCCTACTCACGGTTGTTACTAGTAACGAGTTATGATGCTCCCATGCTGATATCTTAAAAAGAATCTAATGACTGAGTACTAAAAGATTGTTATACTCAGCAAAATGCAACTACAACGCCAGGGTGCGCCCATTTTTCGCAAACAACTGAGACACCATTTAGTCCCACTGTAAGGACAAACGACCAAAAAAATTACATCATGTGTTAGTACTACACTATAATAATTCCCGTTCATTTCACAAAGAATACATCGGATAGTGTGCTTTGGAAGTCACCCATTCCGCACCTACTCTTTCGATCATATGTCCTCAAATGTTTATCTTTCCTGCCCCTACTCGAATAACCTTCGACAAAAATTATTTCCAGACGAAAATACACGTCGAACATCGATTGGCGTCATAATTAGCTTGGAATCAGTTCGATTCTAAAGGTAGAGATATGGTAAACCAGCAGAAAGTTGTCAGACTTTCGCATAATCTGATAGAATATAGCAAGTAACCACAAGAGGTTTCTTGTTGTTTTCGATGTGGATTCGTGCAACTCCTAAAAAATTCTACTCGAATGAGACCCGAACCAGTGACCAAAGTCACCTGTCCGTGGCAGACGACAACTTTACCCCAGAGCTAGCGAGGAGCTGTGCGCGCCAGTTCTTTCCTACTACCACATACATCAGTAGAACATATAATTCGCAACGTAAGAGACTAGTTGGAATTTCACCGTGTAAACAATTTTCTGGACCCAAAAGCATGAACAAATAGCCTTCTGTGCCTCTCGACTGACAAACCAGTCAGATTATTCAATGGACATTACAGGAAACATCAAGTGAATTTATGAGCATAGTTCTGTGCCAACCAGGAAGTAAGACCTCGGTACCAGCGTTGACAGACTTACACTGCGATGTTGCCAAGCTTCAGTCATACTATCAACAGGAAGAATATGAGCCGAGGTGATTGCCAAGCGAGCTCGACAGAAACTTAGCTCGCGCCTCGCGCGCCTGGTGGGGGTCCGAACACCTAAAGTATATGTCAATGAGCCCTGCTCGCAAGTCCGCAACTAGCTTTAATGAGTCGATAGTTGTCACTAATAAAAATATACAGATGCACCGACCTCTAACATAGTAATAAGTGTCTCAATTATTTGCGTATTCTGTCTTAAGCGCAATGACAACAAAAGTCATTCACCAGTGCTGTTTTACATTTCTTCGAGCTTTTCCATTGATTATACTGAAAACATTATATGTAAGCGTCAGTTTCCTTTACGATTATAGACTCTTTCTTGATATCGCTGTCAGAGGCACAAACGAACGAAGAGAGGCAAACAAACGAAGAGAAATCAAAGCAGCATTGTTTTCAAGATGTGAACATTTCTGGGAAGGCTTCGTAACATGGTGTGCAAAATAAAAAGAGCTTCTGTTATCCAAACATAGAATTAGGGACAGTAATGTATAGATTAATTTATCCGTCATAATCTCCCATGTTGTATTTTACTTCTTTTTTTCAGGTTGTTTCCAATTTCTTATTTCATCCTCTTTCGATAGCTTCTAGCTTTATTACGTTCTTAATTGTGGTTAGTTCAGTTTATTTGATGATGTTCCTTTCTAAATATTTATTTTCTTCTTTGCTCATGCTATTGTTCATTTATTCTTCCAGAAGTATACGAATAATTGTTTCTTTAGCCTTTTATCATTCATTTAATACATATGTCCAACAAATGGTAACCCTCACTTAACCACTCCGACTGATATTGTTTTCCATATTTTTGTAGGTTACATTACTATGGATTTTCCAAACGTCTGTACCTTCTCTTGGACCCATTTTCTTTCTTATAATCCGTCTATTATTCTTTTTGTGTCGTCTGCACATTTGATAAGGTGTATATTTGCAACTCTTTAACTAATATTTAATATTCATTCTAGTATTAGCATCACATAATCATAATGTATGAGAATTTATACAATGCTGGCACTATTTATAATTTTCAACGTCCTTTGTGCGGTCGTTTCATGTAAGGACATCGATCGGATTTATGTACTGAGTATTGTTGCAAACACAGAATATCAAACTGTCCAGTGTTTTTTATACCTCCTAAGTAGACTGTTAGACCCGTAAATTAGTACGTGGGTTTTCCGACGAAATAGATATTGTTTTTGCGCATCTCCTATAGCATCAATGTGAGCGTTGTTCTGAGATAGAGGGAGTGGTGCTGTGGCTATGGTTTGCGGTTATCATGCGGACGTGTGCAGAATGTCGTTATAATATGCAATGGAAAATTATTCAGACATGTGCTTTTGTCGTAGCAGTGGCATTAATAAACAAACTTTCTTCAAACATGAATTATATTTCTGGTAGGAAGTTACAGTCTCACGTATGTGGATAACATTTGCTTGAGTATACACTGATCACGCACTTTTCCATCAAAACTTTGTAGAGAGAAGAAACGTAGGCTTTTGCTGTGTAAAATTATACCACGAACAGGTACTCCACTTTACTGTGATGTTTCTTTTTGCAGGCAGTTTGAAGGTTTCACTAAAAATGTATAAAGCAGACAGCTTGCGTAAACCTAATGGAGAAAATATTTCGAGGGAAGTTACTATAGAAATACAACATTCTGTTCTGCATCTGTTTAACGTGCCTGCTTTCACACTAATGATCAGATCTGCGAGGTTAACGTCAAAATTGATCGCAGCAATAATCATTTTTAAATTATTTTTCAAAGCGATAGATTGGCTGGCCAGTGCTTACCTTTGTGCTGTACCACCAATAGTGACACAAGTGAAGAAAAAACGAAAACATACGAAACGGACAAGCTTTCGGAACACAGTTCCTTCTTCAGGTGGGAGAGAAGGGAAGAAAAAATAATGGGAACGGAAAGGGAAAGTAAATCACGACCTAGGTCATGAGAATGGTTTTAAGGAGTGTGGAAGTCAGAGATTATTTTAGTACTGAGTCAAGTCAGAGAGAATATATAAGCAAAGAGGAAAGAGCAAGCAGTACACAAACACACACACACACACACACACACACACACACACAGACACACGAGCGGGCGCGCGCGCGCGCGCGCATACACACACACACACACACACACACACACACAAACACACACACACACACAAGATATTCTAATAAGATATGTGCATGTTTTCATATACCAAGTTTTTCAATATGTGTCATATATGAATTTATATAAACTTTATAATTGGAAAAAGGCTTATAGTAAAAATAGCAAAAGTAACGCATTTATAGTTTGTATATAATATATTCAAGAAATGTGTACCTAAAAATCTTCCTGGGCTAGAATGCAACGTTGAATCAGAATTTCAAAGCAATGGGTCAAGAACTTTCGGAGATTAACAGCTATACGCCTAACATTTTTATATATAGACGTGGGGACATAAGACGGGAAGTACACCCGCCTCCTCCTTTCATCGGTGAATATCGCTGCGCATGTATTCATTCATCACTGACTCAAAGTTGCCAAAACGCTTTACAGAATTAACACAATTGTCAAATCATTCAGAGACAGGAGATGGACTGTAATAAAATTGACATTGCTTTCCGAACCATATTCACCCAAAAATTGAATATTACTTAAATCAGATCCAGCAGTTACACTTGGATAATTCCTATACGTTTAATTTGATAGCTGAAAATGTTCGTTAGTGTGGAGCTGCCTGGAATTTATTTAGAACAAACTCAAGAATCGAGGCATGCTGAAACAAAAATTCTAATCTGTAAAACGCTTCTCACGTTTCGCGGCAAAGCATCAGCAGCAGTTATATTGTTACCATCGCTAATGTTGGACAGTAGAATTTCTATATCAGAAAAGTAGGGATGCTTAGAGAGCGACACGGCGTCACGCTGTCTACCGGCTTTACAACATGGTAGTCCTGCTGGGCTTAATTTAGCGCTGACATCGTACGTGTCGGTGGTGTCTTCTCTTCTTATGACCATCAGACCATCAAGAACATGCAGAGAATGGAACCAAGAGCCCTTAACATTTGAAAGAAAACACTCGTTTGTCTGCTCCAGTCCAATATACGATACACCTGTCTTAATAGGAATAAGAAGAGACAAAGTTAAGTCGTATGGTAAATAATGAATTCTGCAAATAATTGCTTAGGCAAATTACCGTCTGCTACACAGTTGAAATGTTAGCCATTACACAAGTTTGTATGTTACAATTAAGTAATCAGTTTGCTGCATTGTTTCCACTGTTACGAAATGTATGACCCATTAGTTATTTGAATAAATACACTTCCCAGTCCGAGACACAAGTATTTGACATGTTTTCGCCTCTTCACAATCAATGCCTGACGAATGAATACCGCTGAAGTGCCATTACGTTTATTGTCTGACAAACAGTTAAATATAATTCGTGTGTAATAATCAATAATCCTAGGAAATTTACGTCTTCGTCTACAACGAGCTCATCTGAAGAGTGAATTACAATGTCTCTCTTAATTTACAGCATGGAAAACCTATTTTTCGTAATTCGTTGTTGTGCCATGGATGAAGATGAAGTGTAAGATGTAGTTATCATGATTGATCAAGTGGCTTATAAAATGTGTATTACACGATGTCACGCAAAAACGAAGAAAGTAACACTATCCGCTACCCATATAGGCCATGATTTCAGTCAGGACATATGACGAGACATTTCTTTACGCTAGTGGAAGGCACCACTGGGCATCGATTTCTGTTCTCTCACTTTTTTCTTTTTCTAAGGCCTGTGAGAGTTAAAAATTACAAACTACTTATGAACTAGTCCCTAAAATTACAAACTACTTATGAACTAGCTTATACTAAAGACGGCACACACATACATGCCCGAGGGAGGATTCGAGCCCCCGACGGGGAACGGCCTCGGCTTTGTAGCATAGCGCCTCAATGTTCACTCACTAGCACCGCTTTCCGTCTGAGACTAAAATAGCCTCACTAGAGGGGAGACTGAACGAAACTGATGCTAAGACAATTTCTGTAACTAACGGATCAGAACGCATAAACGCCTAATGATGAGCAAAACGAGCTTGAAATGTGTTGTCGTATGTCAGGGTGTGCTGAGCTGCCAACGATGGCTGACGTGCGGGGATACCATATGCTTGAGTGATTGTGTGTTTGAATGTTTCTATTTCTGAAGAAGTTTGCGGCATAAAATTTAAATTGTCTGAATGTGAATGTCTTATTTGTGTCTGCCTGTGACTCAGCGTTCGTCTTTACGACGAGTTGTTTCCTATCTTTTGTTATTTTGTTATTATTATTGTAGAATGTTAAATTTGAGATTAAATAGTAATGCGGCCGAACAATCCTGCCTGGGATGTCCCGGACAATAATGCCATATGATCACTTCATTTCAATAATTCTAACAGCAGCTTTCTAACTTAGCCTGCACTAAAGAAATGAGAGAATCTTCACAGACTCGACAATATATCACCACCTGCGTACTGCTGCAACTGAAACCATACAGTTAAATCCCACCACAAACTATGTTTAAAGCCGAAAGCTTTTAATATTCTTGCATTTTAAATGGGTACGACTGCAACATCAACTACAAGAATCCTACGAAACACCTGAGTTCGTAATCGTCAGATGACATAGAATTCGCCACACTTGCCAGTTACTACTATAATATTGTTTATCTGTCAGAAACGAATATATGTCAGTCATTGAACTGCATTTTGATTGGTGGAGCTGTAAGAATGGAGGCGTTTGTGTCTTCAGAATAAAAGTACAATAAAAAAAAGCTGACAACGAGAAGCAGATTGGGTAGGTATGGAATTGCATCCAGTGTCATATTTTATTTAACATTTCCGGTTGCAATTGTCATTGTCTGGAAAGGGAGTGTGTGTGAATTAAGGTGTGGTGGACTGCAAAAATCCTTGTTCACTTACAAAACGAGCTGGCAGACTGCTGCAAAACAGAAAATAGAAAAACCGAAAAGATGGTCGCTGCCAGAAAGAAACGGTCATATTGCATTTCACTGCGATTAACTGGCATATTATTTGTCTGGTTATGTGTGTGGTACCAGAATGTGAATGCTTATTTATCCGCTACTGCAAAACTCTTTCACGGGCCGAAAATAAGTCCTACAAACCGACGTAGTTAAGTGTCAAGAACTAGTAGCGCATGAATAGTCTCTACAAGATCTGTCTGCCTGTCTGTGCCGTCGTACTAAACGCCTACAATTCTCATTTGAATATTGTGACAGGGTGGAGACATCGTTCGTAACTATACCGTGCACCGACTCAGAAGCACTCTATGGAAAATGAGCTCAACGCTAAGCTAGTTGAACGTATTGAAATCTCGGTAAGTCTCTGTTTTGAGCGCAGTGCAAGTTTGAGAGCTCTTTGGCACAGGCGTGACCGCCGTTACTTCCGGTATGACACAGAAACATGATAAAGTCACTTAATATTTACCTGTCTGTTTGGTGAATAATCTCAGTTACTTACTTGAACGGTGCGAAATCGGCGCATTACTTTCTACTTCAAGTGCAATGAGGTCATACCATGCGTAAATTGGCGATTAGTTGTAACCACCAATAGAACAAGCAGGAAGTGAGACGTAGCAGCGCGTCAGTAGCCCTGAGATGACTGTCTACTTCTTAAGCAAGGGCTGCTTTAGGTCATGGTACCAGTCCCTCTGTAGATCAGAATTTTAACCCTATTTTGATAGAGCTACCAGTCATTTAAGAAGATAACATAAAGGCTACAGAATTAGTCACTAATAACAGCATTACACTTAATGAGTGCACTAATGACGTTTATGTGCAAAAGCAATAATTTGGATTTTGTCGCTTTGAAAGTGTGTGTGCAATACTCCTGCTTCCATCTTTTGAATCCCGTCTGACCAGTAACAACGTCGCACGATGGTCAACTCATCATAGTTCATGACTTACCTGAGTTATCGAGTCTTCCTTCATGTGTAAAATCATGAATACCGGAAAGATCTTTCTTGAAACGGGAAATCTCTTTTGTGAGGTGATTAGCACAAAAGTAATCAATCGCATCATACATACGTTTCGAACTATCTCCACTACTGTCATACCTATATGAGACTCAGTGACAACATGTTTTGAAAGTCTTGAAGCATATTGAATATTATTTTCATAAATAGCAGAGGCGATTCTTTCAGCTCGCTCGGCTCAGAGGAGTGACCGCATCTGTAATTTTTTGTTGTTGTCTTTTTTTAAGGGACGGAAACTGATATCAATCTTAGCAACCAACATAGAATAAAAACTATCCAACGACCGCAAAGAATAGCTCTATTAGGAAAAAGAAAGCAGGGTTCCACTACCACTGCGGTACAAATTTTCAATATTACCGCTGTCTACCTGAATTCACTTTCCTGCAACTATCGATAAGTTTAAAGAATTCGATTAATAAAATGACGTCGTAAAGCCCCTTTAATCAGACTCAAACAACGAATATCATACTGAAAGTGATTGTCAACTCGGTAATAATCGACGGAGTTCCAGGACATGTATTAGTAATGTAATATTCGCATGTATTATCCCTTCTCTAGTGCAAGTGAAATGCACCAAAACAAAAGTAGGGCTTAAGTAATTCATTTCTGTGAAATCCAAGAATTTGTATTGCAGTGGTCTGTAGGTCAAGAAAGTATTTCCATTAATTGTTATTTCATTTTTATTTATTTGCATATAGACGGTTTTTATTCGTTTAATTTCACCATTTTTTGGTTTGTGGAACTGAAATAGACACCTCAGCTATTCATCCAACTGAATATTACTATTTACGTTGAGTATTCATCTTCAGAACAATAGCATAATACTGCCGGGGAAACTGACATCAATAGCCCCATTAATGTAGATATAAACCTGTACTTTGTGTCATTTATTAGACCTCTACAGTGGGTGTAGGGGTGAGAGCAGGAAGTGGACGTGAACGAGTAGTGATATACTCATGCTTTTTGAACACATTCAGTAAGTAATAACACTGTCGTGACAGAATTTAAATCGTTCGTAGGAAGATCAAATTATAAAATTTAGCTGCATATAATTGGCATCTGATGGGTTCGTGTTACGTGCAGAGGTGTCGAAACTGTTCACTAGCTGTTGAGCATCAGAACTTAACAGAACTGTGATATATTCCGAAATAGTGACAATTTGTCAATGCTGCCAATGGATAACTGGATCACTGAAATTTCTATAACACCACCAGGCGCGTGAGGCGCGAGCTAAGTTTCTGTCGAGCTCGCTTGGCAATCACCTCGGCTCTTATTCTTCCTGTTGATAGTATGACTGAAGCTTGGCAACATCGCAGTGTAAGTCTGTCAACGCTGGTACCGAGGTCTTACTTCCTGGTTGGCACAGAACTATGCTCATAAAAAAATGTTCAAATGTTTGTTAAGCTTATGGGACTTAACTACGGGGTCATCAGTCCCTAAACTTACAAACTACTTATGAACTACTTACGAACTAGGACGGCACAAATATCCATGCCCGAGGGGGGATTCGAACCCCCGACCGTAGTGGCCTTGCTGAACGTGACTGGAGCGCCTCAGTCACCTCAGCCACCGCGGCCGGCACTATGCTCATAAATTCACTTGATGTTTCCTGTAATGTCCATTGAATAATCTGACTGGTTTGTCAGTCGAGAGGCACAGAAGGCTATTTGTTCATGCTTTTGGGTCCAGAAAATTGTTTACACGGTGAAATTCCAACTAGTCTCTTACGTTGCGAATTATATGTTCTACTGATGTATGTGGTAGTAGGAAAGAACTGGCGCGCACAGCTCCTCGCTAGCTCTGGGGTAAAGTTGTCGTCTGCCACGGACAGGTGACTTTGGTCACTGGTTCGGGTCTCATTCGAGTAGAATTTTTTAGGAGTTGCACGAATCCACATCGAAAACAACAAGAAACCTCTTGTGGTTACTTGCTATATTCTATCAGATTATGCGAAAGTCTGACAACTTTCTGCTGGTTTACCATATCTCTACCTTTAGAATCGAACTGATTCCAAGCTAATTATGACGCCAATTGATGTTCGACGTGTATTTTCGTCTGGAAATAATTTTTGTCGAAGGTTATTCGAGTAGGGGCAGGAAATATAAACATTTGAGGACATATGATCGAAAGAGTAGGTGCGGAATGGGTGACTTCCAAAGCACACTATCCGATGTATTCTTTGTGAAATGAACGGGAATTATTATAGTGTAGTACTAACACATGATGTAACTTTTTGGTCGTTTGTCCTTACAGTGGGACTAAATGGTGTCTCAGTTGTTTGCGAAAAATGGGCGCACCCTGGCGTTGTGGTAGCATTTTGCTGAGTGTAACAATCTTTTAGTACTCAGTCATTAGTTTCTTTTTAAGATATCAGCATGGGAGCATCATAACTCGTTACTAGTAACAATCGTGAGTAGGAATCCTGATTGAGCGGCCTGATGACGTTCAAGAAAAATGTGGTAATAGTCACCCCTATGACCCTTTATACCGATTCTACTTTACGACGTTTAGATCATGTTCATATATGTCAGAAAAATTCAATATGTGACTGTAATATAAGTACCAGAACTTGAGGTAAGGATATAACAGCCGGTAAAAAAACTCATAGCGGCGCGCCGCTGTCACTGAGTCCGCAGGCGGCAGCCGCGATGCGGCCGCTGGCGCGTCGCCGTAGCCGGTGCCCACTACTCCCGAGAGTAAACAGTTCAGTTTTGATGCAGCAGCGAGTTCTTTTGTGTAATTTTTTCTGGGACTTTTCGCTGTTATATTTGAGGTTCTTCCACACTGATAACGAAGACAGCCGATTTGCGGTTTAAAAAAATAAATTGAAAGTGGTTGGATTCGATCTCGTGATTGCTTATTTATACGCTTGTAAACGCGACTCTTACCGCGAGACCACGGGCTCACATATCACAGAACCGACTCTAGAAGGATATAACACTTCCTCCTGACAGTGCCGCATTCTACAGTGTTGCCAGATCGTGCACATCGTCGGACTTAGCATTCTGCGTCGGCCGGCCGACGATTAATTTTTTTGTCTAAGACTGTACATTACCTGTCTTTGAAAAATTTTGAAATTTGCATGAATAAGGATTATTTACAACATCATCTATGTCACTTATACCTTTCTTACGTTCTTGTTACACTCACGCTTCAAGTTTTCTCCTAAGTTCATTTTCAATGGTGCTAATATTTTCCACTAAATTACATGAATCATTCAGTTTCTGCTCGATCTCTGTTAATTTACTGTGAAGTGCATTTGCATTACTTGTACATGGTGTACCTACCTGTTACACTTTATTGTCAATTAATGCTTCATTTCTGTTCATTTCTTCGATGTCTGATTGCTGTGACAGATATCTGTCTTTACATGTTTTACTAATACTAGCCTGTTCTTTTCTCAAACACTCTTCATTATTTGTAACAGTATACAGCGTGTCACTCTTAACCTGTAATCTTTCGTTAATTTTGCTTACTTCAGAGTCCATCCTGTGCACAACGTCATTTTTACAAATTTTCAAATCTAATTGTTTAAAACACTTTTCTGTTTTTTCTTCATTAACAGTTACCCTGTTTTCTAAGACCTGGAATTTATTATTTAAACTAGCCATTGGTGCACGTATTTCCTCTATCGCACGGTCTAATCTTTCATTGTTTTGGTCAAATTTTGCATTAATTTTGTTTGCCAACTTATTTATGCTTTGTTTTTGTTCTTCTTTGTTTTGATCAAACTTAGCAAGCATGTTTTGATTTAATTTAGCTAACATATCACTAAGCATTGCTGTACTATTATTGTCAATACCAGCTGCTTCTCCCCACTACTTTCTACTGGCAACGTATCAGCTGAAGCTGTGCTATGGTTTCTGTCACTTGATACCTCCATCTGCTCCTCTGTTATGCAGGCGCCAGAAACATTTTCTCTGACAGCTGCATCCAGATTTACCACAACAGTATGGTTAGGAGTGACAGATTGACAAACTTATGTATCTCTCTGTACGTCACTTACAACATTTTCAACAGCACTTTGTTCTACATTATGTGTGCTATTGATCTTATTAACATCCATATCCTGGATAATATTAGATTGCTACAAAATATGGACTGATATTGACGCCGGCCGCAGTGGCCGAGGGAACTGAGGCGCTCCAGTCACGGTCTGCACGGTCACTACGGTCGTGGGTTCGAATCCCCCCTAGGGTATGGATATTTGTGCCGTCCTTAGTATAAGGTAGTTGATAAGTAGTTTGTAAGTTTAGGGACTAATGACCCCGTAGTTAAGTCCCATAAGCTTAACAAACATTTGAACATTTGAACTGATATTGACACCCTGCATCTGAGGTTGTTGACCTGAATGATCATTGCCTCTATTTTGAACACATTTATCATCCCTACTTCTGAGAGAATACCTGTTTTCTCCCTATTTTTCCATCTCTAATTTATTTTTTACGCTAGTTTTTAAATTCAAAAATTTTACTAACAGATATACACAATTAATAATAATTTACAGGAGTTGGCACTTACTCCCGTTTGGTAAAGGTTTCGTATACGTAGTCATAATTTATCAGTACTTAATTACGACATACCTTACCTTAAAATACGCGTTTTGCAAATATCTTTCAAGCGCCGTTACATTTGGGCTGCCAGCTTTCGTCATATTGAAGTATGAATAAAAAATGCACCAAATACGGCACAGTTGCTTCCGATCGCCTGAATTGGAGGCTGCGCAACGCGATGTTCATTTGTTGTAGACCACGTGATTATGTGGCTAGCGAATCACAGCACAAGGAAGAGTATCGTCGTCGGCCAATGGTAACCAAACACCGCCGCGGCTACATGCAAATAAGAATTTTCGACGTTCGAAATTGTATATGCGATAGTGCGTTTTATACACGAAAGCATAGTTGTGCATATTGCAGAGAAGAAAAGTCAATGAGATCCCAGACAAATATGCGGGAAAATTTGAGCACTTGGTAAGAATTAAACACAAACCTTGTTCTAAAAATTTAAACGATATATCAATAAAGGTATATTATCACATACCTGTGTACGTAACACAGTGATTTTACTGAAGGCTACGTAATTGTAGTCGCTTGTCGTGCTGTGCAATTCTTCGAAAGAATTATTGCACTACATTTCCGCCTGGAGGGTAAAGTTTCCCCACCTCGACGAAAAAGTGATGCAATATTTCTTTCGAGCGATAAGCTCGACGGAACATATACTCAGCAAGATAACCCACGAAATGTTCAGTCTTTCTGCCATAACGTGGGATAGCACCTCTGACATCCCGCCACATTCTCTCCACGTTCTGGGTGTGAACGGAACGATCTTTCACATCTACAAAGTTCATACTATGGTTCACTCTAAGATGCTGAAAACCTTCAGAACTTAGAGTGTCGTATGAACTAAAGCAGTCGCTAATGATCGTTGTCCCAGGGAGAATCTTTTCCTTGATTACTCTAAATAATGTTTCCCTGGTCCGATCTTCGACCGGCTCAAGGAAACATTTCTTCGACCCTCGATGGATTCCACCGAACACCCAATTTCCGACAATTTTTCGACCTCTGTTATACTTCCTTTTTCCAAATTTCGCCTCGTCTATTTCAACGATGACTCCCGGTCCCCCTAACTGTTGGGAATTCTTTATCGCCCACTCGATACACACTTCACGACAGAATGAAGACCAGTCAACCACCGTACGCTTAGAAAAGCCGAAATTTGAAATAAGTCGGTCGAACTTCGGATAACACGAAGAGACCCACATGGCGGTGAAATCAGAGATTTTTCGGACTGTCAGTCGTGAGTTATCAAACCAAGTACCGGTCCGGGCTCTGCGCGTGAATTTGCACGTCACATAGACAACACGACTACCTTTACGTACCCTTCGCCGTCGCAAACACCGGAAACAGAAATCCTTAAGGTAGAATTTACATGGGACATGGCATCGTGGGCACTCTATACTTTCAGGAAGTACTCGATGCTCCACGAGCCATGTCCACAGGCTGCTCTCACTCAGCCGGTAAAATTGAATTTCGCTAGTGAGACACCTATTGCACGCCATAGTTAACATGGAACTGAAGAAACGATGCTACCTTTCCAATTTAAATGGGTTCGAAATTACCCAATATGCCTCAGCGTTCGATACAGTGTCGATCTCGTTCGACCAATCACGTGTCATGTTATTAAAATATTATCCCCGAATCCTGTAAATTAATTATTTCTTAAGCAAAGACTAAACGCTAAACTATTGTGTTCGTTAAATATCTTAATAAACCGCAACTTTTCAATCCATAACAGTAAAAATCAAATGAAATATATCTCGAACATGTACCGTAAATAACTAATGCTACTATTGTCTTTTGTATTTCCCGCCTACCATAGCAAAAGAGGCGCTGTCAACATTTCCGCCTAGAAGATGATCAGCGCTCTCGGTAGTCCAAAAATAAATAAATAAATAAATAAATAAATAAATAAATAAATAAAAAATAAAAAAATACAGGTTCTTGTATGTACAGTTGTCTACTCAGTAAAAGCAATTGCCCTCGTATGTAAAATTTTACTTACCATGCCGGCGGTAGAGACTGAATGAAGCAATCAGATTGTGCCATGTCTTGTTCATTATCGTTTTCCAACAGTCCAATTTCCTCCGTTTTCCTGATTTTTAAGTCCTGTTTCACGTGGAGGAACAAACACAGGTCGGCGATTCAAGTTCATTACTTGATTAGTCGATAAATTAAAAAAAGTATGTTTCTGCCGCAAGTGGTAACTGTTTCTGAAATTCTTGTACCATCTCACAAATCTTTCGTACACACACACATTAAAATTTGGATTTATGTTATGTAAATAACACCACACGGTAGGCGGTTCTACTCTATGTCCATAACAAAAAGCACATAAAGTGACAGTGTCTGAAACATCAAACTTGCTGTGTAATATAATATTTTTAATGTATAATGGCCACACAGATACTGCACACGGGAAAAGTTTCTGAAAATACAGCCACTCACGATGTCGTAAATTATTTTTGTCTTGCATACTTTACGTTAATGATGCTTACTCGTAACTACAAGAGTATCAATGCTATCTAGATGGCGTTGACAATATGACAATTGATAGCAGAAACTTCTGTGACAAGAAATATTATAATTAAAAAGGTGTAAGAAATAAAACCACCCTATTCTATGGTTGACAGGTTCTTGTATGTACCCTTGTCCGGTCAGTAACAGTTACTGGCCTCGTAAAATGAAGATTTAGAATTACTTGATCACTGTTTCGTACAGATCACAGGGTAAATAAAACATGCTATACCTGCTCTATGGTTGAAAGGTTCTTGTATGTACCCTTGTCCGGTCAGTAACAGTAATTGGCCTCGTAAAATGAAGATTTACAATCACTTTATCCTCTCAACTACAAAGTACTGTAGCACGTTTTAGTTATTTTATATGTACGAAACAGTCGTCAACTAATTCCAAATCTTCAATTTCCGAGGTCATTAACTGTTACTGACCGGACAAGGGTACATACAAGAACCTGTCAACCATAGAGTAGGTATAGCATGTTTTATTTACCCTGTAGTTTGTACGAAACAGTGATCAAGTAATTCTAAATCTTCATTATACGAAGCCAATTACTGTTACATACCGGACAAGGATACATACAAGAACCTGTCAACCATAGAGCAGGTATAGCTTGTTTTATTTATTTTATCGTCTGTCTGAAAGTGTAATCAAGGGATTTCGAAAATGAAATAATTTTTCTTCGTGTTAACACGTCAATTTTCACATCTCGTAAGCATTACGCGGTTCCGTGTATAAAAACATTACCGCATATTTAATTTCCAACGTCGAAAATTCTTATTTGCATGTAGCCGCGGCGGTGTTTGGTTACCATTGGCCGACGACGATACTCTTCCATGTGCTGTGATTCGCTAGCCACATAATCACGTGGTCTACAACAAATGAACATCGCGTTGCGCAGCCTCCAATTCAGGCGATCGGAAGCAAATGTGCCGTATTTGGTGGATTTTTTATTCATACTTCAATATTAGAAATGTTGGCAGCCTAAATGTAACGGCGCTTGAAAGACATTTGCAAAACGCGTATTTTAAGGTAAGGTACGTCGTAATTAATTACTGAGAAATTATGCCTACGTATATGAAACCTTTTCCTCCCGTTTTTCCTCGCGTCGCGATGTGCAGTTGTTGCGACGTGAAGGCTGGTGGTTGTAGCTCCGCTAATAGATGGAGTCGTCGCCTGCCGCTGCTTGCTGGCGATGTTTACGGCTGTTCCTTTCAGGCGCCGCAACCCTCTTCTGTCTGCTATGTCGCTGAGCGTGGCTGTTCCGTCGACGTGCCCGGTGAAGTGTTGCGACGCCGCCGTTCTGTAGCTCGTCGATTCTTGAAGTTACGTAATCCAATGGACCGCGAACTCAACACTTGCACTTGCTTAACTCGCGTACTTCAACTGGCTAACGGTCACTTTATTTGTTAAATTCTTGATGTCTAACAGTTCGCGAATCACTTCCACCGTTTATCGCCTCACATTATCTGTTTATTTCGACCCGAAATGTTCATCCCCAGCAGGGATGCCACGTATAAGCTTCCTAGGGTTTTATTTGCGGACGGAGAAGTTAGTACTGCTTTCTCCCACAAGTCCCCTAAGACTTTCACATCCTTGCGGATGTTTTTGCGTAGCAGTGAGCGTTTGTACCGCCCTACAGTACACACGAGGTGCCGTAGTTGCTGTTCAAGTCTTTATGGAAAGCATAGAGTTCTGACTAACCTGTTGTCTTCTATAGTTGTGTCCCCAGCGCAGAAGACAGCACACAGGTCGTTGGTTCTTATACAGCATACAAGTGAGGCTAAAATAAGTTCTGTATGATGGAAGCATAATAAGCGACTCGCGAGATTTTTAATTGTCATGGATGCCATTTATTAAATAAATAATTAAGTATGAACAACTTTTGTTAATACGACACGGCCTATGTTGCCCGTAGTTCATGTTGAGACCTCGACTGTTACCACAATTACGCATAACTTTACTCATGACCGGCGCGGTCCGGCGCGTATGGTGGTCAGTCAGCTCGAGACTGAAACTGCAGCGCGTTATGAGAGGGCACCTGACGCTCTATTTCGCGGCAAAACAGGGCCGTCGCGCGCCTTCTGCAAAATCGCTCTTCTCTTGTTACAATAAGAGAAGGCACCTTAAACTTTTTAAACTGTCAAAACCTAGCCTGTACTTGAGAAATATTTATCACAAATTCTCAGCTCTGAATAATTAATATTTAGTATATAATAAACGAAACTAATTTCAAAAGAAATCACGTGACGTGAAATGCAGCAGCCAATGCGAGGAAAGCACCAGTAACATAGGCGGGCTTTCCCACGGGAACCAGCACCTACTGTGCCATATGCTACTGCTCCCCACCCCACATTTCAACTTAGGCTGCACTTCTGTCTTTCTTCCGCGTTTGAGGCACGTTCAATGTTAGCAAAGAAACGGCCAGCGGCCAGAAATATGAAGTGACCATAGGCAGGAATATCACATGACTTCAAAACCGATTTTAATTAAGAATGCGTACAGTCTTATTGAATCGACTTCACATCGATCAGCACAGGAAAGCGAGAATGATATTTAGCAGCCGCGGTGGAGTGGCCGAGCGCTTCAAGGCGCCTGGCCGCGGAGAGTGCCGCCGCCGGCCGCGGTGGCCGAGGAGACTAAGGCGCTCCAGTCACGGTCTGCACGGCCACTACGGTCGGGGGTTCGAATCCCCCCTCGGGCATGGACATTTGTGCCGTCCTAGTTCGTAAGTAGTTCATAAGTAGTTTGTAAGTTTAGGGACTGATGACCCCGTAGTTAAGTCCCATAGACTTTACAAACATTTGAACATTTGAGAGTGCCGCTGCTCGTCGTCGGAGGATCGAGTCTTCCCTAGGCCATGGGTAATTTTTTTTTTTTTTTTTTGGTCCTTAGCATAAGTTAGTTTAAGTAGTTTGTAAGCGCATGGACTGCTGACCAATATAGTTAAGTCCCATAGAATTCCAAACATTTGAACATTTTTAATGTGTATTTAGCAGGTGCCGCCACCGCAAAAAGATTCTTAAGCAGCCGCAACTTGGTGGTTGGGCCCAGTCATTCGCCCACCGGACCCACGAGCAACAGCCAGGAGAATCGCCCAGAAAAATTTAGCCAGGATCACGTAATGTTTGTTACTTAGCAATATACCTCTTACCCTGCTTCATGTCTGAAGGAAGATAAGTATTTGTTTTTGTTCTGAGAATAACTGGTTCTATTAATCAGTATGGCTGTTCTAGAAATGCACTCGCCTCAGCATCCTTATATTACGTGTTCCGGTGTTTGGTATATCCCGCAATAGTCGACAAAACACGACGACGAGGTGATTCCACAACTGCAGCGAGTTATAGCTGACGGACGCGGCATTCGCCTTTCAAATCAAATGTTTGTAAATCTTAAGGGACTCAACAGCGGGATCATAAGTCCCTTAACTTACAAACTACTTATGAACTAATCTAAACTAAAGACAACACAAACATCCATGCCCGAGGGAGGATTCGAACCTCTGACGCGGGAGACCGCGCGATTCGCAACGTGGCGCTCCAGACCGCTAGGGTCATAGCACTAAAAAGTAGCAGCTGTCACTCACTATATGCTGAACATTTAATAAAACAGAATCATACCCCCAACAAACATAGAAACTGACCTACAAATCCTCAAAATAAGCAACAGGTTATTTCAAAATCTGACAATAGAGGAAAACTACACTCCTGGGCACTAAAATTGCTACACCACGAAGATGACGTGCTACAGACGAGAAATTTAACCGACAGGAATAAGATGCTGTGATACGCAAAAGATAAGCTTTCCAGAGCATTCACACAAGGTTTGCGCCGGTGGTGACACCGACAACGTGCTGACATGAGGAAAGTTTCCAACCGATTTCTCATACACAAACAGCAGTCGACCGGCGTTGCCTGGTGAAACGTTGTTGTGATGCCTCGTGTAAGGAGGAGATAAGCGTACCATCACACTTACGACTTTGATAAAGGTGGATTGTAGCCTATCGCAATTGCGGTTTATGGTTTCGCGACATTGCTGCTGGCGGTGGTCGCGATCCAATGACTGTTAGCAGAATATGGAATCGCTGGGTTCAGGAGGGTAATACGGAACGCCGTGCTGGATCCCAACGGCCTCGTACCACCAGCAGTCGAGATGACATGCATCTTATCCGCATGGCTGTAACGGATCGTGCAGCCACGTCTCGATCACTGAGTCAACAGATGGGGACGTTTGTAAGACAACAACCATCTGCACGAACAGTTCGATAACGGTTGCGGCAGCATGGAATATCAGCTCGGAGACCATGGCAGCAGTTATCCTTGATGCTGCATCTCAGACAGGAGCGCCTGCGATGGTGTACGCAACAAACCTGTGTGCACGAATAGCAAAACGTCATTTTCTTCGGATGAAATGTTCAAATGTTTGTAGAGCTTATGGGACTTAACTACGGGGTTATCAGTCCCGAAACGTAAGAACTACATATGAAATAGCTTATACTAAAGACGGCCCGAACATCCTTGCCGGAGGGGGGATTCGAACCCCCTACAGCAGCGGCCGTGCAGACCGTGACTGCCACGCCGCATACGGCTCAGTCACTGCGGCGGGCTTTTCTGATGAATCCAGGTTCTGTTTACAGCATCATGATGGTCCCATCCGTTTTTGGCGACTTCGCGGTGAACGCCCATTGGAAGCGTGTCTTCGTCATCGTCATACTGGCGTATCACCCGGTGTGATGGTATGGGGTGCCATTGGTTACACGTCTCGATCACCTCTTGTTTGCATCGACGGCATCGCAGTGGACGTTACATTTCAGATGTGTTACGACCCGTGGCTCTACCTTTCATTCGATCCGTGGGAGACCCTACATTTCAGCAGGACAATGCAAGACCGCATGATGCAGGTCCTGTACGGGCCTTTCTGGATACGGAGATTTCGACTGCTGCCCTGGCCAGCACATTCCCAGATCTCTCACCAATTGAAAACGTCTGGCCAATGGTGGCCGAGCAACTGGCTCCTCACAGTACGCCAGTCACTACTATTGATGAACTGTGGTATCATGTTAAAGCTGCATGGGAATCTGTACCTGTACATGCCATCCAAGCTCTGTTTGACTCAATGCCCAGGTGCATCAAGGCCGTTATTACGGCCAGAGGTGTTTGTCCTGGCTACTGACTTCTCAGGATCTATGCACCCAAATTGCGTGAAAATGTAATCACATGTCAGTTCTAGTATAAAATATTTGTCCAATCAGTACCCGTTTATCATCTGCATTTCTTCTTGGTGCAGCAATTTTAATGGTCAGTAGTGTATCATATCAAGAAATATGCAAGAAAACCCTATTTGAGGCCATAAAAGAAGTATATAAATATATTCCACCTACACATTTCGTCTGACAGCTCCCCACACACGCATACACAGTGTTTCTCTCTCTTTCTCTCTGTTTCACACACACACACACACACACACACACACACACACACACACACACACACGAAATAAATATCTCTCTCTCCACACACACGCAATAAAAACATACACAAATACACACACACTTCGCGCGCCACATAAAGGACACACCACATGAAACGAGTGAATACGATACAGCCACTACAACAGGAGAAATGGCGATATAAACAGTGTCATGCCACAACAAAAAGCGCACTAAATATCACATACCATTAAGAACACGCCACAAACAAGCAAACAGCAACACCATAGCTCGAATGTAAGTAGCCATTAAACAGCCTCAAAGATCTATCTTTCCACATAACTTCCAGCTGCATGTACAATAGTTTCGTAAATAAAAACGTCTTGTTGCTTCCAGATGACAAGCTGTAAAATCCTGTCATTCCTCAACTAAAGCGGATAGAAATACTGCGAATGACATAATGTAAGTATCGTAATAAAACAGGCCTAATATATCCAACAAAGTTGTCAAATCAAATAACTCGTCCAATTCACTACATAACCAAATTCCGTAACCTTCATTCTAGAAAATAAAAGCAAAAACCCACGGAAGATGGCACAATAAGTTGCGAAACATGTTTGTGTATAAAAACAAAACAAGGCGTCTTGCATAAGGTGGATTTAATACGGCGAGAACGGAAGATACAGGAGCTGCACCACCACAAGATGATCAACTGGGTGGCTTGTTGCCGCGTCGGAACGACCGACGCATTGAGGCGCTATGCTGCAATGAGACAGGCCGTTCCGCGTCGGGGTTCGAATCCCCGTTAGGACATTTTAGAATGTTAATATGTTTGTGAAGCTTGAGGGACTTGACTGCGGGGTCATCAGTCCCTAAACTTACAAACTGCTTATGAACTACCTTATACTAAAGACAGCACATACATATGCCCGACGGGGGATTCGAACCCCCGACGGGGAACGGCCTTGCGCATCGTAGCATAGCGCCTCAATGCGCTCGGCCGCTCCGCCGCGGCCCCTAGGGCATGAATGTTTGTGCTGTCTTCAGTATAAGGTAGTTCATAAGTAGTTTGTAAGTTTAGGGACTGATGACCCCGCAGTTAAGTCTCATAAGCTTCACAGATATTTAAACATTCGAACATTTTGTCGGCTTGTTGTGGTAGACTCTTTCAGCAACTTTCCGTTTGTCGTTCCCATGTCTTCGAATACGTTACATAGCACCATTCAGGCCTTGCAATCCATTTTTTGCTTAGAAGGCTTGCCTGAAGTGGTGGTTTCTGACAATGGCCACAGGTTACGGCTAGGGAGTTTGAACAGTCCTGTGCAGCTAGTGGCATCACTCACCACACTTGTACACCGTTTCATCGCCGCGCGGGAGTACCCGAGCGGTCTGGAGCGCTGCGTTGCGGATCGCACGACCTCCTTCGTCGGAGGTTCGAATCCTCCCTCGGGCATGGATGTTTGTGCCGTCTTTAGTATAAGTTAGTTCATAAGTAGTTTGTAAATTTAGGGACTGATGACCATGCAGTTAAGTCCCATAAGGCTTACAAACATTTGACCATTTTTTGGCCACCGTTTCATCGGCAATTCAACGGAGTACCTGAAGGATTTGTTTGAACATTCAAGCAGCAAATGTCAATCCTGCGTGCCTCCCACAGACGGGAGCAAGGCCTGCTGCTGTTCTTGTCGACGTACCATTCTCAACCCCGCGACGGTCCGTTGCCTGCAGAGCTTCTAGAGGGCCGACACCACGGAACGCTGCTTCAGTTGCTGCACATGCCGCTCTGTGTAGCACGTTCTACAAGTATCGCTATGCGCCTAATGATCCTGTTCTTTTCAGAGTTTTTGGCACTGCTGGGAACGTGGTACTGTTATTCAACATTAGGATGCATGTAGGCTTCTCATTTTAAATCCATCCAGACTGCTGCTCCATCCTCAGAAACAAATACGTGCTTGTCGATTGCGAGATCCTTCCGCAGAAGTTTTGTTCCCAGATTCCCGTCTCACGGACGTTCGCCGTCAAAGCCACCGCCGCCGCCTCCCTCGCGGGCGCCTACGGTGCCACAGCAGCTCAATTCCCCGGCGCTGGCAGCAGCGCAGCCAGGGGTCCCTTCGCCCCCGCCGGCACCATCTTCGTCGACGTCGATAGGAACGCGCTGTGTGGAGCTTCAGCTTGGTATTTACATCATCAAATAGTGACAATGTAATAGTTAAGATATTTCGAGATTCATTTCAGTTTAACTCGTCCTATCATATATTTTGAAAACCAGTATCCGGAAGGTGGAAACGGACTAAATATTAGAACTCCACGCCCGTAAAATCACTACTACAACAACCGTTTCACATCTGCTCAGCGGCTGCGTAGATAATCTGACTGATTGCGAACGTAAGGGACGCGTGTTCGAAACCAACTAAAATTTTTTTCGATATTTACACCTGTATATGTAATATTTTACACCTTAATTCGCAAAAAATTGTGCACTTGTCGGCTTTTCTAGGTTTTATAACTGTCAAATCCTTAAACATACAAGTGGTCATTGTAAAAATGTTCGAAATGGTTGTATTTATTTACATACTTTGACCACCAACTAGTGTGTGTACATTTTTCAAGTAAGAGGAACGTAGCTGCTGATTGGCATATTTTTCTAAGTCCTTACTTGTGGTTTACACTGCGAGCATCAGACTTGCGCCATAAGAGATAGAAACATTTTTGTTGCAATTTTGACTTACAGAGAGTGTATAGATTTTGTAAAAAGTTAAATGCTACAGACGGCCGCGATGCTCTTGACTGCCGCGGTGGAGTAGCCGAGCGGTCTAAAGCGTCTCGCTGCGGAGCGCGCGGTTGCTCGCCGTGGAGGTTCGAGTCCTCCCTGGGGCATGGGTGTGTGTGTTGTCCTTAGGTTAGTTTACCTACGTTTAAGTAGTTTGTAAGCTACGGACTGATGACCACGCAGTTTGGTCCGATAGATTTACAAACATTTGACCATTTTTTGCTATTGACTTACAAAACGCCTTCTACATCATCGGCCACTTGTACCTCCTTAGAGTTATTTTTAAGCATGGGCTTTGGGCCTCAGTATACCACTGTGGTGCGTCGTCTGTTAGGTTATGAAACGTCCAGGGTGCGTGTAAACGGTCGCCTCACTCCATCTTTTCCTGTGGGCCGCTCGGTTCGTCAAGGGTGCCCCTGAGCCAGGGGCGTGGATAAATCTTTCTTCTGGGGGGTGGGGCGTCAGTGCCCTCACACAGTTGACATGTGCCAAAGCTGTGACACCGCTGCCCCCCCACCCGTCAAACAAACTTACGTTTTTTTCTATCAATTTGGAAAATTTTGTGAGTAGTTGATAAAAGAATGAAGCGTTAATGAAAAAGATTGTAGACATGAAGAGCAGTCTTTTCTGTTATACCGTGAAAATTACGGGCGTTCACCTCCCAAAATTCTGGCTGTTGTCGAAGACGTTGCCCAACTATATTCCCGTAAATTATTTGAACATAACATACAGAATAAGTCCAATTTTCGGAACAAAAGTAATCGCAGTAGGAATTAGTAAATTATTTGCCACACTACCACATCTAGCTCAAATCATAAGTTGTCAGCAATCGTACAAAATCGAAAGCACTCAGACAAATAACATATAGGGGAGACCAGGGGAATGGCGCCACCTTAAGGGAAACCAGTTTTTTTCCTTATTAATAGTGTATCTTTTTCGTACAGAATAATACCACAGCTTCGCCAGCTAATACTACTTTATTATAATTGTTTCCAGCCATGTATTTTGTTAAGTTTTATTGTAAAAATGTATTGTGAAAGTATACACAGTAGTTCCATTACCCTGGGTTTCGGTGTAATGACACCATACATTTGAAAATCAAGGATAAACCTACACGATGAATGAGTAGTAGTAAATATTACAACTGTTCTAACGTATACTTATCGCTCTACTGTATTAGATATTTAGAAGGCGTCAAGTACTTATGAAAGTAGATTTTTATAATTTATACTTGATTAAGATACTGCAAAACTCAGAAATACAGTTTTTGGCACTTCAAAACTACTACATTCTCTACATTCTGCAAGTGCCCATTTCACAAAATCTATGCATCTGTATTGCACTTCATTTTGCTTAAATTCCCCACCATGGCGTCATTGCCCCAGTTGCAAAATATGGCTAAGAACGTCAATTTAAAGACTAAGATTTTGCTAAACAATTAGGTTAGAGACACGAAATCGAAGCTAAATATCGGCTACTTCCGCGCGGCAGCACAAAGTTCAGACGTATATAGAATCGCGTAAAGTTAATAGATTTCGATTCTGCAAGATGAAGTCTTCTCCAGAAAGTAAGTGCAATTTGAACGCATTGCTTGAAATTGTCATTGACAATGTATGAAATAGTACATAATTAATTAAAGTAGTGGTATTTTTCTTGGTCGCGTTCCGAGAAGCCCTGTTGAAAAAGCAATTAGTCAAATCTCTTGTCTCCTGCTTTTAAACCGAACGAAAATTGTCCCTTAGACATTTCTTCAAAACTTATCCAAAAATTAGCAGCAACTAGCTGCGACTTCGGTTTCGGTTATAATATTAATGCGCTATGTGTGCTCTCTTTGTTTCGTAATATTACCGTCTGAAATATTTTATAGGAAACTGCTCAAAACAATTACCCTGTTAATGTTATTCCTTCATTTTCTATAGAACCTCTGGATAAAAACGAAAAAAAAAACTTTCGTTTTTGAGACGATTTTCCGTCGTATTTCATCCGCCATTTTGTCCTTCAAAATTTTTTATTGCGAATTCGTAATCAGCGACCAAAACCCCCGATTCCAGACTTTCACTCAAATTGAATACGTTTTTCAAATGTTCAAATGTTTGTTAAGCTTATGAGACTTAACTACGGGGTCATCAGTCCCTAAACTTACAAACTACTTATCAACTACCTTATACTAAGGTCGGCACAAATATCCATGCCCGAGGAGGGATTCGAACCCCCGACCGTAGAATACGTTTTTGAAGAGATGTTCCGTCGTATTTCATCCGTCACTTTGTTTTCCTAAATTTTGACTTCGAATTCGTAATCAGCGACTCCGAAAACCGCGAAGTCCAGATTTTCAACCGATTTTACAATGTTTTCGACTTGTGGCCAGCTATTTGGGATTACCGCGCCGTTAACAGGTTGAAATGCGGAACTGCTGTCGCCTGTTCCGCTCTCTGTGAAGGTGGTAAATCGATAGCGGCTCCCCCTCCACGCCACCCACGGGTTGGCTGCGCGCATTGACGCCGGCGTCCTGGAAGTGTTTGAAAACATACAGCATTCCGGGCTGTGACGTCACGCGCCGGGCGAGAGCTCCTAAAAACACAGGCTGGCGCATCCGCCATTTTCATTCCCTGCAAATGCTAAACACAACACATAGCTTATACGAACCTTGTTGTTTTGTTCAAGTTCAGTGAAATATTTTAGAAGTGCCCCGCATAGAGCCTTAGATCCTGCTACTTTGAGCTTGAATTCCGCTCTCGTTTACATCGATATGTGGATTAGACACAAAAATCTCGCGTTTTCTTTACTTATTGCTGCTTTTCTTTGCTGTCCAAATAAAGAAAAAAAAAGCGCAAGAAACATATATTTCTGTGATAAAAATCGCGTACTACGTTTAATTCTGCCGAAACTTGTCATCTATATAAAAGTTTTATTTGAATAATGACTGTCTGCTGTGACAAATTTACCACATCGGATTTTCGTACTCACATTGCTGAATGTGCTTCTATCACGTTACTGAGAAAGTTCCAGAACGTAATACAAACACTAAAACGAAAAAGAATATTAGTGTACAGGATCTAAAGTTTACGGTTGTAGAGGCACACGGTGCCGATTTTGGCAATAACCGTTGAATGCTATTTGAAAACCTAATCGTATAGAATGTGGGATAAATCAAAAAATTTTCAAATGTTTGTTAAGCTTATGGGACTTAACTACGGGGTCATCAGTCCCTAAACTTACGAACTACTTATAAACTAGCTAATACTAAGGACGGCGCAAATATCCATGACCGAGGGGGGTTTCGAACACCCGACCGTAGTGGCCGTGCAGACCGTGACTGGAGCGCCTCAGTCCCCTCGGCCACCGCGGCCGGCGAGGGATAAATCCTTTGTGTTCACCATCAAATAATTCTGTTACTTCTCTAAAGGTGACAGGTTTTTGTATGTAACAGTACCCTTTTCTTGTCAGTAATGTAATAATCCTTGTAAAGTAAACATTTCGTTGTCAGCATTAGCACACTACGCCATCGCAGCCGTAAGTAAAATTTAACCAGTATTCTGTGTCAGTTATGTTACAGTCTCTTATAGAGAAGCAATAATTCAAATTCAAATGTTTGTAAATATATCGGACCAAACTGTGTGGTCATTAGTCCGTAGCTTACAATCTACTTAAACCTAGGTAAACTAACCTAAGGACGAACACACACACCTATGCCCCAGGGAGGATTCGAACTTTAACTTTGGTTGGGGGGTAACTTGCCACCGCCACTTTTGCCCTTAGAAAAAAAAATATATAAACTTGTCCACTTCAGGCGTTGGCTCCTACCTTATCCTAGTCCCAGTTCAACTAACCTAATTCTAATAAAGGGCAAGGAAAGCTAATAGGCTACCGAAAGCAGAAAAATAATAATAAAGAAAATAAAATAAAATAAAACTCATGAGATTTAGAAGAAAAAAAAACTGGGAAAACTTCTTCTCTTTTGTATTCTTTATATATATATATATATATATATATATATTTTAATTCTTTATGTATATATATATTTTGTAATATATGACAAGAGGTGCGCCGTAGTGATGCCGCCGGCATACTTAGAATCGTCCAAACGTGTCTTCTCGTTGATTATTATGTTCCGTTGTAGGTTCTGTTCAGTTCAGGTTGGTTGCGTTAAGATTTATCTTCTCATCGCTTGGACGTTCCAGCTGCGAGGCTGGTCGTGAAAGGCACTCCGTAAAAAGTTGGAAAAATATTTCTGGTACTTTGGGTTACGGGTTAGGACGCAGTGTCGTTCATTAAGAAAGTTCCAGTATCCAAGTACTGATTTCTCGCCAGGATCAAAGAGGTATCGGATCGTGTAGCCACGAATCCAATTTACCGAGTGTGTTTTGGTGGTGGGGTAGAAAGTCTCCTCCGGAAATAGGAGCATGTTGATGTCGATCTGGGCGGGTGTTTGGCGAGTAAGGAACGCCAAAATTCGCCAAGCGAGCGTCCAGACATCGTTCGCCTGACTACAGTGGAAACTGTGGCCGTCTGTGTCGTCCACAACGCAGTGAATGCAGAGGGGCGAATCGGCGAGATGGATCCGATGCAGGCGATGTCGGTTTACTTGTTTTCCGTTCACAGTGAGATACCAGGTTGACTGGACGTCTGATTCGAGAAAACGTTCGTAAATAGCTTTCCATATATGCCACCATACATACTGTGGATGCTTAATTTCGATCGGGTTGGATGGTCGACACTGTTGTAGCAGATCATATACTGTTTTAGTCTGAGACAAACGAGCAGGTGGTAAAGATTTGTATACATAACTAAGGTCCAAGAAGAATCGTCGGATATGATGGAAGGCAACTGGAATGGCTGCAATCGTCACTGGGGCTACCAAAGAGTCCGGGGCAAAGGCATTGAATAGTATACCGGTGAGACTCTGTGGGCAACGTCGCCAGATTTTTAATTGAGAGCTGACGTAGAGCGCCGTGACTCTGCTCGGCACATGTGTTAGTCCCACCCCACCACGTTCCCGCGGGAGTGCAAGGGCGTCGTATTGCACTTTGAATATCAATCCGGAGCTGACGTAGGAGCCTAACGCAGCCAATATACGCCGTGCCAGGAGAGTTGGGATCGGTAGCACTTGAGCAACATGGGGTATGCGAGAGGCATGATAGACGTTCACATATTGTGTACGTTGAACTATGTTGAGGGATCGTAGCCAGTGATCTGCCAGACTTCCCCTGATTCTCTGAAGCAATCGCCGACCGTTGATCGCTGCTGAGCGGCGGAGATCGGCTGAAAAATCTATGCCAAGACATCTAACGGTTGTGGCTACACTTAGAGGAGCGATGCTTCTCTCTGGTAGGCCCTCGCCGATGAGCAAGACCTTGGATTTTGAGACGTTGAGCAAGCTGCCTGATGCCTCGCCATAAGTGGCCACCCACGTCAGGGCTGCCCGTACGTCGTTCTCAGTGCGTAGGTAAAGGACGATGTCATCGGCGTAAGCTGTACAACAGAAGCGGTTCCCATGTAAACTCATACCTTCCAAACGTTGGCGTAGTCCCTGGAGCAATGGTTCTAAAGCAAAGGCCTATAATATAGTTGAAAGTGGGCAGCCTTGTCGGACGGATCGTGCTATAACCACGGGTGGGGTGAGGCGACCGTTGAACATGATTTTGGAGGTCGCGCCAGTCAGAAGGCACATAACTACTGCAATAATGTCGCCAGGGAAACCCATGTGCTGGAGAACTGTCTGTAAGTAGGAGTGATCAACACGGTCGAAGGCCTGGCTAAAGTCAAGTGAAGCCAGGGCACCAGGAAGTCGTTGATATCGGGCAAGTGCTATCATGTCTCGATAGCGGCAAAGAGCCGTATGGATATTGTTGTCTCCTCCTAAGGACGTCTGGTCGCAGGATGTGACGTACCGTGCAACTTTCTTGAGTCGTGAGGCCAACAACCGTGTAAATATTTTCATATCGCAGTTAAGCAGAGTAATAGGTCGATAATCTTGTATTCTGGATGACCCGTTCCGTTTGTGTACAGGAATAATTATGCCTTCAAGGAAGGTTTTAGGGACCTCAGTCGCTGGGGACATTAGTTCTTGAGCGATCGTCGTCCATGTAGGTGCTAACAAATAGTCAAAACTTTTATAAAATTCAACGGGAATACCGTCGGGCCCAGGAGACCTATTGTTATGCCCCATTTTAATTGCTTCTAGTACTTCATCCGTGGTCACGCCTTCCTGGAGTTCACGTGCCACCTCCACTGGGAGAGTACTTGGAATAAGTTGTGCTACTTCTGAAATCATTTCTGGCGAATGCGGAACAGCTTCATATAGTCTTGTGAAATGGGTATGAAACGCCTGACCGATGGCGTGTTGGGTATCGTGCCGGTGACCTTCCGCATCAATCAGGGCGTGTATCAGAGCCCGGCGTCGTTTTTGTCTTTCCTGGATGAGATGGTACATCGACGGATGTTCTTCACCTATTCTATCATTTGTACGAGATCGGATTACAGTCCCTTCCAGGTGGCGGCGCATTATCAAAGAGATTTGGGCCTTTGTACGGTGAACCATCGTCTGCCTGGCTGGTGAGAAAGGCATCGTCACACATTCTCGAAGAATGGAATAATAAAAATTCAAAGTGTTGTTTCGCCATGTCTTGATGTCCCGGCCGTAATTCATCAGAGACTTGCGCAGTGTTGGCTTTGCACAGGAGAGCCACCAAGATAGAGTGGAGTTATAGGCGTTACGACGGCGTAAACACTGTGCCCACGCCCTTTCGATCATATGTCGACAGTCTGGAGCGGTCAGGTGAGACACGTTTAGTTTCCACAGGCCACGACTATGCCACACACGCTGTCGGACGAGACTAACGTTGCAGATATATGCCTAATGATCTGAAAAGGCTAAGGGCCAGACTTCCGCGTGGCGGGTTCCACCTGCGAGAGAGCGGGTGAGGTATATGAGATCCAGGCGGCTCGAGGAATGGGCGGTGTAAAACGTAAAGCCAGGGCGAGTTCCGTAGAGCTTTGTCCAGGTGTCAACGAGTTGTAGTCTGTCGATGACCACAGAGAGAGCCGCACAGGGTGAATGTTGTGGCAGTTGGTCGGTGGGCCCTTGTGTCGAGTTGAAATCCCCGCCAAATACCAAGTCATCCTGTGGACCCATAAATAGCGGCGTGATATCCTCGGCGAAGAATGTATTGCGGTCTCGACGGTGGCTGGAGCCGGATGGTGCATAGATGTTAATGATACGCACGCCAAATACAGTAAGAGCCATTCCCCGAGCAGTGTGGAGGTAAACGACGTCCTCTGCTGGAATGCCATCGCGTAGGAGGATGGCGACGCCGCTGCCGGTGTCGGAGGCGTGTGAAACATAGCCAGTGTAACCAGTAGGGATGAGAAAATCAGCGACAAACACCTCCTGTAGGAGCGCAATATCAACATCACTTGAGTAGATGGTGTCTCGAAACATCGCCAGTTTGTGTGGGGCGCGAATGGTGGCCATATTCATCGTGGCGATACGATATTGCTGTGGATGGACACTTGCAAGGTTTACAGAAGGCGTTGCAGCGGCTCCTGAAGGTCGCTGACTTGTCGTGTCTCCCACAGTTGCCGCAATTCTTACTTGGGTACCAAATCTGGTGCCTCCATGGGATGCACCCGCTCGGCCACGTTAGCTGTCTGATCCGCTCCTTCGCCAACATCGTCGGCCCATGATGTGGACGTCGATGACGTGTGCTGGCGTTGTTCTGTAACGGACGAGGCGCATGCTCCAAGCGGTGCTGTGAGGGTAAGGTCGTTCTTAGGTGCTGACATCAAGGATGGTATCTCCTGATTTGAGGTATGGTGCGTCACCGTAGGACTGTCCAGGGTGGCAGTATCATCCTGCTGCTGGTCGGAAAATGGTACGTCACTGTCAGACATTCGTTCGGTATCTGAAAAGGTCGTCTGATGGAGGCCGTCAGCGGAGGGTGTTCGACGGCGTTTCTTACGCCTCCGAGGTGACCGCTGTTTTCGGATGTGTTGTTCTGAATCAGAATGTGGTTGCTCCTCTTCTATCGCCGCACCCGTCTGTACGAAAGCGGACGTCGGCACCACACTTAGGTCGAAGTCCATGGCACCAGCAGAGTCATTCGGAGTTGACTCTATTGTTGCCGGTTCTGGTGAGGGCGCTGGAGGCGGTGCTGTGCTTGTGTCGTCGGTATTTTCTTCTGCGTTGGGTACAAGCAACGTAGGTTTAGGCATAGCCTGGAGTTGTATTACGTGGTTCTGTGCAACTGCAGCGTAGCTGACGGGTAGGGACGTGACCGTCGTTGCTGAGGCCACCTCACCTAGTGGTGTCTGTACCAAACGTCGGCGCATACATTCGGACCGGACATGGCCTTCCTGGCCACATCCTGAACATGTTCGTGGCTGGCCATCGTACATAACGATGGCCCGCACACCACCAATCATCAGGTACGACGGAACGTGTTTCTTCAGCTCAATCTGTATCTGACGCACACCATTTAATACCTGGTAGGTCGTAAATGTTTGCCACTTTTCTGCGAGGTGACCCACGACGTTACCATACGGTTGGAAGGCTGCAATGACCGTTTCTTCTTCAAACGGGAGCTCACACACCCGTAGAGTACGTAATCCGAATCCTACATGATCGACCGTTACGGCACCGATGTGTCCATCAGAGTGCTTGAACTTCAGTCCGGTGTTATGTCGTTGGACAACTTCAGTGCATAGCGCTTCTGTCGTCATCTTGATATAGACGATGCTTCCCGTGATTGAAAAGTGTATTCCGATCACGTCTTGTGGGTTCAAACGAAGATCTTCTCGTATGAACTGTTCGATTTCAAAAGCTCTTGGTCGTGGATGTTCAGCCTGAAACGTTACTTTGTTCGTCGCACGGCGGTAAGCGTGCGCCATGAGGTTCGTGAATGCGGGACTCAATACACACAAATACCGCGACGCGGAAGTAAACAAACCCCGGAGCGGAGCGTTAAGCGGCGCGCGGCGCAGGTGCGCACGCTAGCACGGCCCAAGGTTAACTGTGTTTAGACCGCTCGGCTACTCCACCGCGGCTGTGAGAGAAGCGTCAGTATTGGCATTAACTAATAAGAAACTGAATTGAGGGTGTATTTTGTAATAAAGCAACAGGTAGTATTCTTTCTTGTTGCATACTACAAGTTATGACGCTGAAACTTCGAAATACCACAAACAGCATTCAACGGGAGTTATCTGTACTAGCACAGTTCGCTGCCACAGCCGTGATTAAACTTTTTGTCCAGTATATTTATATTTTCCGTTTTAGTGTTTGTAATACTTTCTTGCAATAACGTAATAGTAGTATATTCAACAATTTTTACAATGTTAGTAGAAAATTTTTAATGTGGTGTATTTCTTAATACACTATATAAGACACACTTATTGTGCTCTGAAAATAGTATGTTCTGGAATCTTTTGCCGTGTTATGATACGATGGTCGTCCACAAAGTAAGTTCCGTTTCTATTTCTATCGGCGGCAGAGCTACGATCGCATTCTGAGCATGCGCGGAAGTTAAAAATGTTCAAATGTTTGTACAGCTTATGGGACTTAACTACGGGGTCATCAGTCCCTAAACTTACAAAATACTTATGAACTACTTACGAACTAGGACGGCACAAATATCCATGCCCGAGGGGGGATTCGAACCCCCGACCGTAGTGGCCGTGCAGACCGTGACTGGAGCGCCTCAATCCCCTCGGCCACCGCGGCCGGCTGCGCGGAAGTTACTTTGACTCAAGGAGAAGACATGTACGCCATTTTCTGCTGCCGACGTGTGTTTTGTAGTTCTTCTTTATGTCAGCCGTAACTGAAAAAGCCGCCGATTGTGAAATCATATCTGTGATTCGTTTTCTAAAAGCAAAGAAAATTAAACCGAAGGAAATTCATCGCCAAATCTGTTCTGTGTGATACAATGGTTTTCTACGATAATGTCCGACGTCACACGGCAAATGTGACCAAACAGGTATTTCACTGGGATATGGGTTGATCATCCTCCGTACAGCCCGGACCTCGCTCCTAGCGACTTTCATCTCTCCTTACACCTAAAATCTGTCCTTGGTGGTTAACACCAACGATGATGACGAGCTGCAGAACATGTTACCGCATGGTGGAATACACCGGAGGCAAACTTCTATGAAGAAGGCATACAAAAACTTGACAAGTGTCTTCAAAATTCCGGGAGCTGTGTAGAAAAGTAGTTTAACAGTTGTAGATTTTTGTACAAGAGATATTTTTTCTGTATCTGTACACGTTTGTTTTCTGTAACCAAACTGAACTTACTTTCTGAACGTACCTGGTATTTTGCGGCTGCTAACTTCCTACAGTCAGCTTCTCAGTTAAGAGGTAATACTTTCAAAAGAGCTAAACAAAAACTGACGTTCGAATATCACAGTCGATTTTTACTATTAAATATTGCTTCAAATCATAATAATAAATAATACTTACTTACAATGCATAACTGTGGGCTCGGTACGGGTTCCCAGTTTTTTCGCAGACCGTTTCCGAGTTTCTTTAAATGTTAACTTTAATTCTACATATATCCATCGGTGGATTTCAAATCAAGACATCATTTCTACTGAACGGTATGTTGTTTTTGCATTCTTTACTATTATCATAATAAAAATTCACAGTACTTGCAGTTGATGAAAGACGCTTCGATGAAGAAGGAAAAGCAGCCTTCCGAATCAACGGCTGCCAGCCATGTAAATACACCACCAGCTGCCTGAGCCACACAGCGAACATCCAGCAAAGATGGAACTGGTGTAGCCACTGCGGCACGGTCGAGCTTGATAACGTAGAATGAATTAATCCATGTCGTTGCCAGCGAAGTGCCAGGAGAATTAGTCAATTAATCAGGTACAGTATATGACAGCAGTGGTCGTTTGAGGAGAAAACTTGTTATGAACAAACAGTGATGGAAACAAGTATTCATATGAAGTTACTCATGTAGGATACCATTATGTATTAGAGCTAAGGATCTCGACCAGACATGATTGGCAAAAGTATGGGATTTCCTCTCTAATCTGAGTAAATAATAGGATTAACTAAATTAGCCATCTGCAAAAAGAAAATAAGAGTTCTGTATCAGCTGGCTTCAACCTGTGAAGAAAACGTATTCTGAACTTCTCTGAATCTAAACATAGAAACGCTGAGGGAAAATGGCCCAGTGCATTGAGGCGCTATGCTCCAATACACGAGGCCATTGGGCCTCGGTGGCCGAGGGGACTGAAGCGCTCCAGTCACGGTCTGCACGGCCACTACGGTCGGGGGTTCGAATCCCCCCTCGGGCATGGATATTTGTGCTGTCCTTAGTTGTAAGTAATTCATAAGTAGTTTGTAAGTTTAGTGACTGATGACCCCGTAGTTAAGTCCCATAGACTCTACAAACATTTGAACATTTTGAACACGAGACCATTGACCTTCGTGGGTTAGAATCCCCCCTCAGGAATGGATGTTTGTGCTGTCTTTAGCATAAGTTAGTTCAGGAGTAGTTTGTAAGTTTAGGGTCTGATGACCGTGCAGTTAAGAAACACAAGCATAACAAACATCTAAACATAGAAACGACGGACGAACCACTTACAACAAGGAACACCTTCAGTGCTAAGCAGCACCTCGTGCATGTTGGTTCTGATATGCTGTGAATGTCATGTCACAGTAAAACTGGCTGCATAAGGGAAAGAAACAAATGTAGAGGAAAAGTAAATAGTTCAAATGTTAGTAACTCTATAGGACCTAAGTACTAAGGTTATTAGTCCGTAGATTTACAAACTATTTAAACTAACCTGAGAACAACACACACAGCCAGGGAGGACTCGAACCTCCGATGGCGAGCAACCACGCGCTCTGCAGCAAGTCGCCTTAGGCTTTTATAGCCCGCGGTTCCTCCGCGGCAGAGGAATCGCGGCGATTTTGCAATGCACTGTTTCTCGTAAGACAGCATGGGACCTGCTCAAATGCGCGGCTGCGGTGGCGGCCCCTCCGCTCTTCCGCTGCGGTGTCAAAATACCAGCGGCTGCACTTCCAAACCGCCGCGGTTGAGCGGGCCACAGCGGCGTCTGCTTACGCGGTGGCTTACGAGGTTGTTCGGTGCGCGCGGCGGAACAGCGCGCCATATGGTAGTGCGCCCTTTGTCTGGACGCCGCGTGGGAACAAGGTCCTCGAGGTCACTGCGGCCGAGCCGCCTACTGCTTGAGTAGGCCTCCGCAAAATCACAGCTGTTGCTCCGCCGCGGGCTATAAACACAGCCTTAGAGCGCTCCGCCACTTCACCGCGGCTGGCAAATACTTATCTCCCAATATAAAAAGGGAAAACCATTTTCAGAAATAGCTGATATTGTTGGAGGAGGCCGGGAAACTCTGCAGTCCATAATATCGCGGTATAGAGACAGAAACACTCTGAATTACAGTGGTAGAATATGTCAACTAAAGAACACAAGGAGAACGAAATACGATAATACCAAATGTTCAAATGTTTGTAAGGCTTAAGGGACTTAACTGCGGGGTCATCAGTCCCTAAACTTACAAACTACTTATGAACTACCTTATACTAAAGACGACACAAACATCCATGCCTGAGGGGGAATTCGAAACCCCGACGACGCACGGCCGCGAGCACCGCAACACAGCGCTCCAGCACGCGCGGCTAATCCGCCGCGGCATGCGATAATAAGGATGTCAAAAAATATATTCAAAATTAATATCTTTTGCAGTGTCTGCGCACGTAAATGATCATTTTAGGATGGACATCACACCAAGGGCTGTGTGCTGTATTTTAGGTCGTGCAGGTTATGGAGATACGGGACCTAGAAAAAGTCCGTACATCACTAAGAACAAAAAAAGTTACAACAAGAAGCTCGAGAGCATGTAATCTAAACACAAGTTTATGGGACAAGGTTCTATTTACATATAAAAGTAAATTTAACATATATGTAAATGGTGGTAGATTTTTCATATGAAGAACGCAAGTACTCAGTTGGAGCACAAATACATCCCACCCACAGTGGAAAAAAATATGGTATGGGGATGAATGGCTACATCTGGTGCTGGGCAACGTGTTTTATTGCAGGTAAGATGGAGAGATTTCAGTATTGCCGGCCGCGGTGACCGAGGGGACTGAGGCGCTTCAGTCACGGTCTGCATTGCCACTACGGTCGGGGGTTCGAATCCCCCCTCGGGCATGGATATTTCTGCCGTCCTAGTTTGTAAGTTGTTCATAAGTAGTTTGTAAGTTTAGGGGCTGATGACCCCATAGTTAAGTCCCATAAGCTTTAAAAACATTTGAACATTTGACTTTCAGTATTTAAGTATCCTAAAGTAAACGCTCCAAAAAGTGTTGATATTTTAGAAATAACAAGTTGTACAAAGATCATATCATTGAAAATACAGCCTCATGTGAAGTGAGGAAGATGATGAAATCATTACTGAATGTTGACACTGCTTATAACCGCTGCTTCACGCCTCGGCATTGAATCAGAGGGGTTCTGGATATGTTGCGGTGTAGCAAAAAGGAAGAAGGGAAGAAGATTAAAATTTAACAGCCCGTCGACATCGTGGTCATTTGAGACAGAGCATATGCTCGGATAGTTTTTGTCAGGCTTGGGGAAGGAAATCGACCTTGCCCTTTGAAATAAACCATTCCGACATTTGCCTGGAGTGATTTAGGGAAAGAACGGAAAATGAAAATGAGGCGAGTTTGACCCACCATCGTCCCGAATGCTAGTCCAGCGTGTTCACTATTGCACAAAAGTCTGTGCTGCTTCTGCACTTTGCCATAGATGATCTGGTGTAGCAGCGGCTGATGTATCCCGTGGCAGGCGTTCCCCAATCATCGACCACATTCGCTACGTGTTGCTCGGTGCGTCTATCACGAGCATCGTGTAACGATTATCGTAGAACGATTAATCTTAGAACGCTAATCGTTAAGTTGGCATTTTGCTCGGAACTTCATTTCTCAGTAGAGTCGTGTTTCCATTCACTGTCACATCTTTGTAGCAAAGGCTGATAAAATGAGTTTACAGATAAATGCTGCTTAAATGCCTTTTGATTGAGTAAATGGAAGACGACGAAATACTTCCATCCCCTAGTAAACTACCCAACTCCGACGTAGTGTTACCTCACGTGCTCGTCGGTGACGATGCTTTCTGCTTGCATCAAAATACGTTGAAACCATACTCGTGAGAAAGTGCGATCAGAGATAACTCTAAAACTATGATTACAGGCTGTGTCGTGCTCATCGAACATCTGAAAATGCATTTGGCTTATTAGGAGAAGTTTTTCGCATCTTTTATCTCAATAAATTTATTCCCCGAACTGTTGTCGATGTTGTAGTAGCTTCCTGCTACTTACACAATTTATTCAAGGATGCTTAAATATCAAAAACTGGATCTACTTTTCATGAATAAGATCCTTCGTAAAATTCACCCAGAGAAAATTTGATTGGTTTGGTAAGAGCTCGGGGTTTTGAAGCAAGAGATCGTTAGAACAATGAAGCTGGCATCATATAAGAATGCGCTTCCGCGAATAGAGGCGGAGTGATAGGGGAAGCGTGGAGGGGAGGAGCCACGGCCGAGCGCCAACAGTTGCGCCTGCGGGAGAAACATTGCGCAACTCGCCGCCAGCCGAGTGAACATTATCGGCTGTCATTGCGGTAATACAGGGTAGGGATGGTGGTTATCGATGAAACAACCGGTTTTCGGTTATAACGGTTCTTTTCATCTCCATTTTAACTATACAGTAAAAACTGCTCAAGATAACCGGTTTTTTAAATAACCGGTTTTCGGTTTTTTATTGCTATTATTTCCTGTAGAGTTCGACCGAAACATATTTTGCGGCCGAAACAGAAACCGTAATCGAATTTTCGGTTCTTCTAGTTTCGGCCGAAACCGAAACTTAGACGAAATTCATTTAAAATTTAACTAAATTTACGTTATACGACAAATCACTAGTCTTTCCATATTTTGCAAGATCCCCTCCCAATACTACGCCTTCTTGAGTGTGTGTAAGCCTAGCCAGTAGTCCGTAGAAGACGATATACGAAGCATACAGATTTACTGGCCTAGTACTTGCATCCAGCGGTTGCGAATATTGGGCCAACCATTCCGTATGTTGGACTTGTTAGCCAGCGCATACGAATATCTTGTTATATACATATATATATAAGTTACAGTCAGTAAATGAACTTCAATCAGTGCTACAGAAGTATTTCGAAAAATAAAGTCACAGTTCCGAGTAACAGTATGATTGTTGTCAGTGTAAATTTACGCAAATTGAACTAGAAAAGCTGTGTACCACATGATCAAAGAGTGTTCTAATGGGTGTGAGTTCTTATAAGATCTAACTGCTTAGATCATCAGTCCCTACACTTACAAACTACTTAATCTAACTTAAACTAACTTACGCTAAGGACAACATACACACCCATGACCGAGGGAGGAGAGAGGACTCGAACCTCCGACTTGAGCAGCCACGCAGTCCGTGACATGGAGCCTCAACCGATTGGTAAATTTGCCTGGGATTTTCACAGGTAACTTGAGCATAGCTTTGGAGGCAACGTACAACAAATTTAATTTGCTCAGAACCTAAAAATAAATATAATAATATTATTGCTTTAGTTTTAACTTTTAAATGGCGTAAATAAAATTGTAAGTACTTACAGTTTTTCTGCTGGGCAGCTTATACATGGGCACTGCAAGTTTGGTGAAATGAGAAAACACCTCTTTCTCCACAAGAGAGTGAGGCGAGTTGTCCTTGCAAAGCATAAAAACCAATGCATTGGTAAGCTCAGGGTCACGTTTACCATCCTCTACAAAGAAATTTGTATATATTACACATTGCATACTGTTACTATCTTCAGATATTTACGTTTGAAACATTTGGATAAAGTCTGTCTATAATTTTTGTTCTCATCATATTGACAAAATTATGACTTACTCTGATAGCTAGAAGTTCTTTCATGGTTTTCGAACAGGGTGATCTGCCCTAATGAAGTTGAAGGAGTAGGAGATCTGGATCGAAATGGAGGTGAAGCTGTAGTGAATGATGATGATGATTGGCGTTTTAGGGCGCTCGACAGCGAGGTTATCAGCGCCCGCTATAGTGGAAATCGGTGTCATGGTTTCCAGCAAAGATGACGCAGGTGAAGGTGACGGGCACGGCGGTGGCGAGAGCGTGCGGTCACAAGGTCCTACATCGTCACATTCAGTTGTTATCAATTTTGCTCCCTGAAGCAGCCACAAAATCAAGGGCTCGGTTATTATTCCAAGCTTATAGTACATCACTTACGTAATAGGTAATTTACCTTCTCTTCCAAGGAACATTTTGGATGCTTTCTCCTTACATGAGACAGCATGTTTTAGTACCTCCACCCGTTTTCAGCTTTTTAAAACAAATGGAGCATTGTACCTCTCTGCTCCCCTACTTCGAGAAGTACTTCCACACTTGGGATGGTGCCATTTAAGACACAACCGATGTCTGGCGACGACAGCAAGGAACCGCTGCATGACCAGACGGAGGCAAGTCTCGAACACTGTCGGTGCACGCGCGTAGTCTAATAGGCCACGCCACACGGCAACAGGTGCATCGATGCCTCAATAGCTGCACCAGTCCATAAGTTCTTGTGCCACGCGTTTGTTGCGCGTTTTTGACTGCCGGGATTGTTCTTAAATTATCACTGATCGCTTTTCTTAGTTTCTGCGATGACCTAATATTTCAGAGCAGTGAAAATTTTAGGAATAGCCCTAAATATTAGGGTATAATAGTTTTGATTTTTTAAAATTACGCCGGCCGTGGTGACCGAGCTGTCTGCGGCGCGCCATTTACAGTCTGCACAGCCACTACGGTCGGGGGTTCGAATCCCCCCTCGGGCATGAATATTTGTGCCGTCCTTAGTAAGCTAGTTCATAAGTAGTTTGTAGAGGGTTTGATGACCCCCTAGTTAAGTCCCATAAACTCTACAACATTTGAACATTTTTTAAAATTATTTACAAAAAACACATTTTGAACCACTACTACAGGAAATACCGAAAAAACCGGTTATTCAAAACTAAAATACCGGTATAGGTTTTTCCCATCTCTAGTGCAGGGTGATCTGCAGAACAGGTGAAAACTGGGCCGCCTTCGTAGGTGACACCGACTATAATGCAATCCGATGGACAACGAACGAGTGTTGAACGTTGCATGCTATGTGTGGTTGCACGTTAACCTGACGCAAAGTGGAAGCAATGGGCAGAGGGCACTACCATCCTAGTGTGCTGTGAGATTAGAACTTGGGCAGCAGGGGAAAGGTGCCTGGATAGTTTAAGTTTTTAAGGCGATCGCTGGAACGAAGCAGGAAATCCGGGATCGAATCCGGGTCCTATAAAAATTTTCAAAAAAAAAAAAAAATCAAATGTTTGTATAGTCTATGGGACTTAACTACGGGGTCATCAGTCCCTAAACTTACAAACTACTTATGAACTACTTACGAACTAGGACGGCATAATATCCATGCCCTAGGGGGATTCGAACCCCCGACTGTAGTGGCCCTGCAGACCGTGACTGGAGCGCCTCAGTCTCCTCGGCCACCGCGGCCGGCTTAAAAATTTTCAACTTCGCCATGGAATTTATTTCAATGCCCTAGAACAGTCAAGATGTTTTATTATTTCAAATTTGTAAATTTACGGATTGTAGTGTCAGAGATTAGTTGCCACGGTCCACAGCAGCGGGCGAGGGCCACGCCCGCCACATCGGGCAACGGGCGAGCTGCGCGGAAACACCGCAGGGCGCCAACGACACCGCGGCCGTCACGGAGCGATACTGTGCCGCAGCCAGTAGCATCGTCGCGGCCGGAATGATATCTCCGGGCCACCGACCAGGGAAGCAGTCTAGCGACGAAGCACCGAGCAAATTCATCTGTTCAGTTGTACAGGACTGTGCTGCAGCATTGGTTTTAATGGTCTTAACAGCTTGTATGTCAATGTGTTCCTGGACCGGCTGTATTACTCACTCTTCAAAGACTTGTTCTTTCTGAAATTGATTGTGAACTTGCCAGAAGAATTTGCGAGCCTGCGGGAAAAGTTGTTATTCATTTATTCCTGTTGTCTTGAGAAAATAAATGTAATTAATTCTGCCATAAATTTATGTTCAAGCTCTGAGTTGTGACCTGACCACCTAATTATCTTTTAAAATATATAACACTTGTTTTAATGTTAACCACTGTTTCTTTGTTCTTTAGAATACGGCTATAATTTAGAATAGCTTTCGCGCAGTTCCACATGTACAACATTATACACACGCAGTTGGCGTACACGTATCTCTTCACTATGGGGTAAATAGATCGCAATTCTGTCAGAGACAGCAAATGACCTCTAAGAGAAATCGAACGGAATCGACAGTGTCTTGAAACAATAGTATAAGGTGAATATTAACGAAAGCTAAACAAAGTAATGTAGTCTAGGAAAATCAGACAGGGGTGAAGGAATTAGATTAGGTAACAAGACAATAAATGTATTAGTTGAGTTTCGTTATTTCAATAGCAAAAAAACTTCTGATGGCGGGACTAAAGAAGTTACAAAATGCAGAATAGCTATAGGAAGAAGAGCATTTCTGAAGATGAGAAGTTTGTTGACATCCAATAGTAATCTAAATGTTAGGAAGTCCTTTCTGTCTGTAGTGTAGAAGTTTACGGGAGTGAAACGAGGACAATATGGAGTTAAGGCAAAAAGATGATAGAAACTTTTGAAGTGTGGTGCTATAGACGAATGCTGAAGATTAGATGGGTATGTCGGGTAACTAATGACGAGATACTGAACGCAATGGGGGAGAAAAGATAGTTCTAGCATATCTTGCCAACTTAAGCAATAGATTGGTGGGACGCATCATGATACATCCAGGAGTCGTCACTTACGCATTGGAAGGAAGTGTGTGGGGTAAAAATCACAGAGGAAGAGGGAGACCTAGAAACAAATACAGTAAGCAGGTTCTATAGGATGTAGGCTGCCGTTCTTATTTGGAGATGAAGAGGCTTAGAAAAGATAGGGTAGAGTGGAGAGCTGCATCAGACCAGTCTTTGCTCTGAAGACAGGAACAACAACAATGCCGCGGAAGAATAGCCAAGCACTCTAAGGCGCCTTGCTGCGGAGCGCACGATTGCTACTCGTCGTAGGTTCAAGTCCTCCCTCAGGCATGTGTGTGTGTGTGTTGTACTTAGGTAAGTTTAACTTAGTTTAAGTAGTTTGTAATCCCAGGGACTGATAGCCTCAGTAGTTGTGTCCCACACATTTACAAACATTTCAATTTCAACAACAACGGGGTGTAACAAGGTGGCGATAGAAAGGGCATCCGGTCACTCCTTAAAGAAGCCGCACTACATCAATAGTTAACCACGCGACTCCGAGCAAGCAATAAAAAGTAAGAAAAACAACCGTGTGTTGAAAAGTTACTAGTATTCCAAAGATAATGGAGGGTAACAGGTCAACGTAACTTACATATAACTGTACTCTAACCATATCAGCGGAATTAATATCACTGTCTCCTCGCGCTGGAATGCCCGGGTGGTCAGAATGCCATGTAACGGCTTGTTCGGGCGCTCCTGTTGGAGGTTCGACTCCAACCTCGTATATGCATGTGCGTTTTGCCCTTAGCATGATTTAATGTAATATAGTTTGTAAATCTAGGGACCGATGACTTCAACTGTTTGGTCCCTCATGTTAACAAACATTTTAAACATGAAATATAAAAATATTACACTCGAGGAATATAAGAGCAGTTTTAAAAGCGATGCGAATATTCCTTTGAATGAGACGTCTTTATACACAGATTAGAAATAATAATACTTGTTCCATAGCTTATGAATCCACTCTCATGAACCATAGACATTGCCGAAGTGGCGTGACTTGCGTGCCTCAACGATACAGATTGCCGTACCGTAGGTGCAACCACATCGGAGGGGTGTCTTAGGAGGGGCCAGACAAACGTGTGGTTCCTGAATAGGGGCAGCAGCCTTTTCAGTTGTTGTAGGGGCAACAGTCTGGATGATTGACTGAGCTGGCCTTGTAACATCAGCTAACGGCTGAATGCAAGAGGAAATCCGGCCGCGGTGGCCGAGGGGACTGAGGCGCTCCAGTCACGGTCTGCACGGTCACTACGGTTGGGGGTTCGAATACCCCCTCGGGCATGGATATTTCTGCCGTCCTTAGAATTAGCTAGTTCATAAGTAATTTGTAAGTTTAGGGACAGATGACCCCGCAGTTAAGAAAAAAAAAATGTTTGCAGAGTCTATGGGACTTGACTACGGGGTCATCAGTCCCTAAACTGTCAAACTACTTATGAACTAGCTACAACTAAGGACAGCACAAATATCCATGCCCGAGGGGGGATTCGAACCCCCGACCGTAGTGGCCGTGCAGACCGTGACTGAATCGCCTCAGTCCCCTCGGCCACCGCGGCCGGCCCGCAGTTAAGTCCCATAAGCTCTACAAACATTTGAACATTTTGCAAGAGGAAACTACAGTCGTTAATTTTCCCGAGGACATGCAGCTCTACTGTATGAATATATCAGGATGGCATCCTCTCGGGTAAAATATTCCGGAGGTAAAATAGTCCCCCATTCGTATCTCCGGGCGAGGACTACTCAGGAGGATGTCGTCATCAAGAAAACCAAACAGGCATTCTGCTGATCGGAACTTGAAATGTTCTATCCCTTAATCTGGTAGGTAAGTTAGAAAAATTGAAAAGAGTAATGGATAGGTTAAAGTTAGATATTGTGAGGATCATTGGTTCGGTGGCAGGATGAACAGAATTTTTGGTCAGGGGAATACAGGGTTATAAATACGAAATCAGTTGGTGGCAACGCAGGAGTAGGTCTGATAGTAAATAAGTTAATAGTAATGCGGGTAAGTTACTACTAACAGCATAGTTAACACATTATCGTAGCAAATATAGACACGAAGCCAACACCGACCACAGTAGTACAAGTTTATATGCCAACTAGGTCCGCCTATGATGAGATCGAAAAAAATTATGAGGAGATACAACAAAATTATTCAGACCGTTAAAGGAGAAGAAAATTTAATTGTGATGGGGGACTGGAACTCGCTAGTAGAAAAAGGAAGAGAAGGAAATGTAGTAGGTGAATATGGACTGGGGAAAAGAAATGAAAGAGGACATCGCCTGGAAGAATTTTGTGCAGAGCACAATTTAATCATCACCAACACTTGGTTTAATCATCATGAAAGAAGTTATATACGTGGAAGAGAGCAGCAGACACTGGGAGGTTGCAGATTGACTTTATAATGGCAAGGCAAAGGTTAAGAAACCATGTTTTTAACTGTAAGACATATCCACGGGCAGATGTAGACTGTGACCATAACTTATTGGTTAAGAACTGTAGATTACAACTTAAGAGACTTCAAAAAGGTAGACATTTAAGGCGATGGAATCTGGATAAATTGAAGGAACCAGAGGTGTTTGAGCGTTTTAGAGGGAGCATTAGGCAAAGATTGTCTGAAACGGGGGAAAGTAATACAGTAGAAGAAGAATGGATTGCTCAAAAAACTGTTCAAATGTTTGTAGAGCTTATGAGACTTAACTACGGGGTCATCAGTCCCTAAATTTACAAACTACTTTTGAACTAGCTTATACTAAAGACGGCACAAACATCCATGCCCGAGGGGGGATTAGAACCCCCAACGGGGAACGGCCTCGCGCATCGTAGCATAGCGCCTCAACGCGCTCGGCCGCACCGCCGCGGCAATGTGGGTAGCTCGGAGAGATAGAGTAGTGAAGGCCGCAGCGGATCATATAGGCAGAAGGACAAGGCCTAATAGAAATCCTTGGATAACACAGGAGATACTGAACTTAATTAATGAAAGGAGAAAATATAAAAATGCATCAAGTGGAGCAGGCAAAAGGGAGTGCAGACGTCTGAAAAATGAGGTTGGCAGGAAGTGCAGACTGGCTAAGCAGGAGTGGTTTTAGGAGAAATGCAAGGCCGTAGAAGAATGTATAATTAGGGGAAAGATAGATACCGCCTATAGGAAATTAAAGAGACATTTGGAGACAATAAAAGGAGCGGTATCAATATCAAGAACTCAGATGGAAAACCAGTACTAAGCAAAGAAGGAAAAGCCAAAAGATGCAAGGAATACATAGAAGACCTGTAGAAAGGAAATAAACTTGAAGACAATATTCTAGAGATGGAAGACGAAACAGAGGAAAATGATACAGGAGATACTATACTGCGAGAAGAATTTGACAGAGCAGTAAATGATTTGAGCAGAAACAAGGCCGCTGGAGTAGATGATATCCCGTCTGAACTGCTATTACCGTTAGGAGAGCCAGTCATGAGCAAATTGTTCCACCTGGTATGCAAGATGTATGAGACAGGGGAAATACCGCCAGACTTCAAGAAGAATGTAGTAATTCCAATTCCTAAGAAAACATGTGCAGCCAAATGTGAAAATTACAGGACTATCAGTTAAATAAGTAATGGTTGCAAAATACTAACACGAATTACTTACAGACGAATGGAAAAACTTGTGGAATCCAACCTCGGGATCATTTTAGATTTAGGAGAAATGCAGGAACACTCGAGGCAATACTCACATTACGACGTATCTTAGAAGATAATTAAGGAAAGGGAAACCTACGTTTTTAGCATTTGTGGATCCGGAGAAAGCTTTTGACAATGTTGACTGGATTACGCTTTTTCACATTCTGAAGGTAGCAGGGGTGAAATATAGGGAGCGAAGAATAATATTGAAATTGCACAAAAACCAGACAGCAGTCATTAGAGTCGAAGGACATGAAAGGGTCTCAGTGGTTGGAAAGGGGGTTAGACAGGGTTGTAGCCTTTCCCTAGTTTTGTTCAATCTGGACATTGAGCAAGCTGTGTAGGAATGCAAAGAGAAATTTGGAGACGGAATTAAAGTCCAGGGAGAGGGAGTAAAGACCTTACGGTTTGCTGACGACATAGTAATTCCGTCAGAGACAGCAAAAGACCTGGAAGCGCAATTAAAAGGAATGGACAGTGTCTTCAGAGGGAGGTATAAAATGAACATTAATAAGAGTAAAACAAAGGTAACGGAATGTAGTGTTAGAAAATCAGGCAATTCTGAATGATTTAGATTAGCTGATGAGACAATAAAACTAGTAGATGAGTTTTGTTAATTACGTAGGAAGGTAACTTCTGACGGCCGAAGTAATGAAGCGATTAATATGCAGAATGGGAAGAAAAGCGTTTCTGAAGAAGCGAAATTTGTTGACATCGAACATTAATTTAAGAAGTCATTAATTTAGGAAGTCATTCTGAAAGCATTTGTCTGGAGTGTAGCATTATATGGAAGTGAAACGTGGACGATAAAAAGTTCCGACAAAAAGATATAGAAGCTTTCAAAATGTGGTGCTATAGACGAATTATGAAGCTTAGAGGTGATGCTCACGTAACTGATGAGGAGGTGCTCAACAGAAATGGGCAGAAAAAGGAGTTCCTGGCATATCCTGACTAAGAGATGGGATGGGTTGGTTGGACACATTCTGAGACATCGTGATATCGTCATCTTAGCATTAGAATGAAGTGTGTGGGGTAAAAATCGTAGAGGGAGACCGAGGGACGAATACAGTAAGCAGATTCAAAAGGAAGTGGGTTGCCGTACGTATTATCAGATGAAGAGGATTGTATAGGATAGGGTAGCGTGGAGAGCCGCATCAAACCAGTCTGCGGACTGAAGACCACAACAACAACAGATCATGAATACAATTCGTAATGATTTGGGAACCGTCAGGTAAACAAAAGGTGTCTGTACAAGACATTACATTACACAAAATATTAAATGACACAATTTATTATTATTATTAGATTTACTAATTTATATCTAAAAATTCATCCAATATGTAGAAGGAGTTGTCATTCAGAAATTCCTGTAATTTATTTTTAATTGCTAGTTGGCTATCTGACAGGCTTTTGATGCTGTTTGGTAGGTGCCGGAATACTTTTGTGGTACCATAATTCACCCCTTTCTGTGCCAAAGTCAGATTTAACCTTGCATAGTGAAGATAATCCTTTCTCCTGATGTTATAGCAATGCACACTGCTATTACTTTTTACCAAACGAGGTGGCGCAGTGGTATCACACTGGACTCGCATTCAAAAGGATGGTGGTTCAAATCCACCTCCGGTTCGTGATTTCTGCAAATCACTCCAGGCAAATGCCGGGATGGCTCCTTTGAAAAGGCACGGCCGCTTTCCTTCCACATCATTCCCCAAACACTCCGAGCATTAGCTCCGTCTCTAATGATCACGCTGTCGACGGGACGCTGAACTCCAAGTTCCCTTACTTTCCTTCCTCTTGCTATTACTTTTGAACTGTGTCGGATTATTAACAACAAATTTCATAAGTGAATAATGATTGTGAGGCTACCTAAATCCTTAAAAAGATGTCTGTAGGATGATATTGGGTGGGCTCCAGCAATTATTCTGGTTACACGCTTTTGTGCAATGAATACTTTTTTACTCAATGATTAATTACCCCAGAATATGATGCCATACCAAAGCAGTGAATGAAAATAGGCATCGTATGCTAATTTACTGAGATTATTTTCGCCAAAATTTGCAATAAAGCTAATAGCGTACATAGCTAAACTGAAACGTTTCAGCAGAGCATCAATGTGTTGCTTCCAGTTTAATCTTTCATCAATGCACGCACCAAATTTTTTTTTAAAGTCTACCTTAGTACAGACTTCGCTTCAAAGTGTATATTTATTGCTGGAGTTGTGCTGTTTACTGTATTGAACTTTATATACTGTGTTTATCAAAATTTAATGAGAACCTTTTGTTGAGAACTACTTAATAATTTACGATTACATCACTTACCTCTTGTGTTTTGGATGTGATTATTATTCGTGTGTCACCAGAAAAAAACAGACCTTTGTATCTTAATTAATGTAGAATGGCAAGTCATTAAAGTATATCAGGAACAGTAAAGGACCTAAGACCGAACGCTGTGGTACCCCATTCTTGATACCCCCCCCCCCCCAACTTTCCGCATTTTTCCAGTTAAGTATCAATTAAACCATTGTGCACAGTCCCACTCAAACCATAAAAATTAAGCTGACCTAGAAGAATTCCATGATTTACATAATCAAAGGCCTTTGAGAGAACACAAAAATACCAATCGGTGATGTCCGGTTAATCAGAGCATTTAATATTTGATCATTGAAGGCATATATAGCATCTTTTGTTGAAATACCTTTCTCAAAACCAAACTGACATTTGGTTAGTACTTTGTTTTAACAAATAGGGGAGGCTACTCTTCACTACATTACTTTCTCAAAAAATTTCGATAAAGCTGTCAGAAGAGAGATGAGGCGGTAGTTGTTGACATTTAATGTATCCTGCCTTTTTTTTTTTTTTTTTTTTTTTTTTTTTTTTTTTTTTTTTTTTTTTGCAATAGTTTAACATTGGCATATTTCAGTCTATCAAGGAAAACATCCTACTTGAGAGAGCTATTACACATGTTTCTGAGAATGCTACTAATCTGTTGGGAACAAGCTTTAAGTACCCTGCTGGTAATGCCGTCAATTCTGTAAGAGCCTTTACTTTTCAGTGAGTTTATTAGTTTACTGATTTCAAAGAGAGAGGCTGGTGGAATTACAATTGTATCAAACTGTATTGCCATGGCCCCTTCTATTAGTAGTCTTGTCTCTTCTAAGGGACATCTAGATTCTATTTTCTCCACAACATTTAGAAAATGATTACTGACAACATTTTCTATTTCTGATTTTTTTAGTACACTTTTCATATAGTTTTCTGGTTATACAGTCATCCTGTGCTCTTGGATGTCCTGTTTCCCTTTCAATAATATTCTAAATTGTTTTAAACCCGTTGAAAACTTTACTTAGTTTCTTTCGCTACGATTGCATTTCATGCTACACTATATGTTCAAACAGACTTTGCAGCCAATAAAAAATTCTTTTGCATTAATACAAACATAAAAGAATAAAGAGTTAAACTTCAGGCAGCGTAATATATACCTTTTGTACTTCGATTTAAGACCGGCATTAAAGTAGCATAGTGAGCCAGATGTATTCTTAAATACATTTTATGTGTACGCTAAGCTTCAGTCGAGTTACTTGATGTATGTGATGGAGACCTTATACGTGTTTTATTATTACTATGAATTGTCTGTTCCACAGGAACAAACATTGGTGTGATCAACAGTAATGATATTTACATACATATTTACAAACCGTGAAATCTTCTGTCTTGTCCTACTGTTCTAAAGATGGGCTATCATTCTGTGACATATGTAAATTTAAGCCTGACTGGGACACGAACCCGGTCTACAGCCCGCGAAAAATGGGATACCCCAGTTTTATGTGTCATATAATGATATTCTATCTTTAGAATAGCGGCATAAGTTGGAAAATTTTGCAATTTGGGAATATATATGTATATGAAGTTTTTATTTTCTAAAACCCAATAAGCCGGCCGCGGTGGCCGAGGGGACTGAGGCGCTCCAGTCACGGTCTGCACGGCCACTACGGTCGGGGGTTCGAATCCCTCCTCGGGCATGGATATTTGTGCCGTCCTTAGTCTTAATTAGTTCATAAGTAGTTTGTAAGTTTAGGGACTGATAACCCCGTAGTTAAGTCTCATAGACTATACAAACATTTGAACTTTTTTTTTTTAATCCAATAAAATGTAGGAACACAACGGTGTGTAAGCATACCAAATGGCAGTTATGTACAACATCGATCACTCGCTTTAAAAATGAATGTTGAAATACGATTAAATGCTTCACCGATCAGCATTTATACATTGCTATAAAATGTGAGCTCCTGGGTAAGACAATTGGAATCAACTGCAGCCACAGACGTTTTGTGTGTCATCTATGGAATCCAAAAGGTGGATATGTTGTATTTGTGCTAAACAACATGGAGCAGCAATTTATGGGTAATATTAAAATAAAACGCAGTTTCATATAAGTTTTTCGTAAAAATTGTATTAGAAACAACGTTACTGTCACAGGCGGAAAGAATCTAGCGTTTAAGTTGTTACCGCTGTGTCTTTATGTCAAGTCTGCCTGCGAGGCGCAAGAGACGAGATAATGGGTGCACTACTATTATGCAAGAGGTGGTGCGGCATTTTCAGTTGGACGTCGCCACCAAGGCCTACAGGTTGTGTGGGGATACGGTCACTTCCCTGAAGCTTTCGAGGTGAGTCGCTTTGCAGGAACTCAGCTGACGTTCCATGCGGCTGACGCACATTTCGGAGGTCGCTCTTAATATTAGCAACCTTTTCCGCTACTGCTGTTACGTGTAATCAAATTCCAAAACGCTAACACACTTCCGTAGAGCAGCTTGCGTTACGGCGGACATGACGCCTTGCCAGAACTGGTGCGTCACAGCTGAGCCACTTGCTCTCCTTGTCATTTGAAGGTATTACAAAGAAATTTACGAATCTTTCGCGTTGCACCTTCACGTCAACATGCTGCACTCAATAATTTGAACGCACTCTGTACAAACCACTTCCTCTTTTTTCTTTTTCTGATTGCGCGGGGTCATGTGGTTAAACTGCTGATTGAGTATGGTAATTGTTAAGTGGTGACCGAATACTCTTTCCTACCACCACCCATTACCCCCTCTCCCCGTGCGAGAGGAGATAAGTTTACACCAACTTTCTGCGTGTAGTGATATACAAGTGAAAGTAATCCCACAAAATGTAGAAAATGCACTATAAAAATCAATACATTCAAATTAGTTAGTCTAGTTCTTAATTTTTATTAATTTGCTAATTTCCTAATATCTCCAAGTATATTTAACTTTAGGAGAAATTTATGAGACAAATGCATCCTATCTCACTTTTGACAGTGTTTTTCGAAAGTTTGCTAGTTGAGATTCTTATTACAGGCTGCATGATAATGTCTGTCAAAGAACTTCGGTATTTGCTCTTGTTGACCTTCAACAAAGAAAAACATAGATCCAAATATGGAGAACATTTACCACCAAATTTCTTCGTACATACATATTTTTAACTAAAGAAAGATTTGTAAAACTCAAATTACATCATAGGATTAATTTTTTTTTTTTCTTTTTTTTTTTTTTACTGTGCGATCTGCCTGTATATAAGTAAGTTGAAGTTGCACGTTCTCCGATGCTGAGTCAACAACAGTTTTGATTGGATAAGAAAGCTGTTAGAATTGAGGCTCAATTTTCTTAAAGTCTTGAAACTTGAAATCATCTTGTGAACTCAGCCTCCAAGTACTCTAGTTGATTCCATTGCTTGGCACAAACACTTTATGGCACGTCGTAGTTCCCTAGTAAAGGAAAATAACAAAAATTGTTTTCATATGCTTGCCTAACAAATAGACCTGATTTTATTTTGAATGTTTTTACATGTGTCAACGTTTCATGTGTAAACAAACCCTTTTCCTGCAATGTCACATTCATCTCATTCAAGTTTTCAAATATATCACCTGCATACATGCCATATCTCCGCTGTTCACATACTATTTTTGTCATAAAATCCTGAGATATTCTTCCATGTCCAGAAATAAGATGATTTCATCCTGCAATAGCCAAACCCTTTTTAACATTGTACCCAGGCTAGACTATCTCACACAGTTATGGTAAATAACATTTTCATACCTACCCCCACATCCTCATTAAGAGATTTTAATTGTCGATGATAGTGTCCTTGCTCTGGTTGCATTCACAACGCCAATAACAGCTTCTATCACATTCTTTAAGTCCAGTGCAGTATAACAGTAGCTCTCCTGATTCAAAATACAATGAAAAGAAGGGTATCACTGTCTGTGTCTTGTGCTTGTAATTTGTTTTCCGATCTTTTCTCTTCAAGTTTAACCGTACTTTTCTCTTCAAATTTAACCGTACTTTCTTTCTCATTGAAAGATTTGGCTACCGTTTTATTTCATGACAAGTCACTTGTTTCCACACAATTCACAGCATATTCACATGAGTTCTGATCAGTGGTTCTCTCTTTAATTGATACTATGCTTAATAATTTCTCTGTAGTGGAAAAACTTTTATTAATTGAACGGTTAAAGATAACTACTTGTGCAGTGTCTTTGTTATCCATGCTTTGGTCGAAAGACAAGAATAGGTAACTAAAGCTTCCTTCGCTGTCTTCAGCTATTCTGAAAGTTATTATGTCAACGCACCGGACTGTAATCCTCCTTGACAATGAAATCCTATCAAATTTAAATTTAACATCAGGACACAATATACTTGGGCAATGCCGAAGGCCCCGATACCACCCGTCTGCTTTGATCCATGAGGTCAAGATCGGCGGCAGTCTAAACGAAAAAACACACGAAAAACAACATTCCGAATCTCGTGAAATAAAACTTTCCATTATATACAAATAAACTTCTGATTCCTTAATTTCTCCTGGCGAATAAAAACTTCGAAAAACTTACGGGTATGCTGCCAGGTACCAAAATCGACGACGGCCGATATTTCGGCAGGAAACCACCCTGCCATTTTTAAGGCACTGTTTGGATCCGTTAAGGATGATCTCGGTTTGCGCACGGCGGGTGTCTACCGTATCCCATGTAGCAGTGGCATGTCATATGTTGGTCAAACTATTAGGACTGTTGAGGACCGTTGTATTGAGCATAAACGTTACAAACGTTTACAACAGCCAAACAAATTTGCTGTGGCCGAACACTGTCTTGACACAGGTCACCCTATGGAATACAACAAAACGGAAATTCTGGCATGCACTTCCAACTACTGGGGCTGTGTTATCAACGAAGCGATAGAAATAAAACTGGGTGACAACCTTATGAATAGGGATGGAGGCTGCTGCTGAAATTCCACTTGGGATACTGCTCTCTCACTTGTGAAAAAACAGAGGTACAAAACTAATCCGACCTCATCCGTCGAGAATTGATGTTTATTATCGATATTCTGACCGGTTTCATCTTTGGTAGTGTCGGCGCTGTGTGCTTGCTTGCTCGGTGTGTGTTGTCTTTCCTGTTTACTCATTGAAAACCAAGGTTTTAAAGATCGTTACACATTGCTTCCTCACTGCAGTTTCGCCTTGAAAATAGCAGGGGGTCTCCTGCCGAAATATCGGCCGTCGTCGATTTTGGTACCTGGCAGCATACCCGTAAGTTTTTCGAAATAAACTTCTCTTTGGCACAGTGCTCTACCAAGCAGTTTCCATTACGATTCATCCAAGTTTCAGGTGATGAGTATTTTTTAATTAAATCATGGTAATAGGTAGGTCGATGGGTAAACGCAAATTGATGGGTTTGCATTCTAAAAGGTAATGACACATTCGTAACAAAACAAAAGTGATTAATGTGTAGAGTCATATAACACAATACGACAACGTCTGGGATCAAAGCCGACGAGTGTTATCCCATGCTTCAGTTGACCACTTGCACAGTCTAGCATATAATGCTTAATAGACTCATCATTCGAAAGAGGGTAGTTCCGTCTAGCTAGGTTATAGGCGACCCTGGAACTTCCTTATGTAAGACTATTTTGAATCGGGGACTGCTTTGTAAATAATACTTGTTGCTTCTTCAACCTTTTTATTCACTCAGCAGCGTTTATTTTGCGCTCTTCACCGGAAAGATTGCAACCACATTCGTTATGATTTGATTCATTATGTAGTTTTAGATTGTACTCCTTGAGTGCGGCTATTATTTCATGACACAGTAAACACGCTGCTTTATTACATATATCAAGATGAAAGTAACTGTTTTTCCTTTCAGAATTTGCAATGCTACTGAAGTCAGAAATTTGTATCTTTACTGCAGGACAGACATAACAGAAGTCAATCACTAGATCAATCTAAAATAATAAATCGTAATATTCAGACTAAGTTGAAACAAGCCGCGGGAAAGATACAGCGTTCCTACCACACAAACTCAGTTTGTGCGAAAAGTAAACCTCAGTGCTTTTCCCATAATCCACTGCGCCAAGGGACAACTTTCTCTGCGCGAATAGTATCCGCACTGCGATTGCGCATTGACATGTCTGTCCTAGTGGAAATTTTCAGTTTCGCGGGGAAGGAAACCTCGTTTCTCAGAGACTTTTCGTCACAGGCCGCACAAAATCCGTTTGCGGGCGGCTATTTCCCCACATCTGACCTAGTGCCCGCTCACTATCGCCGCCGTCGTAAATCCGTCGGACGGATTCGAACCAGGGCCGCCGGAAAGCGGTGCCTTAAAGTGCGTGGCTAGCCGGACGGCGGCTATACAGCCCACTGAGAAGCAGTATATGCTTGTACACCCTCTCACGTGTTAGCAAAAAGGGATAAGCAGGCGAAGTAAGGTTTAAAAAATCGTGAGCAATGGCGCTGGTTAGGACGCAACAGTTTTTCGCTGGAGGACTGACACGATAAATCAGTGAAATTCAATTAAATACCTAGGAATTACAATTACGAACAACTTAAATTGGAAATAATACACAGAAAATATTCTATGGAAGGCGAACCAAAGAAAACGTTTCTTTGGCAGAACACTACGAAGAAGCAACAGTTCTACTAAAGGAACTTACTAGACTACACTTATGCGTCTTGTTTTGGAGTATTGCTGCACATAAAGCGATCCCCACCAAATGGTACTAACTGACGATTTAGGGAGAGTTCAGGGAAGGGCAGCACGTTTTTTATTATCGCGATATAAGGAAGAGAGTGTCAGTCACGGAAATAATGTTCGAGTTGGGGTGTACATCATTAAAAGAAAGGCGTTATCCAATGCGGCGAGATTAATTTGCGAAATTTCTTTAAGAAACTTTCTCTTCCGAATGCGAACATTTTTTGTTAGCACCCACCTACATAGGGAGACATAATCATAGTAATAAATAAGAGAAATCAGATCGAAAACGTAAAGATTTAGATGTTCCTTTTTCCCGCCCGCTGAATGGAACGGTAGAGGAATATCATAAAAGCGATTCGATGAACCCTCTGCCTCGCATTTCAGTGTGATTTGCAGAGTACTTATGTAGATTTAGATAGATATGAGGAATTGATACTACAAATATTGAACTCTTTTCCACCTCTGGAATCAGAAAAATGTTGCCATTTAGCACTTTTGACTCAGCAGAAGGAGAAGCATTTAAAGCGCTAGAATATGCAGCGCAGGTTTCTGGAACTATTTAGCTTGACAAATCTGTATCTTGTCTTGTTCCCGCGTTTTTCTCCTGTCTATGAGTCATTAACTGGCAGCTGTAACGTAAATGAATGAGCATTAGAGGTCTTTCACTGAAAACCGGTCAGTCTAGTGTGTTGAAAAAGCTACTTGCAAAGACGATGCTTTTCTTCATAGTATTGAGAAATCCCTTGAAAATGCGGTTTTAATCGTGTTTAATACACAGTGAGACTGTTATTCCTGCGCATGCTTTTAAAAAGACTAGCAAGCTTTTCTGTCAGGCAAATCCACGAATGCCTTGCCTCATTTTGAGGAATACTTGTGCCACACGCCAGACGCACGATAACGATCGTGGAGAAGTCAGGAGCAACCTAGAAACGCGCCCTCTACAAGCTGCTATATCTAGGCTGACATGCGTCTTGAAGGGCCCTTCTGAACTCGGCTTCGAAATAGGCAGTCACTAGGACTCAGAGCAGCTAGCATCGTACAAGAAGCAGCCGCCGCGAGACACAAAGTTTAGTAACTTCGTAAATATTAGTAAATAAAACTTGTATTACTAATCAGTATAGCTGTTTTAGCTGTCCATGCATCCCATCGCGTCCTGAGAAAATCCTTTCCCGAAAGATAGGCCGGGAAGGACAAAACAGTACTGAAGGCGGGATCAAACAAGCGTTTTATAAGCGGTCTTCTTTATAGATGCACCACATTTTACGAAAACTCTCCCAATCATCGAAGTCAACCATCCGCCTTCACCAAGACTATCCTTACATCCACGATCCACTCCATATCGCTCTCCAACGTTACGCCTAGATATTTAATCGACGCGACTCTGTCAAGTAGCGCACTACTAATGTTGTATTCGATCATTATACTCATCTGCTCCCTTTACATTTCCTACATTTTGAACTAACTGCCATTCGTCAATCCCACTAAAATTTTGTTTAAGTCATCCTGCAATGTACTATATTCATTCACTGGCGACAACGACCCTACATCACATCATCTTTAGTAAACAGCCGCATATTCCAAGTGAATCTGTTCGTCAGGGGTACTCAAGGGATCCCCTTGTCTCTGAGGAACACTCGTCTTCGAGGGCAATGTATTTGGTTCTATTACTTCGCTGAATTGCAAAGTGTCTGGGAAATGACGGAAATTATATATTACACTGGCAGGGAAGAATGATGGGTGTGAGGACTCAGATAGTGACTAACAATGGCTCAGTAGACTTAAAACAAGTGTTGACATTATGCTTGTGCATATTTTCTGGCCTTTTTTTGTTTTCTACAGTAGAATGTTTCAAAATTGACAATAACAGATAACACATACTTTTATGTATGAGTTGAACATTTACATTGAAAACTAGTTTCCAAAGCTTAAAAGGTACTCCTAATGATAAGTAACATACTATCACGGAGTAACTTGAATAGTATCACGGCACTACTTAAATATCACGGCGTTACCTAGTTCTACCACCAAAACTTGTAAGTAAATTGCAAGAAATAACAAGTCGGTATTTGTAATACATATGTCAGACATGCTTTGTAGCCGCGGCGGAGCGGCCGAGCGCATTGAGGCGCTATGCTACGATGCGCGAGGTCGTTTCCCGTCGGGGGTTCGAATCTCCCCTCGGGCATCGATGTTTGTGGAGTCTTTAGTATAAGTTAGTTCATAAGTAGTTTGTAAGATTAATGACTGATGACCCCGCAGTTACGTCCCATAAGCTTAACAAACATTTGAACATGCTTTGTAGGACGTCCCTCTTTCAAATGATATAAATCAAAATAACCATTGTCTAAAGTTCTTGCATTTCTAAAGAGAAAGCTTAATATCATGGAGTTACTTGACCTTACCCTACAGCACCACTAATTGCATCGTTAATGCAACAATAAGGTAAATCCGCCGGAAAGTGCCAGTGTTACAAATGATCTACCTCTACTTGCATTTGGGACAACAGAGAGATAACTCTAAGATGTACCTCACTGATGCCGCAAATGAAAATAAGAAAATAATAAAGAAGAAGTCTCCTTAGAACTTCCGTTAGTCGGCCGCGGTGGCCGCGGGGACTGAGGTGCTCCAATCACGGTCTGCATGGCCACTACGGTCGGGGCATGGATATTTGTGCCGTCCTTAGGATTAGCTAGTTCATAAGTAGTTTGTAAGCGTAGGGACTGATGACCCCGTAGTTAAGTCCCATAAGTACTACAAACATTTTAGAACTTCCGTTAACCGCATGAACACTGCAATAAGAGAATCTGTGTGTCATCTAAAATCTTTCTTCCTAAAATCCTTTAAAGTTAATGCCAAAGATAGATTTGCAATGCCCATTTAACGAGTGTTTAGTTACATTTATAGTAGTAATAATTTCGGGTGGCTTAGTGGCCTGGTTCGAGCCTTTCAACTGGACGCCACTTCGGCGACTTGCGTGTCCCTAACCTTCGCCATCTATCCAATCGGGGAAAGGGGACCTACAGTTTAACGTGAAATCCGAACACGTGTCATTTCTGGCGTCTCTCACATTGTTGAAAAGTGAAGGCTGGGTTAAAAAGCAGACTGAGAAAAATCAGTGATGCAACCGGGTTTAGAACCCGTGACCCTTCGCTTCCCAGTCGAACGATTTACCCCGAAATCGTCAGCTCCGACCCTATTTCACTAGTAATGTGGCTGAATGTTGTGTATCTGCAAGCATGCCTATGTTCTGCAAGTTCAGTCTGCTGATTTAATCTCAGAATGTTAACCTTAGTACTCCACGTGCTTACCAAGGAAAGCTGCCATTAAAAACCGCGGAGCAGTACGTACCTCATAACGACATCTATTACTACGAAGCACTGTAGTGGACTTTACGTGATGGAAGTGAAAACTCTATTGACACTCTTACAGAAGACGTGCTCCTTTTTTCCGCTGTTAGTCAATGCAACGGTAGAGAAATATTTCGAATGCAGTGCGATAAACCCTCTACCACGCACTTAAATGTGCGTAAATATGTAGCTGCAGATGTACAAGCCAGCGCTTAAATATACAGCGTTGCACTTGCCATGATTACTATTTTTATTTTATTTGTATATTTGGTTTCGAAGAGCATTACTTTTTATTCTGGATTATCTTTGTCATCTACGTTGTTAATTATTTCAATTAATAGACATTCTCAAATATTTAAACATATTTTTAATATTTGTGCACAAGACAGAGATAACCCCACTTTGAATTTACATTAATATAAATAACACTAATTAGTTTTATCTTAAATGAGATGATTCCAAAATACATCTCTCCGAAAAACGTTAATCTGTTTTACGTTTCTCCTGAAAAGAATGCTCAAATGCAGTAACTCCAGTCTCCCACCAGATCCTTCAGTTGCCGCCATGATGTCTGTAGCCTTATTTGCATCCTTTACACAGATTTGCAGAGAACTATGCTATGTAACACTGTTGGTAAGGCCATAGAGTCAACACGAAAATTCTAATCCCACATGTTGACAGGCCGGCCGCGGTGGTCGAGGGGACTGAGGCGCTTCAGTCACGGTCTGCACGGCCACTACGGTCGGGGGTTCGAATCCCTCCTCGGGCATGGATACTTGTGCCGTCCTTAGTTGTAGGTAGTTCATAAGTAGTTTGTAAGTTCAGGGACTGATGACCCCGTAGTTAAGTCCCTTAAGCTTAACAAACATTTGAACATGTTGACAGAAGCCGACTCCACGCAGTCTCTGTGAAACGGGGTTTATATAGAAGAGTCCCTTGGTATACGTGGCGATGGAAGATAATTCACTTTGTATGAACTAAAGCACAATTGCATCTCTCGGCCGTATTTCCTCACGAGCACCTCTGTGAATCCGCGCGGATTGGCCGCGTGATCTAAGGCGTCACTGGATCGCCGTTTTCGCAGGAGTTTCGAGTCCTCGGGCATGGATGAGTGTGTTATCCTTAGTGTATGTTAAAGTAGTTTGTAAGTCCAGGGATTGATGAGCATAGCAGTTTGGTCCACCAGGTATGCAAACATTCTTTGAACCTCTATGAAATGGTTGAAGGGCACTTTGGGCATTTAACAATTACTCATAGTTATTTGTTCACTCACATACAGGTAGAAACAGACTTCACAAAAATACACCCACGTATTTGATTATATTACTGTTCTTACGTAGGAAGGGACAACTTCACGTAGAGCTTCTAAGGCAACACTTATGTTGGCGAGCCGTCAGCTGGAGCAGAACCATTGAAATTCTGGCTGTCGACATGGTTGGGTTGAGCCCAGGCATGCAGAACCGGCCACCACCCACCGTTGAGCCAACTGGTGGGAGGGGGCGGGACTCAGCCTGTATATCCCTGGTCCCCAGGAGTGGGGATGAGCCACTGGCATTTGGCGGCAAGTCCCGGCCCGCATAGTTCCAGACGTAGCCTACGGGTGCGCCGATGTGTTCAGACGTGACAAACTCTTGAAAATGATAAATTAAGTCCGCAAGGACGTGGCCGAGCGCTCTAAGGCACCTCCTGCAGAGTGCGCGGTTGCTCCCTGTTGGAAGTTCGAGTCGTCCCTCGGACATTCGTGTATGTGTGGTCTTTAGCATAAGTCATTTTAAGTAGTTCGGAAGTCTAGGGACTGATGACCACTGCAGTTTGGTCCCATAGCTTTACAAACAATTGTACATTTCTGATAAATTAAGCGACTGAAGAATAATTTTAATAACTGCAGTAATCCTTAGATTTTTAAAGAGTGAATCTAAACACACACGTGGAATCACAATTTGTTACTTTAATAACGATGTTATAACAAAATTTTCAGACGTTATATCGACACTGGGAATGTATAATGTTATAATAACGTATGTATACTTCGGGTGATCTGAATTATCAAGGTGTTCCATATCCTAATATCAGTGAAAGTAACACTTACTTATTTTGCGTATTTTATTTTACACTGTTTTATATCATTTTAACTTTGCGAATTTGGTAGAACATCGTATCCTCCACAATAACAAATAAATGGAACGCAGTATGACATTCTTTGAACGCTTCTCTGGGTAAGCATGTTCAAATGTTTGTATAGTCTATGTGACTTAACTACGGGGTCATCAGTCCCTAAACTTACAAACTACTTATGAACTACTTACGAACTAGGACGGCACAAATATCCATGCCCGAGGGAGGATTCGAACCCCCGACCGTAATGGCCGTGCAGACCGTGACTGGAGCGCCTTAGTCCCCTCGGCCACCGCGGCCGGCGGGTAAGCATGCATACCGTATGGGACAACAAGTGATCTGCACTGCATGGTCCCCAGAACCCGCGAAAAGGGTACACGAACCGTATTAGAGATGTATAAGTGCTGTCTTTTAAATTTTGTATTGTTTATGTTAAAAGTTTTGTTTTTGTTGCTGCAAAATGTGTTTCTTTTTGTTACATGTGTAACGTACGAGGGACACGACGACGGCAGTCTTCAACCACCATCGGCAGGTGGAGGATCTGGTCTACATGTAGTCGACATCATCGTCAAGCCACGGCTACGCCAAAGAAGAAGATGCATCGGGTGTCGATTACTGATGCGGCCATTTATTAAAATAATGCAGATACGCAATGTTTGTCAATGTTGATTGTATTACGTTTTAGTTCACGTCATGTCATTGTGCACGCCAGACCGTTGTATGTGTAGTTCATGTAATTGATTACATGAGTTATCGATGTACGCCAAGAAAAAAAAAATTTCGTTACAGGTGGTTCTACAAAATATGAAGACTTGTGACTTCGTAGATGTAAGAGGATTTTAAAGAATTTGCTTCTGACTTCCTGTATTGGAATTTTTTAAGATATATGGACGATTTAAAAAGAAATTAGGATTTTTAAAGTTTTGGTCCAAATAGTCGGGAAGATAAGTACGTCTTTCAAGTGAACTTAACGAGAAGTTAATTTTTATCGAATTAATTTATTACTGCGTTTTAGGATTCAGAGTTACCTGATTGTATAATAAAATAAAACAGTAGCTATAAGTTTTAATTTTACGGATTAATAAGGTGACATTAATTCAAGATATTACGGAAACGCAGCATGACTGCGCAGAACGGCTACGTCAGTTCACGACAACTTTTTCGAAGTGAATATCTAGTAACTGAAGTCGAATGATAATTGCAAGATACTTATTATTTAAATCTAAAGACTATTCAGACTATTTAACTGCCAGTGATATTGTCAGCAAAAATTAATAACGTTCACGAATGCAATATATTTCTCTATATACAAATAAACCAAGCTGTTGTGTGTTTGAGATCGCTTGTCCCTGTAGCAACAGGATAAACTGCCATTAAGACTAACATTGCCAAATCATTGCAACGAAATCTTTTTGGTTCTGTAATAACCGGTTGCCCTCGTCTTAAAAGGCTTTTAAAACGACGAATTAATCTTGAATTTAATAAACAATTTTCTTCGGATCTGGTCGCCATGACTGATATAGAAACAAATACTGCCGACTGAAGAGAATATTTCATAAAGCAGTCGCGTTATAGCAAGTCGTCGACCTTTGACTAACCAGTGCAATATGTGTAGCTTATTGAGACATCTTTCGCTTTATTAATTACATATTAATTCCCCATATAATAAAGATACAAATTACTTGAAAAGTGGAAACATCCATTAAACATAGTGCAAAAAGACATTTATATTGAGTAGGCCACACTTACTATTAATCCTATATTAACTACTATTTCCTTGTTATTAACAAAGCTTATGTGTCTATAATATTAGACGTCACGTCTAGTATTGCGCGGCCGCTCCGGCAGGAGGTTCGAGTCTTCTTTCGAGCATGAGTCTGTGTGTTGTCCTTGGTCTAAGTTGGATTAAGTAGTTTACAAGTCTAGGGACAATGACCTTAGCAGTTTGATCCATTAGGGTTACAAACATTCGTTTGTGTCTACAAATTTTTCATTTATTTATTTATCGTTTTAAAATTTGTCAGGCTTTTCACGAACGTATTAGTGGAAGGATTGATACTTAGTGAGTGGGAATCTATTATCACTTTTGTATACTCTTACGAATATTTACAGGAAGTGTTTATTATTTTTAGGAGTACCGTTTCAATTATTTATATCTTCTTATTGAATGAATAAATCAATATTTTCTTAAATATAAATCAGTTGGTGTTACCTGAATCAGTCATTCAAATTGTCATAAAACCTTTTATAATTTTATTAATAAATTGGTACTGATCTTGTAATTCATTTGATAGACAAAAATTACGAATTTACGGTGAGTTTGTCTGCGTGGGCGTAAAACAAACGGTGAACGGCACGATCCTAAGACAATATCAAGCTACTATTACGAATGGAGTAGTGCATTTGCCCAACTGTGTATTGACTGTCGCTATTATTCTACTGTTATAACTTGTCACACTGTTGGAATCTGCTCATGGTCATGTGAGTCTAGATATGTTACAGATTACATGATAAATAACTGTGATCTGGTGATGATTTTTGTGTCTGCAACGCATAGTTATTTCCTTAGTTTCCTCTCCTTATTACTGCATTTCTAATGTCTTTACATAGTCGTCAGTAGGACCATTCTGTCATGAAATGCTTTTATATTCATTCATCGTTTGTGAACTTGTCTGAGTGTTTTACGTGAGTCTTAAAGTAGGTTACCTATTCTTATGGAACGGACATAATTTGTAATTTGTGACTAATAGAAATAGACACTTTAACAGTACAAAGGACCATGTATGAAAGAATGGAGAAGCAGTAAAAAATTTCCCATGATTGATTTCAGTCTTTATTATATTCATGGTAATGAAATAGGGTTAAGAAAAAACAAGTTAAAGCATATTTACGTTAACTATTTGCCTGCCAGGATGTGTATTAAAGGTAGGAAAATTCACTTAAAACTGCTTCCGAATACAGGGAAAATATTATTAAGAAACGAAATACTAAAGATGAAGTGATGTGGAATCCACTGCCGGAGGCTAAAGAAGTAAGTCATGTTGCAAGTTACGACTTAAAAAGAAGATTAAAATTCATTGTACACCTAGTGGTCACCTCTCTCTTCTTGTCAGAGAACTTCTCCACAACATTTTTTCGGGGCTGTAACTAAATCCTGTTCTTTTTGGAAGAAACCTCAGATTGGCTTATTTATGGAAGAGAAAAGTTTAGGAGAACGTGTGAAACTTTCAACTTGCTGGATTATGTGGTTTGTAAAAAAACTCTTGAACTAAATAATTACAACTACACCGATCACTCTAGTGTAGAACATTGTTTTTCATCGACGAAACACATCAAAAACGTTTCTTACAAAATACTAAGGATCAAGGCAGGCTATCGGCAACCATAGTGCCCTCCACTGATAATAAGTACTTTTATGAATTCCAGACTTCAGCCAAAGAGTGACGGAAAATAAAATTATGTTCCTGCAGAAGTGAATACTACTATATCATTCACCAAGATACAAACAGTTTTAACATCGGTCCTGGTGGAACTGTTGGTAAGCTAGGCCTACTGCTTTTCGTCTACTTAGAGCTACAATTCAAGTTGGTTTCTTTAATTTTCCGAAGTAATACTTTAGTCTGTGTATATTGATTGGTATATGTACTCGCGATCTGTTTACACAAAAGATTAAAACTGACATGTGCAGTTCACTGATTTTTTTCTCTCCTTTGTCAATATCTTTCTTGATAACATAGCTACGCGACCATCAGTCTTGTTCACGAACCACCACTGATTCACCCTGATTCATCACATTCAACTGATTAAGATATCTCAATAAACCTGATGATGGTCTGTTTGTAACTAAACCTGGTTGTGGAATTAGGTGAGAGTACAGCTATGTACAAACAATGACTTTTCAGATATGAAATAACTACTATCTTTGGGAACTAATGTTACTGAAGAGGATCAAAGCAAAAAATACGTCAGAAAGACTCAGATAGCTTCCTACTACAAATTAACTCACTAGTATATAATTAATTGTGGAAGAACTTTCCATCTTTATTCAAGAAGTACACAATTTTGTGGATATTTTGATGGAAAAATCCAATATTTCGATGAAACTTTAAAACATTTCATTGTATAAATACTTTTTGCTTCTCTTAGTGTCTGTGTCACTGCAATCACTGCTACGTGTATATATATAATGGCAAATGTCGGTAACTTTCTGTACCATTATTTTAGCGCAGAGCCTTCTGTGCATTTACAGGGTGAACAAGATCAATGAGGTGAACTGTCCGCATGGTGGACGTTTACAGCAACTCACAAAATTTCAGCCAAAATGTTCAAATGTTTGTATAGCTTATGGGACTTAACTACGGGGTCTGTCAACATGTTCAAATGTTCAAATGTTTGTTAAGCTTAAGGGACTTAACTACGGGGTCATCAGTCCCTAAACTTACAAACTACTTATGAACTAACTAATACTAAGGACGGCACAAATATCCATGCCCGAGGGGGGATTCGAACCCCCGACCGTAGTGGCCGTGTAGACCGTGACTGCAGCGCCTCAGTCCCCTCGGCCACCGCGGCCGTTTCAGCCAAAACGCATTCGCGCAAGCAACGTATGCGCCGTCATAAATGCGTGGCTTGGCGAGATCTTACGAGAATATGCGCCTAGTCTTGTCTAGAAAATTCGAAATATTAAAAAATTTCTACTGTTTCAGGGCACTGAAGTAAATCCAAGGGCAAAGATGAAAATTTATGCTGCACTGGGATTCGAACCCGAATTTCCCGTTTTGAGCCAGCGGTCGCCTTAACCAATTAGGCTATCCAGGCACGCTTCCCTTCCAACCCAAATCTCATCTTGTAGCACACTACGCTTGCAGTGCCCCTGTCCATTTGATTCCACTTGCTTGCAGTCAATACTGGATTCACGCAATGGATCGAGCGTTTTAATGCGTCAATTTCCTGTTGGGGCAAAATACTAGATTAAAATTCATTGCACACCTAGTGGTTTTCTCAGTCTTCTTGTCAGAGAACTTCTCCACAACATTTTTTGGAGGCTGTTACGAAATGCTGGATTCCCGCAATGGATCGAAGAAAGTGTATGGGGCAGCATATGTGTCGAAAACCACCACTGTGGAATGGTGCTCTTCACGATAAAGCGCACTCCCATGTCGCAAATTTCGCACGGAGAAATTAACGCCGACTCAAGTGGGAGACTCTCGAGAATCCACTCCGTAGCCGATTATCTCGCGTTCCATCTCTTAAAACAGTCCTCGAAGGGTCGTCGACTCCTTTAGGACGAGGCCGTCGAGCGGGCAGTTACGGGCTTTTTCTCGCAGCAGAACACGGTGTTAACCCAAACGGGTACCTTCAGCCTGCTGCTGATTGCGTAAACGCTCACGGCGATTTGGCCGATTATCCTAGCGACTGCGGGCTGTGCTCGGCGATCACTCCTTATATAATGGCAGTGGAGACGTCCTGATTTGGCACGGCTGCGCACTTGAACCTGGAGGCGGCGCGGCGAGAGAGCTGCAAGGTTGCAAGCCGCGTTTTGTAAGCGGCGGAAAGTGTGCCACCGCCTCGCCGAGCTCCATGCGTCACCACGCCTCGTCCTCCCACCTACTGGACACTCTCCTGCCGTGGGAACACAGCCTCCCATGTACCGCATTTATAGATTATCTCAACGTCAACGAGGTAGCAGGCGTGGCGCATTTCTTTTTTACTGGACATACATTAAAGCCACATTCTTCTATACATCACCTGTTGCAGATCTTCAGTGGTCTCGAAGATCTTGTAGCTCGCCTGCCATTAACACATTACAAAATTATGTTATGACGTCGGGTTCTTGGGTTTTCAGAAAACTACATTTGTGACACTTTCATTTTTAATGTATGTTTGTTTATCTATTCCTGAAAAAGCACAAAAGTGATGCAAGAGTAAGACTGGTTCACAACACACTTCCATACTAAGATGTTACTCCACTAAGACTGCTATAAGACTCCCCTCATTCTGCCTACTACCTGATACAGCCTTAGTTCGCTCCAATTCGCGCGTATAAATACACGATCACATTTCTAGAACCTCTAGAACACGGAAGTACAACATTTAAATATTTAACAATTTGTTCATGAAACATATGCATATTTTGCTTTACGTGAAGATACATAAAAGTATGACAGATGTAATAAAAATATTTCCATATCAAAATGAAATAACACAAAAGATCGTAAGTAAACAACAATTAGTGCAGTGTTAATATATGTTTACATTGTTGTTACGACTTTCAATAATTAATTCATTTAGTTTGTTAGAAGACCATAGTAATGCATATGATAAAGTGACTTGACAAAAGTGCTATAAAATGCTTATGTAATATAAACATAGAATATTAGGCAACAATACTACGACCAATTATGGTATCGAATACTACAATTATTTAAACAAACGGAACACTCCTGGCTAAATATATAACACAGGGATCGAAGGAGCAAAAGAAGTTACAGTTAGTTACTAATACCTGCTCGTCTAAATACAATTCACTGTCACCGAACCACAGATGTCACTGATTTTTAAAAAGTAGTAACAAAATTATTATACTTATATAGTACTAGTAAAGGCCCAGCAGTCAACAGAATTGACTGCTGTTCTAGATATTATGAATTGTGATTAAGAATACGTTTTTCCGTGAAGTAATTGCGAGAGAGTAATGCTCTGTGCTAGAGTTCATCGATATTCATCGCTGTTAGATAGACATTGGTGTTTAGTGGGAAACATCGATGTTCTTACATCGGTGTTAAGTTCTCTAAAACATGAACACATCGCTGGTATGAAAACCAATATAGGACCATCCGTATCTCGATCCTGAAGATTCAACTGGATATGGTCCAGGATACCAAGCCACAAACGAAACAGGTATATATATATTATATATATGTCTTTGTCCAGTTGTAACATATTTCCGTGACCTATGGTAATAGCATCAGTCTAAAAATATTTTTAAAACTTGATTCTAACACCAATGTCTATCTAACAGCGATGAATATCGATCAACTCTAGCACAGGGCATTAACCTCTCGCAGTTACATCACGGAAAAACGTTTATAATTGTTGTCCGCGACAAACTTTAACTAAAACGCGGGTAACCTTCCAAAAAGATGCAGACTAAGTAAGAAATACATGTTCATCACCAGCCACCTCCCCTCCCAGATCATGATCCGGAATACCATCGACTTACAGGAGATACATGAAATGCCTCCAAGATCGTCTGCCGAGACAGTCACTCTGGCATCACCACACAAGATTATGCAACGTTCATCATCCGAAGTGGTGGTCAGCAAACATGCGGTGGGGCCCATTTCAATTTCGCGAACTGCCGTTTCAGTGATATTATATGTAATATCCTTTGAATCACTGATCTACGGATTAAAGCAACATCAGTCAGGGACCATGCTGTGATAACCTACATTTTACTGCAGGAATTATGCGAATGATCTGTACTTCTGACCAGATCGGCCTATGAGGTGGGGCTTCCATTGGAATGTATCGCTACATGCGGAACAGCGACGGATAGTTGTATGAACGTGAACACTGCTTAGGCGATGGACATTGGCAGAGGGCAGTAAGAGGAAGTGGTAGCGTCCCTGAAATTCCCGGACACGCTTAAATATCTGGGCATTCTCTTTTACACACAACTTTCACTGCACAGTGTCGCTTCATTATAGACGCCTTCTACACGCATTCTGTGTGAGCGTCAGGAGCCATGTGCTACTGGCACTAAAAATAGGCTAACTATAGTTGGGTCGGCATAGGTTGATTCTTTACAAATTTCAGTGCTGTTGAAAACTTTCAACAATGAAGTACAAACGGCTTCTGATGAAAACTATTTGATGGAAGTGCCATAGAGTTTTTTACAAAATCGTATAACACAGCTGGTGGCAGTAGACGCATGAAGCTGTCATGACCAAATTACTGCAACTGTCAGGCAGGGATCAACGTATAGCGACTCAACTATAGGCACCTTCATATACGCTTATACGACGTGCAGAATATTGCACCTGCCAAACACTTTTCCAATGACGACAGAGATCCACAGCAACTGCTGTCGTTAATTGGTTATTTCATCAGTACTGAACGTATCCTGAAGGTACTATATGAAAACTCTCACTCTATCCACTCACAAGAAAAATTCAAATGTTTGTAAATCTATGGGACTTAAACTACTCTGGTTATCAGTACATAGGATTACAAACTACTTTAACTTACGCTAAGGACAACAAATACACCCATGCCCGAGGGAGGACTCGAACCTCCGACGGCGAGCGGCGGCGTGCTTCGCAGCTAGGCGCCTTGGAACGCTCGGCCACTCCACTGCGGCAACTCACAATATTAGATTGGAGCTTATCAAAGTGCGCCTAACTGAAGTGACGCTGTACATCAGTATAATGGCCAAGATTTTAGCCAGTCACCACAATAATGTTACTCGTCTTCTAAATAAGTAATAATACCACTGTTCTTGCGTTCCTCCCATTACCATAATACACATAACGGCATCTCTCTTATATATTAAGAGTTTCTTCCTCGACTACAACTATGTGGATGCTGATTTCCCCAGTCCAAGCGCACCAGCGGCAACGTAAGTATATCGCCTAACGATGAGAAACGCTGCCCCGAAGATGATTGAAAGTCGACATCCCATGACTCTCTATGGCCAGTGGTGTGTCGCGCTTTCATTCATGCCCTCCTTGTCACGGAATTGGAACAACTGGGTATCTCGTCGTTAATGGCAAACAAAAGGTGCGGATTCCTCTGCACGACGTCGGTATGGTCCAAACACCCCTCTGATGACACTGCCGCCAGATGGATATGGACGAACATCAACTGGTGAGTAGAACCTCCGCGATTACTATGGCATATCCTCGCCTTTTATCGTCGAATTCCGCCACACTCGATTGAGCCACAGACGGTTATCTGCCTGGAAGAAACTAATTTTACATATACGAAGACTCACGTTCTGAGGTTACTTCAAGGACTATCAGAAAATTATAGTTTTTCAAGACGTTACAAACTGTAGAATTCGTAATACTGATACATCTCTAGCGTTGCAGGACACTGAAATAAATTCAAGGCTAAAATGAAAATTTGTGCTGGACTCGGATTAGAAGCGGTATTTCACGCTTCGGGTCAGCGTTAACCAACTAGGCTATCCATGGACGCTCCCCGTCCTGTCCAATTCTCAACATACACACTTCGATGGAAGTACCCCCTATCCATTACTTCCATCTGCTCGCAGCCTAATTGTATGCCCGCAAAGAATCAACCGAATTTGTGCATCCGAACAGAAACTGTCAAATGCCAGTTGGAGGGCCGCGGTGGAGTAGCCGAGCGGACTAAAGCGTCTCGCTGCGGACCGCGCGGTTGCTCGCAGTGGAGGTTCGAGTCCTCCCTGGGGTACCTAGGTTTAAGTAGTTTGTAAGCTACGGACTGATGACCACGCAGTTTGGTCCGATAGATTTACAAACATTTGAACATTTTTTGAACCAGTTGGAGGTAAATACACAGTTATTGATATGGTGTCTCTTCTTCGGAACAGACACTATATCAGTAATTGTTACAAACTGTATTCCACTACAGGGACGAAATGCCCCTTGACGAAACTTCCCCGATGCCGCCAACTCTTGCCAGTTATTTGAGTAGTGTTTTCACGGATCTCCCTGGCCATTCGAGCGTATCTAAGCAAGAGAAGATGATCTGAAGTTGCTCTTGATACGGACCCTAACCTGGAACACGATACAGGATTGGGAAAATAGAACAGGCTGCGTGAACAGAGCTCCAACGTACAAAGAAATACACCAGAGAAAAGGAAACCTGACTCTAGCAGATGTTCAAGTGACTACCATTGGTCTCTTGGCACTTTTCGGGTTTTGGTCAGCAAATTGCTGAAGGCGAATCAAAGCTGGACTGCTTTAAGTACCGTTTCACCCTAAATGTTGTGCTGCATGTCTTGAAGACTATGAGGTTTGTTGAGATACACCTTAGATCTGAGGGCTCCCCACACAAAGTAATTTCAGACTGACAGACCAGATGACCTGGTTGGCGTCTTTTCCAGCTAATGACATTCGTGTTGGTCTTAATGTTTTCGCAGTAAAATGTAGCAATCGCTGTTATTACATTACCCACGATAAAAAGTCAAACGAACGACGCGAATGTTATCTGATGAAGAAAGACAATGAAAATAAATGTTATGGTGATCACTATGTAGTAACTCATATATAAATTAGTGTGTTTTTATAGAGGCATAGAAACCTCCTGGAAGATTCGATATGCCGGCCGCGGTGGCCGAGGAGACTGAAGCGCGCCAATCACGGTCTGCACGGCCACTACGGTCGGGGGTTTGAATACCCCCTCGGGCATGGATATTTGTGCCGTCCTTAGTGTTAACTAGTTCATAAGTAGTTTGTAAGCTTAGGGACTGATGACCCCGTAGTTAAGTCCCATAAGTTCTACAAACATTTGAACATTTGAATTTGAAGTTTCGATACCGGTGACTGCGATTTTAAGTGGTGGCTGTTTGCTAGTGGATTTCAAAATATGATCTATCTCATAACATGTACGGTGCTCCAATGATGTCATTATTCTTAGAATAATATTAGTTTAGATCTTTACTCAAGAACGCGGCAGATTTTATTTCCTATCATTGACTAATCTGAAGTAGAGTCCATTGATTACAACATCAATGTAATTATAAAGGTCCCCATCATTCTGTTACGTTATCGTCCAGATAAAATTATTACCATTTATGCTAGTTAAATCTGCAAGTTTCTTAACGGCCGACTGCAGGTTTGTGAGTGTTTTACAGAGCTCCCGCCCACACCAGATGTAAGACTGGAGTTTTGCTTCCTTTTACTCTCGGCTGTTCTGACGCATGTTATGTTGCTCCCGTAATTACAGGTTTGCTCGAGACCGTCTGTTAGGCGACAGATTGCCCGAGGCTTTCACCTGCCCTTGGAGGCTGCTGTTTCGCTGCCTTGGATGTGGTTGCAACTTCTCGCGGCACACTGGGAGTAGACGCAACAGCATAGAGCCTGCCCTTCAATTCCAACGTCAACAGTGGAATTAATTATTTCGCCCTTCAGAGAATCTACATAAAGTCTACATCTGAACTCCACAAACTGCCTCGTGGTGTGTAGTGGAGGGCACTTTGTGTACCTTCCTACTTCTCCTTTTCTACATCTACATAGATACTCTGCAAATCGCATTTAAGTGCCTGGCAGAGGGCTCATTAACCACTTTCATAACCTTTCTCTACCATTCCATTCTCTAACACCTAAATCGTTCCGTTTTGGATTTTATTTCTTCTATTTTATTGGGATGGTCATGTCTCCCTATATAGGTGGGTGCTAGCAAAATATTTTCATATTCAGAACTAAAAGTCGGTGATTGAAATTTCGCAAATAGATAACGTCGTTCTTTTAATGATTTCCACCTCAAATCGTGCAACATTTCCGTGACGCTTTCCGCTCTGTAACGTGATAAAACAAAACGAGCTGCCCTTCTCTGAACCTTCTCAATGTCTTCCGTCAGTCCCACCTGGAGAGGGTCCCACACTGGGCAACAGTACTCCAGGAGAGGACCAACAAGTGTGATGTAGGCAGTCTCTTCGGTGGAGCTGTTGCATCTTCGAAGCGTTCTGCCAATGAAACGTAGCCTTTGGTTCGCCTTCCCGACGATATGTTCCAGTCTCGTATAGATCGCGACAGAAAACACGGCAGGTAATCCTCCCAGTAGGCTCCAATCTCTCTCTGATTTTATCCTCCTTGTGATTTCGCGAGACATGGATACTAGGAAGCGAGATATCGGTTGACTCCTCTAAAATATACACTGTCGGAACTTTGAAAGAAGCCCATAGTGTGATGCAGAACGCCTCTCTTGCAGTGTCTGCTACTGGAATCATCTGCGTGATAGTTTTGTGCTTACTAAATAAAGCTGTAATTGCTGTCCTTTGGATCTTCTCTGTCTCCTCTACCGGTCCTCTCTGGTATGGATCCAACAATATGTAATTATTGGACGATCGAGTATTCTATAAGGTACTTCCTTTCTGACGGACTGCACACTACACTTCCTGAAGATTCTTCCAGTGAATCTGTCTGGCCTCTGCCTTACCTAAGATTAATTTTACGTGATCGTTCCATTTCAGATTGCTTCTTATGCCAACTCCCAGATATTTTGTGGAAACAATAGCTTCCGGTGATTGTTCTCCAATTTTATAGTCACACAGTAAAGGATCCTTATTTTTATGTATTCGGAATACATGATGTCTGTTTATGTTGAGGATCAATTGCCACTCTCTGACCCAAGCGTCAATACGCTGCAGATCCGCATATATTTCGCTACCATTTTCAAGAGTTCTAACTTCTGTGTGTACTAAAGCAACAATCCCGAAGAGCCTCAATGAATTTCCGATGTTATTTACTAAGTCATTTATATGTATTGTGGAAAGTAATTGTCCTCTACCGCTCCCTTGGGCACGCCGGGAATTACTTCCACCACGGAAGACTTCTCTCCGTTGAGAATGACATGCTATGTTCTGTTTGCTATAATAGAGATTAACACTACCCGCTCGGATAGTCGTGTGGTCTAACGCTCCGCTTTCCGAGACGGGGAGGCGTACCCGCCCCGGCTCCAATCCGCCCAACGGATTAACGAAGGGGGTCGGAGTGCCGGCCAGCCTGGATGTGGCTTTTAGGCGGTTTTCCACATCCCCCTATGTGAATACCTGGATGGTACCCACATCCCAGATCAGTTATACGATTCGCAAAAATTTCGTATCACTTTAAACTTTCACACATATAACACTATACACAGACATTTGGGGTCCACATTTCCTCCCGGGGGGTGGGGGGTATGAGGTGTCGACAGGAAGGGTATCAGGCCTCCCCGTAAATATTAACACGCCTAATCAGGATTTAACAAAGCCGACCCTGCATGTGCGGGAACCTGGCCAGAGAGAAAGAACGAGAGAAACACTAGACAATGTAAAGAAACACTAAAGTAGAATTACTCTTCTCAGCCTTGTAAATACAGTGTTATCTGGAAGACTGTAACGATTGTTTGCGGTATGCAGTGATGTAATTGTTTTATTATCGACTGAATGATGGAGGAGGCAGGAAGGCAGTGCCTCCATTTAATCGTCTATTCGCCTTTGTTGCGAAGTGGACTTCTAAACTTAACGAGCATATCCAGATCACCGAAACCAAACTCACAAAGTCATTCCATGGAGATTTTGCAGATATTTGAAATTTAAATCGATGACACATAAATAACGTCTGGCGATAGAGAATTGTATGTCTCCCTGGTCTGGCAGACACTGCTTATGAATGAGATTCATATCACCACCTTCACAGGAGAGCCTCTTCAATCACAAGATTTAGCACTGTTGGTGTCTAGAAGTCATGTAAACATATTGCACTCGAAATTTATCTCACACAGAAGACATCAAACGAATAAGGTGTACCACCACCTCCGGCGCTGATAATAGCGTCAGTAAGAATGACGGTCCATACCGTTCTTAAAGTATACCGTATCCTTCTGAAGAAATTCATTGGCCATTAGATCCAACAGAGCTGCCTAATTTTCGGGCAAGTTGATTGCTACTGTTGGGTTCACATGGGTAAGGAATGCGTGGATATATTCGAAGAAGAATTGGAGAGGCCAAATATTGGAACACACACACGCACATTACAAGCACAAAATGCTTACAGGTCAGTGGAGAAAATAACATGTGAAATAAATCAACAATCTCAAATATTGTTACATTTACTGAAAAAGAAAACATGTAGGCTACTAATTTTTTACAGGTTGGATGCATAGGTATGTCGTAATATATAAATCCGCCACTTCACTTTGAAGCGGTACGATAAGTGCTCTTGACATTTATCTAAAAAATTCAATTATTCGACTGTTTTATAATAATATTGTGAGGCATGGGCAGATGTGATTCAGTGATTGCAGTAGGATGCAAGATGACATAGACAAAATTTCTAGTTGGTATAAGGAATGGCAGTTAACTCTGTATGTAGAAAAATGTAAGGTGATGCAAATGAGTAGGAGAAACAATCTCATATTTATCGAATGCAGTACTAGTAGTAAGCTGTTTGACACAATCGCACAGATTAAGTATCTAGGCGTAACTTTACAGAGTGATTTGAAATTAATTGAACTTGTACGGACAGTCGTAGGATAGGCGGATGCTAGACTTCGGTTTATTGAGAGAAATTTGATAAGACAAGCTTCATCTCCAAATGAGACTACATATAGGACGCTTGTGCAATCCCTTCTCGAGTACTGCTCGTGTTTGCAATCCCCACTTGATCTGTTTAAAGCAATCCAGATGCGGGCTGCTACGTTTGTTACTGGTAGATTCAATCAAAGCACGAGTGTTACAGACACGCTTTGGGGACTGAGAGAAGAATCTCTGGATGGAAGGCGTCGTTCTTTTCTAGAAACGCTTTACAGGAAACTCGGAGGTGGCTGCAGAACGATTCTACTGCCGCCAGCTTAAATTTTACGTAAAGATCACAAATATAATGTACAATAAAGCAGCACAGCTTTGTCACAGGCGGTGCAACTTTCTGACACCTACATCCTGCACGAACGTATTTAATTCTCACGGGTATATGGACCATGTGCGGATTGTGTGCTGCCTTATCTTGAAGCAAGCGGAAACAACCTGACTGCATTCTACAATGGTATCATTGAGTCATTGTTTAGAGACGCTAAAGACACGAGAGAGCGTTCTTCGGAAACTTTGTTTTCGTGCCAGAGAAATAAGCAGAGTTGTCCACCGAATGTGAGTTGTTTTTAATGTATTTTACGTTACGACTATGAGCCTTAAAATCGTAGATGTATTTTTTTACTCTCTTATGATTGTTCAATATATAGTAAAAGTGTGAAGAAACTGGGTACCGCATTGTGACGCAATGACGCTATCATTGCCAAAATTTCTTGTCCCCTTTACATACTTATATGATAAAATGGCTCCAAAAGCGAGATGAATAGTGGGCTCGCACACATATCAGAATCATGTAAATAAACCTTGCAAAGAAGCCGTCAATGAGACTAGATCATCCAAGTTATCCATTCTGAAAGTAACTGAAAAAGTAAATACGTATATGTCACTGTTATTCCCTTACCTATAACAAATGAAATTTTTAAATTATGATGAAATATCCCTATTTCTTATTTTGGTGTGGTACACAGAAATACACATTGGATGAACTCACGCTCAACTGGTGCAAAGAAATTGAAGAAGGAGGTACCTCGGCGCCTCATTGGCAGTTCCAGGGAAAATGAACAAAATAGTGTGGGTTAGGCTGAGTCGGAAGAAAGCTGGATTGAAGACCTGGAGTCTAAAACTGAAGTCATGGAGGAAACTGAGTCTTTCAAGGAAGACAACAAAATAGCGGAGAATTATGTGGTTGTCAGTTATGAAAAAGAAGATTATCCAGATAAAATATCGAAAATTAGGAGTGACGGTGTACTTGTTAATGCTATAGAGTCAGTGTGGACAAGAAGGATTTGGTCAACAATAATAGTCGAAATCTGGTATAAAACCGAGGAAATAATTTGTAAAATAAATTCCCCAAGAAAAAACGAAAATGTCTAAGTTCTAAGTGTAACATTAAGTGTGACATTATGGATGTTATCACATATTTGTTATCTTATACAGCCAGATTAAATTTATTGATGAAGCCAGTTTATAACATTAGATCTCAACAAAATGTTTTACTTGCTTTGTATAACCTTATCCTGCCTTAAAAAGTTTCTCTTTATTTTACTTTGAAGAACAAGAATATATATATATATATATATATATATATATATATATATATATATATATATATATATATATATAAAGTTATGGTCTTCAGTCCGGAGACTGGTTTGATGCAGCTCTCCACCCTACTCTATCCTGAGCAAGCCTTTTCATCTCCTCATAAGAACGACAACCCACATCCACTTGAATCTGTTTACTATACGCGTCTCTTGGTCTCCCTCTGCGATTTTTACCCCACACACTTCCCTCCAATGCTAAATTTACGATTCCTCGGTGTCTAAGAATGTGTCCTACCAAGCGATCCCTTCTTTTTGTTAGGGTATGCCAAAAATTCCTTTAGTATAAGGTAGTTCATAAGTAGTTTGTAAGTTTAGGGACTGATGACTCCGCAGTTAAGTCCCTTAAGCTTAACAAACATTTGAACATTTCCCTTCCCTTCCTATCCTATCCTGATTCCTTCCCCTCACCACCTGGGGACTGATAACCTTAGCAGTTTGGTCCCTCTATCCCAAACAACCAAGCAATTCTATGTTCGTCGTGACGCTATATTACGCCATCTGATTGCTTTCCAAAATAGTTTTAAGGTGTTTTGTAGAATTTTTTAATCTATTTTTTTTTTCGTAATTGCCGCCTAGTACTCCTGGTTTCTTGATCAGAACAGGGAGACGGTTCCCATCGTGTATACCTGTTATGCCTTAACGGGATCAAAGGAGAGGGAGGGGAGACGGCCTACTCCCACATCTTGGTTATACCACGAGCTCTCCAGTTCAGTCATTTTCGCCAAAGTGAATGGATACGAACGTGTTCTATTCCAGTTTTTTTTTTTTTTTTTTTTTTTTTTTTTTTTTTTTTTTTTTTTTCCAATACGAGTGTAACCTTTGGTTTCATCTGTCAAGTTCGAGAAAATGAAAGTGAATCGATAGTTGTCAAAGAAAAAGGAGCGAGAAGATAGTAGAAGAGCAATATAAAAAGGAATGCTGACCACACTCGTTAGCTGGAGAGGGCTCGAGAGGTAAATGTTCATATTACATGTCAAGAGCAAAACAGTAACCCTAAGGCCATTGACTCTTACGTTCACCGTGGGTGTATAGAAACTGAACTATCAACAGTAGCAGGACGAGTTTGTGGTAAAAGTTCTACTTGCAGCCTTCGAGAACACTGTTTTTGATGTTGTGAGTGGTAGACAGAAGAATTCAGAGATCGTCAGAAACATAGATCAAATGAAAAGAAATATGAAATGAATAATGAGCAGTTAGTTGCAGCTGACGATTGTTATCACTCCATATGTATGAATAAACTTTACCGGAAGCCTTCATCACATGATCGGCATGGAGCAGGACCTACCCCTTGGACCAAAATTGATAGGGCAGTGGAAAAAAAATTATATCGTACCTCGAAGAATGCTAATTAGCTGTTGACGAGTTAATGAATCAGGTGGTAGGGGAAAATCTCCCGAATATAAGGACAGTGAAAGATTGCTTGTTAAAACGGGCTGGTGATAATTTCTCGTATGTTGAATGAGCTCGATAGTCACCAGTAATTTCTTTCCGGAATGTTGAACTCAAAATTCTCACTGACGACTTGTACGAACACAAAAACCAAAACCCTGAAGAAGAACGATACAGAATTGTGAAATCAACAGCAGAAAAAGTTCTGAAAGACATCCGATCTGTTTCATGTGACAGAGAAATATCCGCCTCCAGTCAACTCCAGCAGACGTCGCTAGAGATGGGGAGAAGATCCTGAGAGCAATGTATGGCAATAGAAGAACGACCACCCGCAGCATATAAGCGCGAAGGTATCATCTTTGTGTGAAGATGCCAAGCGCAGTTCATCTCGTCCCAACTTCCTCCACCACTCGACGCTGCGGAACCACAGTTACATACCATTCCCCCACGTTTACTAGAGGGTTGGAAAGAAGCTAGATCCACTTGTATCGGATTGGAGACGTGTCAGCCTCGGACTCACCCCCATTCTCATGACAGAAAACTTATTTCCAAAGAGCTTCTGAAACTGGTGTGAAGCTGCATGCCCTCGTCGCAAATCTGGACATATGTCACCACTGTGTAATGAACTGTGTTGTGAGTGTTTACACAAATCCTCCGTACACTAAACTCGATGTAGATTTGGACGGCGACCTCACTGAGGAGGAAGATGAGAATAAGCCTGATGAATAACTTTGGGGCGAGGGCGTTCAGGAGGAAGAGTCTGACGATTACCACCCTGAGGAGCAAATAACGCGCCGGCCGCGGTGGCCGAGGGGACTGAGGCGCTCCAGGCGCGGTCTGCACGGCCACTGCAGTCGGGGGTTCGAATCCCCCCTCGGGCATGGATATTTGTGCCGTCCTTAGTCTTAGCTAGTTCATAAGTAGTTTGTAAGCTTAGGGACTGATGACCCCGTAGTTAAGTCCCATAAGTTCTACAAACATTTGAACTTTTTTTTTTTTTTTTTTTTTTTTTTTTTTTTGCAAGTAACGCCAATCAGCCTGAGGGAGAAGATTCTAAACCAGGTTCATCAAAATGAACAAAACTGTAAATATTTCGAGTATATTTAATTATTGTAAGAATTACCATAAACAAATTTAACACCTCGCTTTTTACATAACGTTACAATTAAAATAAGTAAATAAATCATCTTTCCCGATTACTTTTGTATAAATATAAGTATTGAAACACGTCCACTGAATGTGTGGTCCTGTTCCATTTTGATTTATTCATTAACAATTTCGCTGCGGATAACGCTTATAAGCGTCCGCGCTCACTGTAGGATAGCGTCAGCCGCAGCGAAAGTGTTAACCTGAAGTGTTTCTGCACAATTAATTTTATCTATTTGTGTGTTAATTATTTTATTCTTTTTATTATTGATCAATGCCCCTTGTTTGTACATGTAATTGAACTTGTATGTTCATGTGAATGTGGAAGGTTGATCTTAATATTGACTGACTGTCACGCAATGGCTTACAGTCGCCGCCTCCCGCTTTAGGCCTCGTTTTGCTGTAGTTAAGAACGCATGGCTTCGTTTGTCGTCTGCGCTAGCGTCTGCTGGGTGGCCAGAGACAAGCTTACTTGGCAAGATGGCGAGGTGGCCGTGTTCTTAGGGTCGTACCAACCTAATTTTGGATCAAAGAGGTGACAGGAGACCTCTCTGAGAGCAGCTGTAGAGGGTTGGTAAACACTAGTGTCTGAATGCTCTCTGCGTCGCTTTGAGCGCGCTCTACATCCGGTGTATGGCGGGGGAAGGTTTTTCCGTGGCCTTAGAGCTGCACTCTTCACTCTGGATTCTGGCTCTGACGACCGTGGAAGTAAGTACCCCCGCCGAATCATGCTGAGAGGAAGGTATGCTGTTAGAATCTTGCTTTCTTTATGATCAGGCAGTCTTGGTTTTTTAGTGATATTTTTCTTGAGTAATTCTTTCGCTATGTGAGTCGAAGTATTTCTTAATTTACGGAAATCGAGTAAATTTATTATTTGCATTTTCATTCCAGTGATGATTGTGTGTCCGATTTTGCTCAAGTTAGAATACATGTGTGTGGCCTTCAGCCTTTGTGTAAACCTAGTATGTTTGAATTTCCTTTTTGTTTTTAACTTTAACGTTTTTGTGTCATTTCTGTATCCACAAGTATGCTAACTATTCCTCAGATTTTCTGATTTGAGTCAGTCTTTCCTGTCTTGTATGACAGATTGCACCACGTGCTTTCATAACGGTCATTACTTCGGCCTTCAGCCATTCTTTTGTTAATACTAGTATTCTTCTTTATTAATTCTCACGTGTGCTTTACTCACTTATTCTAAATTAATTTCTGTTTGTAAATGCTATGAATTTCGGCGTGGGTGTGCACCACGTGGTACTTAAGAATAGTGAGCCGCTGCCTCCCCACACATAAGTTCCTGTAGTGCACAGTATACTTAAATTTGTGATCAGGATGCTGCCGATGATTCATTTCACTGGAGGGCCCAGGATGGTAGATGGAACCGGAGGTGACTTTAACATAGGAGGAGACGGTAATGTTGCTGTAGCATAGGTAGACTTCATGCTGACAGGGTGAATCTTTTCATATTTTCGCTTGGCCTCAGAATATGAAAGCCTGTCCAGGGTCTTGCACTCCATCATTCTTCTCTCTTTATGGAGAACTGTGCAGTGTGGCGAGCAGGGAGAATGGTGCTGGCCACAGTTATCACAAACTGGAGGCAAGGTACATGGGACATCTGGATGAGACACACATCCGCACTCCTGACAGGTGCGGTTGGCATCGCAGCCAGATGAGATATGGCCAAACCTCCAGCACTTAAAGCAGTGCATAGGTGGAGGAACGTAGGGTTTGACGTCACAACAGTAGATCATCACCTTGACTTTTTTGGGCAATGAATCACCCTCAAAAGCCAAGATGAAGGCACCGGTGGCGACCCTGTTGTCCTTCGGACCCCTATATACATGCTGAATAAACTGCACTCCTCGCCTCTCCAAGTTCTTCCGGAGTTTGTCATCGGACTGAAGTAAGAGATCATGATGAAAGATAATACCCTGGACTATGTTCAAACTTTTTTGTGGTGTGATGGTAATGGGAACGTCACCCTGCTTGTCACAGGCAAGCAGTGCCCGTGAATGGGCTGGGGACGACGTCGTTATCAGAATGGACCCGGATCTCATCTTTGACATTCCGTCTACCTCGCCAAACCTGAAAAAAAAACAGAGGCTTAGTCGACATAAACAATTCGCCATCTGTTCGACTGCACACCAGGTATGGGGGGGTATATGCCTCACTTTGACGGCGAGCCCAATGTTCCTCCCATGGCGTAGCCAGGGATGGAAACGATTGGGGGTCATACGATGCTGCATTGAAGGAGACTTCTACGCTTTGAGACACCGGTTATATGTCCGGCAACGCTATTATTCAAAATGTTCAAATGTTTGTTAATCTTATGGGACGTAACTACAGGGTCATCAGTTCCTAAACTTACAAACTACTTCTGAACTAGCTAATACTAAGGACGGCAATTATATCCATGCCCGAGGGGGGGATTCGAACCCCCGACCGTAGTGGCCGTGCAGACCGTGACTGGTGCCCCTCAGTCCCCTCGGCCACCGCGGACGGCAACGCTATTATTGGCTCGTTTCATTCTGGTCCCATGAGCAGCCAGAGAACTAAACGTCCACCCAGGCTCGCTAGCGGCTGTTCAACCTCAACAGTCATGCATCTCCTCAGCACGTAACACATCTTGAGATTGGATGGTTTTCTTATAGAGGTTTGTACCGTCCTCGCGACCCAGGCGATTAAGCCAAGATCCCCGGGCTCTGAAACGTACAACGTTCCACCGTCGCGCCGAACGATGGTCGTTGAAGCACGCACAGAGCTTACGGTCTAGCGGACTGTTGGCGCGACACAGCCCACGGCTCACGACCCCGGGTTCGCCAAGCCCGTACTCAGCAAATTAATGCTGAGCTCCTGAGGAGTACGCGTAAAGACCGCAAAGATAAGTTTATACATTTTCTCTTACAAAGGCAGACAAGCATTCGTTTTCCCCACGCCCAAACTTCCACATGTTACACTTGCCTACTTCCCCTGGTGCTCGTAAGAATTGAGCGTGATTCCCGCGACGGGGAGAAAGGTACTTCCACCATCTGTAGCCTTCCGTTTACGTAGTACCTCAAACTGATGTGGCCTTAAACGCAGAGAAATAATAATACTTTAATAGAATTCTAACTATAATGCAGAAGGTAATGAGCGCGCTACGTACGCTCTTATTGATAAGCCTGAGCATATAGAAGGGCTCTCTACAGTTGCGATTCCAGCAGAATGTCGCCAAAAGAAACCTCTTTAACATGAAATTCGAATCACTGATACAGCGTTACAGACATTTCGACATTCTCCTGAAGAAACTATTGTGCGTATTAACCAGTCTAAAAGTAGAAACTTTCGGATATATTTTACTGAGCGTATATGGCGGTCGTTCATCCAGCGAATCAATCGCGAATGAAAAGGCATCGTGTAGACTATGGGGCTGATGAGGTAGGCCGCTGATGTTAGAACATGAATTCATACTGTATATAAGTGACTAGTAAAAAAAAGTTTCTGAAACGTTTATTCCTTTGACACAAATGGGAGACAGAAAGAGACAATGACATTGACCTTTGGTAATGTAAGCACAGAATAACGAAGTAGAACGATCAATAATATCGCCGAAGTCAGCCATATCGCGATCACGAGACGCTATAATCCGTGAGCTAGTAGAGGAGAACATATGAGTCACGATTTCTTTCAGGTGTATCGATCGCAACATTTGATCAGTACTATGACGGTAGGTTCACAGCAGCAATGCGCAGCTTGTTTTCAATGACTGTTCATGACGTTGTTAGTGTTATTCAGTTTTATCGTTTACTCTGATGTCATGCTTCATCCGGCAATGAAGAAAGCAGAAAATTACAGACATACACTTTAATATTTATTAAAGGAAGCAAACATATTCACGGGGTTTTATTTTTGATGATTCGTTACTGGAAAAGAGCATCGTCTGCTCAGGGTATTTTTGTTACTTTACCGTGTAAATGGATATATTTCAACACACATGGTTATCAAAATAATGGAAGTGCTAGAAGGATCCAATTTACGACAATAGTCTTACTATGTCGGAAATAAAAATTAGTGCAACCTATTAGAGTACTCCAGTTCGCTTAAGATTTATTGTTGTTAAATCGGTGCATATGAAGTACGTGAAATGATTACATTTATGGATCAATAGTTCAAGCGGTACTGAGATAACAGGTGTCAAATGTTTAAATGTTTGTAGAACTTATTGGACTTAACTACGGGCCGGCCGCGGTGGCCGAGGGGACTGAGGCGCTTCAGTCACGGTCTGCACGGCCACTACGGTCGGGGGTTCGAATCCCCCCTCGGGCATGGATATTTGTGCCGTCCTTAGTTGTAGGTAGTTCATAAGTAATTTGTAAGTTTAGGGACTGATGACCCCGTAGTTAAGTCCCTTAAGCTTAACAAACATTTGAACATTTTTTGAACTTAACTACGGGGTCATCAGTCCCTAAACGTACAAACTACTTATGAACTAGCTCATACTAAAGACGGCACAAACAACCATGCTCGAAGGGGATTCGAACCCCCGACCGCAGCGGTCGGCTAACAGGTGTCGATCCAAGCTGAAACATCGATATCAGTACATGCTGTAGCCTCCACGGGGGGAATGTAGGTACTGATTATGGCATCCACTAAAGCAGTGTGTTTCAACCTTTTCGAATAAGCGACCTGTAACATCTCTGGAAAGGTCCCAAACAGTGGTTGACGTGAGCGGTCGCGATACGGGCCGCCAGAGGCGCCCGCGGGTGTCAGCGCTCACGTGGGCTGCTGAGGCGACAGCCTTTTTCTCAGTCGCTCTCCGTCGTTCTCAGTTCCTGTTCAGATCTCAGATCTACTAGCAGTCGTCTTACTTGTAATTGGATATTGGCTTGCTGTTTTTATTTATTTATTTTTTTTGTTAGAAAATGACGAGATGTAGTTTGCGCAAGTTTTGTATGGATCGCGAGTGTTGCGCACTGATGGTTACTTGCTATTAAAATATTATGTTCTCAGTTTCAGACAGTAACCAACTGTTCTTAATACTACCCTGTTCCAATACGTGTTAGTCTGTCCCGAATCCATGGCATCGAACCTGCAATTTCATTAATCACCGTGCCAAATATGGGCTCAGGGGCATGGAATTGTAAGGAAACGGCGTTGTTGCCTTCCACACGTAACCAATAAGGTAATTATGTATTTTTACGGAAAAAGGGGTGTTATAGACACCTTCCAAGTAAAAATATTCTGGCGACTCCCTTCCAAATTAAAATATTCTGTGGACCTCCCCCATCCATCTTAAAGGAAAAAAAAATAATCTTCCTTATTTTGCTACAGATTTCTTTTAAATTGTTGGGCGAAGATTTATTATGTATTTTTCTGAATGATTCCCGACAGAAAAATATTTTTTGCTTAACGAGTGTTTTGCATTTCAGGCAACACTCAGAAGCGTATTATGCTCATTAAGAAAGGTCCCTCTTTATAGACAATTTGTAAAGAAGTAGATTTTTTTTTATTTTTCAGAATTACTGATTGTATCAAATTCTCTCGATTGGTTCCTGAAAACAGTTTTCAGACTTTGCGCTTGTTCATCATTAACACACTGTATTATAAAACAATCTGTGATCTATTCAGGGCATTCGGTAATTTTAACATTAAGTACATTTGAGATAGGCTCACATTTTTGTATTGCTGAACCTGTAGTTATTTTATGGTGCAAGTACTTTCTCCTGTGACAGCGACCCCCAGAGCAAGACTTTGCGGACGCACAGGTTGAAAAACACTGCACTAGAGTATACCAATGGAGAATACTATTTTGGGATGCGTTAGTCCACACCGGCTCGATGTGTTCAAATAGTTCAGCAAGGGTTGTTGTTTCATGAGGGTCTGACATTGGAAGGTTCAGAGTTTGAGTCCTTAACTGGTCGGTGGCATAGTATTCTTTACTTTGTGAACGTGGTTTGTTTTGTCCTATTTTGGTCGTTTCGGATAACTCAGTTTTCTCGTTACAGAGGGCGTCGAGCAACCATGCTGGCAACCCTCTGAGCCACCGTGCCCTAGAAAGTTTCTAACCACTATCTAACATGTTCGTACATCACAAACTAATTCCTCGCCTATTATGCCATGACGAACACCTGCGAGAGTAATCCGTAATTCTCGTACCATCGAAGGCAGATGAAAAATAACTAACAAACATTAGATTATAATTCATTGTCCTAAGAAAGACTTGTTTTTGTTTATTTTATGTGCGCCATTGCTTTGAAATGACAACGCTTGAGTTATAATAAGAAAATCATCAGGTATAGAAAGGAAGATGTCGTACACAAAAGACATTTTGGGGCGAGGGATGTCTCGTGACTGATTTACGAACGCCAAATGTAGGCTATGTTCCATCCAGGCTATTGTCACTCGTCCTAACGCCAAATGTACGCTACGTTCGTTCCAGGCTATAGTCATTCGTAACCAGTAGAGGAAAGAAATAAACTTTGAACTACCAAGGCAAGATAGGTGATAATATTTTAACGGAAAATATAATGAAAATGTGGGAGAGCAATTAAAATGATAGTTCAAAAAGGTAAAAGTTGAAAAGAGTATGTCTCTCAAAGCTAAACTTAAATACACATGATTTGGCTGTTACAATACAGCCCGAAAGAGTATTACGAGTTGGGTGCACAGATATTATCATAATAGTAGAGTCGTAATCGTATAACCATAATTTTTTATTATTTGCATCATTATTTTGGTCTGAAATGTTTGCAAAAAATTATAAAACTACGAATGTAAAGTGGGCCATAAGACACGACAGTGCGCGTTTTTTGTTTTCCTTCCGGTTGTCCGGACCGCTGCGGACATTTGTGTATGGTTCTCGTTGAGGTTTTTGGGTCAATTTATTATTATTATTATTACAGAGAGCATACAGACCTCTCATCGAACGCGCTGAGCCACCGCGCCCGACTGTACTCAACCGACGACGGCGTCCAGAAAGTAGTTTCTGTTTACAAGTAACCAAGCTACAGCATGAAAACGTCAATTACTGGAACGTCATTAACTTTTGACTACAAATATATTAGTACAAAATGTTCAGCTTCAGACGATCTTTCTATGTATAGCATTGTAAACGCGATTTTCCATCATCAACTTTGACCTTGATTTTTTCAAAACCTGCTGTCTAGCAGAAAGCCGAAGCACGTTCTCAGTAATCAATATACAGGGTGAATCACTAACTATTGCCACCAAGAATAACTCCGATAGTATGATAGGAGCTGAGAAGTTTGTGGGGCAAAAGTTGCATTGGACAACGGTGGCAAGAATGTGACGTTGGGTTTTTGTTGCTATGTACTGTCGTTTAGAGATATGAAGGTCATCTTTTTTTTTTTTTTTACGGTGTGCTATAGTTTGGAACTTATTTTCTGATAGCGGCTATCGAGACAAATCCAATGATGTGTAACAGTAAGGTGTTCACTATCATCTACTATGTTATTTTTCCCTGTTTCTGTCAAAACTCACTCTGAAACGTCCTTTAAATTATCCACCTCCTAATTTTCCTACCTTTATGCAGGCAGAGTTATTTAGCATATAAATTTGTATTACTGTGGTCGGTGTTGCTTTTGTATGTATCTTGTTTAAATCAAATGTTTGTAAATCTATCGGACTAAGCTGCGTGGTTATTAGTCCGTAGCTTACAAACTACTTAAACTAAGTTAAACTAACCCAAGAACAACACACACATGCATCCTCGAGGGAGGATTCGAACCCACGACGCCGGAGGCCGCGCGATCCGCAACGTGGCGCTCCAGACCGCCCGGCTACTCCCGCGCGCCTATCTTGACTAGATGATGTGATCACTGCGCTGCTCACAGTAGTTTACCTGCATTACTAGTTTCTTATTATTACACCTACTCCTGTAATACCCCAACTGATTTTGTAAAAAATGTTCAAATGTTTGTATAGCTTATGGGACTTAACTACGGAGTCATCAGTCCCTAAACTTACAAACTACTTATCAACTAGCTTATCCTAAGGTCGGCACAAATATTCATGCCCTAGGGGGGATTCGAACCCCCGACCGGAGTGGCCGTGCAGACCGTGACTAGAGCGCCGCAGTCCCCTCGGCCTGATTTTGTATTCATTACCCTGTACTCACCTGACCAGGAATCCTGTTCATCTTTCCACCTAACTTCACTAATCTCCAATACATCTAACTTTCACCTACCCATTTCCCTTTTCAAATTTTCTAACCTCTATATCCGATTAAAGGATCTAATAACGCACGCTCCGATCCATAGAATGCCAGTGTTGTCTTTCCTCATGATCACATCCTCCTAATTTACATCTGCAATATTTTACCCAAAAGGATGCCAGCATATATATTCATATATTGGAGCTGCATGTCTTCAGGAAAAGTAAAGGCTGTAGTTTCTCCGTGCTTTCAGCCATTCGCAGTAACCTCAAGGCAAAGCCACGTTAGCTGATGTTACAAGGCCAGCTCAATCCATAATCGAGACTGTTGTCCCTGTAACTACAGAAAAGACTGCTAGACCTCTTCAGGAATCACACGTAGGTCTGGCCTTTCCAGAGATACCCCTTGGCCGGCCGCGGTGGCCGAGGGGACTGAGGCACTCCAGTCACGGTCTGCACGGCCACTACGGTCGGGGGTTCGAATCCCCCCTCGGGCATGGATATTTGTGCCGTCTTTAGTCTTATCTAGTCCATAAGTAGTTTGTAAGCTTAGGGACTGCTGACCCCGTAGTTAAGTCCCATAAGTTCTACAAACATTTGAACATTTGAGATACCCCTCAGCTGAGCTTGTACCTATGGTACGGCTATCTGTACCATTGAGACACGTAAGCCACCCCACCCTGTCTACGTCTGTGGTTCATGGTGGTTTTCCTATACGGCGCCCCTATAAACACAAAACTTTTCGATTACATTGATTACGGAACCACCAACCATTTTCTCACATTCGAATTCACTTAGCTTCGATATATTACACTCACGACACTGCTCTGACCATGACCGATTCTTGCAACGTATTGAAGAATTTGTGCAGAGGTCGCTTGCGGCCGTCCCCGAGTGCACATCGCAGTACCGAGCACAGCGTTACTTGTGGGTATAACCGGCTTCTTACTACTAACGACATATTTTGAGTATTCAGTGACGTTTTTGCGTAAGTTTATTAAACTTATCTTGTACTCGCGTGTATATTAGATTCAGTTTCGAGCCAAGCATCTCGTTAGTGTATTTTTCCGCCGTCTGCATCCCAACAGTCCTCTTTTTTGTTTTCGTTGGATTAGTACCATTTCTAGCCGTCTTCGCTTACCTTAGTTACCCCCTGTCGAGTCTACACCGCGTCTTTCTAGTCGTTACTTTTACTGGGTACTGTAATCCTGAATAGAGACTGTAACTGCTGTGTGCTGATGCAGTCTGAGCTGGTGACACTTCGCTCTCAGCTTCGAGCTGTGTTAACATCGGTGGCATAGCTTGAAGCTGCGGTCGAAAGGCGTTGGTGTTGTTGGCCGGTCGTGGGAAACGAACGGTTTTCCGGCGTGTCCACCGATCGACATGCCCTGATACTGCTAGCAGTGAGGCAGACACCCCACCCGTAGTTGCGTGTGAGGTCACCCCGGTGCTCTGCAGGCAGCGTACGACATTCCGGGGGACCGATAGTGAGGCCTTCCTGGTACGTCGTGAGAAAAGGTTCGAGGCGCTATCTGTTCAGTACAATGTCCCTGAGCCGGATGGTGTCTGTCATCCTGAAGTCATCACGTATTCTGCAAGATCCAGGCTTTCACAGTGAGTGGGTTTGCTCGTAGTTGGGAGCTCAAACGTTAGGCGGGTAATCGAGCCCCTTAGAGAGATGGCTGCCAAGGAGGGGAAGAATGCCAACGTTCACTCTGTGTGCATACCGGGTGGAGTCATTTCAGCTGTGCAACAGGTCCTTCTGGATGCCATGAAGGGTACGGCGTGCAGCCAACTACAGGTAGTGGCTCACGTTGGTACCGATGATGTGCTTAGCTTCGGATCTGGAGAGATTCTATCACGTTTTGAGCGGCTATCTGAAGTGGTGAAGACTGCCAATCTTGCTTTCAAGATGAAAGCAGAGCTCATCGTCTGTAGCATAGTTGATAGGACCGACTGTGGACCTCTGATACAAAGCCGAGTGGAGGGTCTGAATCACAGGATCAGACGGTTCTGCGACCGTGTGGGCTACAGATTCCTCTACTTTTGCCATCGGGTGGTGGGATTTCTGGTTCCGATGAATAGGTCAGTAGTCCACTTCACGCTACACGGGTAGCGGGGGTGTGTGGCCTGGGCTGAGTGGTGTCGCACAAGTCTGAAGTGCGCGCCTTGTACTTTCGCCGAGCGCCGCCATGCACGGCATGGCGCGGCGTTCTTACAACGTCAGCCACGAGCGCCCTCTGCTGCAACCCCGCTCGTTGCCACCACTGAACTGGATCGGTCATTTGGCTATAGGATAGGCACTACAGAACACTCTCATCAGTAGGCAGGCCTCTACGTAGTAAAACTATGTATCTGCATTCCACTAGTCTTCAGTTAACAAAGTTCAGTATTGTACTATTTCTTCGAAATATATATCTTGTTCTAATCTAGCTTAGTGTTTCTAGTATCTGCTGTCCCACTGGCTGGTCACCTCAGACTCTGTACCTGCACACGCGTGCATCCTATTTTCCTGTGTCGGTCTCTCTCTACTCGGCCACCGACACCTAGGACAACCGGCGGCAACGAGACACAAAAGTGGCGACGATGATGGAACACAAAAGGCTGCGCGGGTTTTTAGGTTAGAGGGCCTTGGGAACATACAGGAAGGTTTTCAACCTCAAAGGGTACAGCTCAAAGATAGAACGAAGATAGATTTAAAAAACCATTGGTGTAACAGTTGTAAATTGTCGTAGCTTTGTTGAGAAAGTACCAGAGCTCTAAGCGCTAATAGAAAGTACTGAATCTCAAATCATGATAGGTACCGAAAGCTGGCTAAAGCCGGATATAAGTTCACCTGAAATTTTTACTAAGGGGCACATGGTGTTCAGAAAGGGTTCAAGAATACAATTGTAATTGGCAAAAAAAAGTTTAAAACCGGAGGCAAACATAAAACATCGTCCGAAAACGTACTGAACGCATTCTCCGAAAATTATCTCGATCAGTTAGTTCATGAACCCACTAGAACAGTAAATGGTTGTAAATACTTGACCTCTTAGCAACAAATTATCCGGAGCTAATAAAGAGTATCAAACAGACATGGCAATTAGTGAACACAGAGTTGTTGTAGCGAGAAGCCGGCCGCGGTGGCCGAGGGGACTGAGGCGCTCCAGTCACGGTCTGCACGGCCACTACGGTCGGGGGTTCGAATCCCCCCCTCAGGCATGGATATTTGTGCTGTCCTTAGTATTAGTTAGTTCATAAGTAGTTGGTAAGTTTAGGGACTGATGACCCCGTAGTTAAGTCCCATAAGCTATACAAACATTTGAACATTTTTGTAGCGAGAATAAATATCGGATTCCCCAAAAACTACAAAAACAAACTAAAAATATATCTATTAAAAAAAGTAGACAAACATTCAATTAACGCTTTCTTGAGTGAGAATCTCCAGCCGCAGTGGAGTAGCGGAGGGGTCTAAGGCACCTCGCTGCGGAGCGCGCGGTTGCTCGCCGTAGAGGTTCGAGTCCTCCCTGTGGCATGGGTGTGTGTGTTGTACTTAGGTTAGTTTACCTAGGTTTAAGTAGTTTGTAAGCTACGGACTGATGACCACGCAGTTTGGTCCGATAGATTTACAAACATTTGAACATTTTTGAGAATCTCCAGTCTTTCGAAACTAACAATGTTGGTGTAGATCAGATGTGGCTTACGTTCATAGAAGTAATACCGACAACCATTTATAGAATTATACAAACAAATTAATAAAAGAGCGGTCTGGCCCGCCGTGGTACATAAAACAGTTTAGATACTCTTGCAAAAGCAAAGCATGCCAAATTGAAACGGACACAAAATCCTCAATACTGGCAGTCTTTTACAGAAACTCGATATTTTACTCGAACTTCAATGCGAGAAGCTTATAGTAAATTCCACAACGAAAGCCTGACACGTAATTTGGTAGAGAATCCTAAGAAATTCTGGTCGTATGTAAGGTATACTAGCGGGAAAATACAATTAATACCTTTACTACGCTATAGTAACGGTGATGTTATTGATGACAGTTCTGCTAAATCAGAATTGCTTAACACAGCCTTCCGAAATTCCTTCACGCGACTACTCTAGAATTCGTATCAAGAACAGCTGCCAGCATGCGTAATTTAGAAGTTGATACCCCTGGTGTATTAAAGCAACTTAAATCACTTTACAAAAGTAAGTCTCCCGGCCCCGACTGCATACCTGTTAGTTTCCTTTCAGAGTATGCTGATGCAATAGCCCCATACCTAGTTATCATATATAACCGCTCGCTCAGCGAACGTTCCGTACCCAATGACTGGAAAGTTGCACAGGTTACGCCAATATTCAAGAAAGGCAATTAAAGTGATCCGCAAAATTACAGGCCTATATCACTAACGTCGGTTCCTAGAAGGATTTTAGAACACATACTTTCCTCAAATATTATGAACTACATGGAAGAGAACTACCTATTGACCCATAGTCAACACGGATTCAGAAAGTATCATTCTTGTGATACACAGCATGTTGTGATGAGTGCTATAGAGAAGGGATGTCAAATAGATTCCGTATTTCTAGATTTCCGGAAGTCTTTAGACACTGTACCTCACAAGCGTCTTCTAATCAAACTGCGTGCTTATGGAATACCGTCACAACTATGCTATTGGATTCGTAATTTCCTGTCATACAGGACACAGAACATTGTAATTGACGGAAAGTCTTCGAGTAGAACTGAAGTGACATCTGGCTTTTCCCAGGGAAGTGTTTTGGGTCACTACTGTTCCTTATTTTTATAAACGATGTAGGAGACAATCTGAGTAGCTCTCTTAGCTTGTTCGCGAATCATGCTGCCACTTATCTGTTAGTAAATTCACAAGAACATGAAAAGCAACTGCACAATTATATAAGATATTTGGATGGTGCAAGAAATGGCAATTGACCCTTAATAACGAGAAGTGTGAAGTCATCCATGTGACTACTGAAAGAAGCTCGTTAAACTTCATTTACACGATAAATTAGTTAAAACTACAGGCCGTAAATTCTACTAAATACCTAGGAATAAAAAATACAAATAACTTAATTTGGAAAGAACACATAGAACATCTTATAGGAAAGGCGAACCAAAGGTTACGTTTCATTGGCACAACACTTAGAATATGCAACAGTTCTACTGAAGAAACTGCCTACACTTCACTTGTGCGTCCTTTTTTCGGAGTATTGCTGCCCATTGTGGGATCCCCACCAAGTGGGACTCACAGACAATTTAGAGAAAGTTCAGAGAAGGGCAGCTAGTTTTGTAATATTGCGGTTTAGGGAGGAGAGTCTCACAGAAATGATGCACGAGTTGGGGTGGAAATCATTTTAAAAGAGGTGTTTTTTGTTGGAACGGGATCTATTTGCGAAATTTCTTTCACCGACTTTCTCTTCCGAAAGCGAACATATATTGTTAGCACCCAACTACATGGGAAGATATGATCATGAAAATATAAGAGAAAACAGATCGAAAACGGAAAGATTTGGGTATTCCTTTTTCACGCGAACTGTTAGAGAAAGGAACTGCAGAGAAACATCATAAGAGCGGTTCTATGAACCCTCTGCCGTGCTCTACAATGTGACTTGCAGAGTATTTATGTATCTGTGCCGGCCGCGGTGGCCGAGGGGACTAAGGCGCTCCAGTCACGGTCTCTACGGCCACTACGGTCGGGGGTTCGAATCCCCCCTCGGGCATGGATATTTGTGCCGTCCTAGTTCGTAAGTAGTTCATAAGAAGTTTGTAAGTTTAGGGACTGATGACCCTGTAGTTAAGTCCCATAGACTATACAAACATTTGAACATTTATGTATCTGTAGATCTGAAACATACCGACCCGGAAGCTTAGACAGCATGTGTATTTATATTCAAGCACGCATTTCTCGTGGTGTTCTCGCATTTTTGTCCAATCGTTACATTTGTTGCACGTCTTAGCTGATAGCATACGTGGACATGCTAATGCGGAAGATTAGGTAGCCCAATGACATCTTCCAGAGAAAGGATCTCGGTTTCTATTGAATACTCTACCATAATTTTTTTATAGTCTGTGGGACTTAACTACGGGGTCATCAGTCCCTAAAATTTTCTCCAGCGTTCACACCAAACTAAGAAAACTTGGATAATGAACTTTTTCACAGAAGGAATCGACCTCATCTTTTATGGAACACGAAGGCGCTGACATCTGTGCTGCTTCATGTATAGCATAATATGGTGGACACACGTTTCATCCGTAGCACCAAATCGACAACCTGGTTAAAATCAGTTGGATTATTTTTAAAACCAGCCCATAACGCGTTACGGCAGTTGCTCTTGACGATTATCAACAACATGAGACTATTGTTTCATCGTTAAATTTCTTGAACATCGTACCCCTTTCTCCCATTTGAGATGATTTCGGGGCCAACATTAGTTTAACATTCGATCGATCAGTACAATGTAATTTTCTTTTTAGATGCAGTTGCAGTTTCCGGAGGTCTTTCCAGTGAATCATTTTTCAAGAGAAGTTTAAATTTAGCCCCTTATATCTTAATATTGTAGAAAATAAAAGAACAGACATTCTGTAGCCTTTCAGCAAATCTATTAAAATTTTTATTAAGCGTAAGATTAAAATGTTCAAATGTTTGTAAATCTATCGGCCTCAACTGCGCGGTTACTATTCCGTAGCTTACAAACTACTTAAGCTAAGGTAGACCAACCTAAGCACAACACATACACCCATGCCCGAGGGGAACTCGAACCCCCGACGGCGAACGGCCTTACTCGTAAGACGACAAATTATTTCTAAGTTCACATGGTTATTGGTGAAGTGGAAACCAATTTTTAATTAACTGTTATATGGAAATTTTATTAATTTATTTTTACAATGACAATAACGTTGTGAAGATTTTGCGTCGATGTCCAAATCAAATGTTTGAAAACATGTTGGACCAAATAGTCCCTACACTTACTAACTACTAACTTATACTAAGGACAGCACACACACACACACACACATGCCTCCGTAGCATGACGCCTCAGATCACGTGGCCATTCCACGCGGCTTGTGTGTATGGACATTTGCCAATGCTTCCCATGCATTGTATAATTGTTAAAATATTTCCAATGGTGGAGGCGTGTACTTCGGAAACCTACACTTCAGCTTTCAAGCTGATAATATCCACGACTTCAATCAAATTATGGAAGCATTAAAAATGTTCCAAAAGTAGTATAATTTCAATTTTATTATCTTTACGTTAACACCATCTGTGCAGGGAACCGAGCAAGATGGCGCACTGGTAACACACTGGACTCGTATTCGGAAGGATGGTGGTTCAAATCCAACCCCGGCCATCCAGATTTAGGTTTCTCGTGATTTCCGTAAATAACTCCAGGCAAATGCCGGGATGGTTCCTTTCAAAGGGCACGGTCGATTTCTTACCCCATCCTTACAGATAATTCCGAGCGCAAGCTCCGTCTCTAATGACCACGTTGTCGACGGGACGTTAAATCCTAAACTGCCTTCTTTCCTTCCATCTGTGCAGGAGGCATAGATACTTTTTCCTTGCCTTCGTATTAACATTAGTGACGATAAAGGTCAGTAATGTTTTGCCTCAATTTCGTAGAAAAACTGTTGAAAGATTATAAATCTTATGGGAATCGGCGAAGTACAGCAAGTCATGAGTGATAATGGGAGCCGGCCATGGTGGCCGAGGAGACTGAGGCGCTCCAGTCACGGTCTGCACGGCCACTACGGTCGGGGGTTCGAATCCCCCCTCGGGCATGGATATTTGTGCCGTCTTTAGTATAAGGTAGTTGATAAGTAGTTTGTAAGTTTAGGGACTGATGACCCCGTAGTTAAGCCCCATAAGCTTAACAAACAACAATGATAATGGGCAGGGACACTGCGTCAGTAGAGTGTGCATAAGTTGAGTTTGCGTCTGATGGAATGCGTGCAAGTGTAGTCCGCACGGCCGTGCTGTTCACTATGTCCACACTGTTGTAGTATCAGAACGAGAAATGCGCCTCTTCCCCGACACGGAGTATTTCCTGCAAGCGAAGACCCTCATAGTGACATGGATTAGCGGACTGGCTTCCACTACCTGTTTGGAAATGATAATAAATCAGTTCTCGATTTCTGGCAATACATCAATGAACGACACTGCGCAGTTGTCAAGAACCCAAAGTACCATTTCGAACTTTCTCCGGAGTGCATTCCGCGACCCCCATCGCAGCTGGATCATCCATGCAAGCAGCTAATTTGCGTCTCCTATTACCAGATTATGACTCATCACTACAACGGTAACCCACAAATAATTTCTAGAAGACGTGTCTGGATGAGCTACTGACGTATCGCCGCCGCGCGGTTTTTTTCTCGTCCTGCTAATCGAAAGCGATTGCCAGTCCTGTGAGGACGTGCTAGTCCGACGGAGTCATTGATTTTATTACAGAGAGGTCATGGATATTTCTTGTTAATGCTTGGAGGACTCCTTCGCTTAAGTGAATTGTATTTTAGCTCGTTTCCTTTTTCCCCAAATTTGTTTAAATAAAGATGAATTACAAAAAATGTCGACAAGAGAAAAAAAGCGACTGACTAGCAAGCAGGAGACAAGGGTACAAACCTCGACTGGGCAGAAATTCTCAATTTTCTTCATTGATTTATTTCAGTGTCCACTGGCAGACAACATGTAAAATTCCTTTGTGTCTTGATAAAAATGCATTGTGTGGGTTTCCGGTAAATGTCAAGGAACTAACCTTCTGATAGTGTGCAAATATGGTCTTCCAGAAAACAGTAGTAATTGAGACTGGCGTGGTACTTTTTCTACTCTTGCTGAAAGTACAACTCGGAAATTGATTGAACGTAGAAGAGATGTGATGAATTTATATCAGTGGAAAAATACAACCAAGATACAATTAATTCCGCTAAGCTGTCATGGCCTCCTTTGAGATCAAACACTCTCCTTATAAACATAAAAGATGAAGATTTATTCTCGATACTACGAACGAGAGCCGTACCCGAGATAATGCATTCATAAGAGCAGCACGAGTGGCGAGATCAGTACCGCCAGCTGTCTAGGAGCGACTCGGACACATGTGCAGCCTAGCCTACATTCTGCTGCGTGTAGCGAAAGTGAATGTAGATCGAGAGCACAGCTCCTGCAGCGTACGGGACTCACAGGCCGTTCCCATGCTTCGCAGGGAGTGAGTTATGATGGCTTACCGCTACATTTCCTTGACTATCTTGAGACACAATATGCGTTGACTGCACTCGAAGTAGAATTACGTAGTGTGACCCCAGAAGGAGAAGAACGACGAAGCTGCTAAATAAAGTCCATCGGGACACATGGGAACTTGCATCACCTGCCAGTGGGCAGTGCATTAAATAGATGGGGAAAGTTAAAAATTTGTTCCAGGTCGAGATTAGAAACCGGGTCCCGTACTTACTAAGCACTCGCACGGATTACTACGTCAGTTGCACACAGAGATCGCCACGACACACGGACTACACTAGCTCGTCTCCCGCGATGTGAGAGATTCAGGGCCGGTTTGTCGATGTCTCGTTAAGTTCCAGTCAAGAATTTAACTTGTCGTTAACGGAGAATTGCGTTTATCAATGTTTCGTTATTAGTTAACCTGACGTTAAAAGACCTAAATCTGGCCGTTAAGTTAAAGAGTAAAATTCTGTTCGTTACGCGGCTAACGACCAGTTAAGTTGGAATCTGTATGAAAATGGAGGATTCCAAAGCGCTAAAATACCGCAATATAGCCTATTCACGTGATAAAGACCGATTTATCGAATAAAACAACAGAAGCACCACATTTATGAAAAACTAGTGTGGAAAGCAGCTTTATTGGAAAATTGTATCGTCATATTTCTCGCCCCTTCCATGTCAATAGCGATTAGATGAGTTTGATATATTGCAGATATGCAACTTAACCTTAAAATTATTGTTGCGATATCAAAATACAAACTTACGGGTAACGACTAGTTATGTGAGAATCGGTATGATGAAAATGGCTGGAATAAGAAATCTGGTTGAAAATTACAACGACGTCAATCAATATTTTGGACGATCTAGAGGTCATTGCCCCTATAAGGCATCCAAGACGTATTTATGTTCCTTCAAATCATTTTGAATGCTGGAATGATGCAGAATTTGTTACTCGATTTCGTCTTCGAAAAGCCACTTTTGAAATGCTGCATGAAATACTCCACGACCATCTGAAGAGTCCAACAGATAGTTACGTATTTTGTAAGTTATCAGTCGTAATAGAAAACAGAATACATTATTTATGTCTGCAAGCTTATTAATTCAGTATTTAGCTATGCTTGTTGTGCCTAGTGTAAGGCCTAAAATGTGATTTCTTCCTCCGATCTACAGGAATAGTGCACTTTCGCCTATGTGCAAGTTATTGCTTGCACTAAGATACTACGCACTTGGCAGAATATCGTACTTAGCACTTTTGCTGTTCTACATGTTCCACGGACAGCATTGAATTCATTTGCCACAATGTCGCTTCCTTTTCCTTCCGTCGGTTTTTTTTTAATTCCAACGTGTCCTTGTATTTCTCTATTAAGGACACAAGACTCTCGCACTAACTTCTTGTAAAATTCGAGATTCTTTCACGTTTGTTTGCCATAGCGCCAAATAACAACTGTCTGCTAACCTCCTTCCTGATAGTCAAATATGGCGAACAGCTGTTTATTCAGACGGCACTTTCATTTGTTTCTTTTGTCAACATAGTCGAAATATATCGCACCTTCTAGTTTTCTCCAGGTTAGCAAACGAGATGTGAATCTGGCAATGACAAACGCAATGCACTTAACGAGCACATTTAATTGGACGTTAAAGGCATCTTCTCGTTTACTAACGAGAAGATTAACGAAAGATGGACGAACCGGCCATCAGAGTTATACCTCACCTGACAACAAACCTAGCAGAAGAGTGAGGCAGAGTCAACAGTGCTTTTTATCAGATAGTAAGAGACTTGCTGTGCCGAAAGATAGAAGAGCTAAACTCTCGACTTAACATCTATAGAATCAGTAGGGGAGAGGGCTAATATTAAGCACATTCATTATAAAAAGCAAGTTTTGAGTTATTCTATGTGTGTGTGAAGCCGTGTGGCAATATGTTTAGTAATACACTGCTATGTGCCTGGGAGATTTGTAAGTTACGTTGGTATATAATCTGAATATACTTCACTGGTCTGTGGCTCACGAAAAGGCTCAACAGAGCCAGACTGACTCAAGTGATAGGAAAATTTAATAAAGTAATTAAATTGCCTGGATTGTAATTAAATACGCGCAAATGATGTACAACGGCTTTGAAAACTGACCGTATTCATTATGAAATGGCCCTATCCAAATCACCCGAATGGCCAGACACACAGACAAAATGTATACACATAATAAATAATAAGATGTGGGGGTTCTAACTAATAATAGAAACAGGGGTTCAGTTAATCTATACACCATTTATTTATGCAAAAGAGACACGCAAATATGAAATGAAATTACCGAGATAAAAAGTAAACATTCAAACAGACAACAACAACAACATTTTAGTAAGGTTCAAATATTTGTATAGCTTATGGGACTTAACTACGGGGTCATCAGTCCCTAAACTGACAAACTACTTATCAACTAGCTAATCCTAAGAACGGCACAAATATCCATGCCCGAGGGGGGATTCGAACCCCCAACCGTAGTGGCCGTGCAGACCGTGACTGGAGCGCCTCAGTCCCCTCGGCCACCGCGGCCGGCTTCAAACAGACGTTAATGAGAGCAAACCAAGTAAGGGGAATTATTATGCTGAAAACGAGATAAAACGGAAATGACGGGAATTAGTGAATGACGGCATCAGGATAAAATAAAATGCGGACATGAGATGGCAAGACCTACGCTGAAAACGGAGGCCGAAAAACACTGGTAGCATGCTTCCCATAGTTACTGTAGCTGAGTAATAGGTGCATCTCCCATCTAATGGTGTACTTGTCTGATATCTCTTACAAAATATTCGTACAATTTCCCATCTTATACCCGCTGCTGGAGCTCATGGCTGCGGTTATCGTGTCGCTCCCAAGTCTCAAAGTTCACTCCTAAAAAACTTACATCCTCTCTCCTACAAGATTCATACAAAATCTTCCTTGCAGTATTTTATCAACCAATGGTAGTGCGTAATGTAAAACTTTTGCTAAAAGGTGGGAGGAAAGCTCACTTCTCATTGGCCGTTTCCGATCGCCGCCCAATAATAATTATAGCCGTGAATGTTAACAATGATCAAATGTTTGTAAAGCTTATGGGACTTAACTGCGGGGTCATCAGTCCCTAAACTTACAAACTACTTTATACTAAAGACAACACAAACATCCATGCCCGAGGGAGGATTCGAACCTCCGACGCGTGTGGGTGTTTCAGAATGGATCGACACCTGATACCATAGTACCACTTGAGTTATTGAACTGTAAAAGTAACAATCTTGAGATGGAAAACTTTGTCAACTTTAGGGCGTTTACTTGTTTCCACAGGTCAATAATTTCATCTCAAGGCTGGAGAACCATGCCACATTACACGAGAGCAGAGCAACTCATGATAGCGTAGATGCTATTAAAATTCATGCCTTTGTGAATAATGAATTGACCGCGCCTGTCTTTCATGCTTTTATACTCTTGGTACGCATTTAAATTAATATCTGATAGACTTGTCCTTAGCAATATAAATAAGGTATTTTCCACTAACGATATCTCGGACACCATGTGAAGGTGGCAATATATCGCTCGTGTGTTGTTCATGGTGTGAAAAATATTTTTATGGTTGTTTTTGTCATACTTTTCACCCTACTGGCAGTGATAACGCTGACGAATAGGCAGCCGCTAATTGGAATCACGTAATAGTGTAATTTAGAAGGTTCTTATTTTAATTCTTATTTTTATAGTTATTGCAGTGCGTATCACAATTAAAACAGCTGGTAACAGATAACACACTTAACTGAAAATTAATTACACTTCCCGATGTTCTACTTCAAAATAAGGCAAGAAAAGGTATTACAAATATGAAAACATTATCACATACCTCGAAAAAATCTAACAATAAATTGCAATGATGGTGGTTCGAACCTAGATTCACGGTTTGACAGTCCACACCCTGAACCGGCGACGGTAGTCGCTAATGTTTAGGAGTGCCCAAGCTACACCATAAAAACACGGAAACGTTAATTACTCAAACGGCCTTAACTTTTGACCTCATATATATTAGTAAAAAATTCGCATCTTCAGACGATCTTTCGATGTATGCCATTACAAACGCGATGTTACATAATCAAATTTGATCTTGATTTATTCAAAAACTACGGAGTGTCTAGCAAAAACCAGAAACACGTGTCTCTTTATATTCAGTATACAACGTCCATGCAAAATTTGATCGAAATGGGTGATCCACATGTCAGACTCTCTCCTCTAAGTTTGAAGAGTGAAAAATTAGGAGACAATTTCTTCGAATTAGAATTTAAATGCAACATATAGTTTGTCATTCACTTGATTGTAGTTATTAGCTTCCCTTTAAAATTTATCAATTCACACGAAACATTCAACTGTTTTCCTTAAATTCAGATCATTAGTCTATCACATGCGTTAATATACGGTGTTCTTGATACAGTGACATTTGAGGAATTCGACAAGAAAGTCGTTCAACAAATCATGTCCCTAACATCTTTGGGGAACATTCAATAAGAACGTCAACTTTTTTTCTGAAAAGAGATTTGTTTTATTCAGAATTCAAGTACACCATATTATTATTCACTCTATTAACCTAAAAACACTTTTTTCCAATAAACGTGCCTTCAATCCAGCGGTATTGCGCCACGTTATTGGGAGGGCCTGTGTGCGTACATAGAACCAATCTACTGATCTCTGTCCGTTGTTTCATAGGCGGAAACAGAATCTTCCAAACACTGTACCGACCAGCCTCATTCTTCTTCTGCTGTTGCTTATTCATTATTGGATGTTGGCGGCTACAGGATGTATCTTTGTTCTGTGAACCACAGCGTGTAACAGCTTGTCTACACTTCTTATTTCTGTCCACTGCTTTATATTGTCTAGCGAGGATATTCTTCTTCGCCCTTGTCTTATTTTTCCATCAATCTTCCCTTCTATTATTAAATGCTGAAGAATGCATTTGTCGTTCCGTAAAATATGTCCTAGGTATGAAGTTCTTCTTCTTTTAAACACTGTCAACATTTATCGCTGTTTGTTCATTCAATCCAATACTTCTACATCTACATCTACATCCATACTCCGCAATCCACCCGACGCTGTGTGGCGGAGGGTACGTTGAGTACCACTATCGGTTCTCCCTCCTATTCCAGTCACGTATTGTTCCCGAAAAGAAAGATTGTAGGTATGCCTCTGTGTGGGCTCTAATCTCTCTGACTTTATCCTCATGATCTCTTCGCGAGTTATACGTAGGAGGGAGCAATATACTGCTAGACTCCTCGGTAAAGGAATGTTCACGAAACTTCGACAAAAGCCCGTACCGAGCGACAGAGCGTCTCTCCTGCAGAATCTTCCACTAGAGCTTATCGATCATCTCCGTAACGCTTTCACGATTACCAAATGATCCTGTAACGAAGCACGCGGCTCACCGTTGGCTCTTCTCTACTTCCTCTATCAACCCCACCTGGTACGAATCCCACACTGGTGAGCAGTATTCAAGCAGCGGGCGAACAAGTGTACTGTTTCCTACTTCCTTTGTTTTCGGACTGCATTTTCTTTGGATTCTTCCAATGAAACTAGGTCTGGTATCTGATTTACCGACGATGAATTTTGTATGGTTATTCCGTTTTAAATCACTCCTAATGCCTACTCCCAAACAATTTATGGAATTAAATGCTTCCAGTTGCTGACCTGCTATAGTGTAGCTAAATGGTAAAGGATCTTTCTTTCTTCGATGTTGGTTATTATTCTTGAAATCTACGGCATTTTCAGCATTCTGCATAAATTCACATTTCAAAGGCCTCTAACATCTTGGTTCTTGTTGTATTTAGTGTCCAGCCTTCAGAGCCATATTGAAGCACGGAACAGATGTAGCATTTTACAAATCTGACTCTACGGTTCAGGTCTAGATCTGTGCTTGTGAAAACTGTCTTAAACTTTATGAAGGCGTTACGGGCGAATTATATCTCCGTGTCTGCTCGTCAGTCTTCACAAAGCCAGCTTACGAGATATTTAAACTTGTTTACTCTTCGTATTGCAGACCCTCTAAATCGTAGATTTTCGTTTTTGAAGGACTCTCGTGTGACAATCATATCATTAGCCTTTTTGTTATTAATATTCACACCTAGAGTACTGCTATATTCTCCTACTATCATGACAAGTTGCTAAAGATCATCTAAATCATCAGCTATCAATAATGTATCATCAGCATAGCGAATGTTGTTGATATAGACTCCATTAAATTTTATGCCTTTTTCTATATCATCAAGTGCCTCCTAAAAAATACTCTCAGAGTATAAATAAAATAAGAGAGGTGACAGTATGCATCCTTGTCGGACACCTCTACCTATACTGACTAATTCAGTGACCTCATTATCATATTTAAACTGTGCTGTCTGATTCCAATATAAATTCTGCAGACACGAATATCCTTTTTATCTGTAACAATTCTTTTGAGAATTTCCATGAGTTTATTGTGTTGTACTCTATCGAATGCTTTTTCATAGTCAATACAACAAAGGCCTACATTTTTACCCTGATCATAGCGGTTTTGTAATAGAACTTGTAGTGCAACTATTGCTTCTCTTGTGCCTAAACCTTTTCTAAATCCACACTGTGTCTCAACAATGAATTTGTCACATTCCTGGTATAGGCTTGGATGGATGAAATTCAGAAGTATTTACAAGCAATGGCTCATACGACTCATGAGCTTGGGATCTTCACATTTTCTCGCATTTCTCTTCTTTGGTAAAGAAACGAAAGTTGATAATAGTAATTCAGCAGGGCAATGACATGTGTCGTAAATTTTGTTAAAGAGTTTCTGTAGGACTTTCATACCTTCTTCATTAAGAGGTTTAATGAGTTCCAATGGAGTTTCATTACGTCCTCATTATCAGTACGCAATTCGTTACAGATGGCTCTGCGTTGCTCTTTATTGTCTTCTGATTGAAGGGGCGAAGTTTAGTGTTTAACGTCAGTATAGACGGTTATGGTCTTCAGTTTGGTGCCGATGCAGGGCAGTGGCCACAAATATTTGACTAATCCAAGTGATTGACAAATATGTCAGCACTACCAATAGAGAAATGAAGGTGAACAGCGAGGTGTTTGTGGTACGGGGATCACCTCAAATTCTTTTTCCGCACGATATTGCAGGAATCACATCACAGCACAGCGCCGTCTGTCGGCAAACGGGAGATCAGACGTGTTTAATTGTCCTCATTGAGGTGATGACAGTCACATCGCTAAACGATTCACCATGCTTCTGCCCACTGCCGTGTCGCCGCAGACATTTTGCAAGTGCCTATGAATATCTCAGATACTTTCGTTTTCCTGCACTGTAAATTCCATAACTGCTCTCTGTATGCAACGCACCGGAGTTCCGGGCGTCATTTTCAAGGCGCTGCCATCTACCTGAATTAATGAATTAATAGAAGTATACGAGAGGAAGGGGGAGTATGCAAAGATGTACCAAACAATATTCAAAACATTTTAACCCGTAAATGTCTGAGGAAAGAAATGTGTTGCACTACCCGTTGATCGTGTTGGATTTTTTTTTTTTTTTTTTTTCTTTTTTTTTTTTTTTTTTTTTTTTTTTTTTTTTTTTTGCTTCAAATTAGATGTATCTCCACAAAGTGTGGTGCACAGTTTCAAACAATTCTGACAGATGGCAGAATAGATGTAGTGAACCATCATCATAATGGCAGCTACACATGACAGTGATTGCAATTAACTTACTGTAATTGAATGCTTGGAAATAGACGACTCAGAACGCATTCAAAAACCGTTTCTAGTGCGTTGCGTGTGATACGAATCCAAAGTAAATCTCAATCGTACACGACAATGCACGCCTACTCTCAAGTCTCAGATATAAGTAACACATCGCCAGACTGGCTTTGGCCACTCAGGTGTCCTCATGTGGGAAACACTTTGAACATGATAAGAGCGTATTTCCTGCAGTGACAACATGCCTATGAGTTTTTACTAACAATGAATACATGGTCTTACACAACGTAAGGCGTAATTCCATGAAGCGTGGAGATTATGAAGAAGAGTTCATTAAAACAATACTTTAACTTAACACACACAAAAAAGACTAGTATAAAAATATTTTTCCTAATCCTATAGAATTTACTGAACCAAACAAATAATCTTTATAATATGTGCTTGTTAATCTTTATTAGTTACGACAGAACTTGAATAGTTAAAACGAAGAACTTCGGTTGCATCTGTGGTTGAGGAAAGTCACACAACAGTTCATATCATCTGCAGTGGAATAAGATCATTCTTTGTGACTTTGTTGAACTATTTATAAACCAGTTTTCTATTACATGTGTTCCATGCTTTCGTGCTAAATTTTTTATATTTATCTTCATAGCTATTAAAATGCCAAGCTTTTTAGAACTATGTGTTAAAGGTTACAAATATTGTGCAAGGAGAAATAATTTTATACATTTTAAACATGTTACATAAAATGGTTTTTATCACCATCATTTAAGACAGATTATACCTTTCGGCGTTCAGTTTGGAGCATAGTCCCCCATTATCCTCTATTAACTCCTAATAGTGATGCCTAGTGTGATGTTAAGCCTATAACTTCAAAATCATTGTTTACGGAATCGAAGTACTTTCTCCTTCGTCTCCCTCGACTCCTCTTACCCTCTACCGCTAAACTGATGTCTCTCTTTCATAACTTTGCTTCTCCCGCGTGTGTAACATGACACCACTAAGACTGTTCGCTCTAACTGCATAATCTATGGTGTTCATTCTCAGTTTTTATTTGATTTCCTCTTATAGATGTCCTCCTGCAATCATCCCTGCTACATTCATATCTGTAACCTCAACCTTATTAATAAGGTAACCTATATCAACCCAGCTTTCCCTCATACACAACACAGTTGGTCGAAAGACTGAACGATCCACTACTAACTTAGTCGTGGTTTTGAATTCCTTCTTCTAGAAAAAAGTAAATCTATAATCGTGGTCACTGCATTAGCTTTGTAACACCTTGATTCCAGTTGCCATCCTGTGCAAAAATACATCCTAAGTACTTGAAAGTGTTGTCCTGTTCTAACTTTCTTTCTCCTATTTGGCACTCATCAGTTTAATTATCTTACACACAGGTATTAGTTTCATTTTGGATACTGCACGGCCACTACGGTCGGGGGTTCGAATCCCCCCCTCGAGCATGGATATTTGTGCCGTCCTAGTTCGTAAGTAGTTCATACAGTAGTTTGTAAGTTTAGGGACTGATGACCCCGTAGTTAAGTCCCATAGACTTTATAAACATTTGAACATAATCTTGTAGAACTGACAACATCTTCCTCCTGGGTACACGCTCATCAGCCTTTCCTGGGTTTATAACATATAGATACAATTCTCTGTTCCACTCATATCATTTCTCCATTATTTTCCGTAATCTAAAGATATGATCCTGACAGCCTTTAGGAGGCCGAAATTCACACCGCTTTTCTTCCAGTTGGTCTTATCTAAAACTCGAACTCTCCATTCAACACTATCCAAGAACATTTTTCTCACGCCCCTAATTAAAGAGATAACTCTGTAGTTATTACAACCTTTTCTGTTACCATGTTTGAAAATTGGTGTGATTACTGCTTTCATCCAGTCAGACAAAACCTGTTCCGACTCCCACGCCATATCAATTATCCAGTGCAATCATTTGAGACTTGACGTTCCACTGTATTTAATGAGTTACTTCTTAATTTCATCTAACCTATCCGCTTTATTTTACTACAATATACATTCTCTCCACTTCTTCCAATCTCATATTGTTTCCATAATCATTACTATCACAATGTACATCGAAATCTGATAGATTACTAAATTTATGATTTTGCAGGCGTCAGGAGTCTCAGTCATATTATAAATTAAAAGAGCTGACCGCCATTTGACTGAAAGTTTTGTTTATTGTCGCTACCTAGTTTCGGCCTTAGGCCATTTTCAAATGCTGTGCTATCATTAAAAAAAACATTACAATTAATATAAAGGAATATGAAATATAAATATAAAGCACATTACAGTGGTATAAGTTAGTTACTTACATAAAAGTTGTGAAATAGGTTTTTCTTAGGTCATGGTCATAATAATACAAACAATAAAATATTCGGAGTTGAGTCCATGTCGGGATTATAAAATGGGTGACAACATTTGTCCTCGCATCTTAATTTAAAATTATAAAATAGGTATGTGTTCACCATAAGATCACAAAGGCAACTGGTTGATAAGGACAAAGGATACATCAAAGATTATCACAAAACCAAATGCAAAGATATGCCATCACATTCGTATTTGGAGTGGTATCTGTGGGAATGTATTGCTGAACAGATGGATTACCTTGGGGGGATGAGTACACTATTGTTGTTTGCAGTGAACAGATGGATTATCATGTCTAGGTTACCTACAAGCTACAAATTTGTAAGTCATGCTATCACAATACAATCACAGTGATACAGCATATATATATATACATTGGGAAGCAATACACATTATAAAATACTGTCTAAATAATAAATAAACACTACAGTGCATCATCACAAATTACGTCTGTACAGATAAAATGTGCCAAACAGGACCAATCCCTCAGGTAGGACAGCAGGGGGGGGGGGGGAGGGTTGGTCAGGATACAGGATATATACATAATTAAGATGGAAAAATAAAACAAAATAAGCTTAAATGCAATTGGTACCAATGACTATTATGTGGTGGAAGGGGTGTGGGGGGCTCCAAGGAAGTGGTTTAAGGCGTGGGAGGCCCATCATCACTTTATGGTGAAGACAACGAAATGTTTAAAAAACTTTAAGCAAATTACAATAACAATTTGTGAATTACTGAAAAATTTCACCTTGGTAACACACTGAAATTTTATAGTAATCCATAAATTGTTATTGTAATTTGCTTAAAGATTTTTAAACATTATGTTGTCTTCACCATAAAGTGATGATGGGCCTCCCACGCCTTAAATCACTTCTTTGGAGCCCCCACCCCCCTCCACCACATAATAGTCACTGGTACCAATTGCATTTAAGCTTTTTTTTTATTTTTCCATCTTAATTATGTATATATCCTATATCCTTACCAACCCCCCCCCCCACTCCATGCTTTCCTACCTGTGGATTGGTCCTCAACTAATGGCTTCGTGGTATCTGCGCCACACTCGAAACCTACCACCAGCTTTTACTAACTAACGTCGGGATTTATATGACGAGACCACGGTTTTACAGTCGTCGAGGCTCCAACACGTTCAGTTACAAACACACGAAAGGTGCTCCAGGCGATGTCGTGCTGTTGGCAAGCGCATTCGAGTTGATATCTGCTGCCATAAGCCATTAACACCGCATTGTAACAAAATGTAGGTTCGTCGTTCGTCCCACATTGATCCCTGCATTTTTTTCATAAAGTGTCTGTTAGCACTGCAAATTCTACGCAGACACATTATTAAATGCTACTCATTGGCTACTGTGTTGCAGTGCTAAGAGGTAATGTCTGAAATTTGGTAAGCTCGGTAAACTGTAGACACTGTGAAACTCACAATTCCGAATTCCCTAACCATTTCCAAAACTGAGATGTCTCATGCGTCTAGATCCAATTTCTTTGTAAATTCTATCCATCCTGGAACACCTATATTAGTAGATGGTGTAGCCTTCACGGGTGGTAATGGCGGTAATGAATCGCATCATTCGATCATACAGATGGCAAATACTGTCTTGGCATACATTATTCCACCCCTGCTCGACCGGTTCAAATAATTCTGCATGAGTTGTGGGTTGACGAATCACACATGTCAGTTGTCGTCCACTCATAGCCCACACGTGCTACAATGATACGTCTTTCCTTAAGGAACAGACGTTGGTAATGGTCCGCAGCTATAAATGTTAAATACACATTCATTACTTCGCAATTTGCGAGAATTCCCGACTTTAGCTGCTCTTCTTCAGTTGGTATGTCATTTTGTAACATATGAAAATTTGTGCCGGACCGGGACTCGAACCCAGCTAAATTCGGAAATTCTCACAAATTGCGAAGTAATGAATGTTTCCTTAAGAAAAGACGTATCATTGTAAATATGACAGCGAAGACAGGCTAAAGATGGTGTACTAGGTCTCTCCCCGTCGCGGGAATCACTGCTAAATGCGTGCGAGCACTAAGGGAAGTAGACAACTGTAAAATATCGAGATTTGGGTCTGGCCGGGAAGCGTGTCCGGGTGGCCGAGTAGTTAAGGCGACCGCTCGCGAAAAGCGGGAGACGCGAGTTCGAGTCCCGGTCCGGCACAAATTTTTGTGTGTTACAAAATGATAGACCAACTGAAGAAGAGCAGCTAAAATCGGGAATTCTCGCAAATTGCGAATTAATGAATGTATATTTTCCACACGTGCTAGTTTGGCGACAGGCCCAGAGATGGTGTTGGCCAGGGAAGTTGATGTGCGTTTTGCAGAACACATTGAGTTTCACTCTCAGTTTGTGAGCGAGCATTGTCGTGTTGGAACAACACATCACCTTCCTGTTGCGAGAAAGGCCAAAGAACGAGACTTAAAACATCCTGCAGATATCGAGCACACGTCAGCGTTCTCTCCATAAAATCCAAAGTGGAACAGATTTATAGCTTATCGCATCTCAGATAATAAGGCCTTCGGTGGGGCTGAGTGTCTTCGAGAAGTGCACTCTACGAGACAGTGCTCACCATGTCTATGTCGTACGCGCAAACGACCGCCTGCGTGCAGGCAGAACCTGCATTCCTCGCAGATGACCACGGCCCGTCATTCTATTTTCCAAATGTTACTCCGGCGGCAGCAGTAGAGCCGTGCATGTAGATAATGTGACATGAGTGGAGGACGGGCTAGATGTGTGCTGCCCGTACTTCCTGCGCTAGTAAACGCTTAGAAACAGTTCGTGTTAATACTCCGCTTATTTGTCCTGTGGTATCTGTACAATCTGCTACGACTGCCCTTTCAATATAACGATCTTGGCGAACATCTGTGTTACGTAAACGACCAGAACCTCGTCTGTGGGTATGAGAATGTTCAGATGACAACTGCAAAATGTTCAAATGTTTGTATAGATTATGGGACTAAACTACTGGGTCATCAGTCCCTAATGACAACTGCAACAAGCATCGTTGCACAACTGATATAGTACGTCGCACTCTTGAGACAGCTTTCTGAAAGAACCAGCCCACCACTAGGAAGTCCACCACAATTTGACCCCTTTTACGCTCGCTCAGTTGGCTTTAGGAAGCACGACTGCCTGTCTGTGGCATGGCGCCCGTTTTCTACACACGTCGATATCACACTGAGCCTTATGGCTGTAAACATCCGCCATTAACGGGTACACGACGTTGGCGCTCTGGCTGCTATGTCACTTGGCTATCTGTTGGCATGCGACGTTGAAACCTTTATCACTACTTCTACTATCCCCCAGACGGTATCTGCCGTCATCGGATCAAAATCGACATAGACTTTCCACGTGTAATATTTTTTTTTTCTTTCAGTGTATATTTTGGAGACAGATCAGAACGAACATCTTGTACTTGGGAACTGAACTCCACTCCCCACTCCCACTCAGAAGAATACGGCCCTTTCATACCTCTCGTACGCAATATTACCGTCACATGTATTTATTCATATCCCTGTCCGATGACTTTCCTGGTTTCAGATTAGTAAGTACGTATTATAATGTCACCTCTACCTATTACATAATCAAGTTACCTTCAGAATTTATTTTTAAAAATAGTTTGTAATCCTAATGGACCAAACTGCTATGGTCATCAGCCCCTAGACTTACAAACTTCTAAGGCCAACACACACACCCATACCCGAGTAAGAACTCGAACCTCCGACGGGAACGGCTGCCCAGTCCTTAGCATGACGCCTTAGACCACGCGGGGCAGCTCCAAATTTACATTTAAAAATAATCTATACATTGTGTTCATAATTTTGGTATCGAGTAATCTATATTAATTTCGAAAATACTCATCTTTTGGTGCCTGGAGTACAGTGTGATGTGGAAGGCTTGCATTGCTTTAAATAGCTCAGCTTGATTCCTTTCTTCAATTTATTCGCCGAGGTAGTAACACAGTTTAATTACAGCTCGTTAAACACAACCTTTTTTTAAATATACAAAACAACACTCGCCTGCTTCCAGCAGTAGTTAAATGTTAGAAACTTAAGACATCGAAACGTTTCTACAAATCACAGTAGCAACTGCTACAGATTTCGAATTGCCTAAACTCCGACTTACAGTGACTTCCCTGGTGCTGCAGTGAGCCATTTATATTATATTAACAATTAGGACTGTGAAATACAATTCTAATAACAATTATAAATATTGACTTACAACGATAACACACTAAGTTGATTAATGTACATGATGTAGAATAATAGCAAAAACAAAGAATAAGATTTTTACACAAAAATCTCGGGATTTCTTTGGCTGTTTCTTTGACGAAACGTCAAAATAGTGTTTACAAACAACGCTTGTCTTTGATTCGTGATTTTTCAATTGAATATTACATGTAAAATTTTAGTAACAATTACGAGGTATCGTTCAAATACCGATAAGATTTTATAACGTTGGTTTTCTAGTCTGAAGTTCACAAATGTGAAAACACGAAAAATGCACTATTAGTTCTCTACATATTTGGATACATATTTAATTAGCAAAACCTCGATGTTACAGAGACTATTGCTGTTCAAATCGGTATATATAATTTTTTTAGTCCTGTTCGCAAGTAGATTTTAATTTATACAGTTTTTTTCCTCTCTTTAAATATGGAATTTCTGTGTTAATTGTTCCAGTGCTTTCTGGAAATTTATTAATGTCAATTTTCCTTAGAACGCCGCAATTGAAGTCTATTATCAACACTCAATCACTTACAACGTTTTTAAACACACTAACATTAGTTACACATCCGATTTCGTCTTTTATGTTTCGAATTATCACGTACTTTGATACTACTTAACCTTGCATACCACCCTCGGTGATTGTGTGCTCCGTAATAACATGCTTCATTTGTGCCTGCTTGTGGGTCCAGAAAGGCGGCCCCGTTATAGTACCAATTAAAACAGTACTTCTAAAAGAAATGGTGACTGATATCACAAAATTGTGTTTATTAAGAACTAGCTGTAAACGCGACACGCCTGGGTATTTATTTATTTATTCAAGGCTTGAATTAGTGCTAGTACTTCTCTCTCTGTTCATCTCCTTTTTTTCTAATAACATATTTATCAGAGAATATGTAAGAACTAAGGATGTCTTGCATGATATACAAAAATTTAAGTACAGTTATCCCAACAAAGAAAGATAGTAATCAAAATACAATACGAATGATATGTAACATATATACATTCATTTGATTCACAACTTTACTATAAACAATATTTCTTGTTAGTTGTCCAGGACCTAATATGAATAATTTCTTCGGTAAAGCCACCCCTTAGCATGTAACATACAGTTGTCCGTGTGAGAAACATGGGCATGTCAAATCCACTACACAGTATTGAATAGACTGCCCTGTGGTTTGTTAATTGTAATAGAACATGAAAGTTTCAATGAAAACTGCTGTCTCTTGAAGTTAAAAGCCAGATCTGTCGTAAATAATGGGTATTCGTTGGATGTCCTCTGTTTCATTCTCTCCCTTTCCTTATAACTCTAAAGCAGTCTATTGCTGTCGCCTGCATCCGTGTGCGCTTCAGAGGTCAAAGTTGTCAACACTGCTGTCAGCTTTCCAGGAATTTCCTTAATCTGACCGGAATACGTGTTTCATGATGTGACAGGTTTTTACCCATCGCAGTATATATTTCATATTGATTGAATTATATGTTGTACAATTGTGGCGACACGAAGGGCTTCCGCCCACGCCCTAAGTATTAACATACGCCGAATCGATTAACAAAGCCGACCATGCTTGTGGGGGGACATAGCTCAAGAAAGAGATATCTTGTACAATTGTATAATTTTTCAGTCATACATTCATTTGTATAACTGCTGTGTTTCCCAACAAACAGCTCAGTTCATACCTCCAATACTAGCAACAAAAATGATCTATACAATGACTTAAAAGCACTTACTTTAGTTCAAAAAGGGGTTCACTACTGAGGAACACATATTTTCAGTAATTTACCAACAACCATAAAATATTTATAAATTCAGTTTAAGAGGAGCCTAAAAGACTTTCTAGTCGCCAACTCCTTCTTCCACTGACGATTTCTTAAACAGAGCCAAATGATACCTGTATCTGTATTCATGCTATTAGTATTATTGTATTATCAGCTTGTAAAAAATGTATGCACCTGTATTAGTATTATTATACAAGGTGTCTCACGAAAGACGCCTGCCAGGCGTCCGCAGATCGCGTGGTACGGCTTCCAGCCGCCGCCACCGCATCCGCCGGCCACGGCAGCGCCCGATTCTCGTACTATTTTGCCGCAGGCGCATACACTGAGTTAAAGTCTAAAAAACATTGCCATCTGAGTAACCTAAGGTTACCTTTATTTACAGTAGATGTTCAAAATAATGTCCCTCTATGGAAAGAGCGGCCTGACATCTCTTGAAGATATTTGCGACCATTCGACGAATTTCGGCTGCCGAAATCTGGGAAATGACTAGTCGAATCTTTTTTCACAAAACAATAAATTCTGACAGGTATGTGAACAATATCCTACGTCCATTTTTTCAAGAACTTCCACTTAACGAAAAGCTGTACGATTATTTCTTGCAGGACAATGCAAGACCACACATTGCCAATGCTTCTATGGCAGCAATACAAAGTGTTTTTTATGATAGGATAGTTGACTGGCGTCGTCGTTCTCCAGATCTAAATCCCTGTGACTTTTATCTTTGGGGGATATTAAGACAAGGTGTATGCAATCAATCCCCATACACTCGAAGAGTTGGAAGACAGCATTCGACTAGTAATTTCGCAGATTACAGCAGCCGAAATTCGTCGAGTGTTCGCAAATTTGTGCAAGAGATGTCAGGCCGCTCTTTTTACAGAGGGACATCATTTTGAACATCTACTGTAAATAAAGGTAATCTTAGGTTACTCAGATGGCAATGTTTTTTAGACTTTAACTATTGTGCCGCGGGCGCATACACTGAGAGTCCGAGAATGGGGCGCTGCCGTGGCCGGCGGATGCTGTGGCGGCGGCTGGGTGCCGTACAGCGCGATTCGCGGACGCCTAGCAGGCGTCTTTCATGAGACACCCTGTATTATCAGCTTATAAAAAAGTGACATGTTCCACACCCACGAGGATCTCCTCAACACGGATCTATGGAACGAACCAGCTAATCTAATATCCTACAGCAATTGTTATCTCACATAAGGAGAAATTTGGTTGAAATCAGTCCTGTGGTTTGGGAGAAAACGAGCATCATTGTCGCTTATCGCAGCTGTTTTTCGCGCATCTCATTGGTTATGACGTCATATATCGTGAACTATGTGTTGTAATTTACTGAATATTTACGGTGACCGTCTTCATGGATTGAAGCATAAAGATTGGAAAAAAAAAAATTGTAGATTTGTATGCAACACACAAACACACGGACACTCTGCTATATATGTAAAGATAAGGAAACTTTGTGCATTCGGTACTGAACGACCACCACAGTACTGGGTGCGCGTAACGGATGTGGGAACAGCGGCGTGCAGAGTCGGTCGGCGCCCTTGTGCTGCCGTCTGGTGGCCGGCGCGTGACCTCGCGGCAGTTCCGCGAGGCGTGGCGTGGCTACCGCGGACGCAGACGCAGACGGCCACAAAGCGGCCCCTACCTACGTGACTCACGTGCCAAAGGATCGCCGGCGTTTCGCAATCCCGCCGCGCTTCCAGCCCGACAAACCCGCTTTACGAGCACTAAACATGTTTCGGGACACATCTGCGTAGGCAGAAGCCATAGGCGTGAGCTCATGCAACTCGCGATCGCTCTTATAGCTCCGGACGGTATTCACTAAGGTCACGGGTCACGGGCAGCTTCCAGTTTAAGCCACTGTTAAGGCCTCTGCGGTGGTTTCATGGCACCTATCACGGTTCAAGGGCGGTCTGTACTCTTCGTAGAAACAAACTGTCTTGTTGAAGTCATCTCAAATTTCGTAGAGCAGCGTATATAACTGTGGGCGTGGGGCTCCACATCCCCTTGTCCCCAGAGCGATATCCACGAAGCTTCATTATTTTCTATTACTTTATCATAATTACACTTATTATAATTTTTTAAAATTTTTGTTGCTCACAGTGCAATGTGTTTTACTGGTTTAGACGTTGAAAAGGCAACAAAAGAGGACTGAACCCTCTCTAGAAGAATAACTTATGTACACCCATGATTTCATAGAATGCGCAAAACGTTTCGTTTCTACCTCTACATCTACATTGGTACTCTGCAAGTCACATTGAAGTGCATGGTAGAGGGTTCATCGAAACACTTTTGTGAGAGTTCTCTGTAGTTCCATTCTGTAATAGCTCACAGGTAAAAGGAACACCTGTATCTTTCTGTTTTCGATCTGATTTCTCTTCTTTAATTATGATGGTCATGTCTCTCTCATGTAGGTGGATGCTAAATATATATGTTCACATTCTGAAGAGTAAGTTGGGGAAAGAAATTTCGCGAATAGATCTCGCCGAAACAAAATAACGCCTTACTTTTAATAATTTCCTCCCCAACTCGTGCATCATTTCCGTGGCACTCTCTCGCCTATATCGCGATAATACAAAACGAACTGCCCATCTCTGAATTTTCTCTAAATCGTCCGTCAGTCCCACCTACCATATATCCCACAATGCGCAGCAATACTCCAAAATAGGACGCATAAGTTAACATTTATAGGCTCCCAGAATGAAACTTTCACTCCGCATCGGAGTGTGCGCTGATATGAAACTTCCTGGCAGATTAAAATTGTGTGCCGCAATCGGGACGTTCTGGAAACGTCCCTTAGGCTATGACTAAGCCATGTCTCCACCATACCCTTTCTTCCAGGAGTGCTAGTCTTGCAAGGTTTGCGAGGGAACTTCTCTGAAGTTTGGAAAGTAGCAGGCGAGATGCTGGGTGAACTAAAATTGTGAGGACGGTATGTGAGTCGTTTCGGGATAGCTCAGTGGTAGAGCGCTTGCCCACGAAAGGCAAAGGTCCCAGGTTCGAGACCCAGTTTCGGCACACAATTTTATATACCAGAAAGTTTTTAACAAAGTCTCCTTACATGACACTGTAATACCGGGTGATCAAAAAGTCAGTATAAATTTGAAAACTTAATTAAACTCGGAATAATGTAGATAGAGAGGCAAAAATTGACACAGATGCTTGGAATGGGGTTTTATTAGGAAACAAAAAAAACAACAACAAAAAAACAAAAAAACAAACAAAAAGTTCAAAAAGTATCCGACAGATGGCGCTGGACAGCAAAACGTCAGTGGCTGCGCATGAAAATTGTGTATAAAAGGAGCTTTAATGAAAGAATCAGATGCACCAGCTGTCGCAGCATGTTGACGGTACCTGAAAAGGCGCTTTTAGTGAAGCCGTATTATCAGAATGGGAAATGTTTCATATGTTCAAATGTTTGTTAAGCTTATGGGACTTAACTTCGGGGTCATCAGTCCCTAAACTTACAAACTACTTATGAACTACTTACGAACTAGGACGGCACAAATATCCATGCCCGAGGGGGGATTCGAACCCCCGTCCGTAGTGGCCGTGCAGACCGTGACTGGAGCGCCTCAGTCCCCTCGGCCACCGCGGCCGGCAATGTAAAATGTTTGTATAGTTTATGGGACTTAACTACGGGGTCATCAGTCCCTAAACTTACAAACTACTTATGACCTAGCTAATTCTAAGGACGGCACAAATATCCAGGCCCGAGGGGGGATTCGAACCCCCGTCCGTAGTGGCCGCGCAGATCGTGACTGGAGCGCCTCATTCCCCTCGGCCACCGCGGCCGGCATGGGAAATGTGCTAGTTCAGCGTTACGATCCTATCTCCATAGGAAGTGGATTCGAACGGTTAAAGGTCCGTTGACAAATGCAGCTATGGCGAGCCACGGGTTGTTTAGACGATATATCTCGTAGTGGCCGAGCGAGCACAAGGCGTAATGCTGCAGAGACAGTTCAGGAAGCAGTCGCACGTCGCACCGGCATTCCATACACTACTGTTTGGTTGGCACTTGGGCGTACCCTCCGATGCTATCCTTACAAAATCCATCGGCATCATGAACTGTTACCTGGGGATTTACTCAAGCTTACGGCATTTGCGGTGTGGGCGGAAGATGACGATTGGTTAAGTAACGTGTTGTGGATCGACGATGCTCATTTCACGCTCCGAGGGTCTGTCAACGCCCACAACTGCAGATTTTGGCTGCCGAAAATCTTAGAACTGTCGTGGTGACTCCATTGCACGACGAGAAAGTCACGGTATTGGTTGGATTTACCACATCTACTGTTATCGGGCCTTTTTTCTTCGAGGAACTGCGTGATTCTGGTTTTGTAAGTGCTACCGTGACGGGTGAGAGGTATGCCATAATGTTTCAGAATCGCATCATCCCCAGCTTGGCTGATAAACACCTGGTAGAATGTATGATTTTTATGCAGGATGGCGCTCCACTCAATATTGCTAGACGCGTGATATATCTCTTGCGCGCGTCGTTTCGTGATGATCGTGTGCTCAGCCGCCACTTTCGTCATGTTTGGCCTCCCTGGTCCCCAGACCTCAGTCCGTGCGATTATTGGCTTTGTGGTTACCTGAAGTCGCAAGTGTATCGTGATCGACCGACATCTCTAGGGATGCTGAAAGACAAGATCCGATGCCAATGCCTTACCATAACTCCGGACATGCTTTACAGTGCTGTGCACAACATTATTCCTCGACTACAGCTTTTCTTGAGTAATGATGATGAACATATTGAGCATTTCCTGTAAAGAACATCTTTGCTTTGAGATGAATATAGTAAGCATATGGATGTGGGTTGCCATGCTTATGAGGAGATGATGAGGCTTCCTAAGGATAGAGTAGGGTGGAGACTGCATCAAAATAGTCTCTGGACTGAAGACCACAACTACAAACAAACCAAACAAACATCCATTAAAATTTTATCCAGCTTGTGGTTATCTTTTAGCCAACACTGCCTTTCTTCGAACTAATTTCCCTCGGCTGTAGGCGAAGGAGTGGAGGACGCGCACATAACCCACGCCGTAATAAAAGGCGACGGACCCTCACCAGTGATAGTGTACGAAGTGTTACACTGTTGCCCCAGAGCCGAACAACACGCAGATCTGCCCTGAAATGCCACTCGGCTGAGGTATCGATCTCTCGCGGGGTCGTCTGGGTGGTGACCTTGACCCATCTCGTCGTGTTAAGCGAGTCATTCAACACATCAGCTGCACTGCCGAAATAATTCGTCCTACGTAATGAAAGTATCTTGTTAAATTTTCTATGAAAGATCTCGGGCAGTAGAGATCAGGAAAAGCAAATTAAAACGCTTACTGCTACTCTAAATTACTTTGTGAGTGGCCACACTACTTGCGCAACGGAAATTTATCTAACTGCTCGCTCCTTAAGGGAGCAGCCAACGTTTTAACAAACACACACACACACACACACACACACACACACATATATATATATATATATATATAAGGAATAGATAATTAAACATGGGATGGGGAGCTTGAAATTATAAAGCAGAGGTTTCATACTTTAAATTATTATCTATTCAATAAAATGAACAAGCAAAATGTGGGGAGACCAAATAATTACTGCCCGTAATAAGATAGTTTCTGCCGTTTTTAAATATGGAGGTAACATGGGAGGATTTTTGCAAATACGCAAGGGATAAAGAAAGCACATTCATTCATTCACAGACTCGCGAATAATGCTTGCTACACTTACTCAAGGCGGGAACAATTCATAGCAGAGGCAAAACCAAGCGTCGGTGGCGTTTTGACAAGATGGCGAGCATCTTCAAGCACAATTGAAATTATACTATACATAAACGAACTCATGTGCGAGAAGTACGATGTGATGTACGATCTCGGTGAATTACATACAATTTACAAAAAGAAATTAACTTAGATAACGAAGTATAGCACACGCGAGAATTCAATAGAAGAAAGCTAGTATCAGTAAAAAGCATGGCTGAAAGCCGAAGTAATGACTTATGAAAGTACATGGTGCAGTCAGTCGTACCAAGATAGCAAAGGCGGAATCAATCGAGAAATTACGAGAGAGAATTTAGCATGCTCGCAGAAACAGACAACACGAAAACGTTAGTTAGAAACAGCAAGGAATTCAAACATACTAAGTTTACACAAAGGCTAAAGCACACACACACACACACACACACACACACACACACACACACACATATATATATATATATATATATATATATATATATATATATATATATATATATTATAATTTGAGAAAACCAGACACAAAAATCATTAGCAGAATAAAAATACAAATACTAAATTTACACTGAATTACTCGAGTTATGAAAAGTAAGAAACTCTTCACCTCGCATAGTGAAAGAATTACTCAAGAAAAATTATAGTTGATAAACCAAGACTTCCTGGTCACAAATAATGTTGTAACAACATGTCATCCCCTCAGCATGATTCGAATAAATACTCACTTCCGCCGCCGCAGCAAGAGTGGAGCCTCAGGCCGATGGCAGAGCCTTTTCTCTCCGCACCGGATGTAGGGAGCGTTCAAAGCTATCTGTCTACCAACCCTCGCAACCTGAGGGACATCATACCCTCTATTACAAATCCAGAGGTCTCTTGTCACCTTCGTCCATGATTATAAGAACAAGCCACCTCGCCATCTTGCCAAGTAAGGGTGTCTCTGGCTCCCCAGCAGACGGCAGTGCAGACGAGATGCGAATCCATGCGTTCTTAACTTAACGAGGCCTAATGCGCGAAGCGGCGACTGTAAGCCATTGCGCGGCAGTCAGCCAATATTAAAAGCATCCTTTCACATTCATACGAACATAAAAGTTCAATCACATGGTTGTAAGCATATACATAGGGCATATATCATTAATAAAGAAATAAAATAATTGACATACAAATAAACAGTATTTATGGCGGAGAAACAATTTAGAGTAATGAATAACTCAAAATGGAACACGACCAGAGATTCAGTGGACGTATTTCAGTAAGTGCCAATTTCTTCGATGGTTACATAACATTCTCTCCTGCCAAAAATGCTCCGTTTTTCAAAGTCACTGATTTGATGGTATGGCTCGCGCATCCTGCACTTCTGCTCAAATCACACTGAGCTATGTTCAAATGCTATCGGACCAAACTGTGTGGTCATCAGTCCGTAGCTTACAAACTATTGAAACTAAGGTAGACTAACCTACGGAGAAAACACACACACACACACGCCCGAAGAAGGACTAACCTCCGACGGCGAGCAACCGCACGCTCGGCAGCAAAGCGCCTTAGACCGCTCGGCTACTCCACCTCGGCTCACTGAGGTATATTACCTTCCGTGTATAGCGACAACGCCGCGGCGGAGCGGCCGAGCAGATTGAGACGCCATGCTAAGATGCAACGCCGTTCCCCGTCGGGGGTTCGAATCCTCCCTCCGGCATGGATGTTTGTGTCGTCTTTAGTATAAGGTAGTTCATATGTAGTTTATAAGTTTAGGGACTGATGATCCCGCAGTTAAGTCTCTTAAGCTTAACAAACATTTGAACATTATAGCGACAACGAGAGACGAAGGGACATTTATCGGTAGGTTGCGTCGCACCTCGATGTCCATGCTGACTTTTAACTCGGGAGTCGACGTGGTTCAAATGCTAATCATTTTTGCAGAACATTGTAATGAACATATACTGTGAAAATGAAAGGCCTTACTAAAAAAAAGAAAAAGATAAAAAATCAGTGTATATTACATTTCGATATATTGCTACGATGTTTGTTCTTTGGCACATGTCGGTGTAGCTTAGGTGGCAGCGTCCTAGTATTACATTCATAGGGTGATGGTTCGAATCCTGCAGTAACAGATTTTTATTTTCTTTCGTTATCTTCGAATACTTACACAATTTATTATCGAATGGTAATTTCATGAAAAATGACCATGTTTTTACTTATTCGTAATTTTGTATATTTTATAAAATAATTATGGTTTCAATGAAAAAAATATAATGGTTTTTTTTACAGTATTTGCTTCATTATTAGTTGACGACGATAGTGTTTGATTGTTAAGTTTGCGAAGGGTTATGAGGCTATTTTCGGAAAGTCATCTTCATAGCTACTAATGGCTTTCCAAACAAACTACTCAAACTACTCAACCATCGTTTTATGTGACGACAAGGTGTTCAGCTCGTCTACATACACATAAACAAAAACCTAAAAAACACGTGGAATTAGATATTCCAAAATGTTTTATATAACATAATTCGAAAACAACGAAAGAAATATTCGTGACAGCGGGATACGAACCACCGATCCAAAGATTGTAAGGGCAGAACGCTATTAACTGAGCTAAACCAGCATGTATTGGAACTGTTTAAATTATTTGTACTTACGTGTACTTGCAAAACGTCAAAGTCGAGTTTTTCCGAGAATTTTTTTAGAGTTGCGTCGAATAGCTTTGGCTGATTGTTATTTAAGTTATGAAACCGAGCGAGGTGTCGCAGTGGTAACACACTGGACTCGTGTTCGGAAGGATGGTGGTTCAAATCCACCTCCGGTCATCGAGATTTAGGTTTTCCGTGATTTCCCTAAATCACTCCAGGCAAATGCCGGGATGGTTCCTTTCAAAGGGCACGGTAGATTTCCGTCCCCCATCCTTATCCAAAATCCGAGCGTAAGCTCATTCTCTAATGACCACGCTGTCGATGGTACGTTAAACCCTAAGATGCCTTCCTTCCTGTATTTCATTGAGTTTGATGTAAGTTCTGAACTTCACGTACCAAAAATATCAATAAAATTCTAAAATCCGATACCACGTGGTCTCCTTGTCAGTTTTAACGCGTACGTAGTGGGCCTAACTTGCAACATGATGTAGTATACTCCATGGTGTTCAAATCAAAACAATCATCGACGTACAAAGCTTTCACTCTTTGAAATATTGAAACATTTTGACCGTTTCGTGGGGTTGAAATAAATTCGTCGTCAAATATGACAATTTGTGCTACACCGGAATTCGAACACGGATTTCCCGCATCGGAACAGCGGTCGCCTCAAGCAATTAGGCTATCCAGGCACGCTTCCCTTCCAACCCAAATCTCAACTTCTAGCCGCCTGCCCATTGATTCCTCTTGCTCGCAGCCTATACTGGATACCGCAAGGGATCGAGCGTTTGAATCATTCCGCATTGATATTTTCAATGCCTGATGTGGGCATGTTTTCAATATATGTATATTTATTTATTTTCGGACATGTCCGAATAGAACAGACACCTACATGGGATACTCTGCAAATCATATTTAAGTGCCTGGCAGAGGATTCATCTAATCACCGTTATACTATTTATCTCCCATTCCATTACCGAATAGCGCGTGGGAAAAAAGAGCACCTGATTCTCTCCGTTCGAGCTCCGATTTCTCGTATTTTATTCTGACGACGATTTCTATCTATGTAAGTGGGAGTCAACAATATACTCTCGCATTCGGAGGAGAATGCTGGCGATTGCAGTTTGGCAAGTAGCCCACGCCGCAGCGATAAGCGCCATTGTTGTAATGATTCCCATCCCAGGACCTGTATCATTTCCGTAACGCTGTCACCCCTGTATCGTGACAATACGAAACGAGCTGCCCTTCTTTGGACTCTTTCGATGTCCTCCGTCAAACCCACCTGATACTCCATAAACAGACGGACAATTTTAGTATATGCAGTTTCTTTAGTAGTTCTGTTGCAGCTTTTAAGGGTTCTGCAAATAAACGCAGTCTCTGGTGCACTTTCCCCACGACATTATCTACATGTTCTGTACTGTTTAAGTTTGAAGAAACAGTAATTCCTAGGTGTTTTGAGGAGTTTACGACCTTCACTTTTGATTGATTTATCTTGTAAATAAAGTTTAACGGATTTCTTTTCGTACTCATGTGGACGACTTCACACTTCATATTATTAAGAGTAAATTGCCAATTTTTACACTATAGTGATATCTTTTTTAGATCATTCTGCAGTTAGTTTTGATCTTCAGATGATTTTACTAGACGGCAAGTGACCGCGTCATCTGCAAACAACCTAACAGAGCTGTCAGATTTTCTCCCAAATCTTTTATGTAAAAAAGGAACAGCAGAGAACCAACGACACTACCCTGTGGAACGCCCGGTATCACCTCTGTTTTAGTCGATGCCTTACCATCGATTACTACAAACTGTGTCCTCTCTGACAGGAAATCCCCTATCCAGTCGCAAATTTGGGGCGATACACCATAACCACGCAATTTGATTAAAAGCCGTTTGTTAGGTACGGTGTCAAAAGCCTTCTGTAAATCAAGAAATACGGAATCAATTTGAGTACCTTTGTCGACAGCACTCATCACTTGCTGTAAGTAAAGCCCGTTTGAGATGTGATGGTACAACCACCGACGCTCCACGCAGGAATGGCCGCGCGATCTCTGGTGCCATGTCGCAGACTGCACGGCCGATCCCGCTGGAAGTACGACTCCTCCCTCTGGCATAGTTTAGCATAAGTTACTTTATGTTGTTTAAAAGTCTAGCGACCGATGCCCTTATCATATTACTTCCTTAGGCTTTTTAACACGTGAACATTCGATTGTTTTTGACAACTGACAAGTGTGACTCGTTAACCCACAACCCCTGTAGAACTACGTGAACAGTTCGAGTAGGCGTGGACAGACAGTATTCGCTATCTGTGTGATCTACTGCATTGCTACCCGTGAAGGCCGCACCACGTACTAATGTTGTTGGTGTGATCTTCAGTCCGCAGACTGGTTTAATTCTGCTCTCCACGCTACCCTGTCCTGTGGAAGTCTCTTAATCTGAGTATACGTTCAGCAACCTACATTCTTTTGAATCTGCTGACTGTATTCGTCCTTCGGTCTCCAAAATGTTCAAATGTTTGTATAGTCTATGGGACTTAACTACGGGGTCATCAGTCCCTAAACTTACAAACTACTTATGAACTAACTAAGACTAAGGACGGCACAAATATCCATGCCCGAGGGGGGATTCGAACCCCCACCGTAGTAGCCGTGCAGACCGTGACTGGAGCGCCTCAGTCCCCTCGGCCACCGCGGCCGGCCCCTCGGTCTCCCTCTAAGATTTTTACCCCACACACTTCCTTCTAATGCCAAGTTGACGATTCCTTGATGTCTCAGAATGTGTCCTACCAATCTATCCCTTCTCTTATTCAGGGTGTGTCAGAAATTCCTTTTTCTCCCCAATTCGGTTAAGCACCTTCTCATTAGTTACGTGATCTACCCATCTAATTGTCTTCGTTTGTCTGTAGCACCACATTTCAAAAGCTTCTGTCATCTTTTTTCTAACTCCTTATCGTCCACGTTTCACTCCCATACAATGCTACACTCCAGACAAATGCGTCCTAACATTTAAATTAATATTGGATGTTAACAAGTTTCGCTTCCTTAGAAACGCTTCAAGACACTGTCCATTCCATTCAATTGCTCTTCCAGATCCTCTGCAGTCTCTGACAAAATTACTATGTCATCGGCAAATCGCAAAATTTTTAATTCTTCTCCCTGAACCTTAATTCCCTCTCCAAATTTCTCCTTGCATTCCTGCACTGCTTGTTCAATGTACAGATTGAACAACATTGGGGAAAGGCTACAACACTGTCTTACTCCCTTCCCAACCTCTGCTCACCTTTCTTACACTTCAACTCTAATAACTGCTGTCCGGTTTTGAATATAATTCTTCACTTCCTATATTTTACCCCTGCTACTTTTAGAATTTGGAAGACTGTATTCTAGTCGACATTGTCGAAAGCTTTCTCCAAACTAACAAATGCAAAAACGTAGGTTTTGCTGATACATCTGTAATTTTCACATTTGTCTGCACTTGCTTTCTTTGAGTTGGAATTTCAATACTCTTCTTGAAGTCGGAGGGTATTTCCCCTATCTCATACATCTTGCCACGTACTAATGACGAAGGAAGATTAGGGCTTAACGACCCGTCGACAGCGTGGTCAGTAGAGACGGAACTCACGCTCGGGCTTTTGGGTAAGGTTGGGGAAGGAAATCGGCCTAGCCCTTTCAAAGGAACTATTCCGGCATTTATTTGGAGTGATTTAGGAGAATCACAGAAAACCTAAATCTGGATGGCTGGAGGTGGATTTGAACCACCGCTGTCCCGATTGCGATCCTAGTGTTTTACAACTGCGCCATCGCGCTCGGTACTAATCAGGGTGTTTCAGGATGGATCAACACCTGGTATCTCCAAAATAAATGTGCAAATGTGTGTAAATGTATTGGACTTAACTACTCTGGTCATCAGTCCCTACGCTTACAAACAACTTTAACTTATGCTAAGTACAACAAATACACCCATGCCTGAGGGAGGACTCGAACCTCCGACGGCGAGCAGCGGCGCGATCAGCAGCTAGGCGCCTTCGGCTGCTCCGCCGCGGCCTGGTTCCTCTGTAATCCGGAGGTACTGATCTGTAAACATACTCCATATGTACTGCTTCGACATTAAATAAAACAGTGCATATGGAATACATGTTTTATTCCATATACACTGTTTTATTTATTGTTAATTGTTACGTGAATTTGAAAATTGTAAGAGGTTGTACTAATTTTTATTTGAGACAGTGTAGTTACGTTACACACCACCAGGTAGCAAGCATTCTACAAATGTTTGTAATCCTAAGGGCCAAAACGTCTATGGTTATCGGTTCGTAGACTTACAAACTTATAATAAGGACAAACACACACACACACACACACACACACACACACACACACACACACACACACACACAGGAGGACTCGAACCTCCGAGAAGGAGCGGCTGCGCGATCCGTAACGTGGCGGTCCAGACCACGCAGCCATTCCCGCGAATTCTGTCTGCAAAGTTTGGTAACTTACGTCAGCAACTTGGGAAGGTCGTCCGCATAATATGCATGATGGTTATGTAGTATCTCGAGCGACGTTGTGAGCAGATATATAGTTCGTAAACAATATCCATCTTAGATAACATTTTGTGTAAATAAACAGGATCTCCATATCGAAAAGCAATAATGATTCTCTTGGAGGATAGATAATAATGATAGTAGCTAACAGTTAGTTATCAAGCACCTTCCTCTCTCACTACTGCTAAGAGGGTATAAATCACACTTCAATAGTGAATGAAGCACATTAAAAAAATATCTACATCGGCCGACTGATTGTATTCTTTGTTGTGAGAGTACAAAACTGTGAAATACGTCATAAAATTGAACATGACGTCGCTACGATGCCTGCACTGTAGCTCAAGTATTATATATTACTCCCTGTGTTGTGACTAAGGTTCATTTCTTGAAAGGCACAAAAGAAACACTACTTCACTCAGTCCAGAGAATTCTGGTCGCAGCCCGGAATCACAAGTCCAAGCCTTTAATAGGTCTACCAATCTGTAGACAAGTAGAAGTTAGAAGTCGGAACAGCCTCAACACAATCCCAACGAACACACGAGTAGAAATACAGTGGGCAGGCGTAGGTCGGCAGTAGACTGTCCTCGAGGTAGTCGTGGCTGTCAGCATCACTCACAGCGAACTCGCTTTAGCGTCGGAATCTCAACCAGAAATAGCGGACTGCGGCCAATCAGCAGTCGGCGGAGGGATCCTCGATTGTACTTGTGCGGTGACAGTGACTCCTGCAAAATATAGTGCCCTGTTTACATCTTTGAGATTAAGGTCGACTTTTGCTGTCTGGTCGATGTTTACAAGTCACAGTCGGCGTCTCTGGTAAACATCTTGTCTGCTGCTTTATGTTCTGCACTGACGTCCATCTGGTGGTCTGCTTGTTAGGGGCTCTGCCTAATGGCATGACACCCTGTAACTTACTTTTTGTTTTGTAATCGCTGATAACTTGGTATGCTGATCATTAGCTTATATAAAGCCGATTTAGTCATCAATAAGAGTGTAGTCATTCTAAGGGTACCTGGACGTGAAAGGGCTGCATTTTTATACCTTGCTTTCGGTGCACATTACTGTTGATCTACAGTTCGGAGGAAGTTGACATTTAGTACCAACACCGAATGACATAAATTCAAGGTGTAATAGGAAATTTATTGGAATATCTGTAATAGTTTAAGAATTGCAATATTTTGCCTAATAGATGTTTTTATAATAAACGTTCGCATTCTGGTACCATTTTCTGGTGCATCGTCAGTCTTGTCGCATTTAGACTGTGGAGGCTGCTGTCAACATTCGTAGGAACACCTTATGCCTCTTGGTTTGTAGTTTGGAGTATATCTGAGGAAACAGAAAAACCTTTATTACACTTAATTACTATTTTATCTAAAATTACCGTTAAAATTATATTCATAATGACAAACAAAGATCATTTCTGCAATGTATTAGGCATAATGCAAAGATACTGTCCCAGTCTTCAATTGGGAAAAAAATTGGTGAACATAGCTGAAACCATTATGAAGGTATATGTACCTCATGGAAATGTAGTTTCAGTAAAATGAGAAAAGGATGTTCACAGTGTTTTTGATTCACCGTATGCCTCTTTCAGAACTTTACAGTGGCAGAATCTTGCCGGACAGCTACTTCTTAATCCCCTGAATACTTTTTCGGGCGTCTTTCCCTTACTCTGGACTCTTTAGTGGTGGCTTCGGCAACCCTTTCAGCTTCAACTAGTCGCTGACGATATATGGAGTCAGAGCAGCTATCATATTATTTCCTGGTTGGATGCCTAATTTGTCCTTTACTTTTGTTCTGCTAATTACACCATCATTGAAACAGATAACAGCAACCGTCGGGGGTTCGATTGCCCCCCTCGGGCATGAGTGTTTGTGTTGTCCTTAGTTTAGTTTACCTTAGGTTAAGTAGTTTGTAAGCTAGGGACTAATAACCATGCTGTTGAATCTCATAGATTTACAAACATTTGAACATTTTTTTAGATAATAGCATCCATCACACCTATTTTGAATACTGTCCATCCAACAAACATAGTTTTCGGTACTCGTTGCGACACGCACGAGTACTCCATGTAGACATGTGCTAAGTAATTTTTTCTGTGAGGTCCCTGTATATTGGTTTTATTGTTTCCATGACTGTAACAGGCATGGAATGTTTATGGTGATATTCCTTGCCTGAAGCATCAGCTTGACCAATGTGCAGACATTCGTTCAAAGAGCGTTTAAGACGATAATAACTATTTAAAAGTACATAAAACATACACTTTTGGAAAGGGGAGAAATTTTTATTTCAGATGGTGGCATTTTTTTTCGCTTTTTCAGTCATTTTTACGTCCAGGTTCCCTCAAATAGACAAAGAATAACCAACATATAATGTTCGACGACCGACGTAAATTTTTCCAGATGTGCATTAAAAGTGGCAGCGTTTAATTTGGAAACTATCATATGAACACTGAAGTAACCTCGTCATTGGTTGAGGAAAACTTCTGTGACTTACTTTCTTGCTCTCTCCTAGCAGTTGCCGCGCGGGAGTATCCGAGCGGTCTGGAGCGCCACGTTGCAGATAGAGCGGCTTCCCGCATCGGAGGTTCGAATCTCCCTCGGGCATGGCTGTTTGTGTCGTTTTTAGTATAAGTTAGTTCACAAGTAGTTGGTAAGTTTAAAGACTGATGACCCCGCAGTTGAGTCCCATAAGCTTGACAAACATTTGAACATTTTTTCTCCTAGCAGTTACATCTGAAAAGAGTCGGGTATTATACAAACATGCCAGGCTCTCAGCTTCCCGTGCTAGTGTAGGGCAATGGGTAACTAAACCGAGACTAGGGCGCTGACATCGTAATATGAAATTTTCATCGATGGCGCGGCGAAAGTGGGCTATTGGGTGGCGTTGGTTTCCAAAGAGCGAGACAGCTATCGCTTAACCTTGGCCACAAATGCACGTACCTGACAAGCCGTCTAGCACAGAGAACGTGACGCTGTGTCACTGTTTAAGTGGCTAATGGCTTGAGCCACGGGCTGATAGGTGGATAAGGAGAAGTGACTCACACGAGCACTAGCCATGATTTGGACAGTAGCCACAGGTTGAAATGCTGTTGGTTTCCCTCGAAATTACCTTATCCCCATATTTTGGTATGTAACTAACAAAAATTTTCAAAGTTTTCTTTTTGACATAACTACATTACTTGTTATGCAAATGATCTCATAAGAACAGTATCAGTTCATCAGTTATATGGTTCCAGTTACAGATACATATTCCACCGTGTAGGAGCTCCACTCATTTGATTATTGCAGCAGGTCTGCTTAAAGGAAGTTACGCAGTAATGCAAAACAAATTATATTTTTGACTGGAATAACAATTAATGAGGAGATAGTATCGTAAGGATTTGTGTTATTCACAAAATGATTATACTGTTATACACTCATATCGTAGGGTAAAAATCAAAATATCGGTTTCGTGTGCGAACAGAAAGCGCCAGGGTATGAGTCATTCTCTAGTTTCGCCAAAAATAGACACGAGCCGTCATCTATCCAGGTGTGTGAAAACACATTGTCCCAAAATTACAGGCATAATTGTTTAATTTGGTGTCCGACGACCTTTCAAGATAACATCCATATTTTACTAATAAATTTTCTCGTTTTCCAACGGTTTCAAGTAAGCAGATTTATATTCTGTACATTAACACCTTTCATATCTAAAGTGAGTTTTTGCAACACAATCAAGTCTTCTAGACAACACTGTCATGTATTGTATTCATTTTTATGATTTATATTCTTGTTGCTGAATTAAATGTGTCTTAAGTAGTGCTGCATTTTGAAGATACATTGTAAAGGAATGAAAGTATCCAACATGTGTTATAAAACCTACATTTCGTACTTAACAATGGTGTGTCTGATAGAAGTTTATGTATGTTGCTGTCTACTACACACTTTTCCGAACAGTATTAGAGTCCTTGCTCATAATGTTAAACATAGTAATGCTTCCTCTATACTATATTCACTGACTTTTATATTTCTGCATCATGATTATTTTTATGTCGTTTCTATAGAGAGTAAATGTAACTAAATAAAATTTGATAATAAAAATTTTCACACTGTCTAACTAAATTAAGTATTCCACACTACGCCGCAGCGGAGTGGCCGAGCGCATTGAGATGCTACGCTCCGATGCTCGAGGCCGTTCCCCGTCGGGGGTTCGAATCCCTCTTGGACATGGATGTTTGTGCTGTCTTTAGTATAAGATAGTTTATAAGTAGTTTGTAAGTTTAGTCACTGATGATCCCGCATTTAAGTCCCATAAACTTAACAAACAGTTGGACGTTTTGAATTATACATTAGGAATATTTCGATGTCTATGACATGGAAGGAAACAGACTGTTGGACTGAAAAAAGACGATTGGAATCATCGGCCAGTCGATCGATATCTGAATAGGAGCGATGACACTATTCGACGATCAATTTGTATCATTGGGCCCGCTGCGACATACGTCATATAGAGGCATTGTTGTTGTTGGTTTTTGGAAGGGACTAATAGAGATGCATTGTTAAAACATGATTTATACCATTCTTTTCGGCCACGGTCCAACCATTCCTGCCAACATAGTCGAATAGTGACATCGTTAAAAGATGATTTACTAAGGTTGCTCCTTTAAAAAAAATACTTATTACGTTGCAACGTGTCGAGTAGTTGCTACTCCTTATTTTGCGTATGCTACTGACTAGGGCATGTGAATTACCGAATAAAGAAGACTCTACTGATGGCTCGAGTATTCAAGGGGCGGTTGTTCACATGTTGCTTTTATGCCCATCGTTTCATTGGCCTGAGAGAAACAAAGAAATAAAAATACGAAACACCACAAATGCTGTTACACAATGTTCACTTTTATTACCGTTCTGAGATCTTCATTACAATGTTTTGGATAATCAAACAATGTCTATATTTTTGGCCACGTGATTAGTAGAACCGTTCTCACTAAATGCACTTATTTCGTGCATGAAATAACACTATTCCACGCGTAAATAAAACAGTTCCGAGCGGCACCCTGCCGCCTAAAATCGGGAAACTCACCTCGGCGGCCTGCGTCAGCCAAAACACCAGGAGTTCCGTCAAAACGCCACCAGCTCCACGTATCACATGACCAACCGAAACACAATTCAAACATCGATCCACTCCACAGATCTTAAAATGCAAACATAATTATTGCCCCCCTGCGGGTTCGGGGGTAAGAATAGGCCCGCGGTATTCCTGCCTGTCGTAAGAGGCGACTAAAAGGAGTCTTCATACTTTTCGGCTTTCCATCTGTGGTCCCCTATGTGGGTTTGACCCTCCATTTTTCAAAATTTTTTCAGAAGAGCGAACCATTTGGGGAAGGACACCTTACGTGGTGCAATGACTATTCCTTGTGCAATTCCATCTTATGCACCCATTATGGGACGGCACCATGGCTGCGGCTTTTATGTAGCCGTCAGACAGGTTATTTCATCTCAGCGCAAGCCATGCCCGTTGTGCACTGACACCCTTGCACCCCAGTCATAATGGTTTACACTGCGCCAGAAAGCCAGCACGGTAGCCAGCCCGTTGTGGTGGGGTCGTCATGTACCCTCTTGGCTGTAGCCCCCTGACAACACAGGGATCGCTCTACCGATGCCAGAGCTGCATACTCCTCATGTAAGCCAAAGGGTCGATGCTTGTCTCTGTGGGGCATCAGGACTCCCGGCAACGGTCATCCCGCCAGGTGACGTTGCTGTGGCTGGGTGGCGCCCATGAGGAGAGCCCCTGATCGGAGTTGGTGGCATCGGGGTGGATCACCCGCAATGAAGAGACAAAAATCGGGTGACGTTGGCGGACGTACAACCGCCGTCTCTAAGCGAGGAAAGTTCAATGCCTCTATGTACGACCCCCAAACGTTCCCCTCCCTGACCGCATCTTGGGAGGGACGTCGGGGCGCAAAGCAGACTGATGAATATGCTCCTAGATATCTCGTGTGCACCAGGACTGATGGGGACTCATTCTCAGCGACCAAGCCTCAGTTCATTGTGGACCATCTGGAGGACAGGTTTGGGGAAGTGGAGTCATTGTCGAAAATGCGCAACGGTTCTGTCCTCATCCAAATAGTATCTCCTGCCCAGTCACGGGCGCTACTCGCTTGTGACAAACTGGATGATGTTGCTGTGACCATTACTCCCCACAAGTCCCTGAATATGGTCCAGGGTGTAATTTTCCATCGGGATTTATTGCTCCAGACGGACGACGAGCTACGGGCGAACCTTGAACGACGAGGCGTTCATTTTATCCGGCGTGTCCATAGAGGCCCAAAGGATAATAGGGTCGCAACTGGTGCCTTCATAATGGCCTTTGAGGGTGATACATTGCCCGAAAAGGTCAAGGTGATGGTTTACCGAGTTGACGTGCGGCCTTATATTCCTTCCCCTATGAGGTACTTTCAATGCTGGAAGTTCGGCCACATGTCTTCCTGTTGCATGTCCAGAGCTACACCCAAGGACCTTGCTCTCGGGGACACATTTGAGAAAACGGACAATCCAGATGACACGCCTACACCGGTGGGTGCAAGTGATGCTGAGTTGTAGCCCACCAACTCGGATTCATGTCTTCCCAGCACTCGAACAATGTCATTCTCCAGTGGAACTGCAGCGGTTTCTTCCCCCACCTGGCTGAGCTAAAACAGCTTCTGAGTACGACACCTGTCTTCTGCATTGCTCTTCAGGAAACCTGGTTTCCAGCAATGGGGACCCCTGCCCTTCGTGGCTACAGGGGATTTTACTGCAATCGTAGCATATATAACAGGGTATGTCCTCACCTCTGTGTACAGTGAACCTGTGCCCCTTCAAACACCATTAGAAGCAGTGGCTGTCAGGGTGAGGACCACACAGGAGTTTACCGTCTGCAGTATCTACTTGCCGCCAGATGGTGACGTATCTGTGAACGTTTTGGCTGCACTCGTAGCTCAACTACCCCCACGTTTCTTACTGTTGCCCGACTTTAATGCCCACAGTCCCTTGTGGGGTGGTTTTACGATCTCTGGTCATGGCAGGGTTGTCGAGGATTAACTAACTCAACTCGACCTCTGCCTCTTAAATACAGGTGTCCCCACACATTTTAGCGTGGCACATGGCACATTTTCGGCCATTGATCTATCTATCTGCAGCCATAGCCTTCCACCATCTGTTGAGTGGAGAGCCCATGACGACTTGTGTGGCAGTGACCATTTCCCCGTTTTTTGTCACTCCCACAACTCGAGTCCACAGCACGCCCACCCAGGTGGGTTTTGCACAAGGCTAACTGGGAAGACTATGCTTCTGCTGCCATCGTTGGCCCTCCCCCACTCGAGAACATCGATGTGGTGGTCGAGAGTGCCACACGTTCTATTATTTCTGCTGCGGACACTACCATTCCGCGTACATGAGGGTGCCCACGGCGTAAGACAGTGCCGTGGTGGTCGCCGGAGGTCGCTGAGGCCATTAAAGACCGCAGGCGGGCCTTACAGCGATACAAACGGCACCCCTCTCAGGAGCACGTCATTAATTTTAAACGGCTTCGCGCTCGTGCTCGTAAGCTAATAAGAAGACGGAAACAGGAGTGCTGGGAGAGGTACGTTTCTACTATTGGGACAAGTACCTCAGCCTAGCAGGTCTGGAGTAAAATCAGGCGGCTACAGGGATTAAAGACGCCAGCGGGAATCCCTGGGATCTCCACAAATGGAGTTATCTGTACGGACCCGGCCACACTTGCAGAGATGTTTGCCGAGCATTATGCTCGTGCCTTTGCCTCTGCCAATTATCCCCTGGCCTTCCGTACAGTAAAGGAGAGGGTAGAACGCCAGTCTCTCTGCTTTCGTACCCGCCGATCTGAATCTTACAACACTCCTTTTACTGAGTGGGAGCTCCTCAGTGCTCTTCAACAATGTCCTGATACAGCGCCTGGGCCTGATAGCATCCATAGCCAAATGCTGAAACATCTCTCAGCAGATAGTCGGCGTCATCTGCTTGCGGTCTATAACAGCATCTGGTGTGATGGTGTTTTCCCGTCACAGTGGCAGGAGAGTATCATCATCCCAGTGCTTAAACCCGACAAACATCCTCTTTCCTTGGATAGCTATCGGCCCATTAACCTGACTAACGTTACATGCAAACTGTTGGAGCGGATGGTCAGTCGGCGGTTGTGTTGGATTCTGGAGACTCGAGGCTTACTGGCTTCATGCCAGGGCGGTTTTCGCCATGGTCGACCTACCACCGACAATCTGGTGTACCTCGAGTCTGCAATCCGCACAGCCTTTTTCAGGTGCCATCACCTTGTTGCCGTCTTCTTTGATATGCACAAAGCATATGATACCACACGACATATCCTCAACACTTTACATGACTGGGGCCTCCGGGGCTCCCTACCGATTTTTATCCAGAATTTTTTAGCTGTCCGTACCTTTCGGGTTCAAATTGGTGCTTCCCTGAGCTCCTCTCATATCCAGGAAAATGGGGTTCCTCAGGGTTCTGTTTCAAGCATTCCATTATTTTTAATTGCCATCAACGGTTTAGCCACAGCGGTTGGATCGTCGGTCTCCCCTTCTCTTTACACTGACGACTTTTGTATCTTTTTTAGTTCCTGCAGCACCCAGGTTGCTGAGCGTAGGTTGCAACGTGCTATTCGGAAGGCGCAGACCTGGGCCCTAACTCATGGCTTTCAGTTTTCTGCCACCAAGACCAGAGTGATGCATTTCTGTCGGCGTCGGACTGTTCACCCTCAGCCGGAACTTTATCTTAACGACGCACTCCTGACAGTAGTAGACACGCATCGGTTTTTAGGACTGGTCTTTTACGGTCGGCTGACGTGGCTGCCCCACATTCGTCAGCTGAAACAGGTGTGCTGGCGCCATCTCAACCTTCTCCCCCATCTGGGTCATACGACCTGGGGTGCCGACCGCTCGACACTGTTGCGGCTTTACACGGCGCTGGTGCAGTCCAGTCGCGATTTTGGGTGCATTGCCTATGGGTCTGCGGCACCTTCGGCACTGCATCTCCTGGACCCCATTCACAACTGTGGGGTCCACATCGTGACGGGTGATTTCCGCACCAGCCTGGTGAACAGTTTACTAGTGGAGGCTGGGATCCCACCTTTGGGGATCCGCCGCCAACACCTGCTCGCGGCTTATGCAGCCAACGTATGTTGCTCCCCAGGCCACCCAAACCGTCGTCATCTCTTTTCAAATGTGGTCGTCCCCCACCATCAGCGACGCCCCAGGTCAGGTCATACGATAGCCTATAGAGTTCAGTCCCTCCCCCTGGAACTTGAGTCTTTGCCCCTTCCATCTCCATATCGGGTCCATGTGCGTACACCCCCGTGGTGTTTGCCAAGGCCGTCTACTCGGCTGGACTTGTTCCTTGGGCCCAAAGACTCAGTTCCACTGGAGGCGCTCCGCCATCAGTTCTCGGTTGTCATAGAGGAGTTCCCTAGTTATGATCTGATCTACACCGATGGTTCAATGGTTGATGGCTGTGTGGGACATGCCTATATTCACGGTGACCATGTGGAACAGCACTCTCTGCCGAATGGCTGCAGTGTTTACACTGCAGAGCTGGTGGCCATTCACAGAGCTCTCATGCATATCTGGTCCTGGTCAGGCGAGTTTTTTGTTGTTTGCAGCCACTCCCTGAGCAGTCTCCGAGCTCTGGAGCAGTGTTACCCGCGGTCTACCCTGGTGTTAGCCATTCAGGAGACACTTTATGTCGTTAAACAGTCTGGGCGATCGGTGGAGTTCATCTGGTCTCTGGGTCATGTTAGTATCCCGGGCAATGAACGTGTTGACAGGCTTGCCAAGCAGGCTGCCGGTATGTCCAGTCTAGAGATCGGCCTCCCGACTTCTGATCTCCGTTCATTGTTGCGCCAGCGAGTACGTCAGCTTTGGGATACTGAGTGGCGTAGCCTGCGCACGCCCAACAAGCTCCGGGTGGTAAAGGAAACTACGGCTGCATGGCGATCCTCCATGCGTGGTTCACGAAGGGGCTGAGTGGTTTTGTGTCGCCTCCGCATTGGACATACGTGGCTCACCCATGGACATCTCCTTCGGGATGAGGACCCGCCCCAATGTCGGTGTGGCTCCCGTCTGACAATCATCCACATATTGTTGGAGTGCCCCGTTTTAGCCGCCTTGCGGAGGAATTTTAACCTCCCTGCTGTTTTATCGGAAGTTTTAGGTGACTATGCTACAATGGCAGATACCGTTTTACGTTTTATTCGAGCAGGGGGATTTTATCATTCTCCCTAACTGGAGATTTCTTTGTGATACCGAGTGGTTGCCTTTTCCTTTTTTATTCTTCTGGTCGGTCAACCACAGACATCGGCTTCTTTGTTGTCAGATGTCCTTGTGTGATCGTGTCTTTTCGTTTTGTGTCTTGTCATTTTTTATGATGTTTTATGGACTCAGTGGGACTCCTCTCTCACTTCGAAACCTTAAACTCTGGGCGTATCTCTTTAACGTCCATGGATTTACTTTTGACGCCTAGGGATGGAATGGGGGACTGATGACCATTGTAGTTTAGTCCCCCTTAAACAACTTAACAACAACAACAACATAATTATTGCAAAAAAAATTACATTAATTATTCAAACACGAATCAAAATAGCAATCCATTTCCCAAAATTTTTAAAAATGCAAAAGCAATTATTGCAATTTTCTCATTAATTATTCCAACATAAGTCAAAATAGCGATCCATTCAACAGATATTTAAGATGAACATTATTACAATTTCTTCATTAATATGTTACATAATTGCGTTCACTTCTCATTGATGCTCAATTTATTGTAAATACACAAAATGTTAGCAAAACAAATCTCACTATTTTGCAACTTGCTGATATTCTACTTTTCATTTTATAACGTCAGGCCTGTTTCGGCGTGATTGCCATCATCAGGTGTATAATGCTGCTTACTGTACGTGGTGTGTTTTTATTTTATTTTATTTTACTTTATTTTTTTAATTGAGCAGATTAACATTCATTTCCAAAGTCTCTGTTTAGAGCGTCTGCACTCTGCGGACCGGGAATAGTTTATGAGCTTAATTTACAAGTGAACTTGGAATATTTTTGTGTAGCGTACTTTGTGTTGCTTACACAATCTGACAACTTGTGCACTTGTGTGTTAAACTCAGGCAGCCGCATTTCAGGGCTACGTCGAAGCTTCTGAGGCTGTGTCGCGAGATTTTTAATATTTTGGATTGCGGAATCCAGCGCGCACACGCGTCCGGTTTTCTTACAGCCTTGCCGATTCCATTGCCAGCAGCAGCCACGCTTTCATCTGATCTATCCAGCTAATTGGTGTTGGGTAATGTACTGCACTGCAACACCGTAGGGAACCTATTAACTGCTCCATAATCTGTCAGATTTTGAGCCTGTAGACTAGCCCTTGCTTTTCTTTGTGGGGAACTTCATTAGTTTTTACCTCTTCCTTTTTATTTTTATTCCTGGTAGATATATTACTTTTTTAACATCTCTCTCTGCTCTCACCCCACTCCTATATAGCCGGTCAAGTCAGTAAATTGTAAAAATTTGTGAGTGTTGTAAATCTGCGTTCATTCATTTTATTTTTCTTTTAAATATTTGCCAGATATTTAGATATGTTCACGGGTAGGATGCTTATCTTTGTGAAAATAAATGTTTAAAAATGTCATTCTCTTAAATATTTATTTATTAATTTGGGAGAAAAATTGAGATACAGTTTAGAAAATAATCACTAGACCACATGACAGTAAGCGACCAGTTTTAATAATTTTCCATATTTTGAATAAATATGGTGGCGACCCCAAAATAAATGGTAATATTGCTGATCTAAATTAATTTCTAAATTAATGACATATTTGTATGATCAGCTGTATTATGTCAGTGTTGTGTATTAAGTGGGGAGAATAGCAGTCTTGTCACACCGACAGAGATCTGCTCACAAAAAAACAACACGCACGGTAAGTAGCATTATACACAGGTTATCTGTAGATTACTGTAAAATACATGGATACTTGTACTTTTCAATTTACCTGGATAAGTGCGGCTCGGTAGCACAGTGGTAGAGTGCCAGACTACAAATCCAAACGCCCTGGGTTTTTTATCTGTCACTCTCCACTTCTTTCACCACTGGCAGTGTTGCTGATGGTCGGAGGAAGGCAAGGGCAGACCACCTCCAAACAGGACCATGCCTAGTAAAGCACTGTGGTGTTCAAATCAATCTTCGGACTGTTGACTGCTTTACCTTTTTTTAATGTCAACTTATAAATACATTCTTTATACATACATCGTTTGGTCTTCTTCTTGTTGTAATATCCATTTCTCTCTCTGTTTATCTGATTTGTTTAGCCGTTATATTAACAGATATAGAAAAACTGTTATTTTTGTAGTTCTTTTTATACTGTTCATTTACCAAAAGTTTATTTCTTATGTTGTTATAAGACCGCTAATTTGACAGATGAAAGATCAATTTTACAAGATGACATGTAGTTACTTTTTGCTATTTTATAAAGTGTATCTTGTCGTCGTTCGTTTGTTATGAGTATAAATTGTGTTTATTCAGTTAAATTGAATAGTACTACTATCCATGTATTTTAAAGTAATCTACTAATAACTTGACGAACCGGACCTGTAGTAATAAATAATTTATTTAAAAGCAGCGTCCTTGGTAAAAATAATCTTTTAACGATGTCACTATTCGACTATGTTGGTAGGAATGGTTGAACTATGGCGGAACACAGTGTCACGTAGGAAGCGATCGATATATACAGAAGACAGAATGTTACTACCGAGCGAGGTGGCGCATTGGTAACACACTGGACTCGCATTCAGAAGGATGGTGGTTCAAATCCACCTCCGGCCATCCAGATTTAGGTTGTCCGTGATTTCCCTTAATTACTCCAGGCAAATGCCGGAATGGTTCCTTTGAAAGGGCACGGTCGAATTCCTTCCACATCCTTACCCAAACATTCCGAGCGTAAGCTCCGTCTCCAATGACCAGGCTGTTGACGGGACGTTAATCTCCAAGCTTACTTCATTCCTCCACACAATGTTACAACTAAGCAATCGTCCAAAATTTCTAAAAATTTCCGGGCTGTTATGCCGTGGTCTAGTGGATTTATTATTAAAACCCAACGTTTCGTCCCCGACTGCGGAGGTCATTCTCAAAGGGGATTGTGGCACTTTTAGATGTCCGATTCACACCATGGCTCGCTACTGACTGAAGCCAAATTCCGTTTACAAGGGCATGCGCGCGCAGTGGTGTGACGTCAGATGTTTTTGACATTCGTGCGCAATTCGTCGTTGCCGACTGCCTCCGTCCATTAATGTAGTCCCATGGTGGAAGACTGTTACATTTCTTCTTCAAAACCGGAATCCAGATATCATTTAGTTTCACGCCCTCGTCCTAAAACATCTGACGTCACACCACTGCGCGCGAGCCCTTGTACACGGAATTTGGCTTCAGTCAGTAGCGAGCCAGGGTGTGAATCAGACATCCAAAAGTGCCACGATTCCCCTTGAGAATGTCATCCGCAGTCGGGGACGAAACGTTGGGTTTTAATAATAAATCCACTAGACCACGGCATAACAGCCCGGAAATGTTTAGTAATTTTGACCATTCCGGCAGTGAAAGTTTACATTTTACAATAAGCAATCGTCACACACAGACACTCCAAGTCCCGAATTCATCAGAGTCATTGATTCGACGAGTAACTGGTGCTTCACTGACCCCAAGTATCATTAACGGGCGGCTCACAGAAAGGGGCCTGAGTCCCATGCCGTCCTTGCACCGGCTTCCATTGACCTCTGTATATCAGCAAAAAAATGTTCAAATGTTTGTTAAGCTTATGGGACTCAACTACGGGGTCATCAGTCCCTAAACTTACAAACTACTAATGAACTACTTACGAACTACTTACGAACTAGGACGGCACAAATATCCATGCCCGAGGGGGGATTCGAACCCCCGACCGTAGTGGCCGTGCAGATCGTGACTGGAGCGCCTCAGTCACCTCGGCCACCGCGGCCGGCTGTATATCAGCAAGCCCTTTCTCTGTGGTGTCTGGAGCGAAGTCTCATTGGCTCTAGTAAAATTGTCTTCAGTGAGGAGCTCCGCTTCGATCTGAGCTCCGATGGCCGAAATGTGTCGAGGGACACTCTGTAGGGCGGTGGGGTACCAACCTACCAGTCTCCAGGAGTCATGAACAGAGGTGCATCTCATTTCATTTGTAGCAACCCTCTGCGCCTACGTTATTCGACGCCCCATTTTGTTGCCCTTCTTGGTAAGTATTTCAGCAAAATAATGACCGCCTGCACACAGCAAGAGTTTGTACTGCTTGTCTTCGTGCTTGCCAAACAAAGTCTCTCCCCAAGTGAAAACCATTGGAGCTTTCCGGCAGCCCATACAACCAGGTCGGGATTGTAACACTGTGCAGTTGGATAGAATCTGGCAGCAGCGGCGGAGCGGCGGAGCACATTGCGGCGCTATGCTCCGATGCGCGAGGCCGTTCCCCGTCAGGGGTTCGAATCCCCCCTCGGGCATGGATGTTTGTGCCGTCTTTAGTATAAGGTAGTTCATAAGTAGTTTGTAAGTTTAGGGACTGATGACCCCGCAGTGAAGTCCCATAAGCTCTACAAACATTTGAACATTTGAGAATCTGGCATTACATCCCTCCGGAGGACTTCCAACAAGTCTGTCAGTTAATATCAAGCCAAATAACTGCTTGCATAGGACGTCATTGACGTGCTTGATTCATGAAGTTATTCCTCTTCAATAAATCATAATTAATATCGTATATATAAGCGGCTTAAGTGTGTGTCAGTTTGTCGCCGATAGAACGACGCATGCGCAGAGCTATTGTCTTCCATAAGCGCATGCGGAATTTTGCGGCTTACGTGTGTGTCAGTTTGTCGCCAATAGCTATTATAAACGATTTTCCGTGAAGTAACTGTGAGCGAGTAATTCTCTGTACTAGAGTAGATCGATATTCATCGCTGTTAGATAGACATTGATGTTATAATCGATTTTGAAAGATATTTTTAGACTTATGCTATTACCATGAGTGACGGAAATATGTTACAACTGGACAAAGACATATAGTACAATAGAGGATAGAGATTTATGTATACCCATTTCGTTTGTGGCGTAAAGTTAACAACTATTGATGGTCCTCTGCAAGGAGCGCTTAATAAAGATAGAAAGATTTACTCAAGAAATGTCGTGTACAAAGAATTCTAAATTAACATTTCATTCTTTAAACCACCTTTATTTATTGAGCTAGCGGCGGTTTGTACAAATGTACCCTCAGTGGTTTCCTCCATTGCACTATACTTTTAGCAATTTAGCAAGTAGAAGGGGGAAACTCCGTGGGGCATTAAGCAAAGGGGCGTTCTCGCCGCCTGCCCTGGGTAATTCAATTTGAATTAGCAGGCATCCTTGCACAAATAATTCTTAATCACAATTTATAATATCTGGAACAACAGTCAATTCTGTTGACCACCGAGCTTTTATTGGTATATATATACAGGGTGTTTCACTAAGTGTGTTTGCCTCTGTAACTTATAAAATAATAGGTGACGGGAAATTTTAATGCGGTAGGTCAACACAAGAAGTGTTACACTTTCTGCGGAGCTATGAACATAGTTTATTGTATTATTTTCCAAAGAGTTACAGTGGTGGGTGATGGATGTTATGACAGTGGGAAGTTGATTTACATGAGATGTTCAAATGTGTGTCCATGTTCCTCAATGCATAATGCAATGCGCCGTCGAAAGGATCTGTGTACGAGATGTAACATCGCCGGTGTGACGGAGTGACATGCGTCCTCGCTGCGCCTTTTTAGATCATCTGGGGATGTGGGCTCGCCGTCCGCGGTGGCCGAGGAGACTGAGGCGCTCCAGTCACGGTCTGCACGGCCACTACGGTCGGGGGTTCGAATCCCCCCTCTGGCATGGATATTTGTGCCGTCCTTAGTTGTAAGTAGTTCATAAGTAGTTTGGAAGTTTAGGGAGTGATGACCCCGTAGTTAAGTCCCATAGACTCTACAAACATTTGAACATTTTTTTGATGTGGGCTCAGTGACATAAACACTATCCTTTAGATATCCCCACAAAAAGAAATCTACTGGTGTTAAATCGGGCGACCTTGCGGGCCATGAATGAGGACCATGGCTCCCCAACCATCTTCCTGCAAACCTGTTGTTTAGTTCTTCCACAACAGCACGCGCAGAATGTGCTGGGTGACCATCGTGCTGCATCCACATATGGACTCTCGTGTGAAGACACACAAGGAGGCCACCCAAACTGTCGGTTATAAAAGCGCGATATAACTCACCTGTCATGGTACCTGGGAAGTAGTGTGGACCGATGATTTCATCCCCAAGGATTCCACACCACACGTTAATAGACCACCTACGTTGACGGTCGACAGGTCGTACCCACCGAGGATTGTCTGCGGCCCAGTAGTGCATGTTATGGCGATTCACTGCACCATAATCTGTGAACGTGGACTCATCAAAGAACATAACACTTTGTAAAGACTACAGCGTGAAATTACGCATGGCCCACTCACAGAATGTCACTCTTGTACGGAAATCGTTCCCATGCAGCTCCTGGGTCAGTGACAGGCAGCACGGGTGAAACCTGTGGCCGTGTACTATACGCCACACAGATGTGAGACTGACACCAGCGACTGCAGCAACGGCTCGTAAGCTGACATGAGGATCGTGGTGTAGTGCACCTAAAACAAACACCTCCGTCTCCTCACTTCTTGCAGGTCTTCGTCTGTTACTGCGGCGCATTACCAAGCTGCCTGTTTCCCGAAGTCGTTGTTCGGCACGTAAGAACGTAATGGCTGCCGTGGCTGCTTCAGTGGCATCATGTCGGCACTTGCCGAGCATCAGTAACTGTGATGTCAGTAACTGTGGTATATTGAGCCTCGGTTGTTTGTGTGGCTCCAACTGTCGGGCATACGGCCATGTGCGGCGACAGTTGGCAGTCTAACAGCGCATCGAGGAAGCTTCCCGAGACGTTACAACTCGGCCGCACCACATTTAGAAGGCGCATTGTATTATGCGCAGCGTTTGTGGTATCTGCCCCTGAAACTTTGAAGGGTTGTAGCTCCCAAACTAAGTGATAGGAATGTATTTAAAATTGATTTGGACGCAGCTGGTTTCAACGAATCCAATGCACGATAGAAAAAACTATTGTTACATTTAAAAAATCATATCTTTGTGCTGTAACTCTTTGGAAAATGATACAATAAACTATGTTCATAGCTCTGCAGAAAGTGTAACATTTCTTGTGTTGACCTACCGCATTAATATTTCCCGTCACCTATTATTTTAAAGTTACAGAGGCAAACACACTTTGTGAAACACCCTGTACATGAAGTTAGTACTATCAATATGCCGGCCGCAGTGGCCGAGGGAACTGAGGCGCTTCAGTCACGGTCTGCACGGCCACTACGGTCGGGGGTTCGAATCCCCCGTCCCCCCCCCCCCTCGGGCATGGACATTTGTGCCGTCCTTAGTATTAGCTAGTTCATAAGTAGTCTGTAAATTTAGATACTGACGACCCCGTAGCTAAGTCCCATAAGCTCTACAAACATTTTTATATATATCGCACCTACCTCCTTCCGCCCCTTTTGGATAATTTATTTGTAAATTTTCAAACATACAGCAGCAATAATCAGCCATGTTTTTATCATTAATGAACAAACAACGACGTAATACAACTTCAGACATCATAAAAAGATAAACAGAGATGAACAGACCACTTTATTGCCGAGTGGGAGTGGCCGTGCGCTCTAAGGCGCCTTGTTGCGGAGTGCGCGTCTGCTCCCCGTCGGAGGTTCCAGTCCTCCCTCGAGCAGTGTGTGTGTGTGTGTGTGTGTGTGTGTGTGTGTGTGTGTGTGTGTGTGTTTTCCTTAGGTTAGTTTAAGTGGTCTGTAAGTCTAGGGACTGATAACCAACGCAGTTTGGTCCCACAGCTTTACAAACCACTGTATTTCTCAGCATTTCACTTATCGCTTTTTTCATTTCTGCCGAGGGCCAAATTGTGCTGATGTGCGGAGACTACATAACCTTTAGGTTCCTCCGGAAGTTCTGGACCCTCAAGGACTGTTTTCAGGGCCATAAATGTATAGCATCTGCGTAAGTAGTGATTAGGTGGTTAGTGGTTCATTTGTCACGGTTAAAGATGATCAACTGCTGCTCAGAATTCCCACCTGTGCTGAGTTTAGAGGTGTACATTGTTTAAAAGTCATTGTAGGGCATAACTATGCCAAACCAGAGAATATTTACTGTTATTTAACATCTACAGCTATCTGAAAGGAATCGCATTATGTGCCTGGAACACTATTGTCGTATAGGCGGACTGCTGCACATGTTTGGCACATTGTATCGGGTGAGTCGCTGCTATCGCCAGTGGTCGGTGGGTGATTCTCAGACCTGTAGACCACGTAATGGACGTTCACGCGGTACAGAAGCATTGTGGTGGCACCCCAAACAACATTCAGTGATGAAATGTGGGCACATTTCCCGTTCTATGTTATCCGGAAAAATCTACAACCATATGTTCGCTGCAGGATTGATATCACGTGTGCGTATGGTCAAGCTACCACTGACACCACGACACACACAAGCTTCATTACTGTGGTGTCGTGAAATTTGAGAGTTTGCTTTCGATGATGAGAGTAGGTTCTCTCTGTATGTGACCAATCAACGTACCCCACGTATATGGCGTAGACTGAGTTCGTCTACGACATCTGGTGCTATTCCTGGTGTGGAGTGGTACCAGTTACTAGTGGCAGAATACACCGTACACTTTCAGGGGTAAAATATTCAAATGTTGTAATGTAAGGGAGTTAACTGTTGCGGTTATTAGTCGCTAGGTTTACAAACTACTTAGGATAACGTAAACTAACTTAAGCTGAGGACATCGCACACACCCATGCCAGAGGGAGGACTCGAACCTCCGACGTGAGCAACCGTGCGCCCCGCAGGAAGACGCTTTAGAGCGCTCGGTCACTTCACCCTGGATATCAGGGTGACAATCCAAGAAAAAGAAACCTCCGGATCGTAAAAAGCAATGTATTGTATACTTATACTGTCATTTTTCGTCTCATTCTCTTATCAAATCATTTTATCTGGATTTTCAAGGTATTTTATCTCATGTGTAATTCTTAAGTCGTGTGTGTGTCTTAGCGTTGTTCAGGCGTTGCTGAGATTCACACTCTCTTATGAACTTCCTGAGGTAGGTTGTGGACGCTTCTTCGGCAGGGAGGGGCGAGGGCAAACGTCGCTAGTATCATGTGTGTTTGAAATAAACAAGCCACCACCTCCTACGCTTCTCTGACAGTGACGGAACGCACGAATTGGCCCGCACGGAAGACAAAGTAGCTTGCGCAAGCGTGATAGTTAGCAGACACTCCCAGAAGTCTGGGCTCCAATTACAAGTTACCTTCCTGGATGCCACTCTTCGGGCAGTGAATAGCAGAAGGAGCTACAGCCAGTGCGAGCTCGCTGAGCAACCTAGATCTCGAGTTAAACGCACGAACCACACAGTTGTTTTTGGCACATTAAAGATTTCTCAAAAAGACGTAAAAATATTCTCTTTCATATAAGTTATTTCGTAAGTAGTTTGTGAGTTTAGGGACTGATGACCCCGCAGTTTCCATAAGCTTTACAGATATTTGGACATTTTAACACATTGTTAGTAAGAGGAATAAGATTCGTTCCCAGCTACACGCAGTTTTGCGTTTATAGCAGATACTGTAACCAGCTGTAATTTTTGTATTGTTACTTGCCACAAATGTTCACCGTTTCTTCCGAATATGTCGCGATTTCGAAGATCAATGACGTTTATAGTCTTCAAACCCATTCAGGTAATCTAACAAATTGGGACATTGTTCGCTATTCCTTCATGTTAGGAATGGAAGACAGACCTATTCAATTTTAGATCATGGATGCAAAACTCATTTATCCATAACTGCCTCTATCGAAAAACTACTTTGACATGAATGTTTGTGAGAAGCAGATGTTACATGTAGTAAGCTTAAAATAGCTGTGATACCTTCACGAGTACCTAGTTTCTTTACTTCATCAATTTTAACATAAAATTTTTTTTGTACGTCTTATGTAAACCATAGGTTGAGCTGCAACATTACGTATAAAATATTCAGATATTTGGTAAAATAAATAAATAAATAAATAGGGCAGACCCGTTTTCGAGCTGATTGAGTCAATTGTTTGGAAAGTTGGATTCCATAAAGCGGTACAAGTAGTGAACCGCCAGTCATTTAGGTACCACCAACCACTGGACAATGATGTGTGGAATAACGTCACAGAAACGGCAACAGGAAAAGAAGGTATTGTCAGCAGTCCAGGTTCCGTTTGATTGAAAAGTAAGGTTCGCCACACACAGGCGATGCGCACCACAATGACTGCATTCGCCCAAGACATGCAGCACTAACTAAAAGTGTGGAGTGCTAATGGGTAAAACACAAATTACCTTTGATACGTATCCGGGCCGCTGAAACATCCTGACAAGGAGAGGACGCCTACTCGACGTCGCCGAATTCGTCCAAATTTATGGTAAGTGTAGGACGTGGTGAGATATGAAAGTGCACCAAGCGGGAATCCAGATGGCTAAGCGTTTAGGAAATAAAAGGAAGTTTGATTCGGATCTAGCACCATATGCACCTTATCAACTGCCCCTGAGAGAATCTTTTTAGGGACTGGTGTGTGGGTCAGTGGTAAAAGATAGGGTTTGTAATGAAAGGTTTGCGGGATCGATTCCGCCCGGTGGCAAATATTATTTTGCTTCTTGGCAATGGGTACACTAATAACTTCATAATTAACCGCAACATCATATATGTATCTGTATTTATATGTGCACATCAGCATGGGACGTCATTATTTAAAACAAGCATATTATCTTGCAAACTTGGTGTTGTGAACGGTCCATAAGGTGCAAACACGAATATTCGTGCGTTTAATTTGACCTTTGTGGCGCTGATGATGTTGTGGTTAATTGTAACGTCAGTCTGTATCCACATCAATACTCTGCAAACCACTGTGAAGTGCATGGCAGAGGGTACGTCTCACTGTACCAGATATTACGGTTTTCACATTCCATTTACTTACTGCGCGTGGGAAGAATGATTGTTTAATTGCCTCCGTGCGTGCTGTAATTAATCTAACCTTGTCCTCACGATCCCTACGGGAACCTGCCGGGTGACACCCTTCTCAATACGAATCCGATATTTTACCGCCCCACCTCCTTTTCTTTTTCCTCCATGGGTAGATCTATTGATTGCGGTCGCTGATCGTATTTGTTTGTTGATGTATTAGATGTGTTCTTAGCACAGATTTTTTATTACAGCGGGCTATATATATATATAGCTGGTCACCGTTGATCAAAACTTTTGCTTTGTTAATCATTAATCCGTTACTAAAAAGTTAACTTCGTTAAACGTTAAAGCGTTACTTTAAGGACAATTTAAAGGAAGTTAACGTTAATCGTTTACTCGTAAAAGTACTGTGCATCCGCGAAATCACGCATTCAGCCTCCAGATTTATATAGTTGCGGTTGTTTCATTATTGAAGTGAGCAATTAAATGAAACATATTATCATATCTTGTATAAAAAAATGTTTTCGTTGGGCAACTTTAAGTAGGACTTGGAGTATAAATAAAAACTAGTGTTACGCGGACACTCTATCCTGGCACTAGGCTGCGAGCGTAAAAAAAATTAGGACTAATGACAGACCACGTTGAAAAGTTGCAAGCCTGCCTTCGCTAGATTCGTTCGCTTTGGCGGAAAAGTGTTATGTTCTGTGAGATGAGTAGTCTTCTTGTACATAATGAAGATTTTGTCATTTGTTTATGCTCGCAGCTGGCCGCCAGGACATATTGTCCTACTAATACATAAAGCTTAGTTTGTAATAATAATAACTGAGCAATAAAATAAAATTTGCGGGAGATTCGAAATATGTAACTTGATTGATTATCATTTGGCATAAGATACATATTGCGTTTAAGAAACATTAACATATTAAATTTTCATCTGACTGTTAGGCATGTTTGGGAGTCAAAATATCTTTTCCTCGAAGGAAAAAGACGTTTCACTGCAGCACATGAAGGTTTTTTTATAATAACATTTACGAAAATATTTTCCCGAAGAACATATTTGGCCAGTGGCCTCCTTAGACTGAACAGCAAAATTAAAAAAAAAAAAAAAAAAAATCTGACAGAAAAGGTACGTTACAAATATAAAACGAAACCCATCTGGTTTAAAATATTTATTGAATTCAGTCAGCATAAGACGGGGAAACTAATATAATTGCCGCGGTGGAGTAACCGAGCGGTCTTAGGCGCTTCGCTGAGGAGCGCGCGGTTGCTCGCCGTCGGAGCTTCCTGGGGCTTGGGTGTGTGTGTTGCCCTTAGGTTAGTTTAACTTACTTTAAGTAGTTTGTAAGCTACGGACTGATGACCACGCAGTTTGGACCGATAGATTTACAAACATTTGAACTGATATAGTTGAAATTATATGCCAATTTCCTGATTAGTTATGTCAGCCATATCTCGATTCTCGCTGCCTCCATTATCGACTGTTTCGCGGTATGCAATTTAAATTTGTTCCTCCCAGCTATAATAAACTTCAATGAGAAAATCATAATGAAAATTAACTTTTCGTGTCTTTCTGTCCCCATTCACCACTAATACCTACGTCGAGCAGATACTCCACAAGTTAGAACATTAAAAATACTTATTTGTTTAGTACGTCGTCGCTGAAAGTACTATTAATCAACAGGGACATTAGACAAACATTTATTCTCGTTGAAACATTCTCGAAAAAATGTTCAAATGTTTGTTAAGCTTATGAGACTTAACTACGGGGTTATCAGTCCCTAAACTTACAAACTACTTATCAACTACCTTATACTAAGGACGGCACAATATTTATGCCCGAGGGGGGATTCGAACCCCCGACCGTAGTGACCGTGCAGACCGTGACTGGAGCGCCTCAGTCCCCTCGGCCACCGCGGCCGGCGAAACATTCTCGTTCGCCATTGTTATCGCTGATGGAAACAAGAAGTGGATACGAAAATAATGCATTAACGACTTAGGACAAGTTAACTTAAAAGTTAGTCCGTTACTCAAAAACTTCGATAATTAACGGATTAACGGACTTGTGCATATATATATATATATATATATATATATATATATATATATTACTGTGATATGCGTGGATTGAATTTGGGTTCATGTATCTTTGCACTACCAAGTCACCTCACTTGTCAAAGAAACGACTTAGTGTAGAGGATGTAGCGTATTGCCTGGCGGCGAATACAGAGGCAGCGGCGGCGGCGGTGCACCTGCGTGTTGGAGCCTACATGCTGAGTAACGGTGCCGGCATTCCTAGCCAGGCCGCGTGCCTCACTCGAGGTCTAGGTTGCTCTCGCTGCCTCCAGATCCTTCGTGCATTCACTACTGAAGGGAAGGCAACTTCTAATTGGAATCTAGTCTCCTACGAGTGACTTGTGACTGACACTTTCTTATTACAGTCCTTCATGTCAGGTGATACATTCCTTCTCGTCAGCTGCTAATCGGCGAAACTTGAAAGGTGGTAATGGCAGTTTGGGCAATTCAAAATTATAAAATAAGAGAGAGCCTACTAGTACTACTCTGTAAACACGTATTTGATCCTGTCTTGCCTCCAAAAGCCAAATTGCAGTGCAGTCCATGGTGGATGAAGGAGCGCGGCTGCTCCCAGTCGGAGGTTCGAGTCCTCTCTAGGACATGGGGCCGCGGCGGAATAGCCGTGCGCACTGAGGCGCCCTGCTACGGTGCGCGCGGCCGTTCCAAGTGGAGGTTCGAGTCCTCCCTCGGTCTATCTACATCTACATAGATACTCTGCAAATCACATTTAAGTGCCTGGCAGAGGGTTCATTAACCACTTTCATAACTTTTCTCTTCCGTTCCATTCTCTAATAGCGCGCTGGAAGACAGAACACCTAAATCATTTCATTTTCGATCTGATTTCTCTTATCTTATTGCGATGGTCATGTCTCCTTAAGGAGGTGGGTGCTAGCAAAATATTTTCACATTCAGAAGTAAAAGTCGGTGATTGAAACTTCGTAAACACATCACGCCTCAATGAATAACGTCTTTCTTTTAATGCTTTCTACCCCAATTCATGCAACATTTCCGTGACGCTCCCCGCCCCCCCCCCCCCCCCCCCCGTAACGTGATAAAACGAAACGAGCTGCACTTTTCTGAACCTTCTCATCAATATCTTCCGTCACTCCCACCTGTTGAGGGTCCCACAATGGGCAACAGTACTCCAGGAGAGGACGCACAAGTGTGATGTAGGCAGTCTCTTTGGTGGAGCAGGTGCATCTTCGAAAATTTCTGCCAATGAAAAGCAATCTTTGGCTCGCCTTCCCTACAATGTTTTCTATGCGTTCTCTCCAGTCTAAGTTGTTCGTAATTGTAACTCCTAGGTATTTAGTAGAATTTACGACCTTATGTTTTGACTGATTTATCGCGTAATTGAAGTTTAGCAGATTTCTTTTAGTGGTCATTTGTATTACTTCACAATTTTCTTTATTTAGTGTCAATTGCCAATTTTCGCACCATGTAGAAATTTTCTCTAAATCGCTTTGCAATTGCTTTTGATCCTCTGTTGACTTCACTAACCGATAAACGACAGCATCATCCGCGAACAGTCTAAGGGAGCTATTCAGATTGTCTCCTAAATCGTTTATAAACACAAGGAAGAGTAGGAGACCTATAACGCTTCACTGGGGAACGCAAGATATCACTTCTGTTTTACTCAATGACTTACCGTCAATTACAAGGAACTGTGTCCTTTCTGATAGGAAATCGTGAATCCAAACGTACAATTGGAGAGATATTCCATAAGCACGCAATTTCATTAGAAGCCGCTTGTGGGGTACAGTGGTCAAAAGCCTTCCGGAAATCCCGAAATATAGAATCGATTTGAGATCCCTTGTCGATGGTACTTATCACTTCATGTGAAAAAAGGGCAAGCTGTGTCATCGGTGTTTGTATTGTACTCAGGATAAGTTAATGTAAGATTAGGGATCGATAGCCACTGCGCATTGGTCACATAGCTTTACAAACATCTGAACATTTCATTTGTGGATTATGGTACGACAACAAAGTGAAATACTTGCGAGTCAAGCACAGGACGATCAATATAAACCTGAACGATATAAATGGATAATAACTGTCATCCAAAATCTCGTAGAAACTGGTAAGTTGTTTTACTGACCTACGTTGGTCTGGACAGAATCAGAAATACCGGCGGTTGTTGGCAAGTTGGTTGTTGTTTTTTACGTGAAGTCCTGCTTCAACTAATACAATTCTACGCTTGCTTGTCTCCACACACACACACACACACACACACACACACACACACACAAAATGAAAAATAAAACACCGTGAATTATTCGTCGACCCAGCAGAGGAAAATTTTATTGACACATTCGTGATGCTGTATACTACACACACTATCATACAGACAGAGCAATATGCACGTAAATACAATTACTAGAGCATGCTCAATGTCGACTCTACAACCTCGAATACCTATTTTTGCAGCAATATAACCTGCAATCCCCTCTCTCCTCCTATGGAGACGATCGTAGAGGTGCCGATGTAGTTTTGCGGAACGACCTACCATTCAAGTTCCACCGTGTGCCTCAGTTGGGCCACATTTCGTACCTGTCGTACAGACCGCGCAAGATGACATTTCATCCATTCCCAAAAAATGCTCACTGGGGGACAGATTTGCGGATCTTACTGGTTAGGGCAGTTAATGTACTTCTAGCAGAGCACGTTGGGTGCTACTGGATACATATGGACGTGCATTGACATGTTGGGAAAGGATATCGTCTTGTTGGTGCATGAACGGTAGCAAGACGGGTTGAATGATTATTTCAGTGTAGCGTGCACTATTCAATGTTCCCTCGACGATCACCAGAGGAGAACGGCCCACACAATGATGCACGATCACGCGTGCCGTTAGGGCGTCTTCCCCTTCGTTCAGACAGCCTCCAGTGGGGACGCGATAAGCGCTTATGGAAGGCCGAATGAGGACATGTCATCAGCGATGAGAGTCGCTTTTACCCCGGTGCCAGTGACGGTCGTATGCGTGTGTGGTGTCCTGCAGAGGAGCGCGAAAATCTGGAGCGTGTACGACAGAGACAGACGGGGTCGACACACAACATCCCACAGCACTCAATTAAGATGAAGGTTCTATGCTCTAGTTACAGATAAAATGAAACGTATTGGAGTCCTAAGCACACAAGTAAAAACAAAAAATCAACAATGAAACCCAGAAATTAGTTTAATTTTTCCTGGAGTTACTCTAAAAGATACATAAATTGGCTACTAGGAATTTTTTAGTTTAGGGTACGAAGTGCCAGGATGACTACTAAGCTTGTGTGACCCTGATACAGATTCGATTCCTGTCTAATGTTATCTGAGTGAAAGGTGTTAACTCTTGGGAGCAACTACATATTATTAACAATAAACGACGTTGAAAAAAATACGTATTGAGAGGAGAGTATCTGGATTTCCAGGCCACTAAACAGAGGTCGACAAGAGTTTCGCCAGCTTCAATCACATATTGCTTGAACCGTCTTTTTTCATGCCCTACATACACCTTTTCATTCAGAAGATTTGCCCCAAAAATAACATACTACGTTATTAGCGAATGAAAATAAACAAAGTTGAGTATCCTGAATATGGGCTTTCCACGACAGTGTACTGTCTATCTGAACGCCTAGAATTTGAACTCTTCAGTCTCACTCAACATGTGGCATTCTGTGGAAACAAAATGTCAATTTTTTGCAGAATTTTGTGTGACAAACTATTAAAACCAAGTTTTACTGTGATTTGGCATAAATTTATTTTATAGAAGTAATGAACCTATGTCATGTACTTAATTTTATGCTACTTTGTCAATATTGCAAACAACATCCTTCGCTACCAAACTGGTGTCATCAGCAAACAGAAATGTAGAATTACTTCTTATACCAAAAGACATAACAATTATATAAATAAGAAATACAGCGGCTCCAGAACTGACATTTAACTATGCCCCACTGTGAGCGTGTATCATAGCCATTTTCAACACTACAGAGAATTACCTTCTGATGTCTGTTTTTAAAGTAAGAAGTGAACCAATTGTGAGCTTCTCCACTTATTCTATAATATTCCAAATTCTGTAACAATATTTTGTTATCAACACAACCAAACGCCTTCGTGAAACCATAGAAGACGTCTAGCGTTCGCAGCCTCTCATTTAATCTATAAAGTGTTTCATAGAAAAAGAGAACATATCATTTTCAGTTGATAAATCAATTCTAAAACCAAACTGAATATTTGGCTAAAAATTACGTGAACAGAAATGATCAATTGTAGCCTCGTCGGTCGCAGTTTGTAAAGGCTGGCCGGCCGCGGTGGCCGAGGGGACTGAGGCGCTTCAGTCACGGTCTGCACGGCCACTACGGTCGGGGGTTTGAATCCCCCCTCGGGCATGGATATTTGTGCCGTCCTTAGTTGTAGGTAGTTCATAAGTAGTTTGTAACTTTTTGTAACTTTAGGGACTGATGACCCCGTAGTTAAGTCCCTTAAGCTTAACAAACATTTGGAGATTTTTTTGTAAAAGCTGTAAGTGGATAGTTTCGGACCGCGTGACAGTAACGAACAAACTAGTGACTCTTTCGCAGTCTTTATCAGGCAAAATCATTCAGTATATACTTCAGAAGTGGGATTTTATTGTGAAACCATATCGGAAGACAGACTCATTGGTTACAACTTAGCGGGCATTACGGCGAGACTTGAAAGTGCGTGATATTCCAACATGGACAAATATTTTTTCGATTGTAAAGAAGCTGGTGATAATTAGCATACTAAATAGTGACCATGATAAAGATAGACGATGACTGAGTGGTAAGATTAGTGAAAAATTTCGAAGTCGCTTGTAGAACTCTCCAAGGAAATCGCTACATTTATTAAACTAAGAGACAGGCATTTCATATGGCACATGTCAAACGGCTGCTACGAAATCAGAATTTCGACTACACGGAGCGCATGAAACAGATCACGAGAAAAAAGTTACTTTCGATTATTTTTTAGGTTTGCTATTCAACGTCCAGACGTTCAGTCCGTAACTGGATTTACATATCAGACATTTTTCCATGTCTCAGGTTCATCAACAAATTAATTATCAGATACGTGTCTGATGTAAGCCCCAATATCATCCATGAATACCACGATAAAAGAGATTGGAGTGTGGTCCGCGGTGTCGGCTTTAACAATAGAACGCACCGATTTCAATGACACGACCGTAAACCTGCATCTGCAATACATATGTGGAGCTCTTGGATGACAACAAACAACGAGATGCAGTAACGTATCCATGTAACTTGTAACCAGTTTACTAAATGACCGAATAACATAAAAAAATGTGCCCCACCCCATTATTCTAAGTAAATAAAATAATAATTATTTTAAAAAGCACCACTAAATTGTACATTTGGATTGTGTCACATTTTCCGTCATCTTAATGAGAGACATAAAATTACCTGCCACGTCTTTCAAGGGAGATTCCCTAGTCCTTCAAACTAAAACCGTAATTTCTTCTCGAATCGATTAGAAGCAATTACACGCCTGAATTATGTAGCAAAGTTAGAGGTGTCGTAACTAACTGAAAATTTCTGACCCACGTGAGCGACTCTCCAAATACCAGAGCCGATATCAATTAAATGTGACCAACCTGTGCGAGCTATTGCAGCAGAGACGGCTGGACTGAAGTGCCTACAATTAAATACTGTATATGGTGCCTCTTTTTTCGGACGAAAGAGTAGATACCATAGATTTATCTGTGTATATGTGTGGTTGGACAGAAATTCGACAATTTTTTTTTTTTGGTAGTTTGTAAACCTAGGGACTGATGACCAGAGAAGTTAAGTCCCATAGATTTACAAATGTCTTCGGTACCTTGTGCCCCGGTGGAGTGACCGAGCGTTCTAAGGAGCCTTGCTGCGGAGCGCGCACTTGCTCGCCGTCGGAGGTTGGAGACCACTCTCGGACATGGGCGTATGTGTTGTCCTTAGTTTAGTCTAAGTTACTTTTGGTAGTTTGTAAACCTAGGGACTGATGACCAGAGAAGTTAAGTCCCATAGATTTACAACCATTTGAACATTTAAAACCTTGCGGGAACATGGGTATAAGACTCGAGCAAGTAGGATAATGGAAGGGGACGCCCGAATTGGCAGCGCACGGCTCGTTCAAAGCAGTTGTTCCGGTTTCAGTTTCCTTTCCGTCACAAATTTTCAACTTCCTGTAGACCAGAAATTTATTAAGTGTCTATTACATCCAAAATCTTATGCAGTCTACAGTACAGTGAATAACAGATCCTGTCGACACGTTGAACGTTATTTCGAGCACGATAACTAATTTTTGTTTAGTGGAATTTAATTTTCTTTTATTTACAAACAATACAATACAATACAGAATCAATACTGGCTTCACACATTCCCTGTAACAGTTTTTTATTTAAACGTCGGGGAAAATATTGAATAATCTCATGATATTAAGACGATTAATCTTCTTATTTTCGTGATGAATATTAAGACCTGTGGCCTTTGAAAAAATAATAATATTTTCCTTGAAGTGGCGATATTTTTATTTCATATTATTTTTTCGCAATTTTCTGTATATATCTGAATTTTTTTTAAATTGTAGTTGAACATAATTTTACTTTCCCTGTATGAAAGAGTCTGAAGGCCAATTCACTGGGCCGTCACGATACTCACGCTAAGGTTTCTAGGGAAGAAATATTTGTCTTAGGGGCTTAGCGATGAGGGCTGCTCCGGACAAATCCGATATGTGACGAAACCGGACAACCAACGTATCGGCCATCTCTATTGTGCCGTTGTTATTAAAGTCGTAATCAAGCCGTTTGCACCGAATTTGCCCACTGTGTCACTGACAGGTTCCAAGTTGTAAATAACCTTCCGTTCCCTATATTTTACTCCTGCTGATTTCAGGATCTGAAAGAGTGTATTCCAATCGACATTGTCAAAAGCTTTCTCCAAATGTACAAAAGCTAGATATATAGGTTTGCCTTTCCTTAATTTATCTTCTAAGATAAGCCGTAAAGTGAGTATTGCCTCCCGTTTTCCTACATTTCTTCTGAATCCAAACTTATCTTCCCCGAGGTCAGCTTCTACCAGCTTTTCCATCCTTCTTTAAATAATTCGTGTTAAAATTTTGCAACCATGACTTATTAAACTGATGGTTCTGTAATTTTCACACCTGTCTGCACCTGCTTTCTTTGGAATGGAGATTATCACATTTTTCTTAAAGTCTGATGGTATTTCCCCTGTCTCACACAACCTTCAGCACCAGGTGAAACCGTTTTGTCATGGCTGGGGAATGTAGTCAACTGCAGGTGCCTTATTTCGACTTAGGTGAAAATGTTCAAATGTTTGTAGAGCTTATGGGACTTAACTACGGAGTCATCAGTCCCTAAACATACAAACTACTTATGAACTGCCCAATACTAAGGACGATCAAATATCCATGCCCGACCGTAGTGGCTGTGCAGACCGTGACTGGCGCGGCTCAGTCCCCTCGGCCGGCTCGACTTAGGTCTTTCAGTTCTCTGTCAAATTCTTCTCTCATTTTATTATCTCCTATTTCTGCTTCATTTACTTCCTCTTCCTTCTTTCAATATTGTCTCGAAGTTCGTTTCCACTGTAGAGTCATATGGGTAACAATAATAAATTAGCAATAGTATATCATACACTGAGACGAGGGAAGCACGAAGTTTGTTTCAGCAATACTACTGTGTCATGAGTATTCAATTATTACTAAGGTCGCATATACAGAAAAACACAGAAACGAGAAAGAACAAAAATAATTTTAACGTAAAAGAAGAAGGTTTCAAGTTAGATCCGTTATGGGCTTAATGCTGTATGCAGCATTCAGTGGGAAATGTACCGCACTAGAAGCTCCATAACACCGTTTGACAGCGGCCTGAAACCGTCAGTGTTTCGACTGTTTCGTATACAGACATAAATAGTAAAGCTTATTTAGTTTGTTTCTATTCCTTATTGCTATCCGTGTGTTCACAGCCCGTGATTATGCATCCAGAACTATAATACGAAACGTTAGGCACATAAATGTGTCTTGGACAAAACAGAAAAATCGGCAATGTTAGGAAATCTTTGAAAATATTTTGTGATGTGTTGCCATGTACAAAAGTCAAATATGGAATACAAACAGGTCAGACCAAACGAGAATAAAATCTATAGAAATGTGAAACTACAAAGAAATGATAAACAGGTAAGTCAGATAACTAACGAAGACGTAGTAACTAACTCACCTGAAAAGATTTTCGTGACAGAGTTTGACTAAAATATGGGGACCTATTGATAGGACACATCCTGACTTGTTAATGAATCATTATGTTGGTAACAGATTTGTGTGGGATGTAAAACTTCTAGATAGTAGCCATTAGTTGAAGATAGTAAACAAGTTGGAATGGATGTAGGTTGTAGCAGTTACCCAGAGACGTAAAGGCTTGTGAAGGCTCGAGTACGATAGAGGGCTGCACTAAACCTGTCTCCGGACTGAATACCATAACAAGTTTATCTCTCCTTAAGGGTTATATGCATCCAGAAGCATTTTTTAATAGGCTTGAGTGGCACCAACCTCAATGATGTAATTAAACCTTTAAATCTAAGCTGAATGTTTGCATATTAATGCATGCAAAGTTCAATGTTTAATATGCATTTCTTAAATCAAAATTCCTACAAAGCACTTTGGGCCGATACATTACGGTAGCTACTAATATTTGTTACGTTCTTGTTCATAAGCATTTAGCATATCATTACTTTGAGGAAAGCCTTTAATTGTTATATCCTAAGTTTAGTAAGAAAATTGCTGAATTAATCAGGTTGTATATTATTCATGAAGTATCTTAGAACCAAATTGAGATGCTTCCAGAAGAGATTCTGTTGAGTTTCTTCCAGAACGGTTAGTCATTTGTGATCTCTCATCACTTCGTGTATCAATTCAGTTTGCCATTGAAATACACTTTCTCAATAAATAAAAAATAAACAAAATCCAACAATTCAGCTTCTACGTGTCTGTCTTATTTTTATGTCCAGTTACATTTGATTTTTAGATTTCTATTTTTTACATACAGTGATTTATTGTGAACTGTATTCAATGACACATAAATTATATTACTATAAAATCATAAATTCTTCTCTGGAGTAGAAAGAGTGTCAAATAGACATTATTTTAGTTTGTATTTTAAGTTAAATTTGTCACATGTTAGATTCTACGATTCGTTCTATAAATTATAAAAAATATTGGGCTCAGTTCTGACTCCTTTCTGTGCTACACTAAGCTGAACACTGGATCATTTTAAGTCATTTATCTTTATGTTATAATATCAATGAATGTTACTGTTACTTTCAGTTTGCAAGTAACTCTTGACAACAAGCGTATCAAGGTAGCAGCCAGCAGCGGTGTGACTATCCAGCGGCAGCGGCCGGTCTGCAACGAAACCACCGTCATCCTTGAGACTGGAGGTCTGAATTCTAATCGCAGCTAGGCGTCAACTGTCGATGGAGAGTCTTCGCCAGCCTATAACCTGTTCGAGGGCAGGGTACCTTGAGATATGTTTACGGTCAGATGGATCGCGGAAGCAGGAAGCTTCATGTGACCCGTGAAATCTGGCAGTGCTGCTTGAGCCACTTAGTGGAACAGCAGGAAATCTACTTTTAATTGAAAACTGATTGGGAAGCTGGTAGCCCTTCGGCACAAAGCCATTAATCTTTCAAAGTATTTTCATGATAAATTTGGTACTAATTTTATCCAAAAAATAAATATTGAAAGCTAAAGTTCAAATATCAACGATGTTATATCTCTATCAGTACATCTAGTCGTCATATGCATCACTTAAAAATGACAATATAAACCGAAACAGATTTGTTGTGAAATTAGTGAAAGTAAAAGAATATAAACTGATATGTCATAGAAATATGGACTCTTCGAATGTCACTTGCTAACGTGTACTACACTACAGGCCCTATGAAACATAGAAAGGAAGTAAGTTCAGCTGAAGTGAAGTTTTGCCAGCTGTCTGTGCTCAGTTATCCTTTTATCTTTGTAAAACGTTTGGCAGAGTTTTGGTGGTTTGACTGGACGAAGTGTACAACATGTGGGAGAAAATAGGGAAACCTGTAACTATGTCGATGGTTTGATCCAAGTATGGCCAAGAAATGGTGTTGAATTGTCTGGCTATATGAAGAAACAATGAGGTGATGCGATATATTTGCTCTGGAAAGAAATACAATCTGACACCAACTGCATCATTGTATCAACACCCCACCTGTATACTTGCTGGTAAGCCAATCTTTTGTAAGGACGAGTCTCTGTTTTTCTCGTGGAACAAGAGCAGTTGCCGTTGCTATAGTGCCGCTGGAATGACCACCCTCTTGCAATGGATCTCGCCGCGGTGGAGTAGCCGAGCGGTCTAAAGCGTCTCGCTGCGGAGCGCGCGGTTGCTCGCCGTGGACGTTCGAGTCCTCCCTGGGGCATGGGTGTGTGTGTTTGTCCTTAGATTAGTTTACCTAGGTTTAAGTAGTTTGTAAGCTACGGCCTGATGACCACGCAGTTTGGTCCGATAGAATTACAAACATTTTTGCGATGGATCTCACCCTATAGGAAAAGCATAATTTCGATGATGAAAACTTATGCCCCCTCTGCCATGTACCTGGATATCCCGGTTCTTGATGATTCGTTGATTCGAGAGTCACCCCTGTTCACTGGGTCTTCCACAACCAGTGTTGCGTCTAACAGGAGGCTAGGTACTGCTTCTTCTGCATCATTGTGTAAGTGAAAACATCACGTATGATATAATCAGCTTTGGTCTGTTGTGTGGTGGAACGGAATTGAATGTACTAATTATATGAAGGGAAAAAAATGCCCCCCCCCAATCTCCATACAGCTATCATCTTTGTAGTAATGTAATAATAACCACAAAAAAGGGGTAACAGTCGTTTGTGATTTGTCAGCAATGTGAAACGTCTATCGTGTAAAGAGTCATTAATTTTTTTGAGGCCAAAGATGATCGCTAGTGCTTTGATATCACTTTGGCTATAGTTTCACTGGGCTGTTAACAGACAAAAGCAACAGTCCTATCCACCCCTTTGCTGTTATGGGATAAGATTGCACTCATACTACAGTTAGAAGCATCTGTTTCTAAAACGAACTGTTAGGAATGATAAGACATGTGTGGTGTAGGTGGACCTGCTTGAATTCTCTGAAATTCCTGTAACAAACTGGTGTCCAGTTCGAATGTAAGTTGTTTATAAGATTTTTAAATTTTTGCAGCCTGTAGGATACATTTTCTGTATTAATTTAATTGACCTGGTACTGACTTGATTTGGCCAATATCTTGTGTTGTCTGTAAAATTTGAACTTCCTCAAAAAACTGTGGTGTGCAACAAATGCCTCTAACTCTGAAGATGTGCCCAAAGCATTTGACATGCTTCACAAATAAGTTACTATTGTTGTATTTAAGATATTCTTTTGAAACACTGAAAACAATATTTCTAAGTTGCTGCCTAGATCCTGATCATTTTGCCAGTGCTAGCTAAATGGTTGTATTGGCACGTTATGTGATTTTCTATGTATCTTTAGAAAATGGTTAAGGTACTTGCCACTCGAAATGATAAACGGTTGTATTGAAAAATGGGTCAATTGAGTATTTATTTCTAATTTCTGCTGAGATTCAGAAAAATTTGAAAGCTGAAGGTAATACTTTTAGGTCTATTTTTGCAAAAATTCTCCTGCCAACTAGGTCTTTAAATTTCCATAATTCTGTAACATACCATTTGTTTTCTGTGCCATGACTAGAGATTTGGCTTAATGACCAGTTGTTATCGTGTACATATGCCCATATGTTATAATCGTTTCAAATAAAGCTACAGCACGTCTCCTAGACAAAAGTAACATTCTATGTTTGAAAGAATTCTGGGATGACTGGATGACTGACGCTATGACAGCATCTGCACAGTTTATATTCATACCGTTGATTTTCATGTCTCCAAACGACTTTTTTTCTTATAGGCGGTATCTATCTTTCCTCTATTTGTAAATTCATTTACGAACTTGCATTTGTCCTTTAGCCACTCTTGTATAGACGGTTTCCTATCAACCTCATAATTTAGTCATCTCTACTACCTTCTTCCTACTTCATGTGCTGCATTCTTACGTTTTCTCCTTTTATCAATTAAATTTTGTATCGCCTATGTCATCTAAGAATTTCTACTGGGCCTAGTCTTTCAACTCATTTGATTCTCTGCGACCTAGCTCAAAGCTATCCATTCTTCTTCTATTGTATTACTTTCCCTCGTTCCTGTGAATCGTACCTCAGTACTTAACCTGAAATTCTTAACAACCTCAGGCTCCTTCAATACATAGACAGCCCACCTCTTTACTTTTCTACCTTTTTATTGTTTCTTCGACTTTAATCTACAGACCATAAGCATAAAGTTATGGTCACAGTCTATTTCTGCCCTTGGATGTGTCTTACCATTTAAAACTTGGTTCCGAAATCTTGTCATTATAAAATCTAAATCCTTGCGGTGTCCCCTGGTGTCTACCATGTATATAACTTTCAATAATGATTCACAAACCAAGTTTACGTGACAATTAGACTGTTCAAATGTTCAAATGTTTGTTAAGCTTATGGTACTTAACTACGCGGTCATCAGTCCCTAAACTTACAAACTACTTATGAACTAGCTAAGACTAAGGACGGCACAAATATCCATGCCCGAAGGGGGATTCGAACCCCGACCGTAGTGGCCGTGCAGACCGTCACTGAAGAGCCGCAGTCCCCACGGCCACCGCGGCCGGCAAACTGTCATCTGTGGAAAATTCTACCAGGTAATGTCCTCTTTAATTCCTTTTCCCCACTCCATATTCCTTCTCTTCTTTCGCTGCTACCGCATTACAGTCCTGCATCAAAATCTAGCTTTCCTTTTTGTTAACTGGAGATATCACAGCTTTATTTGGGAGATAATGTTTTGTACAAAGAATACATGGTTGCAAATTCATCTTCCTGTGAAATATGGAAGATGAAGATATAAGTATTGCTGCTGCCAGTTTTTGCTATAACCACTGCTGCACTCGTTAACATTAAGCTCCAAATCCAAATGATGGATCAAACTGGCTCTGGATGTGATTTTATAGTTTAGCAGTCCATGCTGCTTCCACATATTACCAAAGTGGATCTGGTGTAACAGCAGGTGATGTATCCAAAATCATCGACAAGACGTTCTCTGTTGTGGCGTCGCTATTCGCCACAACGCCGGCGGTCTACACAAATTGCCGCGCCACTTCAAGAAGACGCCATAAATCGCTCTATGGTACTTCGGCCGCTGGGTGCGCCTGCAGTCTCGGTACCTCTGTCTGCTTCGCGCGCAGGCCAATAGGAAGACAGGGGCTCGCCTAGATATGCTGGCGCACCACAACTACAGGATAGGAGAGTACTGAAGCTCCTGTCACTACAAGGCAGCCCTGGGAATACTACAGTTCCAGAAGTCCATCATAGAAGAGCCAACCTTCTGTCTATGCACAAGCCGGAACAGTTTTCTATTGCTTAGCCGAAATACGTACAAGAAGTTTGTAGCAACACAAGCACACCAAAGTCAAGTATTGTCAATAAATCCTTTGAGAACTAATCACTTCTTTTAGGTGTAGACCTTGCCCATATTCTTGGTACCCACGGCCCACCTCTTACTACTACAGCAATCAGGGAGACACAACATTCTCTATAGACGACAAATTTTAAGAATAGGGAAGCAAATGCATCAGTGCAATCCATGCCACGTGTTGTCAGGCATTTCACTCTGCTGGAAATGATGTCGAATGATACGCACGAACACTGCTTATAGCGCAACAGACTAAATTTTCTGTGATCTGGTTCGTGATGAGCATGGAGGTAAAAACAAGGGAGAGGTCACTATGGACGTCTGCTGCACTTCTGTTTGAAGCCGATATGCGTGGTCGGCAGCCATGTTTGTTGTTCAAAACATTCAAGGCTCTTACGGAGGAGTGCTTGTTCTGCATGTTCCACGACTTGTCCACGCAAAAATTTCAGTGAATATTGAACATTACACTAATTCAATGCATAATAGAAGCTCTGAAAAGACTTTTCAGGCTTTCTTTTGTTTTTAAAATGCGTATATGACCCAGCTATAGAACACGTTTGGTATCGTCAAAAAGGCAATGTTTGATTTGGTTACAGGGTCCAAATAATCAAAAATGTTAGTGCAAATAGGAATAAGCTCCTTGGAACTCGCGTAAACTGATTTGTTACAGTATATGCGTCGATATAACTTGAAAGTATACGCCGAAAGTAATACTTTTGCTACGTACTGTACATTGTTTCTTGTTCGTTGCTTTTTCACATTCATATTGTTGTACGGTATTTTATTGCTCATGTTTATAAATAAAAAACTCCTATATGGTTTCCATGTTAGTCCACAAAACTGTAAAAATTAGAAAATGCGAACAGAAATAGGCATTCTGTTGTGTTTTTGTAATTGATATCACAGTATGATTGCCTTGCCAGTACACGCGATAATTCATATTTTCACTTACGAATGGAATGTGATTCTCTTTAACTTATTAGAGCTAACAAAACAGTTAGTAAAACCGTAAATGACACATACAGGCATTATCAATCACAAAGCGTCGACAAATCTACACAGCAGCTAAGTAGAAAACTAATGTTTTGAACAAACTGTAATGGCGGAGCTAGGTTCAAGTCAACTTCGAGTTTGCGACGTCATGCTCTTCCCCTTCATTTTACCTCCATGGTGATGTGGCAGAGCGATAAATAGCTGCGATGTGCACAATATGCTTATCATCACTTCTAGTGGTGCAACGCGATGTGTGCAAATGGTCCCGTCGGTACTTCGTTCCCTTCCGCATCCAGCGATTACAGATCTGCATCTGTCCATGCGGGTTTGGATATATGAATACTCCCGAGGTATTCCTGCCTGTCGTAACAGGCGACTAAGAGGAATTCGCGAACTTTCCGACCATATAGATACCGTTACCTATGTAGGTTTGACCTCCCTATATCCAAATTTTTCAGAAATGCAGCCCATTTCGGAAAGGACACCTTGTGTTGCATGTCATGTATTTACTGTGCGCTAAGCCCCTAAACACATATTATGGAATGGCTTTATAACTGCACTTAATTATCCAGCCTTTGAGCAAGGCCATCTCATGTAGTGCACAAGGTAAGTCCATAGCGCATTGCCACTTCCTGCAGCCACTATCATAATGGCCTGATCTGCACCCGATATACAACCCGGTAGCTAGTCCATTATGTATGTGTGTGTGTGGGGGGGGGGGGGGGGCGTAGCTCCTTGAAACACTAGGATCGAAATGTTGGTGCCTGAGCTGTGAACTCCTCACGCATGCCAAGGAGTATAGATGCCCATCTATGTCGGTCATCAGGACTGCCAGCAATAGTCGTCTGTCAGGTGACTTTTGCTGTGGGTAGGCTGCGCCTGTAAGAAGAGCCCCTGGTTTTAGTGGGTGGCATAGGAGCGGATGACTCGCAATTAAGAGGTCAAAATTCGGTAATCCTGGTGGGATATCAGCTACCAGTGCCTGGAAGCTTGCACAGTACGCTTTTAACGCCGAGAAATGTGTGACCCAAAATTGTTCACATACTTGGCTACGACATGGGAAGAACGGCGGTGTAGAGATCTCCCAAATTTCTTGTGTGCTGACGAAAAAATAGTTCACAAGGTCTATTTTCTTTGTGGAAAACCTTGGAGACAAATTTAGAGAAGTGGATGTCTTGTCTAACGTGAGAAATCAGTCTGTTCTGACAGAGGCTGCGTCTCCTACCCAGTAGCGAGCGCTACTCGCCTTTGACCAGCTGTGTGATGTTTCCGTCTCTGTCACTCCACATAAGAGACTCAACATGGTCCAGCTGATCATTTTCCACCGTGATCTTCTTCTGCAGTCCGACGATGAGATAGTGACAACTTAGATTGACGAAGTGTACACTTTGTCTTACATGTCTATAGGCAGCCTAAGGTCAATAGAGTTGCCACCAGTGCATTCAACCATTCAACTTGGCCTTTGAAGGTGATTCCTTGTCTGAAATGATCAAAGTGATGATATACCGGTGAGACAAGAAGCCTTACGCCCCCCCTCTCTATGTGTTGTTGCAACTGCTGAAGATTTAGGAACTTGACTTCACGCTGTAACTCCAGCCCTACATGTAGAGACTGCAGGCGCCCATTACGTTCTTGAAACCTGCATCAGCTATCGTGACCCTCAGGGCCGCCAGAGGCCACCTGCCTCCCTTGATGGTTCGAGGCTCATCTTCTTCTCCTGCTTCTCCATAACCTGTTTTGAGAAAAATTCCCTGCCCCCCCCCCCTGTTCCAGGCCATCGGGGACACTATCCCCATCCCTCAGCTGGAAAAACAACAGTGTTCTTCAACCCCTCTTGCTAGGGAGGGGTCCCTTGGGACAGTATCTTCCAAGATTCCATTACTGGCCGCGGTAGAGATACCTCACATTCGCAAGTCTGGACCAAAATCAGACGCCTATATGGCGACCAGACCCCAGTGTGTATACATAGGATTGTTATAATTGGAGCTTTTCCTTACGGATCCAGATGGAGTGGCCAAGGATGTTGCCGAGCACTAGGCTGGCGCCTCTGAATCTCGCAACTACCAATTCGTCTTCCATCCACTGTAAGACCGCTCCTTTACCGCACGCCATCCTAAGGTATATAACGCCCCAGAATCATGCTGAAACATCTATTACAGGAGTCCAAGCGACATATTCTAGCCATGCTCAATCACATCTGGAGCGGTGATATCTTCCCCTCACAGTGACGAGAGAACATCATCGTTCTGGTGCTTAAGCCTGCCAAAACCCGTTTGATGTGGATACCTATTGACCCATTAGCCTCAAGAATGTTCTATGTAAACTGCTAGAACGCATGGTGAGTCGGCGGCTGTGTTGGCTCCTAGAATATTGGGTCTACTGGCTCCATGACAAGGTGGTTTCCGAAAGGTACGCTTTGGTAACCTAGGATATCTTGGTATACCTTGAGTCTGTCATTCAGACAGATTTTTATAGACGCCACCGCCTGGTAGCAATCTTTTTTGACTTTACGCCCGGTCGAGCTCGCCCGTTTGGCGTACGGGCGCCGTCCTGTAGACGTTAAAAATATTGTACGTAATTTTAGCAACTTTTATTACATATTCTATTAAAAATTCAACCAACCAACAGATCTGCATCTCAATTGCTTGCGACACGATCACCGGTTTCTCTGCAGGATAATCCGCAATCCCAGTGGGCAGATATTCAAACTCAGTCGAACTCTAAAACGCTCTCGAAAACCGCTCACTGTCTTCTGCGAGACATATAGAAACTGCCGCACGAAACAACAATTTTAGTACGTCCTCACCGTCGTCTCTCCCCCCCTTTACACAATGCTTGCAGGTGGCGCTTTTGGCGCTCGTGATGTGCACCTACGCTTAAATGCTAATCATGTACAACTCTAATCGCCTCAAACTCATTTTTTTTTTTATTTCGGGACGCAGCAAGAGAAGGAGGTGGGCCGTGATGATCAAGGATGTGAACATGAGTCTGTAACTACACTCCTGGCCGTTAAAATTGCTACACCACCAAGATGACCTGCTACAGACGGGAAATTTAACCGACAGGAAGATGCTGTGAGATGCAACTGATTAGCTTTTCAGAGTATTCACACAAGGTTGGGGCCGGTGGCGACACCTACAACGTGTCGACATGAGGAAAGTTTCCAACCGATTTCTCATACACAAACAGCAGTTGCTTTCTGAAACGTTGTTGTGATACCGCGTGTAAGGGGGAGAAATTCGTATCATCACGTTTCCAACTTTGGTAAAGGTCGGATTGTAGCCTATCGCGATTGCGGTTTATCGTATCGCGACATTGCTTCTTGCGTTGGTCGCGACCCAATGACTGTTAGAATAATATGGAATCGGTGGGTGCAGGAGAGTAATACGGAACGCCGTGTTGGATCCAAACTACCTAGTATCGCTAGCAGTCGAGATGACAGGCATCTTATCCACATGGCTGTAAAGGATCGTGCAGCCACGTCTCGATCCCTGAATCAACAGATGGTGACGTTTGCAACACAACAACCATCTGCACGAACAGTTCGACTAAGGCCGGCCGCGGTGGCCGAGGGGACTGAGGCGCTCCAGTCACGGTCTGAACGGCCACTACGGTCGGGGGTTCGAATCTCCCCTCGGGCATGGATATTTGTGCCGTCCTTAGTATTAGCTGGTTCATAAGTAGTTTGTAAGTTTAGGGACTGATGACCCCGTAGTTAAGTCCCATAAGCTATACAAACAAACAAGTTCGAAGAAGTTTGCAGCAGCATGGAGTATCAGCTCGGAAATCATGACTGCGGTTACCCTTAACGCTGCATCACAGACAGGAGCGCCTGCGATGGTGTACGCAACGACGAATCTGGCTGCACGAATGGACAAACGTCATTTTTTCGGATGAATCCAGGTTCTGTTTACAGCATCATGATGGTCGCATCCGTGTTTGGCGACGTCGCGATGAACGCACATTGGTAGCGAGTATTTGTCATCGCAATACTGGCGTATCACCCGGCGTGATGGTACCCTTCATTCGATCCCTGCGAAACATATCAGCAGGATAATGCACGACCGCATGTTTCAGGTCTTGTACGGGCCTTTCTGGATACGGAAAATGTTCGATTGCTGCCTTGGACAGCACACTCTCCAGATCTCTCACCAATTGAAAACGTCTGGTAAATGTTGGCGGAGCAACTGGCTCGTCACAATACGCCAGTCACTGATGAACTGTGGTATCGTGCGGAAGCTGTATGGGCATCTATACCTGTACTCGCCATCCACGCTCTGTTTGACTCAATGCAGAGGCGTATCAAGGCCGTTATTACGGCCAGAGGTGGTTGTTCTGTGTACTGATTTCTCAGGGTCTATGCACGCAAATTGCGTGAAAATGTAATCACTTGTCAGTTCTAGTATAACATATTTGTCCAATGATACCCGTTTATCATCTATATTTCTTCCTGGTGTAGCAATTGTAATGGCCAGTAGTGTAAAAGCATTCATTAGTCCACAAGATCTTCGTTGATAACACGTAATACTACATCTCAGTTCTGCAATGAATCTCTTAGAGTCCTGGCAATGGAATACTATTCCTAGTTAATTTGGAGAACATTGTCCCAGAAGAAAAACAGCGATCTGTTTTGATGATATTTGTATTTTAATAACAGTCTTGACCGCAGGGGTAAAAATGTTTCATTTTACCGGTTCCAACCTAATATAGCTCATCTTTAGAAATAAAAAATATGCAGCCCATGTAGCCCGTGCTGGACCCTTTAGGACTGTCATTGCTGTTTTTTGGCCGTCTGTTGGTAACTGCAATGTTCAGCACCGGCCACATGGGCTGTATAGTTATTATTTCTGAAGATAACCTATATTAGGCTGAAACCACTAAAATAAAACACTTTTACCTTTTCGATCAAGACTCTTATTGAAGTACAAATGCTGTTCCTGCTTTCGCTAAGATAAACTGCTGGCTCTCGTAGATGGTGCTCTGTTGTTGACCTCCTGGATCGTAACTGTCGAACTGCGTGGAACTGTCCCGTACTCTCTGCGTGGTGCGCCGGCATATGTAGGCGAGTCCCCTTCCTGCTATTGGCCGATGCGCGATGCAAGCAAAGCAGTACCGTGACAGCGGGAGTCCCCGGCGGCCGAAGTACTATGGAGCGACTTAACGTCTCTTCTTAAACTTGCGCGGCGACTTGCGTGGACTGTCAGCGTTGTGGCGAGTAGCGACACCACAACGCTCAAGCTACAAAGTTTCACTTCATTTGGATGCTTCCTTCAGGGTGTTGCATTTTTGGTGGCCAGCAGTCTATGTATAAAATGTTATCCCCTCGGAGTGGTCCACATTGTCATACATTAACATATACTAATTTCCTCCAGGATCACCAAATTAAAAGAACCATATCAGTTTTCTTGAGGTTCAAATTTTCAAAAGTTTGCAAACCTTTATGTCTATACTGCTATGGTCATCAGTCCCTAGACTTACAAACTACTGAAACTAACTTACACTAAGTACAAAACACACACACACACACACACACACACACACATGCTCGACGGAGGATTCGAAACTCCGGCAGTAGCTGCCGCCCAGTCTGTAGCATGACGCCTTAGAGCACGCGGCCATTTCACCGCGGCTTTCTTGAGATATTTCTTCGTTAACTGAGCTATAATTGTTATCTTTTGAGCGAATGCCAACATCCACGGTAAGTCACTATTGAAATAAAGTACACATCATATGAAACAGCACATAGTAATGTAACATTTAGTATTGAACATAGTAACTTGAACACAACTGAAATATTACTCTGCTGGCCTGCAACATTAATTAACTCCGAGTGATCGTTATGAAACGCCATAAATAAACACGTATGGACTCATTACGCAAGTTGGTTGCTCAGACAAAAAGTATTTTACGATACAGTGTGCTGGTAAGCGTCGTGAGCAGTCCGAAAATCGCTTTCACCCGCGCAGTGCTGAGACATAAAACTCGCCGACCTGCTGGCGCTGAGTGCCTCATATTCCTACATACATCATTCTGGCATTAATCCTTCCAGTTGATATATTTTGTTATGCAAAACCAGCTCAACAATGCACCGCCGAAACGGTTTGCATGATGAAGGACATGAATACAAACGTAACACCACATGTACAGGATTGTGTATTAGGTGTTCATTTAATACAGAGGATGAAGTAGTAATGATAGGCCACGCCAGATATACAGAGCGGCGCATTTAAAACAGTTTTTCGGAAAATTCGTAAAGATACATGACGGATTAAAAAAGTTGTAATAAAAATAATTCGCCTTCCATCCATTAAAATAAAGATCGAACCACTTCCGTGCAATAGGAGCCCCTACTTTTTATTGCAAATTTGAATTGTTCGTGAAAAATATGTTACTTTTGTATGAAACATCTTTTTCGTTTCATGATAGATGGCGCTGTAATCGACAAAAAAATAAATTGAAAATTGTTTGAAAACGGTAATATCCCGTACAAACAGAAATCGGACTCTTTCTCTAGTTATCACAGTTCCAGTTGCAGTAAACAGTTAGGCAATACTGCGAGAAGTCGTTGCAGAAGAACATTCCTACCATGAAAACAGATTAGCATTCTTTTGAAGAGCTTCTTCAACATTTCTATGAGCCTCAAAGTACGAGGAAATTATATTTACTCTCTCTGCAACCGTTAACATCGTGGAACAGTTGCGTAGACATCTGTACAGTCCGAATCATTGAAGTACAGTGAACATTCTTACCACAGTATTTTCCTTATTTGATTGTGGGAGGTGTCACATGATAAAATTATCAAAAGTATAAAAAATTGTACTTTTATTTTCCTAATCTGATGTGTATTTGTTTGAGTTGCTACCGTTTTGGATCAATTATCAATTTATTTTTACTTTTGCCGATTACGGCGTAATCTCTCATGGCACGAAAAAATATGTTTTATACAAAAGTTACTTATTACCACACGGGGAATACAAATCTGCAATAAAAATATGGATTCCTATTTAAGATTTCAAAGTCACGTCCCCTATTCCCGCCTCCAGGGGTGATGCAGGGGAAGTAGTCGAAATTTATGTTAATCGATGTCCCACTTGGAGGTTAACAACTTCATTGCTACTTTTTTTTAAAATCCGATTTGTATGTTTCCAAAAATTCAGAAAAATCGATTTAAGTGCCTCAACTAGTATACATATTGAGTAAATGTGTTGAGTTGTGGGTGACGTTTACTTATGGTAAATAATTATGTGAAAAGTCTTACAGATGCAAGAAGCGTTTAATGGCTTTACTTTGAAATGGAATTATTTGTTTTTCTGTGACGAGAGAGGCAGTCTTAGAAGATGGCTTCATTAACATAATAGCTCCCCAACTTGATCAGATACAATACAGTAGCACCGTAAACCAATGCCCCATTGTCAATTAAAGAGCCCCTACGAACTTCTTCCCCGATGAATAAAATATAATCAAATACCTAACTCAGATACAGTTCGTGTGTTTATTTTGTGACTGTCATATTAAGTGCTTAAAATGTTACTCTTTGTATTCCAAGATACTATACAGAGTGCATCATAAATTGTGACAAGAGTAATGGGTGGTAACAGATATGTGAGAATGTGTTAATAAACTCATCTACATTTTTACTCTGCAAATCTCATGTACGTGCATAGCAGAGGGTTCATAATATTTCTATGCCTTTCCAATCTCCAATGGCGCGCGGGGAACAGGAACATCTAAAGTATTCCAATTTCGATCTGATTTCTTTTACTTTATTTTGATGATCACGAATCCCAGTCAGGTCGATGCTGAAAAAAATATGACCGCATTCCGAGGAGAAAGTTGATGAAAAAAATTTCACAAACAAACCTCACCACAGAAAATAACGCAGTTGTTTTAATGGTTTCCATCCCAACTCGTACGTCATTTTCGTGATACTCTCTTCCCTGTATTGTGATAATCCAAAACGAGCTGCCCTTCTCTGAACATTTTATGTGTCCTCGGCCAGTCAGACCTGGCGAGGATCCTACGATGAGCAGCAATAATCGAAACAGGACGCACAAGTGCAGGGTAGTCAGTTTCTTTAATAAACCTGTTGGCCGCAGGGGAGTAGCCGAGCGGTCTAAAGCGCCTCGCTGCGGAGCGTGTGCTTGCTCGCCGTCGGAGGGTCTAGAACTCCCTCGGGCATGGGTGTGTGTGTGTGTGTGTGTGTGTGTGTGTGTGTGTGTGTGTGTGTGTCGTCCTTAGGTTAGTTTATCTTAGTTTAAGTAGTTTGTAAGCTACGGACTGATGACCGCGCAGTTTGGTCCGATATATTTACAAACATATAAACCTGTCGCATTTTCTCGGTGTTCTGCAAATGAAACGTAGCCTCTGGCTCGCCTTACTAGCGTTACTTTCTATGCGTTACTTCCAATTTAAGTTGTTCGTAATTCTAAACTTAGGTGTTCAGCTGAATTTACAGCTTGTATATTTGACTGATTATTATGTAACTGAAGTTTAATAGACCTCTTTTAGTGCTAATATCAATGACTTCACACTTTTCATTATTTAGAGTCAATTGATAATTTTCGCGCCATGTAGATATCTAAATCGTTTTGCACATTCTTTTGATCTTCTGTTGACAAACGACAGCACCATACGCGAACAGTCTAAGAGAGCTGCTCGGATTCTCTCCTAAGTCGTTTATAAAGAAAAGACACAGTAGGAGAGCTATAATACTTCCTTGGGGAACGCCAGATATTACTTCTTTTTATCGACAACTTTCCATCAATTACTTCAAAATGTGTCGTTTCTGAAAGGTCCTATTATGAAAGTCCCGGAGCAACTGTAAATTTACGTACATATAAAAAAATCAACTATAAGAAATCCAGAACGAAGAAACGGAACTTAAAAAGCAGTACTACCGTAAAAACTTTATTGAGACACTCATAAAAGAAAAGGGCTAAGTTATGAACATAAACACACAACCAAAAATAACCCATATCGAAATCTGACGAGCAAAATACAGTAGCCAATCAGAACAAACAAGGAAGCAGATAATCAGAAAGTACGGGAATATGTTACGAGACTGTAGAAATTAAAAGAAAATATAAATGACGAATACAATCATCCAACCTTACTAAGCTATATATTAACTATATTGCGACATTCCTGTCTATATAAATTACTAAATCAATCCAGCTAAATGAAATACAGCATCCGAAGGACAAAGTACCAACGAATATCCTTGTAAGTACCACCTATGTTAAGTTCTGAATATAATCTGTAAAACACGGCACCGTAGCAGAAGAACTATCACAATTGTCAAACATAATTTTTATACGTAATTTAGAACAACAGGAGACTAATGACAAATTAAGAAAACAACTTATGTCGATGAAATATGTACGTCGATCAATCTATATGTAAGTAACAAACTATGTGACAACTGCAAAATAATTTATATACGATGGTTGGAACTTAAATAGTAGCAACACTGCTGTGGAGACACTATGCAATAGAATCTACTATTGTCGCTAATAGGACACGTTGTTGACATATCTACCTTACCTTCAAGCAAATGGAGTCGCCAGTCCCACGTCACCGGCGTGCGAACAATCGAGGGAACCGCAGTCACTTGTGAGCGAGCGGTCTAACATAACGGTGTCACTATGTTTTGAAAACAGGAGCAACAGAGACCGTCAATGAACATTATTACTATTCGTTTTTGGAGCATCACATGCGACCAGCTTTGCGAAAGAGGCGGTAACACTTTCTGCGCAACCCACCCATCATTTTGCATGACAATGCGCGGGTGCAAACAGCAAAAGCTGTGGCTGCTCTGTTTGGTCGATGAGACTGGGAAGTACTGTACCATCCACCATACTACCCGGACTTAAGTCTTTGTGACTTTGATTTGATGTTTGCCGGCCGCGGTAGCCGAGCGCTCTGCGGAGCGCCAGTCACAGTCCGCACGGCCACTACGGTCGGGGGTTCGAATCCCCCCTCGGGCATGGATATTTGTGCCGTCCTTAGTATTAGCTAGTTCATAAGTAGTTTGTAAGTTTAAGGACTGATGGCCCTGTAGTTAAGTCCCATAAGCTCTACAAACATTTGATTTGATTCCGAAGATGAAAGAAAACTTCGTTGCATTCGTTTCAGAACTCTTCCAGAGATTCGACAAGCAGTAGACTGCTCCATTCGCACCATCAACAGAACAGGCTTTGCTAACGGTATGCTACGCCTTCCACGTCGCTGTCATTGGGTTCTACACTGCTCTGGAGACTATTTTGAAAGACAGTACAAGTGCAAACATGTAACGCTTTTGTATTGGTTGTGAATAAATAGCTGCCACTATTTAAGTTCCAATCCTCGTATTTTAAAATTAGACGATGGTATGTAGAAACGATGATATTATAACCGCAGGTCACTTGATAATGGCAATTTTTACCGAAACAGTCTGTCGTGAATAAATAACATTGACACTTCAGCAGCACATCTGGACCACATAATAATAAAGTCATTATATGACCTATATTTTGATGCAGGCCTGAAGAGCAGAATACTGTGTGTGTCTCTCCACAATATTGGCAGGATGTGCCCTCTGAGCTTGATGCCGCCATACCTGAACATGATGGCCATCAGAGGTAATGAAGAAACGAAACTCATCACTGAACTTGATCCAACACCATTCGTCTTCTCTGCAAGCCTCCCGGAAACGGCACCACTTCAGACGCCAACGTTGATGTCCTGGTGTCAATGGCAAACGACGTATGAGGCCGTCGAGACACTTTTCGGAAACTGGCAGGCTGTTATAGTGTCTGCACCACATGCTGGCAGATGGCAGGTGCCGAGGTCAGGGATCCCGCGTTGCTTAATGCACAATAGTACGATCCTCCCACGGGGAGATGTTTCTTGGTCGTCCCGAACCTACATGAAGTGACTAGGTGCCCTCGACACCCACTAATTCCAACATCTAGATATCTGAATGGCCCACATGCCTGGAAATTCCACGATACAATCAACCCGCTTCGCAGTCCAACGATTCGGCCACTGTCAAATACAACCACTTCGTGGATGGGCTCCCTAAGGCGACTGCGAGGTATCGTGGGTACTTCGTACTACACGCAAACGTTTTGTTTCACTTTCAGACTAACAGCAGTTGACTGGGACCAACTACCCAACAACAGGGCGATGAAATCACGAGTACTCTGGTGAGCGTTCTAAACATTACATTTCATCAATTGTTCACACAGCAGTGGTATGAAGTCTACCGAAATGAGATGATATTGGACCTCTCCTGGGTGCATCCCCATTTTTCTTTCAGAGATGTCATTATTGCATTACCTATAAGTATGTCTAGAAAAATTTAAATAAAATGTATTTTGCAAATCCCAATCATAAAGATAGATTAAACAAGACTCACCATAATGCATGCACTACATATGCAACCATTAGTTTCCTCAGGTATACAAATAGGTTTTCGCTAATGTATATAATGAGCAAAGTAAGAGTTAAATATTGCGTCACAAGGAAAGAGACACGTTTTCCAATATTTTTATTTTGCATATTAGTTGAATTCCAAGATACTAACAGTTGAACCCCATTTAGCTTTTAGAAGCCATTACGTTTTCAGACACGGGCTAATGCGTCCGTTGCGCACGTTTCTGCTCCAAAAGATCGAGAATGCGTCAGCGTCCTTGTGTGTTAAATGTCAGGAGGCGGAACCCGCGGAAAGGCCGTGTGTTTCCTGGCACGGGAAGAGCACAGAGAAGCTAACAGAAACCTTGCAAAGCTCACTACTGTAACAAATTAATGTTTCTTACCGTTGAAATGAAACACCTGTAAGTGATAGGCTTTTATAGCCTAAATAGCCCTCACACAATGTTCACTTTCGACATAAGGAGACAAACTAGGCATAATCTAATCTACGCGTCGATTATAGATCACTTATCTCCTACACCGATTCGCTGGATGAAGATTTTATATGGTTTTCCACGTTTTTTATGGCAACTTCCGTGATGGTTACAACAATACACATAGAAACATTTTTTTACTCTGTTCACAGAGAAACTGCCTACACTTCTTTCCACCTCTGGGGCACACGGAAATTTCTCGTGATAGTAAAGGTATCTGGCCTCACTGTAAAATTAAGGTAGTTAACGGAAACTGGATAGCTTATTGCCAATTATTAGAGTCAAAGAAAAGTAACAAATCTTCCATAACGGTGTTCTTGAAATCCTAGACCATCGAACTCCCATCAGAATACTTTTCATTTTTGTGCATCGAAATCTGTCAGATATGAAATTACTATTTGCTCTCCTGTTACGTATTTCACATCAACTGATTCTAGCCGGCCGCGGTGGCCGAGCGGTCTGGGCGCACCAGTTCAAATGTTCAAATGTTTGTATAGCTTATGGGACTTAACTACGGGATCATCAGTCCCTAAACTTACAAACTATTTAGTAATTAACTAATTCTAAGGACGGCACAAATATCCATGCCCGAGGGGGGATTTGAACCCCCGACCGTAGTGGCCGTGCAGACCGTGACTTGAGCGCCTCAGTCCCCTCGGCCACCGCGGCCGGCGTCTACCCGGTCATCCTGTACTTGGTACCCTTCAGTAGTTTAGTCATGCAATGTCGCCAGGTTATTCATGTCAACAATGCAGTTACAGCTCTGTTATAAAGTTTCTGAAATTTCCCGAGGCAAGAACAGCACAGTCAATACTCTCTTTTCTAGGAGAGTAACAGAAGTCGCAATACGTGTCATTCTGAACGGCGAGTAGTAACGAATGTTAAATGATAATAGCAAATTGTTGCAACATTTTAGTTGGCGCATATACGATAATTTATTTCTGTAGTGAGTTGTTTTTGCTTTGGTGAGTAAATTTTTGTAATTACAAATATTACTTTTAAGTACAACAAAATGCAATCAGACATACTAATAAAAGTAATCCATCTGAGAACAGCCTTTTTAATCTCCAAAAGTAAAAGTATTAAGCCAGTTCTTTTATTAATATAATAAAGATAAATTATAATTTCGTTTACTGGCAAAAAAAATACAACTACAGATAAATGAATGGTAATTGCATTTCGATAAGTGAATACCTTACTCTTAAACCAAATAATCTGGCACCATTCCAACACGAAATAAAATTTGTAAACAATAATTTGCCCATTTTATTACTGATAATATGATGATAATATTACAATATATTAATAACTATCGCTTCTTTAGAAAATTAAGCTCTGATAACAGAACTTCTAATTTTTTCTGGAATTCATTACTGAATTCCATCACCAGGCACCGATTGACATATTTCTGATGTCTAACAACGTTTTCCCTCGTCTTCGTATTCCCAGCCAATAGCATCTGTTGGTACAAGCTTACATGAAATATTTCTGGTTAGACTGGACTGGACCAGAAAACTGTCAGTAACCGTTCTGACTGACAGTCAGTCTCCATCGCTAATAACTAAAGTCTTCAGTGACGTTCCTTCTAAAGATAAAGTCCCTCACACTAGCCGTGGAAGCAAAGTGGCACCAGTAATCGAGTGCTTAAGTCGCTGAACTCACATATGGAGGCAACAGTTAAGCACTGTGTCGAGCACACAGATTTAAATTTTCTTGTTGCTTCCAAATCGATTCAAGCTGCTTCTGAAGATGATGCATTCTACTTTTGCTGGAAAACTTTTGATTTACCATGGACCATTTTGATTTTCCAATGATCTGGCCATTTCTGTGCAGTCCCTAAGCTTCCAGGATATTGAGGAAACACTGGAGAAATCACCTGATGACATGTCTAAATATTATTGAGAGAACTGTCTGAAGCCAAACCCCGAAAAGACGCAAGGATGTGCTTTCCACTTAAATACAAAAAATCGCACTGACGTGTTTTACGGCCCACTTTGGATTTGTAGTATTATAAGTTTTTGCAAACATTTTGGAACAAAATAATAATCTAAATAATAAAAAATTAATTAATAAGAGTGTCTGAAACCCTTTTAGGAAAAAAAACTTTAGTCAGTGCCGGGTTCCGAACCAGTGACCTTCAGTATCACAGTCCAACGGGTTGTCCACTACGCTATTTGTTTTCACATTACTATGATTTTATTTCATTATTTATTTATTTACTTATTGTTTTTTTTTATTTTTATATTTAATAGATCTTGATGTTCGTTAGGCTAGTAGGTATAAGTTGCCTTCATTAATCTCACACTATTGATGGCCATTGTTAACTGATGCTAATATGGCATTTGTAGATACTAGATTATCATTTATCGTACGAAGAACGACGTGTTTTTGTTAATTCCTCAGTGCGCCATTGCTTTGAAATAACAACGTGTAAGTTACAATAAGAAAATCATCTAATAAGCAACGCAAGATGGTGTATGCCAGAGAGAGTTCTGGGCGAGGAATGTCACGTGACATCTGCGAACGGCTGATTTTCGTTAATTCAATGGAGGGTGTCAAAACTCGTTATTTTTGCAGATATCTCTCAAACGATACAAAATATGAAAAAAAACATAAGGGAACAAAGTCGTAGAGAATTTTGTCCTCTACAAATTCATTTATTCAATTTTCGCGTCAGATGAATGGTTTATTTGCAATTAAAATTACATTACAAACGACTTTTTTTTGGTATTACTAACGTATTTTTGTCCGAAATATTTCAAAAAGCGAGGTTCTGGTCTCTGGTAGGCAGCATTTATGTCTCTAAAATTTGGTGCCGATCGATTGAACGGTTGGACCTAAAAAGTGGGAACACGTTACAGCCAGACAGACATCGTCAAATGGCGGTTACTTTAGCAAATATTTCTGCAACAATGCAAGATATGAAAAAAAACCCATAATAGAGCAAAGTCGTAGAGAATTGTCCCCTCTTCCAATTAGGTTATTCAATTTTCGTGTCAGATGAACGGTTCGTTTGCAATTACAATTATATTACAAACGGCTTTTTTTTGTATTACTAGCGTATTTTTGTCCGAAAAATTTGAAAAAGGGAGGTTCTGGTCTCTGGCGGCCTACAATTATGTCTGTAAAATTTGGTGCTGATCGGTTGAACGGTTCGTCTTAAAAACAGGGAACACGTTACGGATAGACAGACGTTATTTTTGCAAATATATGTGAAACGATAGGAGATATGAAAAAAAAAACATAAAAGAGCAACGTTGTAGAGAAGTTTCTTCTCTACAAATTAGGATATTGAATTGAATTTTCGTGTCAGATGAATAGTTAAGCCGTTATTTTCATTTAAATTTCGAGCTGTCAAAAGACGATCGCAAAGGCCCACTTTTAGTGTTACTACCGTAACCTAAAGTGGGCCAAAAATGCACACAGAACCCTGTAAATCAGATGGGAAGGAAGCACCTTGAAGCATACAGACGCCTCTAAATACCTTGGTGTAACATTGGGCAGGTAACTAACGTCTAAACATCACTGCCTCAACACCAGGCAGAAAGTAGGCTCAAGGAATGCTCTGCTGAGAAAGCTAGCGGGGAGTGGATGGGTTGCTAACTCCGACATACTGCGCAGCACAGCACAAGCTTTATGCTTTTCAACAGGAGAGTATGCCTGGCAGAGGCGGCGCGTTCTGTATGTTCACTGATTGAGTGAAGCCCCGGAAAAAGCTCGTCTTGAAAAAAGTAAATAAATAAATAAAGTAAAACGAGTTTTTAAACTATCATAATTCGTTTCGTTCTTCTATCAGGTCATTTATATGCACATTCAAACTATTTTTATCGCATGAGAAACGGTTTACGACACGGAGACTGCACGTATACGAATCGTAGGCGGCCGCCTAATATAAGCGGCAGTGGCCGCAGCGTTGCAATGCGTATGCGTGGCTGAGGTTCAAATTCTCTTCTGAACCCCGAAGAGGCAGAATATGGGCGCTCCCACGGGAGGGAGGGGTGAAGGGAAACGCCGCTTTTAACATTGGCGATGGAGCTAGTAGAGACGCCAGCTCCTGCCTACTCGAGCTCTGACTGTTACGCACGAATGGTCCCAAAGCAAAAGCAATGGAACTACTGCGCATCTCGCTTTGCGCATGCTCAAATCCACCATGAAGGCATCATCCGCCCTTCATATTTGTTTTTGGCCCATTGAAGCTTCATGAAAAACACCTCATATTTGGTGAAACATCTTATAACTATAAATTAAAGATGCATCAACTGTAAAAGCCTTCAGAAGATCCTATGATGAATAGTAATGAAGTCACTACTCTACGCCTATCAATAATAGCGATGTTGTTAGCGGCATTGCTCTGTGCTGTGAAAGGCAGTGGGTTCAAGACCGACTGCAAGCAATTTTTTAAAACCCAATCTTCTTTTTAAAAGATACGGAAAAAACAACGACTTTTGTATTGTTACTTGCCATCATATACGCTGGACATTTTGCAAATGTGTCGCGATTTTGAGGGTAAATGATATTTACACTCTTCGTTGTAAAAAATATTTAACTGTTTGAAAAGATGTGGAGAAGAGCAATATCACGTGTCATGGACGTAGCTTGTCTCGTCTTCGTAACAGATTCATTTTGTTAGTCAACAGTGTAATCAGTTACTGTGTTTTAGTGTTCATGTGCATACTCATATGTTCTTGGTGTTTATTATCAAAGAATAATGAACAATGTCCAGTATCTGTAAGAAACAAGTTACTCAGCTTTAAGCTTGGAAGAGAAAAATTATATAAAGCAGCTTGATAGACCTACGCCTCACCTCTAGATGAAGTAAGCGCAAACAAGCGAGGTAAGACATTCTGCAGATCTTGTAAAGAAAGGGGGGGCGGGGGGCGCTTTACCCCAGCGCCACTCGCAGAGGTGCGTCAAATTGTCTCTTTGGACGCCATCGACGCGCCGAGTGGTGGCGGGGGGGAAGCTTCCACTATCAAGGTCCGGCACTGAAAGAAGAAATCCCCCAGTCATCTGAAGCATCAGCGGCCACTGATACCTGCCCAGTGTGGAATCGATCTGCGCATGCCAAAACCGTCGATATCGCCCTGAACGAAACCAGTAAGATCATCACTGCTAATAGAGCTAAGTGGGGACTAGCGGACGATGAGGATCTTCTGTGCGAATGTGGAGAACCACAGGACATGACAGATTTACTTCACTGTTCTAGTTTCCCACAGTCCTGTACTCTCAATGATCTACGGTTGGCCAGCGATGTGGCAGTTTAAGTGGCCCGATATTGGACCAATAATTTAGTTTGACGGAGAGTTCGGACTGGAAAAAGTAAAGTAAGTCCTTAGTCTTCTCCGATAAGGACGTACGCACTGCATGTTATATCAGAGTCGGTGAGGGGTTAGAATGGAATATACTACCAAAAAAAAAAAAAAAAAAAAAAAAAAAAAAAAAAATAGTACAGGTGGAAAGACAACATCGATTTTGATCCGATGACGGAATATTCCACCTGGAGGAGAGTAGATGTACTGATAATGGTTTCAACGTCGTCCACCAACAGATCGCACAGCTATCAGGGCACCATCTGTGTGTAGAGTTTAATAGGCAATGTCTACCGCCCTAAGGTTCTGTGCGTGGGAAGCATACAGGCGCCACAGCACGGAGAATCACTCGTGCTTGCTACAGGTAACTGAGCGAGTTTGAAATGGATGAGACCGAGGCGTCTCCTTTCGTAGAATTGCCACATTATTTGGACGTACTGCGTCAGTTTTACAATGATGCTGGTTGCAGTGGTCACGTGAACATTCTCACACCCGTAGACGATGTTCTTGTCGCAGCACAGACGTCCGCTAAGATCGTCGTATTGTAAGATCAGCAGTTGGAGGATATACCATATACTAATATGTGTGTGCATAAGTATAAATCGACACCTGTGACTTCAGTACCGCTTGAGCTATTGATCTGTCAATGTAAGCATTTCGTGCACTCCATGTGTGCTGTTTCAACAATCAATAGTTAGTGAATTAAAATACTCTTAGAGGGTATCTAATTTTTTTTCCGGTGTTGTATAAAGCGCGTCGAGAGAACGTGAAAAATAGTAAAGTGGTTGTCGTAATGCAGAAGCAGAGAGATTTATATGACATCGAAAAGAGCATGATCAAGTTTCAAGCTATTGGTGGAAGCCTGGACCTTGCCGTCCAGATTAATCAACACTACCAACAGTGCCTCCTCAACGACCTGTTATCCGCCTCCGTAACACATGCCTGATTCATGCACCCATGCTGGCTGCTGTTAATCGGTGACGCACGTCTGTAATTTGCACACCAACACTGCAACTGAACGCTCACAGAGGCTACAGGCGGTGCTTCCAGATTAGTCGTCGGTAGGCTCCAGGCAGTATGAGTGTTATATGGTGTGGGATGTTTTCGTAGCGTTGCCTGGACCATCACGTCAGTCTGGAAGGCTCAACTGATAAACACAAATAAGTATCTATGCTTGTACACCATGTCCCCCTCTACATACAGTCTCGCTGTTTTCGTGTATGCTACGACGAACAGCAGGGTGCGTTTACGGTGCTCGCCGGATCACCAAACTCTTCGAATTTAAACCTGTGGCGTCACCTCTGGCGGGCTGTTCACGCCACGGTCCCTCAGCCGAGAAACCTAGCGCAGCTGGCCATGGATGCGAAATCATTATCGCCCCACATTCCTGTCGGTAACTTACAGAAACACATTGACTCTCTTCTACCTCTACATCTACATAGGTAATCTGCAGTTCACAGTTAGTTCCTGACAGAGAGTTCATCCGACCGATTTCAGTCTCTTTCTCTACCATTCTCGAATGAACCACCCGGGAAAGGAACATCGAAGTTTTTCTCGTTTTACTATGTATGAGGGTGCCAACAAAATAAGTTCGCATTCACAGGAGAAAGTTGATGAAAGAAATGTCTTAAATACATCTCTCCGCAATAGACAACGCCGTTCTTTTATTTCCATCTCAACCTTTGCATCATTTCCGCGAAACTCTTTGCCCTGTATCGCTATATGACATAACGAGCCGTCCTACTCTGAACTTTTGTATGTCTTCCGTCAGTCTCACCCAGTAATGATCGTACAATGACCAGCAATATTCCAAAAGAGTGCGGACAAGTGTAGTGTAGGCAGTTTCTTTAGTAGAACTGTTGCAGGCTCTCAGTATTCTCCAATGTAACGCAGGCTTTGGTTTGCCTTATCCACTAGATTATGTATGAATTCTTTCTTTTTCTTATTTTCTTTGTGATTATAAGTCCTAGATATTTAGTTGTATGTATTACTATTAGATTCGACTGATTTATCGTGTAAATAAAGTCCAAGGAAATGTTTTTAGTGCTCATATGGACGAGCTCAGACTTATCGTTATTTATGCTCAGTTGCGAGTTTTTGCACCATATTGAAATGTAAATCGTTTTTTGTGGGTTTTCCTGATCTGGAGACTTCACTACGTAATAAATGACATCATCTGCAAACAACCAAACTAGCCTACTCAGATTGTCATCCAAATAGTTTATGAAGACAAGGAATAGTAGTGGTCTGATAACACTTCCCTGGGGAACTTCAGATATAACTTTTGTTTTACTCTATTACTTTCCGTCAATTACGACGAACTGTGACCGACAGGAAATGATTAGTGTAGGCGCACTTCTGTGATAATATTCCATAAGCACGCAATTTGATTAGAAGCCACCAGTGGGGTTTGGTGTCAGATAGAGTTCCAGAAATCTAAAAATATGGAATAGATATAGGCTAGTATATCTTGTTAATAGCATTGATCACTTAGTGTGAGTAAAGAGCTACAAAACGATACTTTTTGAACCCATGTTACGTCTCAACAGGCTGTAATCTTCGAGGTGATTCATAATGTTTGAACAAAATATGTTCCGAAATCCTTATGCATATCGTTGTCATTTTCATAGATCTGTAATTCTGCGGATTACTCTTATTGCCATTCTTGAATATCGGAGTGACATGTCCAACTTTCCAGTCTTTCGGTACGGATCTTTCGCTGAGCGAGCGGTTGTATATCATAGCGAGGTACAGAGCTATTGCATCAGCATACTCTATAAGGCATCTAACTAGTATACGATCTGTGCCGAAAGGATTGCTTTCGCTAAGTGATTTAAGTTGCGTTTGCTACTCTAGGTATATATTCTTCTAAGTTACGCAAGCTGGCAGGTGCTCCTCCTGCAGCGACATGCGCTGAGAGATGAGATGGTTATTCATATTTCAGACATATGGTCACATTAATCTGAGTAGACACTATATTGTAGCAATTTGTGGCGATCTATGACCGACTCTTCTTTAAATCTCTTGCGATACCTTCACCTTAGCGTGCAGTTTTCCTTTAAGAATAATACAGTATAAATGGTTGCAATTTGTATGTCTGCTAATAACTTTCGCGATTTTGTATAAAACATGCAACCTAAGAGGAAAGAATACGAATGTCTCACATTTACCGTGGTACTCTGTTACGCTAATAAATAGTTCACACGAATGTAGACTTAATCGTGATACTTGAATTAATAATGTGGGGCCCATTGTATCCGAAACGGGAGGAGTCAGTGAAACGTTTCGAGTTTCAGAACAGTGCCCGGTTAGGTAAGCTATCCAGCACCCACGTATCCCGTTTCTCCACGCGCCCTTCGTGGATCGTGTTGCACATAGCTGTAGCTTTGAAATTTCATTTTTTGCGTAATCATTCGAACTCACGAAAGGCACTAAGGTTCCAGCCATGCTGCTGCTATGTCAAGTAACATAATATCCACGCTCTTAGTTCATCCTACAACACATACATTGCAACTACCACAGAGGAATTACTCTCATTTATCACTAAATATTTAAAGGAGTATTTTGCCAGCGATTATTTACCGACCATTTTAATCGTTTGTCAAGAATGACCGCTAGCAACGCTCGCATTGTTCCTTGTATTTTAAAAAGGTGCTTCGAGTGGATGTAAATGCGTCCTTGTATTGCTGGATTCATTTAAATGGTTACTCTGTAAATCATGCTTTAGTCTCTGACAGAAGGTTCATCTAAACACTTTCTTATTATTTATCTATCGTTCTATTCTCTAATAGCACGAGAGAAGAGTGAACGCCTTAATGTCTCCGTTCGAGATCTGCTCTCTCTTATTTTGTTTTGATAATCATTTCTCCTTATGTAGGTGGGAGCCACCAATTTATTTCCGCATTCGGAGGAGAAAATCGACGATCCAAATTTCTTAAGAAGATTCCAACCCAAGGAAAAACGCCGTTGTAATTATTCCCATCTCACTCCTGTATCAATTCCGTGACGCTCTCTCCCCAGTATCGAGATAAAAGAAACAAGCTGCCCTTCTTTGTACTTTTTGATTTCTCCGTCAGTTATATCTGATAAGGATCCCACACGGCGGAGCAATATTCCAAAAGAGCACCGAAAAGAGTGTTTAGGCAGTCTCTTTGGTGCGTCTGTTGCATCTTCTTAATTTTCTGCCAATAAAACACAGTCATTGCTTCGTCTTTTCCGCAACATTTTCTATCTGTTCTTTAAATCTCTTGTGATACCTTCACCTTAGCGTGCAGTTTTACTTTAAGGATTATACAGTATAAATGGTTTCAATTTGTATGTCTGCTAATAACTTTCGCGATTTTGTAAAAAAAATTATGTCACTCGTAATAATAATTTCTAGGTATTTAGTTTAAATTTTGGACTTCAAATTCGACGGATTTATTGTAAACGAAGTTTAATAGCTTCCATTGAGGACTCGTGTGGGTGAATTCCAGCTTTATCCACAAGCTAGTAACGATATTCCAGGCAGTCACAAACAGAAGTATCCTTCTCACTAAACTGAATGGATTCTGTTTCTCACTGACTGTTTCATAGTAAAATACTAAGAATTCTTTCGATTTATGTTATCTTCGGGTATGCAGCGGATATATAATAATAATCCCTCTTTGCATTTATTCTTACTTACAAACGTTCTTTAGTTCTCATACATCATCCAGTGAATTTTATTACGTCTTAGTATTTAAGTGCCTTGTTAGTTTCAAGTAAATATTTATATTTATGTTGCAACTGATCCACACAGACTATTTTTTCCTATTAACACGACAATGTTCGCGTCACCGGGAGGAAAATTGTGGCAAAATTTCACCGTTAGCTTTAATTAACCTCATACGTTGCAGTGAATAAAGTGAATAAATAAACAAAACGAGGTAAAAATACATGTAACTATTTCAGTAGTACCAACTGAACATTTGTTTTATGAAAATTTAAAATAGAATGCTTACTTTTCCTATCAAAGGATACTGCCTCCTCAGATTAATGTGTAGTAACGTAGTACTTGAAGACGGAGCTAGTAAAGATGCAATTAATAATCTGGAAAATACAGTAACGGAGATTTGAACGATCGTGTGCATTAAATTTTTTATTCTAGAGTAATAATATTCCGACCTCATTACTCTGTCCCACTGTTTATATGGACGTCTGTCATGATCTTTTCATCGACTAAAACAAGCGCCGAAGAAAGATAAAAAAGAAAAACGTTCTTTGTTGTAGTTACTTCAATTAGGAATCCTTCGGGGTAGGCTGACACTTGCACGCAGACTGTCATTTGAACAATTAAAAGTCGATCACTGTACGAAACAAGAGCCTTGTTTTATCACTAAAATTGGTAAATGAAGTCCCTGTGAACTACTGGTTACTCCCTGCTACAAAGCCTTGTTCCCTGGCCCAAACTGTGAGCTGACTCTTTTCAAATTACTTCAATAACAGGAAGTTAGTACTTCAGTGGTCAATATACATAGCAGCTCGCGCGTTATTATATACAGACATTAATAAGCAAGCCACCACAATTAAAGTTATCTTATAAAGGTGGCTAAGAAAACATTTATGGCGCAACGGAATTTGGACATGAAACTGCATCTGGGCTAGTTCTCAGCACATGTGAAGAACAATATTAAATAAAAGAGGGAAGGTGCACTAAAACTACAATTTATAGGCAACTTACGGATTATGCAGAACTTAAACTTGTTTATTCAGATAGAAAACAAGCAAAGTGGGGGATCAATTTTGATAATACAATAAAAATTCATCTCCCACAGGGATTAATGCGGACGGTTCCCAGCCTAAATTATACATGATTTAACGTTACTGGGGGGGGGGGGGGGGGGAAGGATTCACAAACAACACTCATTCTGTCTCACACACGCAAAGCCACAGCGAAACTCACCAAAATCAGCGTGCTGAGACGAGGCGGAAGCAGGCGCCGCTATCGTAGGCGAAATTCAGCAAGTCGGAGTTAGCACAAAACACAATATACACAAACACTTAGAAGCTGGCTCTGGTCTGTCGTGTCTGTTTTGAGATGGTGCGTGTGTACAGCCAAGTTAAATTACATCTGAATTGGACCGCGAGCAAACACGCTAACGGCGACACACGACTACGTTGTATGAACGCACTCCCCTAAAGGTGAAGTGGTTGAAAGTCGGATTCATTATACAAAATCACGGTGGATTCGTAAGTTGCAGTCTGTTAGAAATCGATCTAGGTACTGCTTCTTATATGAGAAGTGGCGTGAATTCAGGCGACTAGCTCCATACCCCAGAAGTCGGAACTCGGACCCACGTGGTTCCGAAAACCGATAAAATTCAATTAATTCAGTTCCCGAAAAATAACGAAAATTAACTACTGCATGTAACCCATGGAAATGCCTAGAGTTATACAAGAAAGCGAATGAAATACAGCTACACGCTATAGGGGGCGATCACAGAGACGGATGAGGTCCTGTCTCAGTGAAACCACAAAGTGAAATAAATACAAAGTCGGAAAAATAAAAATTACGGCATGCAACCCATAGAAATGTTTAGAATTACACGAAGAAGCGAAAGAAATGCAGCTACACGCGATAGGGAGCGATTACAGAGAGCCGACCGTGGTAGCCGAGGGGACTGCGGCGCGCCAGTCACGGTCTGCACGGCCACTACGCTCGGGGGTTCGAATCTACCCTTGGGCATGAATATTTGTGCCGTCCTTAGTTTTAGCTAGTTTATAAGTAGTTTCTAAGTTTAGGGACTGATGACCCTGTAGTTAAGTCCCATAAGCTATACAAACATTTGAACATTTTGATTACAGAGACGGATGAAGTCCAGTCTCAAAAAACTCGTAAAAGTGAAATAATTACAAAGTCGGAAAAATAAATTTAAGAATTACAGCATGCAACCCATAGAAATGTTTAGAATTACATAAGGAAGCTATTGAAGGAGGTTGTACAAGGCTCAGAGAGAATTACTGACAAGACAGAGTGCGTTCTACAAGTCGGAGAGGAAACAGCAAAATTAAAATAGGCAGCGAGAGAAGATCACGAAATATTAGTGGAAATCAGAAGGATACCCGCATAGTTACTTGCCTGATGGGCATGGAACAAACAAGAGTGGAAGCTGAAGGCTCTGTTCTATGAACCAACCACGTGGAACACATATCACTCATGGAAGGAAACGATGAGAAGATTTATAAATGCACTGCACAAAAATGAGCATATCACCTATTAGAAATAGGGCCCCACAAAGCTAGAAAGTATTTACACAGACTTCATACACCGCCACATGATCACAAAAGGTTTTAACATATCAGGCCATTATCAAACTGCGACTATAATCACACACACCGCGTTTATCTATTGAAAATTACTGAACTGAAAAACGAGAACACATTTCCGCACACGATCGCAGAAAATATTCTAAACAAAATGATTCTAAGTTCACGAGCCTAAGTTAAACTTGCTAGACAACGAAATGCTACCATCTCGCGGATACCAGAGAAGAACCAACCTTACCTCATCAGACGCCCAGCACAGAATGAAGATCCAGCGGTCATGAGGCGAGAAACTGATACCGGACGCGGGAAGCCACCGGAAGCCGGAAAATCCAAGAAGACAGCGGTGGTGGGGACGGACAGACTCTCCAACTAACTCGCAACCAAAGGGTGTGGAAACCACTTTGGTAGTATCAGCAGCAATCGACTTTGAGCCAGAGAGAACGATGCAAAGCGAGCTATCACTCCCCACACTCAGACAGCCATAGATTCTCGCACATCCACTTAAAAGTAAGATAAGTACACATTCTCACAGGGACAGTGGCGTAGCGGAGAAGCCACATTTATGCCACATTAATTAATGTAATAACAAATTATTAACATAACAAAATAAGAAAAACCTAGCAATATTAACTAATATTTTAACACATGAAATAAAGATGCTATTTCTCAAGCCTTGAAAAGAGTGGGTTTCAAGTTTTAACAAAACAGCGACATTAAATAAATTATAACTTTACAGAAATATATACAAAATATATGGAAGACGACAGACGGTCGCCTTTCACAGTGAAACAACAAATGTGGAATATTTTAGTTATATTCCGGAAATGTGTGGTATAATTGTGTGTGTGTGTGTGTGTGTGTGTGTCTGTGTGTGTGTGTGTGTGTGTGTGTGTGTGTGTGAGTGAGTGTTTGTGTGTGTATATATATATATATATATATATATATATATATATATATATATATATATATATATATAATGCAAGATTTTAAATTGTAATGTGGTTTATAAGATCATAGATGTTACACTTCTGTAAATAATTTAACAGACTATATTTTAGTTTCTTCAAAAGCTACATCAGACGTTGTTAGTAAAATCTGAAAGTAGACGCCTCACTCTACTTTCGTCGCCATTACATTCATCTGTACGTATACCATAAAGCCGTCCAAAATTTGCTGTCGACGAACTCAGAACATCTTGCACAGACTACACGTACGTCGGTGGTATTGCTTTCTTACGAGGGGTACTGAAATGAAAAGGTACGTAACAACACTGTGGGTATATTCAAAAGTAATCACCAGAGCCCTGAGCACAAATATACCACTGATTAACGAGCCGAAGGATTCCCTGTTCCCAGAATTCCTGTGGCTGTGACAAAGCTAGTCCTCTACAGTGTCCTTTAGTTCGTCATCCGAGTTGAAGCAGACCAAGCACATGGAAGTCACAACGCGACATGTTGGGGCTGTTGGGCGGATGCTCAAGCTGCTCCCACTTGTCCAGTACACTTTGTGTGAGCAAATGTTCAAATGTTTGTAATTCTATCGGACCAAACTGCATGGTCATCAGTCCGTAGCTTACAAACTACTTAAACTAAACTAAACTAAGGACAACACACACACGCATGCCCCAGGGAGGACTGGAACCTCCACCGCGAGCAACCGCGCGCTCCGCAGCGATACGCTTTAGACTGCTCGACTACTCCACCGCGGCTTTGTGTGACCCTGGTGACGTATGGACGCGCGTTATCATGGAGCAGAATCACGCCGTACGTCAGCTCTTGATGGACTTGCGTAGGCTACGTGTCTCACAGTACACGCTACTGTTGGTTTCTTCGTGCTTTAGGAATTCGAAGATTGTCGGACCTCGGACGTCAAAAAATACGATGTCATTTGCCTGCTGATGGAACCTTGCCTGCTGATGGCACAGCCTTGAAATTTTGGGAAGAAGGGGACTACGCATGCTTCGCGTCCCTAGATGTCGCACTACGTAATCCGAAGCGGCATATTCAAATTTCAACTTGTTTGATTGTTAAGACGTTTCGTATCTTTTTATTTGAGCACCCCTCACACAAAGGTAATTACGTAGGGAAAATACTATTTTGTATCCCACAATATTAGCGAATTCAGGTCAAATGTGCCGTTGGGCATAACCAAAAAATATTTTGTCTTCTACTAGCGTCAGCATCGCGTAACCCGAAGTAGGAAAACGTGGAAGTAAAAATGTTGACATATCTTTAAGTGACAGACAAGCATCAGCTCTTCTTGAAGAGAGGAGAAAAATCTCATCGCTCTACGAGAGTTTCATGTGATAAAAGTTCACATTACAAAATTAGCTCACCTCAGTAAAGTCAAGATTTGACGTTTAAAATCACTCCCTCTTTCCGGCAGTCCAATATAAAAAACAAAACTAACAATATTTTCACCAAGCATATTGAAAAATAGGCTTACACTTTAGTGCAACATCTAGGTTTAGTTTAGTTTGTTCACTAAGTAACGATCATGTATATCTTCCACATTGTTTAAATCACTTCATCGAAATCTCGCATCTGCACTTTGATGGCCAATTTAAACACTATCAGGTTTGTAAGTGACGTGATTTTTTTAATTATTATTAATAGTTTTAGCACAGGTTCATTGGCATTGCTGATGGAAAATGTGATGATACTCTAAAGTTATAGAATTACGTATAATTTCCCTCCTACGGAATTTATATCATGTTACTGTTCGGGTCTCTATGTTAAGATGTCACTTGTGGTTGAATGCAACGTCTCAGATGGAAATGGGTCAGTCCAATTATTATTATCATTTTATTATTATTGTTTATGTCGGAGTGCTATTCTAAGCACGATATTGAGCGATTCCGAGGGTGCAAGGTCAAACATGTTCCTTGTAACCGTCTGAATATTTTTCACGCCCTTAAACTGAGAATATGAAGATTTAAAACGTGTCAATGGAACTTATCATCAATATTTTTGTTCTTCCGAAGACGTTATATTGTTTGTCTCTTGTTCTAACATAATTTCCCTAGTAATGGAAACGCGTAATACAAGAAGTTTGAAAACAGGTTTCGACACCGGTTGTAATAAGACTAACATAAGTGAAACCTGAGCTTCTCCCGGCGTATTCAGTATTCAAAACACTTACGGTTATGCATTCGGTTAACAGGATCGACGACCGGCGATATTTCGACTGTGCACACCCAGCCATTTTCAAGGCAAAATGCAGAGAGTGAGATTAGATTAGATTAGATTAGATTAGTTTTTCGTTCCGTAGATCCGTGTTGAGGAGATCCTCGTGGATGTGGAACAGGTCAAGAAACAAAATTTACAAGTAGAATAATAGATAATACTAATAATATAAATACAGAAACATACATTTTTAAGGTTTTTTAGCTGATTATATAATAATACTAATATAGTATGAGTACATGCATCATTTGGTACAATTTAGAAATTCACTAATGGAGTAGAAGGAGTTGGCAACTAGAAAGTCTTTTAGGTTCCTCTTAAACTGATCTTTATTTGTAGCTAAATTTGTTATACTTGATGGTAAATTATTGAAAATGTGTCTTCCTGAGTAGTGGACCCCTTTTTGCACTAAAGTAAGTGCTTTTAAGTCCTTGTGTAGATCATTTTTATTCCTGGTATTGTATGTATGAACTGAGCTGTTTGTTGGGAAAAGGGATATATTATTTATGACAAATTTCATTAAGGAATAAATATACTGAGAGGCAGTAGTTAATATACCCAGTTCTTTGAAGAGGCTTCTACAGGACGTCCGTGAATTTACTCCACAAATAATACGTATTACACATTTTTGGACTCTGAAGACTTTTGACTGACTTGAAGAGTTACCCCAAAATATTATACCATATGACATTAGGGAATGAAAGTAAGCAAAGTATGCAAGCTTTGTTATTTTTCTGTCTCCTATGTCTGATGACACTCGTATTGAAAATACAGATTTGTTGAGTCGTTTCTGCAGTTCTGTGGTGTGCACCTCCCAACTAAATTTATTATCAAGCTGTAATCCCAGGAATTTAATACTGAGCATTGTGCTTGAGCATTTGATACCTTTTCCAGGGTTAAAGAATTCCTTTCGACATGTTTCGACTTCCACCTACATCTTATTGGCTGACCAGTACTATGAACGGACAGATGGAGTTACTATGGGAGAAGCTTTGTCACCCATAATTGCAAATTTATTCACGGAGGACTTTGAGGAACGTGTCGTGTAGTCAGTATCATTGAAACCTGCGTGTTTCTTCCAGATATGTGAACGATACATATTTAGCTTGGCCTCATGATAGTGGTAATTTAAACAACGTTTTGGAAAATCTAAATTTAATCCACCCGAATATTAGCTTTACCATAGATGTGGAAAAGAACGGCTGTCTTCCATTTCTTGATGTATTGGTCAGGAGGAAGGTGGATGGAACGTTGATTCATTCTGTTTGTAGGAAGACAACCCACAGACTTGTAAGTGGAGGCTGCCACCATCCGGCTCATTGTGAAGGAATTCTTCGTACGTCGGTGCACAGAGTTCACGCCATTTCGGACGGTGAAAGTGTTGAAGTGACTTTTTCTTCGGACGACGAATTAAACAAGCGTTTCTCTATCAGCCAACTGTCCATAACACCAAGTTATCACCCAAGTTAATGGCATTTTTACTTTACACTGGAAGTGTCTCCAACGAGATTGGTCGTATTTTGCAGAAATATAATGATAAATGTGGTTTTCGAGCACCTTCTAAGATTATGGTGCTGTTCGGGTCCGTGAAAGATGATGCTGGTTTGGCGTCTATTATATCCCACGCAGGTGTGGCATGTCATATATTGGTCAGGGCTGTGGAAGACTGGTGTACTGAACATAAGCATCATACACGTTTACAAAGCCTTAACAAATCTGCTGTTGCAGGAGACTATATAGACATGGGTCACCTTATGGAACATAAAAACAATGAGATTCTTGCATTCACTTCTACCTATTGAGATTGTTATTAAGTAAGCAGTTAAAATAAAACTAGCAAATAACCTTATAAATATAGATGGAGGTTTTTGCTTAAATTCTGCGTGGACTCCTGCTACTCTCTCGTTAAAAAACATGATAGATTTAATATCGCCTCACCCGATGATGACTGATATTTTCTATAGATACTTCAGACATTTTTATCTTTGAAAAAAGAGGTATTAAATGTGCATGCACAGTGTTTCCTCTCTGCAGCTGCCTTGAAAATGGTTGGGCGTGCTCCAATCGAAACACCGACTGTCGTCAGTATCCGTAAGTGTTTTGAAGACTGACAAATTTGTAAACAACAAATGACAAAGATAATAATATAAATTAACAGTGAAATTACATAATACGTTCAGAGTTTTATTTATTTATTTAATTTTGGGCAGCTGAAGACAATATTAGATAGGCAGGAAAAGAAACAAATAGTAAGTTGACATGAAATACATAAAATCAACTAAAAATGTTCACAAACGGAGCTTTGTATGCAAATGAAAGGCAATTTATTAGATTTAAATCTGTAATTTATAATTATGTATAATAATTGTGTATTACCAGTTATTAGTTATGGTAGTAAGAGATCGACCGCCATAATGATAACACTACCCAAAACTTGAGGTTTGATCTCAGGTATTAGTAGTAGACAAGAAAACTAACAGATCAGGAGTACGTTGATGTGGTTGTGATGAAACATTTAGCAAGGTGAATGGACAGAAAAGATGCGTCTGTGGAATGAACAACGACTGGGTTGGGGAAAAACACGCTATGGTCGGCGAAACGAAAAACGTTTCCGTGACATCCCTCCCTTCGACCATTGTGATGGGACGGCACGCTCTGAACTAACCTTTGATGCATCTCCTCTGATGCGTGGATGCGTCTCTGGCGAGGCGATCCACTTGTATGAAGTGCTTGTGGTGTACAGATATATGTCCACCAATTTATATGGAATGCGTTTTGTATCAAGGTATGGGGGCTACGACCGACTTACTAGCTAACCTGCCCTTTATTTTTGGAGAAGATGAATAAAATTCGACTCGTGTTTCAAGATTCTGTCTGACGTCTTACCTTCTACATAATTTTTAACCCTTTCGTGACCAGGAGGACATACATACGAACTTGTACCCAGGAGTTCAACAACATCTATGTGTTGCTGCCATTCAGTGTTGAACACATCAACAGTCTGGAGCCAACTAGCGTGTTGTTTGGCATCCATTGGTGTGTCTCGTTTTCTGGCGGTTTATGTACTGTTTTGTCTTGTGTGAAACAGATAAGCCCAGTAAAGGTATTTGTTGTTTTATTCAGTTTGCTAGCACATATTTATGTGCTAAACCACTTCTGCATTCATGGTTTCCTTATGGCCAGCGTTTGTACAAATTTCTATTGTGCTTTTTGTCCATATTTGTGTCAAACTGTTTAGAAATATTTTTATTCGATTCTGTATTACTATTTGATTTCTCTTGATTCTCTCGGAAGAACGTCATATTGTAGGTGAATGCTTTTTACTGTTACATATTGGAAATCACGACATTGCATTCAGGGATGAATTGAATCTGACACTCGCCAGACGCACAAAGAGATTAAATTATGTAACTTTTAGTAATAGGAAAAGAGGAAATTTTGAATTACTTATTTTCGCTGCCCACTGGTGAAGTGTCGTCTGAAGACGAATGTGATTAAAAGACAGCAGTGAGCACAAGTAGGCGACGCAGACAATGCAATACTCGGAAACAAGACACACGGACAAATTTATGTGTAGCTACTGCAAAGAACCATGATATATTCAGCTATGGCTTGAAAAATTTCAAGTATATTTAAGTTCTGAATAGATAGATATGTTTGACATAATAGTTATACTAAGTTTCTTATTTGTGAGGATCCAAACACAAAATCAAAATAAATAAATAAGTCCGCGTCGGAGTGACCAAGCGCATTGACGCCCTATGCTCAGATGAGCGAGGCAGTTCCCCATCGGGGGTTCGAATCCCCCCTCGGGCATGGATCTTTGTGCTGTCTTTAGTATAAGATAGTTCATAAGTAGTTTGTAAGTTTAGGGACTGATATCCCCGCAGTTAAGTACCATAAGCTTAACAGAAATTTGAATATTTGATTTGAGTATTGTAGGAAGGAAAGAGGAAGTAGATCAAGATGAAATAGGAGATACGATACTGAGAGATGAATTTGACAGAGCCCTGAAAGACCTAAATCGAAACAAGGCCCCTGGAGTGGACGACATTCCCTCAGAAGTACTAAAGTGTCTGGGAGAGCCAACCATGACAGAACTATTTCGCCTGGTCCGTAAGATGTATGAGACAGGGGAAATATCCTCAGACTTTAAGATAAATGTAATAATCCCCATTTCAAAGAGAGCAGACGCAGACATATGTGAAAATTACAGAACTATCAGTTTAATACGTCATGGTACCAAAATTTTAACACGAATTGTTTACAGAAGGATGGAAAAGCTTGTAGAAGCCAGGAGAAATTTAGGAACACGGGGGGTAATCCCCATTTTACGGCTTATCTTAGAAGACTTTCATTTGACTGTCCCTCATAGCGAGTTACTATAGAATGCTCGGGGAAGATCAGTTTGGATTTAGGAGAAATGTAGGAACACGGGAGGCAATACTCACATTACGACTTATCTTAGAAGATAGGCTAAGGAAAGGCAAACGTACTTTTCTAGCTTTTGTAGTTTTGGAGAAAGCTTTTGACAATGTTGATGGCAAAATACTCTTTCAATTTCTGAAATCAGCAGTAAAATATATGGAGCGGAGGTTTATTTACAACTTGTACAAAAACCAGAAAGCGGTTATCAGAGTTGAAGGGCATGAAAGAGAAGCAGAGATTGGGAAGGGAGTAAGACATGGTTGTAGCCTTTCTCCAATGTTTCTAATGTGTTTATTTTCGCCAACAGTTGCAATATATTTGTTTAATTACATGTTTCGATCACTTGAATCATCTTCATATCTAAAAAGCAAAAATAAAAAATAAAATGTTTAAATGTTTGTTAAGCTTATAGGACTTAACTACGGGGTTATCAGTCCCTAAACTTACAAACTACTTAATAACTAGCTTATCCTAAGGACGGCACAAATATCCATGCCCGAAGGGGGATTCGAACCCCCGACCGTAGTGGCCGTGCAGACCGTGACTGAAGCGCCTCAGTCCTCTCGGCCACCGCGGCCGGCTTTCTATTTTCCTTTCACGTTCGCTTAACGGCAGTTTCAATAATCTATTATCCATTGAACGAAAATATGCCATCTTTACTCTTTTTGGATGCCAAGATTTTGAATTGATAATCAAGTCTGCACAAATAGGTTTCCTATATATATACACACCAAAGCGATGTGTACCCGCTTATTTTGCAACTTATGTCGTGATAATTGATGGATCCATTATTTTCGTGCTCGACTATGAAGCTGATTTTTGGATGAATAGGTCTCATTATTTTTGCGCAATGTCATTGACATCATTTTGGTCTCCTTTAACTAATAAAATGCCATCATCTACATAACGGTAATAATAGAGAATTTTGTTGGCTGTTGTAGGGTAATTGGTGAAAAATTGTTTCTCTAAATGATTAAGGAAGATCTCGGCCATAATGCCTCTAGGAAGTTTCCCATGGCAAGTCCTTCAGGTTGCTGATATATCTTGCCGTTGAAGGTGATAAAGTTATAGGAGAGCGTTAGTTCTAGGAGTTCTATAAAGTCAACTATTTCTCATTTAGCCATTTTTTGGTGTTTTATAAGGTTGCGCTTGATTATTTCTATCGTTTCACGGACAGGCACGTTAGTATATAAATTCACTACGTCTGCAAATATGGAATCAGCTGGGATGACAGTGTCCTTCACTTTCTCCGCAAATTCGTACGTATTTTTTAGACTATGCAGTTCGTGAAATGTGTACAGCGTTTTTAACCTTTATGCTAAAGTAGCATTTAACGGAGCGTTAGGACTTTTCCATCAGATGATCACTTGCAAGACGTAATGGCGGGCCGTGGTCTTCAGCTATGAAGGAAGATTCGGCCTGTATCCAAGTGGTAGTCATTTGCGTGTACGACTTTCACCTGGTATGATCTTTCGTCCAAGACACACTGGTCCCATGCCAGGCGACATAGTCTGGTGTGAGACTAGCCTGGTATGAGGACACGTTGTACCTCCGTACAGCTGGAGCTATTTATCTGAAAATATGATCATTTCATGAACTTCATATTAACTGTTTCAACAATAAATCTTGCGTAAATTGAAACCGACGTGTAAGAGTACTCCTATAGTATTTCAAAACCTCCAAATGTTACCGAAGTCTATTTACCTCATTATTAGATAACAGTTTAAGCTGTCTACAGCTCTTTCGTTGAGGTTAAGGTCCCGCCGATGACGACGCCATTAGAAGCTGTCAAACTACACACTATATACAACCATTCACATTGCTCGTGCTAAACCGCTGCTGGGATACTTCACGGCTGGTATTACCGCGGTCTTTGTCGGTTGTCTCGTAACGACCTCAATACAAGTGGGACGTTTGCCACCAATGGGTCCGCGCCTGCGAGTGAGCTCGATGCTTAACCCAGTTGGGGTTATGTAAATGAGGAGGCGAAATAATAGACGGTGAGAAACTGGTAGCGCGGTCCTGACGACCCCAGACGGTGAGGTAAGCCGCACGCTTCGGTGTCTGCGGGGGAGGGCACGCCGGCAGCGGCAAACCAGTTCTGCACGCGCCCTCCACCAAGAGCTAGCCTTCCTCCAGCGTAGGCATATTTCGCCTCGGACATTAAGGGGACGTAGCAAATACGTAGCCGAATGTGTCGGTTTTCAGCGGAGCCGGAACTTCGTGAGTCATTGCCATTTCCAGATCCTACCAGCGCTCGCGTGTTAAGCGGTCTGGGAGAAAAGATTCACATGTCACATTTTATGTTCCTAAATACAAGTGGCATCACTGGACTGGACTGAGATCCCGGATCTCCACTCAGTCCTGCAGCAAACGTAAGGGGAAAATAATGTTCTGAAGCTTTCAAAGAACACGTCTCCCTTGTAGCACAGCGTAGAGCAAGAACGAAATTACGGTCTCTGGAGTGAGAATAAACTCTGTTGATGACTGCACGCAGTTGCGAAGAAGATTCCGAGAACGTAATGAAGCGGCACCAGTGGTCTACCTCAGAGCCACGCTAACACTATGCCATATCACTTCAGAAACCTGTCAGCCAATAAAAGGTCTTTTCTGGACTCGAGCTTTTTTTAAATATCTTATTAAAAGCATCGGTAAAACGTAAATTCACGTTGAACTCTAGTCTTCATGCTACACACCGTGTCTGTATCACGGACAGCAATAAAGATAGGGGTTGACATTTCGTCGACATCAGACTTTACACTAACTCAGCTGCCCAGTGATGGAATGAATCTGTGCGTATATCTACATCTACATGGGATTCTCTGCAAATCACATTCAAGTTCCTGGTAAAGGGTTCATCGAACCACCTTTAAACTATTTATCTCCTATTCTATTCTAGAAGAGCGCGCGGGAACAAAGAATACCTGAATCTCTCCGTTCGAACTCTGATTTCTCGTATTTTATTCTGATGATTTTTTCTACTTATGTAGGTGGGAATCAACAATATATTTTAGCATTCGGAGGAGAATGTTGGCGATTGGAATTTCGTAAATAGCCCACGCCGCAGCGATAAGCGCCGTTGTTGTAATGATTCCCATCCCAGATCCTATATCATTGTCTCCCCTGCATCGTGACAATACAAAACGAGCTGCCTTTCTTTGGACTCTCTCGATGTCCTCCGTCAGACCCGCCTGATAAGGATCCAACACTGGGCAGCAGTACTCCAAAAAAAAAAAAAAAAAAAAAAAAAAGGACGATCAAGCGTAGTGTATGCAGTTTCTTTAGTAGTTCTGATGCATCTTTTAAGGGATCTGCCAATAAAACGCAGTCTCTGGTTCCCCTCTCCCACGACATTATCTACGTGTTCTTTCCTGTTTAAGTCTGAAGTAATAGTAATTCCTACGTATTTTGTGGAGTTTACGGCCTTCACTTTTGATTGATTTATCTTTTAAATAAAGTTTAACGGATTTCTTTTTGTACTCGTGTGGACGACTTCACACTTCTAATTATTTAGAGTCTTAACGGAACCATTTTGACACACAGATGAATTACTACAGAGAAACCACTTGAAACCGAAATCAGGATGGCCTCACAAAACTGATTGTAGGAAATCGAAATTTATATTCATTGGTAAAAGCCGGAAAAATTATGTTCATCCATGAAAAAACTGGCTTAAATTCTTAAAAAAAAGGAGCTGTTTAGAATACTTTTTAGTTGGCCTATATTTAGCGAACAACAAAACCTAAAGATCATAATGACATGATTGAAAATTTCAGTTGTAAATAATGTTTAGCTAGCACGACTTGTTTCGAGCACTATCACTCTATCATCGGGTGCAACCAAATGATGTGTAGTACTCGATAGCTGAGCCGTAGTCTCCGCAAAGTATTATCATGTAGTATTAATAGAAGAAGCAATTGAGATAAAAAGGGAACTGGAATTTCTGCCTACGAATCCTTTTAGCCAGGGCATGAAGGGAGTACTCAGCTAACACAAGTGCTAGACATATTACCAGTGAATGGTGTTCTTTACTGAGTGCATTCCAAAATTGGCATGCAACGCATCTCCTAATGCCACAGTTTTTACGCGAAATAAAGATGACGATAACATCAGATAAGAATAGAGAGGTTTATAGAAAGGCTTACTGATTGTCGGTCTGCGTACTCACCAATCACGAGTCAAATGTGTGGAAGAAATACGAGAGTGCGACACGTTATACTCCTCACAGTGTGATTTGCTATTCTGAGAACTAATCCTGATGTGGACTTCTCAGTCGTTGTAGAAAGTGGATGACAGAAATGAGAATACAAAATAGTGATGTCTCACACCCATAAATCCTCCCCATGCTGACATGAAACGATTGATTTCCATGAACTGACCACATCATCGCGCTACAGTAGATTGCCAATCCTAATCTATTTCCACTGCTTTTTATACCACAATCTTAGTAGGCTAGAGGCAGTATCTCATTTCTGTATGGTCAGTAGAAATGCCAGATTTAGCCACTGCTGGTTTGTTGGGCTATACAGTTGAATGGGCACTCCTGTTAGATGTAACATTATTGTACATGGTGTATTGCGTCTACTTCGGTATGTAACTTCTGTCGTAAAAGCTGATCGTCACACGTCTCAGATCTCTAGAAAACCCTTTCGACGGCAAGATCGTATGGAAGAAAATGAGACGACAGAGTTTATCCTTAAAAATGTGATGAGATGGGATGTTCGCCATTGTCTTCCTAAAGCTTAAAAGAGCCAATAGTCTCTGAAAAGGAGAAATAAGTTGCCTTTGCATGGCAATAAATGCCAGAGCGACGTCCGCCTTTACCAGGCTTTGACAACATTTAACTTCGCTCTCATCACATCTGGACAGAACGCCAGCCTGATGACAGACTAATTAATGGCAGCAATTAGGTGTGCTGAATCAATTTCTACGGGATATGTTTAACGTTGCAGCGTAGTGCACTGTATTATCAAACAAGATAAAACTTTAATCTCAGTTAATCCAGAATTACGGCATTACACCTAATTAAGCCTGAAATAGACGTATATGGATCAGTTTGGAGTGTTCATTTTGTTCAAAAATGTTTGTAAATCTATCGGACCAGACAGCGTGGTCATCAGTCCGTAGCGTACAAACTACTTAAACCTAGGTAAACTAACCTACGGACAAACACACACACCCATGCCCCAGGGAGGACTCGAACCTCCACGGCGAGCAACCGCGCGCTCCGCAGCGAGACGCTTTAGACCGCTCGGCTACTCCACCGCGGCTGTTCATTTTGGTTGCAAATTATTACTGTCCATTTTATCACAGAAATGTGACACATTCTCATATAAAACATTCGTCTTACACAGGGTGTACCACTTAAAATTTTCACGGTAAATATCTCTGCAACAATAATAGACATTGAAAAATGATTTTCGCGTGCATGAATGTACGGCAGGAGCTTATGAAAGTACTATGGTACAGTAAAGAAATATTGTTTTCATTATAAGCTTATGTTTCTGTAAATGGAACCCCATACTAACTTTTTTGCAATCAATAGCATGAAAATTCACAAAAATAATGCCTTTGGTATACATCCCGAGAAATTATGAATTAAATCTGAAGCTTAAAATACATGGAGTGTGCATATAGCGCACGCTTATGAACTGCGTGAGAGTCACACTTCAGTCTTGGAATGAGCGCTAGCTGCACTTTGCTTTTATTTCAAGCGTGTGATTTGCTTCGCAATTTTTCGGGATGTAACTGACGTGTTGTGCTGCTACCAACGCCAGTATGTTTTGGGATTTTTCATACTATTGATTGCATAAAAATGTGGGATACCTGTTAAACAAACATACACATAAGTTTGTGGTAAGAATAATATTTGTTTGCGTTTTGGAATGTTTCATAGTATTTACTTTCATTAAGCTCCTTCCATGCGTGCATCCTGGCCAAAGTCGTTTTTCAGCGTCTATTACCCTTCCAGACATTGTGTAAAATTTTTAAGTATAGCACCCTGTATTTCATAAATAAAGATGCTAATTTTCCACAGTGGTTAAAATAATTAGTGTCTCTGTCAACATGTCCTGACCCATCTTGACTAGAATCTTGGGTCTTGAGAGTATTCAAAAATGTTCAAATGTTTATAAACTTATTGGACCAAACAACTATGTTCAATAGTCCCTAGACTTACAAACTACTTAAACTAACTTACTCTACGAGCAACACACACACCCATGCCTAAGGAAGGACCCCCCAGGGGGCCCACAGCTCTTTTGTGGGTACGTGTGTGGCGCGCACAGGTCCCCGAGCCATTGCGGCCTTCCTTCCTGTTTCCCAGGCCGCTTTTCCTCAGCCCAGTTCCCTCCCCTCCCTAATCCTTCTTCCCACCATACCCTTCTCCAACCCCATCTCTAGGTGTGCTCGCGATGTCGGCCCAGCTATTTCCACGGTACTGCTGGTTTTGCAATTGTCTTTGTTTGCCGTTTTCACCGTTTTCGGCCCAGTTACGTCCCCCTTGTGGTTTGACCTCCATCAAAATTTCTGAGTAAGTGTGAGCCATTTGGGGAAGAACTCCCAACCAAGCCCCTACGGCGCGGGTTCCTACCCTTTCCTTCCAAATTCACTTCCTCGCCGTAGCTCCCTCCCCTGCCGTCTGGCTCCTCAGTCTTTCCACACTCCTCAAGCCCCGCCGGAGAAACCCCCCTCCTCCGGTAGGCCCAAGGAACGACGGAAAGACAAGAAAGAAAAGAAGAAGAAGACCGTAAAGCGCAAGGAGACGTGGCGGCCTCTGTGTCCCCAGCCCTTGCACGTGATGCGCCTGAGGATGAGGTCATCCTTCTCGTGACGCCAGAAGAGTTGGTCTTTGCCGATCTTGGGGATGCCATAGACATGGAGGATCAGACTTCACAGCCAGAGACGAGTGCTCATGCCATCCCTCTTCCATCTTCATCGTCTTCATGCACTGTCAATCAGGAAACAGTCTGATCCTCCAATGGAATTGTGGAGGATTTTTCTGCCACTTGGCTGAATTGCGTGAGCTGTTGAGCTCCTTTCCAACTCTTTGTGTTGCTCTCCAGGATACCTGGTTTCCTGGTGATCGGACCCCAACCCTCCAGGGCTACTGGGGGTACTTCAATAACCGCACCATTTACAATAGGATGTCAGGTGGGGTATGTCTCTATGTAGATACCTCTGTCTACAGTTCCCCAGTGCCACTTCAAACAGCCCTGGAGGCTGTCGCTGTCAGGGTTCGAACATCATGGGACATTACCATCTGTTCCCTTTATCTCCCTCCTGATGCAGAAGTGGCACCAGCTGACCTAGCAGCCTTGATCGCTCGTCTTCCTTCACAATTTCTTCTTTTAGGAGATTTTAACCCACATCACCCCATATGGGGGAGCAACGTGACTAGAGGACTTGGTCGAGACTTTGAACTGCTCTTTAACCAACTCAGCACCACATTGGCACATTGGCACAGACGGGTGTGACCAATTTGGAGACGGCAGAGGGCCACAGAATCCCTACGGGACCCCAGCTGCGAGGACTTCCAGACAGATGTTGTGTCCTTGATCGTTCGCAGCTTATTGGGCACGTCCAAGGCAGACCATTTGGCGTTCCAGAGTTTTATTGTGAAGCAACGAGCGGAAGCCTGCTTCCGGGAGGCCAATCGCCAGAGGGCGGCGAGTGGTAGCCTGTTTGGCTAGCTGTTCGACACTCTCGTTGCCTGGAATGCCTACATGGCAATACATTATCAATACAGGAGCCCCTACCCATTTTAGTGTGACCCATGGCACCTTCTCCGCCATAGACCTCTCTGTGTGTAGTCCAGGCTTACATCCGTTCCTTAACTGGTGGGTCCATGACGACCTCTGTAGAAGCGACCACTTTCCCATCTTCCTTTCGCTTCCCCACCACCAACGCCATGCACGCCTACCCCGCTGGTCCTCCACAGGGCCGACTGGGTAGCATACACTTCAGCTGGAATGCTGGATACCCCTCTCCCTGCTGACGAGACAATGGCAGTAGACCATATTATTTCCGTTGTCTTTTCTGCTGCTGAGTCCACAATACCATCTCCTTCTGCCTTACCCCGGCAAAGACGAGTCTCCTGGTGGTCACGGAGATAGCAGTAGCTATCCGCAATCGCTGCAGAGCTCTGCAGCAGTACCGGCGCCACCCCACCCTTGACCACCTGGTTGTATTTAAGCGTCTTCGGGCCCAGACACGCCGGCTTATCCGGCAGTGCAAGCAGACATTCAGGGAAGAATACGTTTCCACAATTGGACCCCTGTCTCTTCTACCCAGATGTGGACAAAGATTCGCCACATTTCAGTCTACCACCCACCGGCGGGGGTCGCGGGTCTCTCTATCCATGGAACTATTCATACCGACCTGAACATCATTGCTGAGCATTTTGCAGCGCACTTTGCTCTCAATTCGGCATCCACTGCCTACACCCAAGGTTTTTGTACCTTGAAAGAGCGGGCAGAGCAAAAGCAGTTGGTATTTCGCACAAAACGCCAGGAGCCGTACAATGCGCCATTTACCGAGTGGGAATTTCAAAGTATTCTTGCCAGTTGCCCCAATACATTTCCAGGATCGGACTGAATCCACTGTCAAATGCTGATACATCTTTCTGCAAACTCGCAACGCCATCTTTTGGACTTCTTCAATCGTCTCTGGATCGAGGGAGCGTACCCATCCCAATGGCAGGAGAGTATGGCTATCCCTCTGTTGAAGCCAGGTGCAGATCCACTGAACGTTGACAATTACCGTCCCATAAGTCTCAGAAACGTTCTTTGTAAGCTCTTTGAACATTTGGTGAGCCTGCGACTTCTGTGGGTTCTCGAGAATCGGGGTCTGCTCGCCCCACTACAAAGTGCTTTCCGGCAGGGTCGCTCTGCCATTGATAACCTCCTCTCTTTGGAGTCGGCGATCCGTACTGCTTTCGCCTGTCGTCACCACCTGGTCGCCATCTTTTTCGGCCTCCGGAAAGCATATGACACAGCATGGCCTCATCACATCCTTGCCACGCTACATGGGTGGGGTCTTCGTGGCTCCCTCCCACTTTTTATTCAGAATTTTTTATTTTCGCGCCGCTTCAGAGTTCGCGTTGGTACCTCCTTCAGTTCCGCCCATATCCAAGAGAATGGGGTACCACAGGGGTCCGTCCTAAGTGTACCCCTCTTCTTAGTGGCCATTAATAGACTAGTGGCTGCTGTGGGGCCATCAGTTTCTTGTTCCCTCTATGCGGACGACTTTTGCCTGTACTATTCTACCGTTAGTACAACTGTAGCTGAACGACGACTGCAGGCAGCCATTCATCTGGCGCAGAATTGGGCTTCTGCCCATGGCTTTTCATTTTCCCCTTCAAAAACTAGGGTGATGCACTTTTGTCGCCAACGGACGGTACATCCGCATCCGGAGCTCTACCTTGATGGTGAGCTCCTTCAGGTTGTGGACAAACACCGCTTCTTGGGTCTCCTTTTCGACTCACGTTTGACATGGCTCCCTCATCTGCGCCAGCTCAAGCAACGGTGCTCACAACATCTGGACATCCTTCGTTGCCTCAGCCATACTGTCTGGGGGGCAGCACACTCTATCCTCCTCCGGCTGTATAACGCTCTAGTGCAGTCACATCTGGACTACGGGAGCCAGGTCTATGGCTCAGCCTCCCCATTTTTACTGAGAGTTCTTGACCCAGTCCTCCATACTAGCGTCCGTCTGGCCACTGGAGCATTTCGTACGAGCCCAGTCACGAGTCTTCTTGCAAAGGCTGGAGTCGCCCCATTGCGATACCGGCGACAATACCTACTCGCCCAGAATGCTGCCAGAGTTCACTGTATCCCTTGGCATCCAAATAAGACTCCTCTTTCCGGGAGAGGTCATTCATTTGCCGCAGAGGCGACCCCGGTCAGGACTCCCGATAGCAGCGCGTGTCCAATCGCTTCTTTCGACCCTTGACTCCTCCCCTCTTAACTGTCCCTTCCGCTCAACTTTCCACGCTCCTCCCTGGACCATTCCTCGACCGCGGATTCGGTTGGATCTTTCCCGTGAGCCGAAGACCTCCACCTCTCCTCTGGTCCTATGGCATCAGTTTTCTGCCCTGGTTAGTGAGTTCTGTAACTCAGAGGTCATTTATACAGACGGTTCTTCAGATGGCGACCACACCGGATATGCCTACATCCATGGCGCTCATGTTGAGCTACGCTCTTTACCACCCGGCAGCAGCATAACTGGTAGCTATATATCGTGCCCTTAAACACATCCGCACATGCCCTGGGACCTCCTTCCTGATATGCAGCGACTCGCTGAGCGCTTTACAGGCCCTTGATCAGTGTTACCCCCGCCATACATTGGTCAGGGCCATTCAGGAGTCGATACTGTATCTTGATGACTCTGGTCGCTCTGTGACATTCGTTTGGACCCCAGGCCATGTAGGCATTCCTGGCAACGAGAGTGTCGACCAGCTAGCCAAACAGGCTACCACTCGCCGCCCTCTGGCGATTGGCCTCCCGGAGGCAGACTTCCCCCCGTTGCTTCACAATAAAACTCTGGAACGCCGAATGTTCTGCCTTGGGCGTGCCCAATAAGCTGCGGACGATCAAGGACACAACATCTGTCTGGAAGTCCTCGCAGCTGGGGTCCCGTAGGGATTCCGTGGCCCTCTGCCGTCTCCAAACTGGTCACACCTGTCTGATGCATGGTCACCTCCTCCGTCGAGAGGACCCGCCCATGTGCCAATGTGGTGCTCAGTTGACAGTGGTTCATTTCCTCCTTCAGTGTCCCATTTTAGCTCCACTACGGCATTCTTTTAACCTCCCGAATACTCTCTCTTCGGTGCTCGGCGACGATGCCTCTGTGGCTAATATGGTTTACGATTTCTTCGTGCTGGGGGGATTTACCAGTTGCTATGACTCCTCTGGGTGGTCTTTTAGATCATTATCTATGTTCTACTTGACGCGTCTTTCGACTACAGCTTTTCTTGTGTACGCTATGTGGCTGGCTTTTCCCCTTTTATACCCATGGTCGGTCAACCACACTCATTGGCTTTATCATATTTTTATCTCGTATTTGTTACTGTGTGTCTGGCGTCTTTTGTATCGTCCCTTGTTGATTTTGTCAATATTTCATTGACAGTATGTTCTTTTATTCTGCCGTAGTTTAAATATAGCTCAGGCGCATTTATAGATGATTATGTTTTCCTGCGTGTCGCCTAGCTATGAAGTGGGGGACTGATGGCCATAGTAGTCTAGTCCCCATAAAACCCCCATACCAACCAACCAACCCAATGGAGGACTCGAACCTCTGGCAGGAGCGACCGTCCAGTCCGATACCGTAGCATGATGCTTCCGATCACGCGGCCACTCCCGCACAGCTTGAGAGTGTTGATTACAGCTCATCTGTACTACTGTAGGTCGAAGGACTGGATATAAGAGTCCGCTAAACTTGACACTTCAACTGCATAAGTTACTGTTGTTGGACGTTTGATAAAACTGCTCGTCATCAGGCTTGATTTTCATTCTTTTTTCATAACACAAGCCAACTAAAATTTACTAATTAGGCTTTCTCTTGCGAATTCGGATATCTACACAGGTGATTTTTCAAATTGCTAATGCCTTAAGAACTTTAGATATTGAGTTGCACATGCATTCTCTCGAAATTTCAGAACGCTTAGATGTACGAGAGTCCAAAACTGAATTACTTATGACATAATGCTGGCGTACCTAGTGAGGCAACTTGCAGCCCGTCGGTGAGACTTAGCCGCGTGACTGCTCCTCGCAGCTTGTGGCGGCTTTCACACGCAGACATCTAGTAGTGCGGCTCCGGTTGCAAACGGTTGAAGCCTCGCCTCTACAGGCCATGCCGCGTTTGTCGTTTGAAACCCCTTTGGGATTGTTTAATCACGTCCATTTTCTGTATCGTCAAAAATAGTGCGCTTTCCTAATGCAATAATTACTTTCTATTTTTAACTTGTCATTGAAGTAGAGCAAGAAAACACAACCAGAGCAAAACCTCACAAATGATCTTAACGCACGAAATAAACATATCCAATTATGGTAGCATAACCTGCCGAAACCGGTTACCTAAATATAAAAAGAAGTAGAGAGCTCAGCTGTTGTTTTATGTAATAATTCTATTGATCAGATAGCCCACCAAAATTAAAACGACCAACTTCTGTGTATATTTGCGTACTAAAAATCTCCTAGTATCAGTCGAATACTCAACCAACTGATGAAATTCTTCACCCTACTTGTCCATCTTGAACACCTCTGGATGTCCTACACTACCCGCAAACGTGACACTAACCCGCTGCTCTCTGCTCCTGGTACTGTACCGCGCCTCTACCATCACATTTCCTCATCACTACACCTCCACGCGCTCCACATAATCTCCCAACAAAACTTCAACCACGTCCCGTTACTTTACCATGAGATCCATTCCGACATATACCCATTTTACCAACACATCAGCACTTTAATCAGCTGCTTGTAAACCAACTGTATTTTGGAGATACGTCGACGACACTTTCATAGTGTGGCCCAACGGAGAAAATAAGTTAATGGAGTTTCTGCATCATCTTAACTCCATTCATGAGAACATTCGATTCACTATGGAATTAGAGAAAGATGGTTGCCTTCCATTTCTGGATGTTTTGGTTAAACGGAAGAGTGATGGCTCTGTAGGACATTCTGTTTATCGTAAGCCCACGCACACTGATTTGTATTTGCATTCCTCAAGTTGCCATCACCCATTCCAAACAATGGGTGTGCTTAAAACCCTTGTACACAGGCCCATACCGTTTCGGAAACAGAAAATCTACCAAAAGAACTTGCACATTTAAGGACAGTATTGAGAGACAATGGATATTCGACTCGGCAAATTAACAGGGCCTTCTCACCTAAAACCAGGAACCGGGAAGTGGATAAAGAGGAAAACGCGCCAGCTAAGTCGCTAGCTTTCCTTCCATTCGTTGGAAATGTCTCCTTCAAAATAGGAAGAATACTTAATAGTTACCAGGTGAAAGTGATTTTCCGTCCACCATCTAAGATTTATAACTTGTTGGGATCAGTAAAAGATGATTTGTTACTGCGGAAGGCAGGAATTTACAAAATACCTTGGGAGTGTGGTATGGCCCATGAATGACAGACAACACGCACCATGGAAGAACGATGTACTAAACATCAACGTTGTACTCGCCTTCTGCAGCCCAGCAAGTCTGCAGTTGCAGAGCATTGTATTTCTAACGGACATACAATGGAGTATGATAAAACATCAATTTCGGCCACAACAACATCCTTCTGGGACTCCATTATAAACGAAATCCGTTGAAATACGCATTGCGGAAAATCTGATGAACCGTGACAGCAGCTACCAGCTGAATAACGCATGGAATCCCGTCATCTCTGAGATTTGTTCTAGACGAAGACTCCAGAAGACTCCGATAACTGCGGCCAGCGGCACTATCGAAGGCAGCTGATCCTTGCAGTTCCACCAGCGAGTGCGCTGCCGCCAGGCGGTGTGGTTCTTCTGTCACCGTCACCGTCACTGTGTCTTCAACGCATGCGCGGTAATACCACCAGCGTGCTATATAAGGTGGAGCTGGGAGCGTCTTCGTCAGTGGTAGCTGCCTTGCCAGCGTGAGGAGAGGAGCGTCGCGCCGCTGCTGTAAGTCCGGCGGTAACTTCGCACAAGATTTCTTACGACGATGGCAGGAACAGCTACAAGGCCTAGCCGACGGGGACGGTCGGTTTCCTCGCGTCGGTAATTCAGCTGCTAGCGGCTGAGGTCTTGGCTTTGGCCGGTGGCAGCGGACAGGCGAAGTTTAAGACGAAGCGGAAACCTATACAGAGCTTCCGCTGCCAGAAGTTGGGTCATCTTGCCGCCAACTGCGAGAGCGCATTCGCGTGTCTACGGCGCGCGGGGGCGCACGACACGCGCGAGTGCACACAGGCGCGGGATGCCGCGAAGAGGTACACTAATTGTGGCGGCCCCACGCCGCCAACTTCCGGGGCTGCGAGTATATTCGCAGTTGGAAGACCACCCGTACGACGGGGCGCGCCTCCGAGGGTGCTCCATGGACGACGGCGACGCCAGTCGCAACTGCGGCTGCATCACCCCCTCTCCTTGCCGGTAGTGGGATGACACGAGGTGCGGCTGACACGGACCCGGCACTGCTCGCCCTCCAAAATGCGATGGCAGAGGAGAGGGCGCAGTACCGCGCCGACCTCGCGGCTGCGCACCGCAAGATCGACATGCTCGAACGGGAGCTGCAGAAGGTACAGGCTGCAATGGCTGCAATCACCTCTTCCCCGCATGTGGGGTTGATCAGCAGGGCGGAGGCAGCCACGCAAACAACCGATGCAGGAACGTCAGCGGGCGCCTCCCTGGCGCCTATGGAGGTGGATGCGCCTTCACCTGGGTGGGAGAAAACGACGGCCGCGGCTGCTGCTCCGGAAGAAGAATCGGAGGAGGAGGACGACGACGAGGCTCTGCCGATGCCTGACAAGCACAGTGTCGCCCGGATCTTGTACAAGATTGTCTCCTCTATCGAGGATAAATCCTATCCTCACTTCCACAATCCTTATCCCTTCCTCCCCCGCCACCTAAGACCACCACCACCGCATTTCAAGTCCGCCCTCGGGGAGTATGTTCAAAGGCCCATTTGGGCAATCATCGGACGTCATGGGTTCCAAGCCATAAACGACCACCCGGTTTTTACAACAGACCAGTGGCACCAACTTTCCACTTTAGCCAGAGAATATTTAAAGGACCAAAACGTCGATCCCGATGCGGCTCGGGGGTTCACCCTCTGCTCTTCCTCCAGAGAAGAACCGGCGCAACATCGGCCGAGAAATAAGTCAAAACGATAAGCAACTTAAGACACCATCCGGGGGGCCTTACGAGTCCCTGTGGCTCTCAAAAGTCCGCCCCGAACGTTTATATAAATAAATAAAGTTATTGTGTACCCCCTACCTTGTTAAACTTGAGGTGAAGATCGCCTAACAGCGATGGTACCTCTTTTACCTTACGACGACCGGCTGCAAACCCGAAATCTTTTTAAACAACCCTCCTATTCTTGAGATGGCTCTGTTTCCCTCATCACTGTCAGAGGTGGCCGTAGGTACCATCCCAGTATTCACCTAGTCGAATGTGGAAAATCGCCTAAATACCACATCCAGGCAGGCTGGCATATCGACCCTTCGTCGTTAAAACTCCGGGCGGATTCTGTCCGTGACCGGCGCATCACCCCGAACCCCGGAAGCAGCACTTAACCGCACGGCTACCAAGTGGGAAATACATCTCTTACATATTTTGGGGAAAACATTGATGATGTAACGACATTGAAAATCGGAATTATTGTACACTCATCTTTCACTGACTTCAAAAGAAGGCCGAATCGATAGGTAGAGCAGTTTAAGAAATCAAAGAAAGTGGATGCTTCTGTACAGCATTCTACAGCGCGCCTAGTGGACACATTTAATGGACGTGTAAAATACGGAATACTTGCAGCGTATTTATCTATACCCTCAATTCAAGCTTCGAAGCCGTATACTCACAATGATGTTGCTGTTATTATCACGACAATCGTTGATATTAATACCACATAAATCGTAAGTTTGAGCGTATTGTTCAGCATTATAACTTTCCATATCCAATAACATGACAAATCTTTCTACTGGTCCGGAAGGTAGAACGTAATGCAGTATTGATCTTGACTAGAATCTAATGAGACTGAACACTACGCTGCTCAAAACAATTAGGGGATCAGGTGAGATATCATACACATTATACACATGGTTAAGTGTTTTATTCAGATATTGGTTACAATTGTAGTTTGTGTGTGATACAGTACGATATTTTGCTGTCTCAACTCTTAACTTGAGATTTACATGGCGTTTACTTACATCGAAATACAATGGGACCAACTATAGTAGTGAAAAAGTCATTCTCGCTGCCCTCTAATATGGTGTGTACTCACCTCAGACGGCCAATACAGTTGCTCACCTGCGTAACATGGACAGTGTGAGGTTATCAATCAGTGGTAGAAGGATATTTGGCAATTTCTCAAAAATTTTCAAATGCAAACTGCAGTGGTCACTGGTCCCTAAACTTACAAATTACTTTAACTGATGTATCCTGCGAGAAACACCTAGACATCCATGCCCGAGGGAGGACTCGAACATCCGAGGGCGAACGGCCGCGCGCGCCTCAACTAGGCGTCTTAGCGCGTACGGCTATTCCGCCGTGGCTGGCCATTCTTCTAAGAGCGCAATATCCAGCTCTGCAACCGTTGTGGGAGGGGCTTGTCTGGCTGCAATGTGTCTGCCAAGTGCATGCAGACATGCTCAGTCGGGTTTAAGTTCAGTCAAGTTCAGCTGGCCACTCCGTTCAATTCCCTCGGTTTCAAGTAGGTTGCCACCAGTGCAGCTCTATGGGGGCGAGAGTTATCGTCCACCGGAAGGAACCCATCTCCTGTGCCAACAGCGTAAAGCAAAATAAAAGGTCGAAGGATCTCGTCTGTATAACTCTGAGCAGTCAAGGCGCCATTCTGAACGACATAGAGGTCAGTACGCCAATACTGACTCCCGCCCACACCATTCGTCCACCACCATGATATGATGATGTTTCCTGCACATAAGCAGGATTGTTCTGAGTTCACGTTCTCTCCAGATTAGAAAACGACGATTGTCCGACTGAACACAAAATCTTGACTCACCTGTGAACAGAACCCGGCGCCATTTGTTAGGACTCAAATTCTGATGTTCCTCCGCGCTTTTCTCCGTACTAAACAGTGTCGTGCTTTTCATCTACATCTACATAGATACTCTGCAAATCACATTCAAGTGCCTGGCAGAGGGTTCATTAAGCACTTTCATAACTTTTCTCAACTGTTCCATTCTCTAATAGCGCGTGGAAAGAAAGAACACCTAAATCGTTCCGTTTTCGATCTGATTTCTCTTATTTTATTGGGATGGTCATGTCTCCCTAAGTAGGTGGGTGCTAGCAAAATATTTTCACATTCAGAAGTAAAAGTGGGTGATTGAAACTTCGCAAACAGATCACGCCGCAATGAATAACGTCTTTCTTTTAATGATTTCCACCCCAATTCGTGCAACATTTCCGTTAATGTAACACACGCCATAGGCCTCTGTGCGTAGAGGCCACATTCCCGAAGGCGATTTCGGACTGTTTGTGTTGATATTGCGCGTCCTGTTACTGCCTGGAGGGTGCGTTGCAGCTGAGTTGCATTCAGTTGCCTGGGCTGTTAACCAGCTTGCTGATGTTAGCCGTGGACGACCTTGGCCTTGCCTTCTTTTAACGGTTCCTGTTGTCTGAAATCACGTCGAGGTCCTGCAAATTACACTTCTGGACATTGGAATAGCTGCAACCACCTCCCTGTGTGTCTGTCCCGCTTCCAACCTTCGTATGGCTCTACGTGCCATAGCTTCTGGTAAATGACGTTGTTGTTGCATTGCACTACCTACTCACTACACTATCTGAACACAACTGCTTGTGTAATTCATTTGGTAAACACAAGTCAACGCCAACCCCCTGTGCAGCAACTTTCTGTTATTGCCACTATCTCGGTTGCCGTAATGTTGTTGTCTCCACTCCGTAGAACCGACAGAAAGACGTCGAACCATTTTAGTTCATTCTGCTGATTACAATAGTTCAGAACCTAAATATCTCAACTGATCCCTTAAATGGTTTTGAGCAGTGTTCTTTATGACACAGATTATATAAACCAGTGTGCCTGATGTAATTAAATTCCTCACTTGTTTTTCAAAAGTGTGACGTATGACTTTTTTTTTTAATTTCTTTATACGTGTATTGTTCTAGAAACCCATCAGTTTTGACTAGTAATGATAATAGCCTTAAATAATGCTCAGCTTTGTAGGTATGCCAAAGTATCGATATTTATTGTAGATTATGACATCATGTTTCCATTAGACGTCGTTTGGTATATAATGCATACCTGTCTGGACAGAGTTTTTAAGCCCAAGCGCGAGAACCCACATTCCGCGGAGCCCTTAGCAAACACTAGCTCTTGATACGTAGTTAATCCTGCACTGTCATTAGCTGACTCATTAGTGGTAGACCGTGTATCAATAAAAGATTACGCTGTTTCTAATTTTCTCGGCCTTCGGCAAATGCATAGTTCTCCGAAGCGTTGTGGACTTACTGAGAAAATTCATATTTAATTGACGGATATCTCAACGAATATTTCAAGGTCTTAATCTCTCAACAACAGATCTGAAGTACATTTAATAGCTCTATCAGCATACGTGGAAAAATACATTAACTGTTACTTGTAAATTAATCATAAATTAGTCAACAGAAAACGTTGTGTTTAATGTGTTTCTTAATCTAACTCCTTTTTCGCTTTACAATTCGAATAGTCGAGAATATTTTATGATCTTCTTGATTTATCACTCTCCTATAGGTAAATGAGGTAAATTCTCATTTAGTGAGATTAAAATGCCGTTTTAACGTTTAGTTCCCTGTGAGGATGGAAAGTAACTCACATCCACGCTGTTTCTGGTCTCTGCACATCATGGATTGGAGTTGCATACACCAGTTCCTTGAAGTGTCCCCATTACCAAAAGTGTAGAGGATTGGGGTCTGGGGAACGAGCAGGCCAAGTGTTGCCTCCCCGACCAATCCAGCGCTCCCGAAACGCCTGAGTCGGATGTTGGCGCACACTGAGACGAAACTATGCATGTATGGCACACCTTGCAGCAAGGTAGTCAATACATTAATGAGAAAGACCAGGTAATGCACCCAGTTTACCCTTTGTGGTACTTCGTATGGCCCTCTTAATCTATCGCCATGTACACCCGCCTGTGCTTTGAGAATCGGTGTTGATGCACTCTTTCCTGAATTGCTTGGGAATTTGCAACCACATGCTTGTTATGGAAATTCACACTATCCCTTGTGAATCTTGATTATAAGGTAAATAAAATGTTGGATGCAATGTTTGCAACCAAGAATGGCGTAGCCAGCCCTTCCTATAAACACATGTGTATATCAGAAAACATGCCTTTCCGGACACATGTTTATTATAAATTAATTAAACAGTCTGAGATCGCAATATTTATTTTTAAAATGACCGGTTTCGGCAAAAATCTATTGTCATCTTCAGATATGATCCACTGTAAATGGATACTATATATATATATATATATATATATATATATATAGGCCATATATGTAAAAGTTTGCATATTTTATCATCCTATATTAATATAATAATACTATTTATACGACTGTAGCTAAAGATATCATAGTTAAGCCAATTTAGTCTGTTGTGTTGCCGCAGACAGCCATCATAAACTAATATCTTTATGGAAACTACATACCTGGCGACACCAACCAACGCCAGCAGATGACGACACCAATACTGTCTTCTGTGTTCCTTGTGGACATCAATAATCGAACGGAATCGACATGGGAAAGTATGTCTACCTAAATACATCTCTGACTGTAAGCAACCATGGTAGCAGGGAAGCGCCGTCCATGACGTCATCAACCGACAACAGCAGACGGCGACAACATTGGATCTCGTTTGAAATGATTTTAATTGTTTTCAACATTGTTTGTAATATTTTGCATCATTTATCTTCACATTTTATACATATTTATTTATTTTAATTTTATTAGTTAATTTTAACTCACTATTTCTGTCATTTACCATTGGCTGGCGCTTACGTCATGTAGCTACGTGCGCGCGATTTTTAGCTATTTAACCCATGGTAGCTCGGGCCATCAGCAGCAGTTTATTGACTGACTGATCGTCGTTGCTCATGACTACTAGCAATAGCCAAATGGGTAATGCTAAGCTTTCCATTCCTCATATGTTAACAGTAATATGTAGTTCTGACATCTATTTTTCACGCTGTATCTTCTGTATTTGTTTACAGTGGTTTATATCTGAAGATGGCAATATATTTTTGCCCAAAACCGATCATTTTAAAAATAAATATTGTGACCTTAGACTGTTTAATTAATTTATCTTATTATATCAGATAGCTGAACTCCCGCAACAATGTTTTCTAGAATTATTAACATGTTTATTAGATTTTTTTTATTTTTTACTACCACCTATCAATGTATTCGTCAATATTTTTGAACACCACTGTGCTGCTCAAATGCACCAAATACGCTGCACGTGTCTTCGTGGACAGGCATAAGCAACAACTAAGCAAAAACAACGAGCAGTGTCGATGGCGTGTTTATTTCCCGATAATCTTTGTTGTGAAGTCAGCGACTGTACATGCAGAATCTTAACGGCAGCCATTTTAGCAGATGCGTAGCGCGCAGGTGCCATAACTTAGTGGCAGCTGGCACTGACGGTTACGGCCTTGCGGGTCGTCGGCGACTGAGCTGGCAGGCTTTCGATGGAGGCCGTTGTTTTCGCGAACTGGCGCCAGCTCGTGGGATGACTGTGTAAGATCTCGCGGGTGTCGGAAACTTCACCACGTGCATATCACGCTCCGGTCAGTAGGTTTTGTCTGTTACACTGTTGGTGTTGGCTTCCCAACAGTACCTGACTGGGTCTATTGCAGTTAATAACGGATTTATCGTTCCTATGTGTAAAGCCCTTTTGTGTTTGTGTCTTTTCTAAGTACAGTCAGTTAGTAGTTATGCAATTTCTTTCAGAGATTTATTTATTTTTTAAATCCTGTCTCTATGTTTTCACTTCAGTTAATCTCGACACAGAGGACACAGTTCGTAGTAATCAATGGTAAGGCATCGACTAAAACAGAGGTGTTACACGGTAGTGTTGTTATTCCTCTGTTGTTCCTTATCTACATAAACGATTTAGGGGAAAATCTGAGCATCTCTCTTAGATTGTTTGCAGATGATGCCGTCATTTACCGTCTAGTAAAATCATCTGAAGATCAAAACCAACTGCAGAACGATTTGAATAAGATATCAGTATGGTGTAAAATTGGCAGTTGACTCTAAATAATGAGAAGTGTGAAGTCGTCCACATGAGTACGAAAAGAAATCCGTTAAACTATGTTCACATGATAATTCAATCAAATGTGAAGGCCGTAAACTCCACAAAATACCTAGAAATTACAATAACTTCTGACTTAAATTGGAAAGAACACGTAAATAATGTCGTGGGAAAGGCGAACCAGAGACTGCGTTTTATTTGATAACACCCTTAAAAGATGCAACAGAACTACTAAAGAAACTGCATACACTACGCTTGTCCGTCTTTTTATGGAATATTGCTGCCCATTGTGGGATCCTTATCAGGTGGGTTTGACGGAGGACATCGAAAGAGTCCAAAGAAGGGCAGCTCGTTTGTTATTGTCACGATACAGGGGAGACAGCGTTACGGAAACAATACAGGATCTGGGATGGGAATCATTACAACAACGGCGCTTATCGCTACGGCGTGGGCTACTTACGAAACTCAAATCACCAACATTCTCCTCCGAATGCGAAAATATATTTTTGACTCCCACTTACATAGGTAGAAATGATCATCAGAATAAAATACGAGAAATCAGAGCTCGAACGGAGTGATTCAGGTGTTCTTTCCTCCCGCACGGTATTCGAGAATGGAATGGGAGATAAATAGTATAATGGTGGTTCGGTGAACCCTCTGCCAGGAACTTAAATGTGATTTGCAGAGTATCCCATGTAGATGTAGATGATGACGGATTTATCGTTCCTATGTGTAAAGCCCTTTGGTGTTTGTGTCTTTTCTAAGTATAGTAAGTTAATAGTTCACCATTATGCAACTTCTTTCAGAGATTTATTTAGTTTTGAAATCCTGTCTCTATGTTCTCAGTAAACCTGGTAAGACTAACTATCGATTGTCATGTTGCGATTTTTGTTAAATCGTAAACGACGGAACTGTAAACCACTGTTGAATAGAAAAAGTAATTATGAGTATTTTCAACGTTCTGTGGCATACTATGTGCTAAATGAAATAAAATGTTTGAATGACAATCATCATTAATTTACTATATAGTATGCTATTAGAGAGATGTGGAAAATTGTACTTAAGCCGCTTTTATTGATGGAAATTTTCTTAATTGTAATTTCGTTTCATTTGGTAAAGATAAAAACTGTAAAAACAAAATTAAGAAAGTTATTAGCTACCTTTAGTACATGTAGAGAAAATGGTAACAGAGTTTCTTCACTCTGGGTTTTCGATTCGATAGAAAAATAAGCCAGTAATGGCAAAGGTACTCTCCCTTTGAACCATTAAATGACGAAAAGAGTAGTCTATAATCAAAGCTTTAGTTAAAAATAATTGTCATGGTTTTAAATGCCCTCTTCACAGAATTACTACAGGAAATAATTGACAGCAACTGTTCATTTACTAAGCTTATGGGACATTCGGTACAACTGTTAGATCACGCTACCGTAACAGGAATCCGACGCTTGCTGTATAATTGACGCAGTCTGCCTGTACGACCGCAACTAAATGATACGTTCATGGTTTAACGTGCACAGTAATAATTTACGAAATACAGATGTCATAGATTTTGTCAATTCGTATGCGTGTGTATAGCAGGCGAAGTCTTTACGTGCCTTCATTTTGACACTAACAGCAGTAACGTGTTTTTTCTGAAATATTGGCGTCATGAGTAGCAGTAATTGCGTGAAAAGCTTAGGTTACTGATGAAGTAAAACAGGTTTAAAATGAATGTATTAACAGAGTAATACAAATATAGATTGCTGAGTCCTTCGCGAATATTGTAGTAGTTTCATACAATACTACAAACAGAGGAGCATTAATGCGTGATTTCGTCAGTTTTCCGGTATCTAAATCATATCTGCATACATTTGTTGATTCACTGAGCCATCCAGAATGACGGAAACATCCCCCAAGCCATAACTATCTCTACTTCTGCCGGGTCCCTTCCAATGATTGTTGCGGGTGTTTGCTTTCTGTCCGGTGGAGCGTAAAACATGTTTCTTCCGGAAAGGCCATCTGTCGCTTTACTTCCAAATTTATCGATGCTTCTTGAACTTTTCTGGTTGATCTATACATGTAGAACTGCAACTTGGTAACGGATTTCTCCTTTCATTAAACATATGAATATTTTCTGATCATTATATACATACGCAATAGAAGAATTAAAGTTTCACGAGCTCTGCGCTACATGCTTGAGATCTTTCCACGGACTAATGAACAAACATTACGCTTTATTATTCCAAACAAACATGAAATTGTACACGTAGTGAGTGGCTGTTAGCAGGTTATAAATTTAAGATCTGTATTAATTTTCAGGAGAGTACTCTTCACAGAATAAAATAATTTTAGGTTAATCTTTGAGTATACTCCCTTTTCGTCCTTTAATGATTCAAAGCTCAGTAGTCACTTAGTCATTACGGAAGTATTTGCCTATTTTATCGAAAACTCAGATATAAGAAACGCTTTTGCCTTATACTGTAAAAGTACTACGGGTAGTTAATAAGGTTCTTTATTTCCCTTTTACGTTTTAAATCTCGACCGTACAAGAACTTGTAGTAAGATGATTATTCAATTCTCTCTTTGCAGCTAACACACAGCGGGCAAACTTTTCCTCTATTCCTTCTTAGCAGCAGTCTAAATACCGTTGTTAAACCAGATCTTTCCTACTTTCTTTACTCCTGCTTTGTCGCTTATTTCCAATTACTCTGCCACAAGCATGCGACCTCTGATTTCGTCATTTCCTAAAGTCTCGACTCTCGCCAACCCAGTAAACATGATAGATACTAAAAATAAGAATATTTTTATAAAGATTGTGCAAGAACATATTATGCCCACTTATAAAGTACGAATTTGTTACTTTTACGTTTTACGAACATATTTTAATGCAAGTATTGTTATCTTATAAGATGCTGTCATGGAACTTCCCTTTTAAATATTTTTTTAAGTATTGCAAAGTGTCCACCGATCAAGGTGACTAACCAAATTAGAAATTGGTGACAAAGCAAGTTGGCGCACTGTATTATTCAGGGATCGCTAGATGTGTTATTACTTAATTGTCTTTCAGGAAAAACTCGTCTCTGCAATAATTTTTAGCCACACTGTGTTGACGATTTCAATTTTAATTCTAGATCATGGTTCAGTATTGCAATGAACTGGATCACCAGATCTACTGGACGGAAATGGTACGCAAATAACATTTCTACCCATTGAATTGGTTGATGAAACATTTTTTTTCTAATTTATGGATTGCAATCTCATACCAGAACAAGCAGTAGCTTTGCCTGGTAAAACAGGTTGTGAGCAAATACTCAATATCATCCAACACAATCAGGATGGCTTCTGAAAGAGACAGGTAATTTTAATCTCTTTCAAAGTTGTTTCGGCTGCCTATGACATTGTTACCCACCACGGTTGATAGTTAAATTTATTGTCCTGGCTAAGGAATTACGAAATAAAACAAACTAGAGGAATGTGATCCTCAAAACAGTCGTCTTTCTGTGCCGCCACAGGAGAGGAATAACTACTGGAGAAGGCTAAAGTTTTGCCTTCTGGAAAGCAGTGTCGTGTCATGAATTTTACATGGCTTGTGGTCAAACGACCAGCCTATAAACGCTGAGACGAGACAGTTTGTATGTTAGGCTGATCATACTGCCGTGGCTGCACAAGGAAGCTCGTTTCCGGAAGTAGAAGGAACTGATGCGGAGTCTCGAAGGAAAGTAATGTATCACATTTTTTCTTCAACAATTATTTATTGCACTTAACAAGAATTACTCATACGAAAGTGTGATATTTCATCAACGAAACCGATTTTTCCACGTGATCACCGTCCCGTCCTCGCGTGAAACAAGGGAATTTATGCCGTGTCATTAACAATCACGCCATTCCATCGATTGTTGCTTAGTTTTGGGCTGAAAATGGTGAACCCAGGATCCACAATCCGAGACATAAAAGCCTTCCCCTCAGCTTCAAAACGTCGCAACAAATCAAAACATTTTGTGATCCAGCTTTAGACACAGTGGGACCTATCACTTCGGCGCTACATGCCAAGTGGATGGTTTCCGCGACAGCTGCAAAGTTAGCTGCTCCGCCGAACCAGCTCTCTGCCCAGCGACTGGCTGGACTCCTGTCGACAGCACATGTTTCACAGACTTTGCACTAACGTTTCTCAATACTCTCCACAGTTTCTCTCTCTGAAGTGAGAAATTCAGTGACGGAGCGTCGTCTGTAACATACATCACTTACAGACGCCATTTTGTACCGGTCCTGCATCTTCGCTATCAGTTGGAAGAGCTAGATGCTTCGCACGCGCACTCAGTAAACTTCAAATAATTCATAAGTGGCTTTTCGTATTTGCAGCATTGTTTTCTTCTGAGGAAAAGAAAAATGCGGTGCATCCAGTGGCATACCAACTACTTCTTTAGAAGGGACAAGAAAACTTATTTACTACCTTCGTCTTGGCGATTCCACGACTTTGGTCTGCGGGGAGGGGGCGAGGTCATGGAACTTTCATTTAGCCCAAGTGTTCCAGCTTCTGAAAGAAAAAGGTGACTCGTCAAGTTGCGCTTGCGTCTCATTTATATGTAACTAGAGGATCCGTGCGAATACTTCCCACCGTTAGTGGAATGACAAAAAAGTTTGGAGAAAATGGAAGTAAAGGGGAATGTTCACGCATAGCTTTCTTCAGAATCAATCAATGGCAGTGTTTAAAACTGCAAATGAAACAGCTTGATCCGCTGAGTGTTGTTAGGTCAAAAAGAACTGCGAACCATAACTAGAACCAAAGATATTGTAAAACAAACCGGTTAAAATATTCAATGCAATGACAGAAGGATACCGCGTTTGAATAAAAATGAAGGATGGAGAGACTTCAGTTAATTGATGAGAAATCTGCGAAAGAATACCTTTCCTTTAAAGCAAAAACGAAGGAAATCGGTCGGATAGTACGGCCTGACGGACTGACTTTAGTTTATAGCAAGGACATCCCATAAGAAGTATACAGAAGGAAATAGCGTTTGAGTATAGATAAAGGAAGGCGAGACTTGTGTAAATTCTGATACTTAATGACAAATCTGTGGATGAATACCTTTCGTTTAAAACAAAAATCGGTCGGATAGTTTGGTCTGGCCGACTGTCTTTAGTTTTCGTATATTCTTTTAATATATAATATAGCGAGGGCCCCATCAGTACAGATTTTGTCCCCTATTAGCAGTCACAGAAATAGGACGCAAGAAGAGGTCAAGATGTAGTAGTTGCTACAAGATGCTTCAGTCAAAGGCAAAAGTGGCAGCCATCAAAAATACTGAGGAGGGGGGGGGGGGGGGAGCAGAAACCGTGGATGCATCACTTTCTTAGCAGACCTTCATGTCAACAGAAAATTTATCACTATGAAATGGTGAGCTCATCCTTAAACTCTGATGTTAAAAGCGTAAGGGATAAACTGCTTAGGTTATCGATACCTAGATCTATAAACTACTTAAACTAACTCATGCTAGGGACAACAAACATACCCACACATGCCCGAGGGAGGACTAGAACTTCCTGCGGGAACGGTCGCCCAGTCCGTAGCATGACGCCTTAGACCACGCGGGCATTCCGCGCGGCCAGTCAAGTCCCGAAGATGTTTTACGCGAATGGCCAACAATTTAGACGAGTAGCCTGAAGCACCGAGAGCAAATTTATAGCAAAACTCTATTAATCAGACGGCAATAAAGCCTAAATAACCACTGGCTGCCGGAAATAAATTGCCTTTACCGACAGGAAGGGAGCGTATCCACCTAAGGCGACGATGCAATACCAACCTGAGAAAGTGTGGATATAAAGACAGCGAGTCCTATCTGTTTTGTGGAATAAAAGCTCATCAGCATCTGACCTCCAAAATAACAAAACAGTTGCAGATCTTATGAAGGCAAGGAACACAGGCTGCTCTGCATAGGCTTGCTGGGGTTGGGCACAAAATGTTTCACCTTGCTCCCACTTTCATTTAGCTGTATCACACCAGAATACCTACATCAGTTGTGGGCTACAGTTTTGGCAGCTGGGCGTGTACAGTCACTGGGGTTGTGCCTGCCATGGCCGTGAGTAGGGTGCAACGTAGCATCTTACTACACCCGGTATTTGCATATATGACCTCTTTAGTAGGGCACTTGATGGGACTCTGCCCTCTTGACTTTCCAATTAAAGAGCAAGCTGCATGGTACTGGGCGAAAAAGGGAAAGTTGAACAAGATAGAAGAGATCCTGGGAATAAGAGCGGTAGACAAGGTGTCCATTAGGAGTCGCGGAGAGTGACTATGAGAGGAATTGTGGAATAAAAAGCGTACAGGAGACGCACCTACCAACGGTTACCAAGTATAAGGAAAGACTAAAATGATATTTTTCATCCTAGCAGAGGCATGTTGTACTTTATCACCGGATATGGCCTTTATGCGACATACGTATGTAGACTCGGCACCAGAGTACATCAGACCACGTAAAATACGAGTGCCCCTCATACGATATGATTGACATTAAAGTGAGACTGCAATTATCAAACCATGACACCTTTACCGTTAGTAGAAGCGAGGATACATTCCTCACACTAAATCCCTTAACGGAAGCATTATCTAACAAAATAATACAAGACTTTGTAAAGGCCATCTGATCAAGGTAACCTCCACGAACTTTCGACCTGCACCTGATCATGCCTGAGAAGGGTGTAACGTAACATGTTACTACACTCTGTACGTGCATATAGAACCAGGGTTGGAACTTAAATAGTGGCAACACTGCAGTGAAGACACTATGTAATAGAATCTATTATTGTCCCTGGTAGCACATGTTTTTGACATACCTGCTGGACTCGCCCTTCCCGTGTCACCGGCGCGCACACAATCTAGCGAAACACAGTCAATTTTGAGAGAGCGGTCTAACGTCTTATCGTGGTATTGTGTAGGAAATAACAACAATTAACTTCAACTGATAGTGTGGTACAGAGAACTGAAATTACACTACTGGCCATTAAAATTGCTACACCAGGAAGAAATGCAGATGATAAACGGGTATTCATTGGACAAATATATTTTACTAGAACTGACATGTGATTACATTTTCACACAATTTGGGTGCATAGATCCTGAGAAATCAGTACCCAGAACAACCACCTCTGGCCGTAATAACGACCTTCATACGCCTGGACATTGAGTCAAACAGAGCTTGGATGGCGTGTATCGGTACAGATGCCCATGCAGCTTCAACATGATACTACAGTTCTAGAGTAGTGACTGGCGTATTGTGACGAGCCAGTTGCTCGGCCACCATTGACTAGACTTTTTCAATTGGTGAGAGATCTGGAGAATGTACTGGCCAGGGCAGCAGTCGAACATTTTCCGTATCCAGAAAGGCCCGTACAGGACCTGCAAAATCCGGTCGTGCATTATCCTGCTGAAATGTATGGTTTCGCAGGTATCGAATGAAGAGTGGAGCCACGGGTCGTAACACATCTGAAACGTAACGGCCACTGTTCAAAGTGCCGTCGATGCGAACAAGAGGTGACCGAGACGTGTAACCAATGGCACTCCATACCATCAGGCCGGGTGATACGCCAGTATGGCGATGACGAATACGTGCTTCCAATGTGCGTTCACCGCGACGTCGCCAAACACGGATGCGACCATCATGATGCTGTAAACAGAAACTTGATTCATCCGAAAAACTGACGTTTTGCCATCCGTGCACCCAGGTCTGTGATGCAGCGTCAAGGGTAACCGAAGTCATGGTCTCCCAGCTGATAGTCCATGCTGCAGCAAACTTCGTCGAACTGTTCGTGCAGATGGTTTGTTGTCTTGCAAACGTCCCCATTTGTTGACTCAGGGATCGAGATGTGGCTGCACGATCCGTTACAGCCATGTGGATAAGACACCTGTCATCTCGACTGCTAGTGATACGAGGCCGTTGGGATCCAGCACAACGTTCCTTATTGCCCTCCTGAACCCAACGAATCCATATTCTGCTAACAGTCATTGGATTGCGACCATGTCGCGATACGATGAACCGCAATCGTGATAGGCTATAATCCGACCTTTATCAAAGTCGGAAACGTGATGGTACGCATTTCTTCTCCTTACACGAGGCATCACAACAACGTTTCACCAGGTCACGCCGGTCAACTGCTGTTTATGTATGAGAAATCGGTTGGAAACTTTCCTCATGTCAGCACGTTGTAGGTGTCGCCACCGGCGCCAACCTTGTCTGAATGCTCGGAAAAGCTAATCATTAGAATATCAAAGCATCTTCTTCCTGTCGGTTAAATTTCGCGTCTGTAGCATGTTATCTTAGTGGTGTAGCAATTTTAATGGCCAGGAGTTCAACTACTTCCAGATATTGTTTGGAAATTAATAGTGATGGAGTAAAGATTCTTTCTTTCTATGTAATCGCAATACATTAAATTTATTTATCGGAGACCCACACAAGTATCGGTACGTCGCGTATTGTCCTACATTTTGCTACAGATTCCCAGCGTTGTGACTTCTCGATACACCACTCACCAGGGGTAGGCAACCACAAAGCCGTGGCGATCTACTATTTCACACCATTGTATCAAAGTGGTTTACTTCTTTTAATAATACAGTAATTCCTCATTTTTTAATATTTCAGTACTGAAAAAACTATATTTAACAATATATTTTACATCATACAACTTGTTCAAAACATAAAAAATTATTCCATAATATTTTACGAATATTATTTTACATTTAACCTTAAGCTTGAGTAAACAGTTAAACAGTGCTCTTGATATTTGCTGTAATACGCGTTACACTTAATCAAGTACAAGAGTCAAGGTGTTCGTAAGTCAACCTTGTCTGCATTTATTTTTAATAACATTCATATATGAAAATAAGTACAGCACAGTAAGAAGAAGCAAACTAGGCCTTCATTCTATGTGCAACATTTGCCATCACAGATTATTTCTCCTGCTGAATTAGAGCCTAACACTTTTTGGGTTCTGCAATACTTTTGAAAAACGAATAATTTTTGTTGATGTTTTTTCAAGTTCTTGGTACAAGAAACCATTTGAATATCTTAGTCAGAAAATATCACATCCACATACTATAAAACTTTGAATTTGTAGTTTACCTCACCAAAGAAGTTAATATTCTAATCTTATTTAATTGCAACAGGCTTGAAACTCGTAGCCTTCTTGAAACACTTGCCGAACCAATACTGTACATTGAATAAAATGAATCAAATAGTGTAGCAACGAATGACGCGCAGGTAGTGACTGATTGAATAAATGCGGGACAACACAGTTATAAAGGTTCAACGTAGATGTTGATAATAGTTCTACGCGATTGTTAATAAGTCAAATACACTTTTTATGTCGAACAACCACACATTTTGACTGCTATGAAAACTAATTGTCAATTTTATTAAACAATTTTTCTTCAATTTTTTCTTTACTTTTTCCGTTGGACACATTCTGAGACATCAAGGAATCGTCAACTTAGCATTAGAAGGAAGCGTGTGGTGTAAAAAATCGTAGAGGAAGACTGAGGGAGGAATACAGTAAGCAGATTCAAATGGATGTGGGTTGCCGAAAATATTCTCAGATGAAGAGACTAAAGGACAAGGTAGCGTGGAGAGCTGCATCAAACCAGTCTGCGGACTGAAGACCACAACTACAACAACATAGACTGCTTGTAGAGAGTGCTTACGGTCTTCCCGAGCATATGTAATTTACATATGAAAATCATCCAAGAAATTTTAACTCACTGAGCTTAAATCTGTGGGCGATAATTATCAGAGCGTGACTATGTAGACGGGAGTATCCCCGAGGGATGAGATGTTTGACATTTCTTAAGCCGCTGGTGTAATGTCGCAGGAGATGCGGGTTGCGGCAATGTAAATGCAGTGAGATGTGTCTGGAAAGAGTGAGGAGGTTGCGGCCACAGGGCTTGCACAAGGCGGTTGCGCCACGGCGGACACGCCACGCCCTTCCGAAATGCAGCCACTCCTCCACTCCGCTCTCCCCCAGCTGACCACGGCGTGGACACGGCCGTTTCTACACGTCCACACCGCTAATCATCTGCGGTAGCAACACCACTTCGCGAGTTATTCTACCCGTTCTTCCTCCTAGTACGATCAACTAGCAAGTTAGACTTCAGTAGGCAACCTACAGTGTTTTTTGTCATTAACTAATCTCTTCGGCTCGCTGTTGCAGTGTTTGTCTCGTGACAATTGTTTAATAGGTATCATCTCGCTGTTGAAGTCTTTGTTTCGTAACAGATGGTTAATGAATATCAGCGTAGTTCTACCACTTCCTTCTAATGACAATCCTAAAATGTGTATAAGAGCATATTTATTCTGATGTTTAACCTCCTCTAATATTAGTAGTTCTTTCTTGCTTATACTCCCCACCTACACAATTCATAACATTCTCCGGTAATCGATGGTAAAGCGTCGACTGAACCAGAGGTGATATCGGGCGTTCCACAGGGTAGTGTTATTGGGCCTCTGCTGTTCCTTATTTACATAAACGATTTAGGGGAAAATCTAAGTAGCTCTCTTAGATTGTTTGCAGATGACGCCGTCATCTACCGTCTAGTAAAACCATCTGAAGATCAAAACCAACTGCAGAACGATCTGTATAAGATATCATTATGGTGTAAAAATTGGCAATTGACTCTAAATAATGAGAAGTGTGAAGTCGTCCACATGAGTACGAAAAGAAAAAATCCGTTAAACTTTGTTTACAAGATAAATCAATCAAAAGTGAAGGCCGTAAACCCCACAAAATACCTAGGAATTACTATTGCTTCAGACTTAAACTGGAAGGAACTCGTAGATAATGTCGTGGGAAAGACGAACCAAGGGACTGCGTTTTATTAGCAGACCCCTTAAAAGATGCAACAGAACTACAAAATAAACTGCATACACTACGCTTGTCCGTCAATTTTTGGAGTATTGCTGCCCAGTGTGGGATCCTTGTCAGGTGGGTTCGACAGAGGACATCGAAAGAGTGCAGAGAAGGGCAGCTCGTTACGTATTGTCACTATACAGGGGAGACAGCGTTACGGAAATGATACAGGATCTGGGATTGGAATCATTACAACAATGGCGCTTATCGCTGCGGCGTGGGCTGCTTACGAAACTCCAATCGCCAACATTCTCCTCCGAATGCGAAAATATATTGTTGACTCCCACTTACATAGGTAGAAATGATCATCAGAATAAAATACGAGAAATCAGAGCTCGAACTGAGAGATTCAGATGTTCTTTCTTCCCGCGCGCTGTTAGAGAATGGATTGGGAGAAAAATAGTATAATGGTGGTTCGATGAACCCTCTGCCAGGCACCTAAATGTGATTTGCACAGTATCCCATGTAGATGTAGATCTAGAACATCGAATCTTCTCTGATCCATTTACTGTCTACATATCTCTTTCTTAATATCTATGAAAATGTCATAACAAGATCCAATATTACCTCAAGGCTCATATTTTATATATTCAACTTAACGATTTGATACAGAGACGTTTTTCATCTCAAACATCTATCATATAGGCCTATTTTAGTCTAGAGCATTGTATGGTAGTATCACAGTCTAACATATACAGTCACGACACTCCCACTGGTTGTTGTTATACACCACGACAGCAGCGCTCCAAGCGGCAGGCAAGGTACATTCCTGAATACGATATCGAACGAGTGTGAACAGAATCATTTAAACAGATTTTAACATACTTTTTACAAAACCAATTCGAAAATTATTTCTACATCTGAACCACAAAGGGCAACATTTTCGAGACATTCGTTTTATAAGCAAAATTAATTACACTCAGAAGTATAAACGTTTATAAGGAAAAAATCTCCAAATTATTAGACTCCACATCGAATTTTACACGTCAATGAAAGTGCCTGCCGGCCGCGGTGGCCGAGGAGACTGAGGCGCTCCAGTCACGGTCTGCACGGCCACTACGGTCGGGGGTTCGAATCCCCCCTCGGGCAAGGCTATTTGTGCCGTCCTTAGTGTTAGCTAGTTCGTAAGTAGTTTGTAAGTTTAGGGACTGATGACCCCGTAGTTAAGTCCCATAAGCTCTACAAACATTTGAACATTTTTTAAAAGTGCCTGTCATATAATATCAGACCACAACAGGCATTAATGTTTCTCGTCTGTTTATATTCTCTTTACTTTCAGCAAAATGTACATATATTCGTAAGTATTTCCAAATGAATAAGTTGTTGTTTATATTATTGAATCAGGGAAATACGGCTGTTTTTACATTTATTTCACGATTATTTCTTTCGATATTTTACTAATGCTTGGAACACAAAAATTACAGAAACTATTTAGTTAATTACATAGAAAAGTAATTTCAAACAAACATTATTCTTATGGCACCTCGTCCACCACCAGGAGCGCTAGTGTCGTTGCAACTGTCAGTTGGTAACAACTTTTACGGCAGTGAGTGTCGCGACTTTGCATGTTAGACTGTGGTGGTATGTTTCAGTTTCAGTATACGAGGCCGCGGCGGATTAGCCGCGCGAACTGGAGCGCCGTGTTGTGGTCCGCGCGGCAGTTCGCCGTCGGTGTTCGAGTCCCACCTAGGGCATGAGTGTTTATGTTGTCCTTAGGCTCGTTTGCCTTAGTTTAAGTAGTTTGTAAGCTACGGACTGATAACCTAGAAGTTAAGTCCGATAGATTTACAAACATTTGAACAATATACGAGTGTCAGTCAGTAAATAAGTCGCAAACTGGGGTAGACATGCCAGTACTGCTTTTACAAGACTGAAAATTGCAGCTGAGTCCACCTGTAAATTTAAACACTTGTCCCGTCCTTCTAGAAGGCTTTAAAACCCTGGGAGGGACTTGGAATTTTTGTGGCAGCGTTTACATCCTATAAGTGACACTCTTGAGCTGTAACTTTATTTGGTTCCTTAAACTACTGCAACCCACAAGGCGGGTGTGTCGTAGTGGTAGGGAAATACTTCTATACAGAGCGCAGTAATGGCGTGTCCACCTGTTTGCGTCGTATTTACTGACTCTCCCTCGTAAATATACTGACTTAGGAACTATTATGAGATAGGCACCAAATATCGTGTGAGGCCTCCTCTGAGCCTGCGGACTGCAATGTCACGCCGTGGAAGTGATCTACAAGTCCCTGGTGCTCCTCTCGATGCAGAGCGATAGCCAATCCTTGTCTGTTTGTGCGTGCGACATCCATGACATGGAACATGCCTTCCAAGACATCGCAGATATGCTCCATGGGGTTCAAATCTGGTCTCTAGCGTGTGCAACCATTCTGGTGCCGTCGGAGCGATGTAGTTGCGCATTATCATGTTCAAACATTGCTGATCTGTCAGGGTGATTGAAAGTAAAAAAATGGACGGAGACGGTCCCAGAGCTGCTCAACATACCGTGGACCACGAAAGTACCTTCTGGAACAACTTGGGGAGTGGGTGGTAAGGGGAAGACATGCTATACAAGAAAAATGCACCCCAGGCCATAAAAGACACACCACCGCCTTGAAGCACGTCTTCCTGACAGGCGGTATCCAGACAGTCATGTGGTCTGCACGCCACTCGGTGCCTCCCATCGCTATGGTGCAGCTGAAATCGTGATTCGTCCGACCGTTTCACGTATCGACATTATTCCAGTGTCCAACCCTGCTGATAGGTGACTAGTACAATCCGTCGTGCCCAATGACTGACTGTGTTAACACCGGCACACGTGTGCGGCGCTGGCTCCTATACTCTATGCCAGCTATGTTCGCACTGATTGTCCACTGGGTCTGGACTAGCACGAGCTGTGTTGAATTGAGCTGTGACTTGTTGCACTGTTGCTCTTCTCTCACTATTAGCAATCTTTCTCAGGTGTCGCTGGTCACAGTCATCGAGGATGGCAATTGTGGACGGTGTCAACCTCCTTCAGTCGCGATAGTCCCTGATACATAGTTGAACGTGTAAAGCCGATTTCCTGTACCACTGCCGAGCTCGAAATTCCCATTTGTCGCGCACCGACAACGATATCCCACGTTGCATGTTACACTAATGACTTGCACGGCAACGTCTGAGAAGATCTGCCTCCTAGCTGCAGCTGGCACAGGGGAGTGTGGGTGCACAAATATCACACCTGCGCCATCTGCGCCCCACTACCCCATGACATTTGCTAAGTAAGGATGCATAAATGTATATTTGAAAACTGCATCATTTTTAACCAGGTGTAAGAGTCGAGCACAGTTAAGCATAGCTTCTGGAATTCGGGGAGAAAATTCTGCTCCAGATCGATCCTGTTTGTGGATTAACGGTGAGCCGGCGCATACCACGTTGTCATCCAATTGCGGACAAAGATGCACGTAAACCCTGGTCACCTTACAACAAAAATTCTATTGGGGGCGTAGTAACCAGTCCTATATAATTTTACTTCCTCCTCCATGTTCAAATGTTTGTGAAGCTTAAGGGACGTAACTCCTGGGTTCATTGTCCTTAAACTTACAATTTACTTATGAACTACCTTATACTAAAGACGACACAAACATCCATGCCCGATGGGGGATTCGAGTCCCCGACGAGAAACGGCCACGTACATCAGAGCATAGCGCCTCAATGCGCTTGGCCACTCCGCAGCGGCTCCTCATCCATGTTGCCGCTGCTGAGTGAAAGTTTCATCTGGAAACATCCCTTAGGCTGTGGCTAAGCCATGTCTCCACCATATCCTTTCTTCCAGGAGTGCTAGTCTTGCAAGTTTCGCAGGACAGCTTCTGTGAAGTTTGGAAAGAAGGAGGCGAGGTACTGGCGGAAGTAAAGTTGTGAGGCGGCATCGTGAGTCGAGTCGGGATAGCACAGTCGGTAGTGCGCTTGCCCGCGAAAGGCAAAGGTCCCCGGTTCGAGTCCCGGTTCCGGCACACAATTTTAATCTCTTAGGAAGTTTTATATCAGTGCACACTACGCTGCAGAGTGAAAGTTTTATTCTAATTACTGAGTGTCTGAAACCTACATCACAGGATTAACTCTACCATCTAGCGGGTTATGCCCCTCCAAACATCAGGCGTGAGGCAGCCACACGTAGAGAAAGGCATAAGCACCCACTATATGGCCATAATCCTCCTCCATGTTTTGAAGTGTTTAATGCGGGCAACAAGTAACATTACCCAACATGTGTGTTCCAGGTTACCAATGTGAAACATGAGGTGTGAACACCACTGGATGGTACTTCCAGGAAATCTTGCTGCTGGATTCAATGGGGAATGTTCTGTGTGGTGAACCTTGAACCAGCTCAGAACTTGTGTCACGAGATCCAAAGACAGCTTGCAGTGATTGGGCTACCCAACATCATCAACCCTTTATGACTGCGGTGTTAGTAGTGTGAAGAAGAGCAAAAACTACTTATACCACTGTAGACTGTATGCTTCTAGATGATGTCCGCATTCAAAATGTTCAAATGTTTGTTAAGCTTATGGCACTTAACTAAGGGGTCATCAGTCCCTAAACTTACAAACTACTTATCTACTACCTTATACTAAAGACGGCACAAATATCCATGCCCGAGGGGGGATTCGAACCCCCGACCGTAGTGGCCGTGCAGACCGTGACTGAAGCGCCTCAGTCTCCTCGGCCACCGCGGCCGGCGATGTCCGCATTCCCCGAAGTCGTTGCGCTTACTAAATACTGGGCTAAAGTCACCTAAATTTTCATCTTTGTTTTATTTTTCTTGGTTAGCCTTTTCCCTTTCATTGCCATTTAATATGTATACCAATGTAAACTATGATGTATAATAAGTAACACTATTTATAACTTGACAACACTATAGTGGTTATTAAGTACGTATATTCATGTTTATGTACACTGAAGTTGGATGTTAAGACACTAATAAATAAAATAAAGTACATATCCCTCCATCATTTTTATTGAACAGTACATGTTGAAATATTGAGAAAGAGTACAGACAACATCATGTCATTATATTTAGAAATAATGTCTGTCTTGGTGAAAAATTTCTCTCCTGCAATCAAAATGATAAGATAATATGCTTCAATTTTTGTTTGTTCTGTACCGTTACCTTGCATCTTACAGAGCATATAACTTATATCTTGGGCCCACAGTGTTAGAAATGTCGTATATTGACATATTGTGAAAGGTTAGTCCAAAACACCGAATGAATTATTTTATTTATATATCACGTGATATGTTTCGGCGATAAGTGCCATCGTCAGGTGTTTGGTATTTAGAGGCATTAATGCTTCAACTGACTATTTATTACGTGGTGTTTTATATTTCATTTACGAATTGTAGCCAGTACCGCATCTGTCAGAATACGTATAGTATGTCAATTACAGAGCATATCTTATATTAATATTGTTTGCGGTCTGGGAATAAACGCTAGACTACTTACTAACAGAATTGCTCGGTACAACACTTTGTATAATTATTTTACTGGACACAAGATTACAGCTTATATGCTTACCTTGCGAAAGCAACCCTGTTTCTCGTAAGCCGGACGCTCATTAAAGACCTTTATGTGGGCGCATTAAATCTAACGTGGTCTTTGTGTATGCTTTTACCGCAGGAGGTGGATACCGTTCTGCGCAGTGTTGCACAGTGTAGCGCTTGCCCCAGCACGATGGCTTCTGCGTATTCGAACGCTGCGATTACCATTCTTACACAGCCGTTGCTTTACGAAACTCCGCCCGCGTCTTTGATAATACTAAACTCGTGTATAGCGACGAGAGTTTCCTCGCATTTGCTAATCCTGGCGCCGAGTGCCAGGCTGCATTGGAAAGGGACTCCAAGCTGACGACATTACCCAAGCTGCCTGCAGGATTGCAGCGCTGTTGCACTTTCGTTCCTTCAGTTACCGGGAACAGACGGTCGTTCAGCAAGATTACTTTCAATGGGTCGAGGGTCAGTTGCGCGTGCCGACGTGGCTAGCGGATCGTGCTAAGGCGGATATGAACCGGCTGTCAGTTTGAGAGAGATATTGAAACCGGCCTGCCTCACAGCTCGCTATCGTGCCCAAATAACAAAATCGGACAGAAGGAATACGTAAATTTAGAATAATAGACGCCTGACTTTGGATACGTGTGCTTGTAAAACGAGTGATCATACGGCTGCTTTACTCCATTCGTGACGCTGCTTACGCGCGTTCCAGAATACAGAGTAGGAGATTGTGCCAGATTCAGGCTATAGTGTATAAATTCCATGGAGGATGTAGTTGCGTGCTCCAGGTACTAACTGATCCTTTACACACATGTTTATGGAATCGCTCGTATTTGAATTACAATATTAGTAACACTATTCCTGTGTAGTACACACGCCAAATTATTCTACACCTGTCGAATTGTAGAAAATCCTCCGCACCGATATGACCAGTCAATCTTTCCCTATAAATGCTTTCTAGACGGATACTTTCTTTGCATCTTTCATCTTCCAACTTTTCCTGGTACAGGCGCTGACCATAACGTATTGGTTATGAACTGTAGATTAAAACTTAGCAAACAGAAAAAAAGTCAGAAAAGTAAGGAGATGGAACCTGGGTAAATTGAAGGACCAGAGGTTGTTGAATGTTTCAGAAGGAGCATTATCAAAAATTGACCGCAACTGAAAGAAACTAACGCAACAGAAGAAGAATGCACTGGAGTGGCCGAGCGTTCTAAGGTGCTTTGCTGCGAAACGCGTGGTTGCTCGCAGTCGGAGGTTTGAGTCCTCCCGGGGCATGGGTGTGTGTTGTCCTGAGAGTAAATTAGCTTAAGTAGTTTGTAAGTCTAGGGACTGATGACCATAGCCGTTTGGTCCAATAGGTTTAGAAACATTTGAGCATTTGAAGAAGAATGGGTAGTTTTGAGAGATGAAGGAGTGAAGGCTGCAGAGAATCATATAGCTAGAAGGAGGAGGCCCAATAGAAACAGATAATGAACTTCATTGATGAAAGGGAAAAAATTAAAAATGCAACAAGAGAAGCAGGTAAAAGAGAGCCCAAATGTCTAAAAATGAAGTGTACATGAAGTGCAGATTGGCTAAGGAGGACTGGCTAGAGGACAAATGCAAGTCCGTAGGGGACAGAGAGATACTGCCTACAGGAAAATAATAGGGGCGTTTGGAGACAATAACAGCAGCTGCTTGAATATCAAAAGCTCATATCGAAAACCAGTACTAATCAAATAAGGGAAACCTGAAAGGTGGAGAAATATACACACCGCTTATACAAGTAAAATCAACATGTAGGTAGTATTGTTGAAATGGAAGAGGAAAAAGATGAAGATTAGATCAACAAGGACAACACACACACACCCATGCCGCAGGGGAGGCTCGAACCTCCGACGACGAGCAACCGCGCGCTCCGCAGCGATACGCCTTAGAGCGCTCGGCCATTCCACCGAGGCAGCTTATCAGTTACTAAACCAAAAAAATATAAATAAATAAATTTTTCTAGTAAAGCTATCCAAATATAACAGGTAGAGAAACATCTCTAGAGGTAATGGTCAAACGTGGATCTTCTCAAATTGTGCGAATACTCCAACAATTTCTGCTGCAATTTATTTCTCTCCTATTTTTTCATCCACATATTCCAAATGACTTACACTTTATTTACTGGTTATTGACTTAAAAATCTTTTTATCATCCCAAAAAACAGTATCCATAATTTATCCGATCAGTTTACATGCTGAGTCACCGTAATCTGCCTGATGCTTTGATTGCTGTTTTCCCTCCCAGTGAAGTGGCGTGCTCGTATATAATCCACAGTAACAAATAGGAAAACAAAACTTTGACATTTCTTAAAAAGGACCAAGCTGCAGTGGAAACACGTTTTTCGTAACAGTTATTGCTCAGAAATTTTTGTATCAATCTCGCGGATGAACTTAATAAAAAAACGGCTATATATCACTGCTGGTGGCCATATCGTTAAAGTAGAAATGAAGACACACATTACTTATAGAAGTTAATAAAATTTGAAGAGGTAGGTAATTTGTTTTCTGATTCATGGATCATGAACACGATTATTTTTTAGAATGCGGTGCTAGTCATTTTACAGTCACAAATATGAACACATGCATTTAGAAGTGGGTATTTCTTATATAATTCGTATGTTAAATACATGTATGTTCAGAAAATTTTGAACGCCTAGAAAGACTAGAGACAGGAAGTTCATATTTATAGGACACTTGCTGAAACCCCGGCGTTGCCCGGGATTTACTTCTTTATTCGTGCCTTGAGCTAGTACTTCTCCTACGCCTTCTCTCTCTATCTACTTTTTTCTATAAAACATGTTATATTTATCGGAGAATATATAAGTAATTAGGCTGTCTTATAATAAGTGCAGTATCCAAACAAAGAAAGATAGTAATCAAAATTCAAATGACATATAAAATTCTTAGGATCTCATATCTATTGAGTTATATGCTGTACAATTGTATAATTTTCAGGCATATATTCATTTGTATCAGTGCTGTATGTCTGTAAAATCTGCTTCGAATACAATTAGTAGTAAAGAAGCAATATATTAAAACTTGATACGTGATGTGGCGGTTTATCCTGAACGTTATTGTTTATGTACTCATATCTCATGAACTATGTGTCGTGCTGTGATACAATTTCGATGGTTCATTCAGCTATATGTGTGTATACTGTTGTAAGATTTCGTACTACTACAAATTGTTGTGTAGAAATTATAAATTGTAACGTCATACTGAATGTCGTAATTTTAGTCCATAAACAGAGGAAAAGTAGTAAGCGAGAAACGTTTTTCCTTTCATAATTTTGCTATGGTTGTCAGTGAGAAAAAGTTTAATAGATGTTTGAAATTATGTTTAAAGTTTGTTGTAAGTCGCTAAGTACTGTCATTCTCATACAGTGCGTGAGTAAAATCTCATCGCATTATGTGGCAGTTTCTCTAAAGCTATATTCGAAAATTATGGGATTGTAATTCCTAATAATACGCATCACTTTACATTTTTCTATATTTAGAGCTAGATGCCATTCATAAAATGCAGAATGGCAATGGGTAGAAAAGCGTTCTTGAAAAAGAGAAATTTGTTAACATCGAATATTGATTTAAGCCTAAGGAAGTCCTTTCTGAAGGCATTTGTATGGAGTGTTGCCTTGTATGGGAGTGAGACATGGACGACAAACAGTGCGGACAGGAAGAGGATTGAGGCTTTTGAAATATGGTGCTACAGAAGAATGCTGAAGATTAGGTGGGTGGATCGCGTAATTAATGAGGAGGTACTGAACAGAATTGGGGAGAAAAGAAATTTCTGGCATACCTTGACTAAAAGAAGGGATAGATTGGTAGGACACATTCTTAGACATCAAGGAATTGTAAATTTAGCGTTGGAGGGAAGTGTGTTGGGGTAAAAACCACAGAGGAAGACCAAGAGATGGATACAGCAAGCAGATACAGACAGATGTAGGTTGCCGTTCTTATGTGGAGATGAAGAGGCTTGCTCAGGATAGGGTATTGTGGAGAGCTGCATCAAACCATTCTCCGGACTGAAGACCACAACAACAACAACAGATGCCATTCTTCACACCAACTGGAAATTTTGTCTATGTCAGCATGTATGCTATTACAATCAACGAAAGACGGCATCCTCCCATAACCTCAGCATCATCAGCAAACAGCCGCAAATTACAAGTTACTCTGTCCATCAGATCATATATATAGATAGAAAATAATAGCGGTCCTATCACACACCCCTGGGGCACGCCTGACGATACACTCGTCTCTGATGAACACTCGCCGTCGACAACAACGTACTGCGTTCTACTACTTAGGAAGTCTTCCAGCCAGTCACAAATCTGCGAACCTATTTATTCCATACGCTTGCATCTTCATTAGCAGCCTACAGTGTGGTACAGCGTCAAATTCATTTTTGAATTCGAGAAAAACATATCTGCCTCTTGCCCTTCATCCATGGCTCGCAAGATGTTATGTGAGAAAAGGGCAAGCTCAGTTTAACATAAACGAGGTTTCCTAAACCCTTGATGATTCATAGAACGAAGCTTTTCCGTCTGAAGGAAACTTACTGTATTAGAACTGAGAGTAGGCTCCAAAATTCTATAGGAAACTGATGTTAACGACATTGGCCTGTAATTTTGTGGGTCAGTTCTTTTACCTTTCTTATAAACGGAAGTCGCCTGCGTTTTTTTCCAAACACTAGGAACTTTGTTCAAATGTTTGTATAGCTTATGGGACTTAACTACGGGGTCATCAGTCCCTAAACTTACAAACTACTTACGAACTAGCTAACACTAAGGACGGCACAAATATCCATGCCCGAGGGGGGACTCGAAACCCCGACCGTAGTGGCTGTGCAGACCGTGACTGGAGCGCCTCAGTCCCCTCGGCCACCGCGGCCGGCACTAGGAACTTTGCGCTGAATTAAAGATTCGCGATAAATGCAAGCTTCTTATGAAGTTTTATGTAAAAATTCACCTAAAGTGTAGAAGGAGTTGCCATTCAGAAATTCTTTTAATTTCTTTTTAAATCTAGTTGACAGCTACTTGGTAAGTGTCCGAAGCCTTTTGTGGTAGCATAATTCACACCTTTCTTTGCAAAAGTTAGATTTAACAATGAATAGTGAATATCACCCTTTGTTCTAGTGTTGTACCCATACACACTGCTATTACTTTTAAATTTGATCGGATTGTTAATAACAAATTTCATGAGTGAATATATATATTGTGATTCTACAGTTAAGATACCTAGATCCTTAAATAAATGTCTGCAGAATGATTTTGGGTGGGCTCCAGGAATTATTCAGATTACACGCTTTTTTGCAATGAATACTTTTTACTCAAAGTTGAACTGCCCCAGAATATGATCCCATATGAAAGCACTGAATGTAAAGGCATAGTAAGCTAATTTATTGAGATGTGTATCAACAAATTTTGCAATGACCCTGATGGCATAAGTAGCCGAACTCAATCGTGTCAGCAGCTTTTCAATGTGTTTCATCCAATTCAATCCCTTATCAAAGCAGGCACCTAAAATTTTGAATATTCTACCTTAGCTACAGATTTCCGTTCAAAGTATACATTTTTAATATCATGCCGATTACTGTATGAAACTGTATATACTGGGTTTTATCAAAGTTTAATGAGAGTCCATTTGCAGAGAACTGCTTAATAATTTCCTGAAAGACATTATTTACAATTTCATCAGTTAATCCCTGTTTGTCAGGCGTGATAGCTACACTTGTATCGTCAGCAAAAAGAACTAGCTCAACATCTTGGTGAATATAGAATGGCAAGTCATTAATATATATTAAGAACAGCAAAGGACCTAAGACCGAACCTTGTGGGACCCATTTTTGAGAGCTCTCCAGTTAGAGGAATTAACTGTTTCTTGCATATTACGTGAACTGCTTATTTCAACTTTCTGCACTCTTTCAGTGAAGTATGATATAAACTATTTGTGCATTGTCCCACTCATACCACAATATTTAAGCTTAATCTAGAAGAATTCCATGATTCACACAATCAAAAGGCTTTGAGAGATCACGAGAAAAATGGTGACGAACTGTCACCCCTGATAATGTGTGTTGTGTTCTACCGTTCCGCCATAACGATGCAGATTTGTTGTGCTATTTGAATGATGTGTCGATCTTGTCGAGTAGAGATCTGTGTGTTGCTACCTGACCCACCTCGTCGTGTTCTACGGTCTTCACTCCCTTTCCACTACCGAAAGACTTCGAATATAACATTGTCGCATTCCAATAATACACCCTCTTTCAAGCTCACTGATTTGACGGTATATTTCGCGCATACTTCTTAAAGGCACCCTGCACGTCTGGTCAAGACACACTAATTCATTACCTTTGATTTATAGCGACAACGAGAGTCACAGCCACATGTTACTCGTAGGCTGTGATGCTCCGCGACATCGATCTTGACCATCAGCCCGTGGAACAACATGGTTCAAATGCCATTTAGTAACTCATAACCACAACATTACATAGCTCTAAATTACCCTACATAAAAGGAGACATTAAAACTTCATTCATTATATAGGGTGGTCCCTTGATAGTGACCGGGCCAGATATCTCACGAAATAAGCATCAAACGAAGAAACTACACAGAACAAAACTTTTCTAGCTTGAAGGGGGAAAACAGATGGCGTTATGGTTGGCCCGCTAGATGGCGCTGCCATAGGTCAAACGGATATCAACTGCATTTTTTAAATAGGTACCCCCATTTTTATTAAGTATTCGTGTAGTACGTAAATAAACATGAATGTTTTATTTGGCACACATTTGTCGCTTTTTGATAGATGGCACTGTAATAGTCACAAACGTATAAGTACCTGGTATCGCGTAACATTTCGCCAGTGTGGACGATATTTGCTTCGTGATACATTACTCGTGTTAAAATGGACCGTTTACCAAGTGCAGCAAAGGTCGATATGGTATTTATGTATGGCTATTGTGATCAAAATGCTCAATGGACCTGTGCTATGTATGTTGATCGTTGTCCTGGAAGACATCCTCCAAGTGTCCGGACATTTCGTCGGATAGTTATGTTATTTAAAGTGACCGGAAGTGTTCAGCCACAAGTGGAACGTCAACCACGACCTGCAACCAATGATCATACCCAAGAAAGTGTTTTAGTTGCAGTTACGGCTAATCCGCTCATCAGTAGCAGACAAACTGAGCTAGAATCGGGAATCTCGAAAACGTCGTTGGTAAGAATTCTACATCAACATCAATTTCACCCGTACCATATTTTTATGCACCAGGATTTGCATGGCGAAAACTTTGAACTTCGTGTACAGTTTTGCCACTGGGCACAAAATAAATTACGGGACGATAACATATTTTTCACCCGTACTGTTTACTGACGAAACGTCATTCACAAACAGAGGTAACGTAAACCGGAATATTATGCATTATTGGGCAACGGAAAATCCACGATGGCTGCAACAAGTGGAACATCAGCGACCTTGGCGGGTTAATGTTGGTGCGGCATTATGCGAGGAAGGATAATTGGCCCCTATTTTGTCGATGTCAGTCTAAATGGTGCAATGTGTGCTGATTTCTTACGTCATGTTCTACCGATTTTCCTACAAGATGTTTCACTGCATGACAGAATGGCGATGTACTTTCAACATGATGGGTGTCCGGCACGGCTCGCGTGCAGTTGAAGGTGTCTTAAATGGAATATTTAATGAGTGTAGATTGTAGGTAGATTGGTCGTAGAAGCACCATGGCAGGCAAGTTAACCGGATCTTACATCCCGAGATTTCTTTCTGTGGGGAAAATTGAAGGACATTTGCTATCGTGATTCACCGACAACGCCTTAAAACATGCGACAGCGCATTGGCAATACATGTGAGAACATTACTGAAGGCGAACTACTCGCTGTTGAGAGGAATTTCGTTACGCGTATTGCCAAATGCATTGAAGATGGACATCATTTTGAGAATTTATTGAAGTCATGAGGTAATTACAGGTAATCACGCAGTAACAGCATGCGTTCTCATAATGTACGATAATTTCATAAAAGTACATGTATCACATTGGAACCGCCGGCCGCGGTGGCCGAGGTGACTGAGGCGCTTCAGTCACGGTCAGCACGGCTACGACGGTCGGGGGTTCGAATCCCCCCTTGGGCATGGATATTTGTGCCGTTTTTAGTCTTAGCTAGTTCATAAGTAGTTTGTAATCTTAGGGACTGATGACCCCGTAGTTAAGTCCCATAAGTTGTACAAACATTTGAACATTGGAACCACCGAAATAAAGTTCAAACGTACCTACGTTCTGTGTTCGTCTAAAATTGTGAGTAATTTGTTTGTGAATATTACAGCGCCATCTATCACAAAGCGACAGAAGTGTTACAAATAAAACATTCATACTTATTTACGTATTAGACAAATATGTAATAAAAATGGGGATACCTATTTTTTATAAAATGCAGTTGATATCAGTTTGACCTATGGCAGCGCCATCTAGCGGGCACACAATAGCGCCATCTGTTTTCCCACCTTCAAGCTAGAAAAGTTTTATTCTTTATAGTTTTTTTTTTCGTTTGATGCTTATTGTGTGAGATATTTGGTCCGGTCACTGTCAATGGACCACCCTGTATACATGGAATGTTACGACTTTAATATTGTAGTAAATAAATACTGCAATCAGTCACAAGATTATTGTAAATCAATTTATTTCACCGTTACTAGTTTCGGGCCTGAGCCCATCATCAAACGGTAGTGTTGTTTTCAGGTTTACATTGGTGTCTTCAGAGAAAGGTCATCTTTATACACTATAGAAGAGAAATATGTGTATTTGTATCGCTCCATATATATATTTATAGCGTCTGTTCCGAAAGAACAGACGTCACTTCTGATCCTGCAGTTGTTATTCTTTCATATTCACAGAATATATGACATCAACTGCGAATAAGCAAAGCTGAAAATGTGTACCCAGCCGGGATTCGAAGCTGGGTCTCCCGCTTTCTAGGCAGTTGCGCTGACCACTACACCACTGGGGACACAGTGATTATCGCACCTGCAAGGACTACCCAAGCATGCCTCTCGTCAGACACAAATTCTCAGATTTACCCTGCCCACAGAACCCATACTCGTATTTTCAGAAACTAATTCCCGTAAGAGTAAGAGCCCCAAACTTCCCCACACCTCCTCACTAACGAAAGGATCATTGACTGTCACCGGCATGTGTGTGTGTGTGTGTGTGTGTGTGTGTGTGTGTGTGTGTGGCGTCTGTTCCGAAAGAACACACGTCACTTCTGATCCTGCAGTTGTTATTCTTTCATGTTCACGCAATATATGACATCAACTGCTATACGTGATGGATCATTTGTAGCCCTTAGATTTAAATCAATAACGATTATTCTGTTACCTTTTGTCCTGCCTCTCGCATCACAATATTCCATACAGATTTAATTTACTGTCGTAATTACAGGTTTCTGACTTAAAGTGTATTTTCCTTTCTTTTTTAATAATTCATATCCTGGAGACTATCCATATAAGCTTTGCGCCTTGCTTCACTAATTATTCTAAGGTAGTTCCACCAAGGAGAATATATAATGAAAGGCACCATTCCACTTATTCTAATAAATTGTGCACCATGACCAGATAGAGCATTTTTCGCTGGTTATACCTTTAACATCTTACTTATAGCTTCATAAAAGTGAATATTAGCAGTTATTTTTCCTCTGCATTTAACGAGGCGAAGTGGAAAATTAATTACCCAGATCAAATTATAGGATTCAATTTAGGTTAAAGATTACCTTTACTAATGGAATCCATTAGAAAATTTGCAATAGAGCGTGGCTTATACCTGGGTGAACGAGAGAGCGCGAATACACTTCGGACCGCGATATCGCTTCTCTCTCTCTCTCTCTCTCTCTCTCTCTCTCTCTCTCTCTCTCTCTCTCGAACACTCAAGACACGTGTTGGCAGCACGTATAAGTCACACTGCTGCACGGCTCAACGATTTACGGCTCGTGGTTGTTGTCTGACACGTAGCATTGTTACAAATTCATATCCGTCATGAACAATCCATAATTTACCAATGGAAAAAAAGTGTACACAGTTTAAATAGAAAGTAAACTAGTTTTCATTGATGATTTACAAGTACGCACTTCTATTTGACGATCTCTGCTAAATGTACGTATAAAATGTTCAAATGTTTGTAAATCTATCGGACCAAACTGCGTGGTCATCAGTCCGTAGCTTACAAACTATTTAAACCTAGGTAAACTAACCTAAGGACAACACACACACCCATGCCCCAGGGAGGACTCGAACCTCCACGGCGAGCAACCGCGCGATCCGCAGCGAGACGCTTTAGACCGGTCGGCTACTCCACCGCGGCAAATGTATGTATAATTAAGAATTATGTTCCAACGAACAGACGTCGCAATTCTTAATGTTCATGCACCTTGTCTAGGTTTGGTACTTTTTTCAGTACGACTGCACGAGAGAACCGGACTCTACATCTACATGGGATACTCTGCAAATCACATTTAAGTGCCTGGCAAAGGGTTCATCGAACCACCGTTATACTATTTATCTCCCATTCCATTCTCGAATAGCGCGCTGGAAGAAAGAACACCTGAATCTCTCCTTTCTAGCTCTGATTTCTCGTATTTTATTCTGACGATCATTTCTACCTATGTAAGTGGGAGTCAGCAATATATATTCACATTCGGAGAAGATTGTTGGCGATTGGAGTTTCGTAAATAGCCCACGCCGCAGCGATAAGCGCCGTTGTTGTAATGATTCCCATCCCATATCCTGTATCATTTCATGGACATTGCAATAACGTGAAATCTTAATAGAACTGCAAACGGCACGAACACTGTACATATTGTATTACATTTCATTCCAAAGGCCTGTATACTAGAGAGTCAAAAGGGTACACAAACAATTTTTTTTAATAATTTACGTATTCTCCAAAACAGGAACAAGGTAAATCATATCATGAAGGTAGGCAAATGCGAATAGATATACGGATGACAAACAGAAAGGCAGTGCGTGATGTTTTCAGTAACTTCTGAAACATTGTCAGAGAAGCACTCCCTAAGTCAAATTCATGCGGTACGTGATAGCTGTCAATGGCAAAAACTAGGTGTACAGGCACTCTTTGTCTACACAGGAAACTTGATTCGTTTAAAAAGGAACTTCAAGAAATACTGCTGACTGGCACTCTAATATATGACTGACATTGTAATTACTGATAGCGGTGTTGAAAAACAGTGCAAATATCTAAAACACGATGAAGCTACAGGGCCCGACAGGGTCATTGACAGTGACTTCATAGAGTCTCCGCCGGATTTAGTCTGCTCATTTACATAATTTACCGTGGGTACCTTGAGTGATGAAGTGTTCCTAGTGATTTGATAACAGGCAAGTCACACTCATCTATTATGAGCAGACACATTAAAAGAAGACTCCCGGAGAAAGAACTAAGTACATTGCTCTTTGTTCCAGTAGTATATTTAACCCACTGATGGACGAGACGGTCAATTCCTCTATGTACAAATGTTTGCAGTTAGCTACAGGACCATAATTTTTACGCAAGTGTGCAGCTCGTTGTCCGAAACATACCGACGACCATGAATTTCTTCAGGGCTACAAGAAATATCGGATACGATGGGAATAAATCGGGACCATATTGAGTATACGTAACGCTTCTCAGGCTTGACAAAATGTAGGTGGGCTTTATCCCGATACAGAATGCCATTTTGTCAGCTTTGTCAACATTTCTGGAGGGATTTGAACTCCAGAAACACCGCTCTAGCTACGCCCACGCCTCACGCCATTACAGAGCCCCCACCAGTTTATACAGTAAACAGTCCCCTGCTAAGATGCAGGATTCATGAGGTTGTCTCCATACCCGTACACGTTAATCCGCTCGATACAATTCGAAACACCACTAGTCAAAGAAGGCAACATGATTCTAGTCATCAACAGTCAAATGTCCGAGTTTTCAGGCCCAGCCAAGTCGTAAAGCTTTGTGTTGTGCAGTCGGCAAGGACATACCAATTGGCTTTCGGCTCCGAAAGACCAAGTGTTCAAATGTTTATATAGCTTATGGGACTTAACTACGGAGTCATCAGTCCCTAAACTTACAAACTACTTATGAACTACCTAAGACTAAGGACGGCACAAATATCCATGCCCGAGGGGGGATTCGAACCCCCGACCGTAGTGACCGTGCAGACCGTGACTGGAGCGCCTCATTCCCCTCGGCCACCGCGGCCGGTTCCAAAAGACCATGCTGGTAATGTTTCATTGAATTGTTCGCACGCTGCCCACTTGTTGATGGCCAAGCATTTAAATCCGCAGCAATTTGCGGAAGGGTTGCACTTCTGTCACGTTGGTGCCGTTCTTGTAGGATATTTTTTCCGCCCACAGAGATGTCGCAGATTTAATGGTTTGCCGGATTCCCGATATTCACGGTCCAGTCGTGAAATCCGCAGTGGAATGGCCGAGAGTTCTAAGGCGCCTTGCTGCGGAGCGCGTGGTTGCTTGCCGTCGTGGGTTCCAGTCCTCCCACGGGTGTGGGTGTTTGTATTAACCTTAGCATAAAAAAATGTTTCAAATGTTTGTATAGCTTATGGGACTTAACTACTGGGTCATCAGTCCCTAAACATACAAACTACTTATTAACTAGCTAATCCTAAGGACGGTACAAATATCCATGCCCGAGGAGGGAATTCGAACCCCCGACCGTAGTGGCCGTGCAGACCGTGACTGGAGCGCCTCAGTCCCCTCGGCCACCGCGGCCGGCCCTTAGCATAAGTTACTTTAAGTTAGCTTAAGTAATTTAGAAGCCTAGGGACTGATGACTAACGTAGTTAAGTCCCTTATACTTACAAACATTATTTTGCACTCGTGATATGGTCGTACGGGAAAATCCCCGCCTTATCGGTACCTCAGAGATGCTGTGTCACAGCTCTCGTGCGCTGACTGTAACACCACGTTCAGACTCACTTAAACCGTGATAACCTGCTATTGTAGTAGCATTAACTTTTCAAACGACTGCGCCAAACTCATCTGGTCTTATACATGCGTTGCCGACCACAGCGTCATCCTCTGAGTGTTTGCATAGCTCTGTGTTTGCATACGCATGCCTATATCAGCGTCTTTAGCTCTTCCGTGTATTTATTCCACAAATCACGTTTGAGTGCCTAGCAGAGGGTTTATCGAACCGCTTTCATAATATTTCTGTACCGTTCCATTCTCTAATAGCGCGCGTGAAAAAGGAACACACAAATCTTTCATTTTTCGATCTGATTTCTCTTATTTTACTATGATGATTATGTGTCCTTAAGTAGGTGGGTGCTAACAAAATATGTTCGTATTCTGAGGAGAAAGGTGGTGAAAAATTGGGAAATATATTTCAAAGCACCTATTAACGACTTTCCTTTAATGATTTCCACCTCATCTTGTTCATAACTTCCGCGACTGTCTCTCCCGTGCATCACGATAATACAAAACGAGCTGCCCATCTCTAACTTCGTCTATATCATCCGTTAGCCCCAGTTGATGCAGATCACACAATGTGCAGCAGTTTCTTTAGTAGAACTGTTGCCTCTTCTACTTGTTCTGCCAATAAAACGTAGCCTTTATTTCGCCTTCCCTACGATATTTCCTGTGTCTTTTCTCCAATTAAAATTGTTCGCAATTGTAATTCCTAGATATTTGGTTGAATATACAGCACATATATCGTGTAATTGTTTTACTCATTTGTAAAACATAGAATGCAATATTGGCACAGAAATAAGGAACTGAGAGAAATTAACCTCGCGCCATTGAGTACCGTATCCGTGTACCTGCGTAACTCGTCGCTGCACGTATGGCTACCGGTTATAGATGGGAACAGCAACGTCCATCAATCTGGAAGGATATATGACTGGTTTTCTGAACACACTCCCACCCTCTTACGTAACGACTGGCCTGCATAATCACTTTATTTGAACTGCATACGAAATCTGCTGGTTTGTTGCAACAGCGGGAGGAACGCCAACATTAGCAGCCTCGCAATTTAGTGTAAATTTGCAATCAAATTCTCTCCGGGCGCTATCTTCACAATAAAAAATGTGTGAGGCCAACGATGTTGGCTATACTTCCCCCCATTTGTCATTGTAACCTTCTTGGAGGTGTGTAGTTGATTTAGGCCTGCTCGTCTCTGAAGTAGGGGTTACGTCCTATGTCTTCCAGAGCAGTACGGGTAGTCGGTGACGTTGTCCTTTTCTCCGTTTTGGACGAGTGCCGGACAACTAGGATGTGGTCGCAGACACGAACTACAGGTCTGCGTCTGGCGTTCATACTCGCTCGAATCGTTAGTTGCGACGTAGTTCCGTGAGATTGGCAGATGAAATGTTCAAATGTTTGTAACTCTATGGAAACAAACTACTGTGGTCAAACGTCCCTAGTCTTACGAACTACTTAAACTAACCGAAGGACTCGAACCTCCAGCAGTCTCGGAGTCCCTGACATGATGCCTAGAACCGCTTTGCCGGTCGCGGTGGCCGCGGGGACTGCGGCGCGCCAGTCACAGTCTACACGGCCACTACGGTCGGGAGTTCAAATCCCCCTCGGGCATGGATATTTTTGCCGTCTTTAGTGTTAGCAAGTTCATAAGTAGTTTGTAAGTTTAGGGACTGATGACCCGTAGTTAAGTCCCATAAGCTATACAAACATTTGAACATTTAGAACCGCTTTACTATTCCCGTTAGAGTATGGAACTCTCGAAATTCCCAACTGTAACTCTGAAAAATGGTATAAATGTAATTCTCCGATTTTCATGCTTTCGAAACAAATGAAGGTACGGTATATAACTGTTCAACCCATAATTTTATGAACTTACTTTTTCGCACCAAGTTGCCCTAGTTTACCCCCTTACGAGGTTGTTTAGGTTCTCGTCATATGACACAAACACCATGACAAATCTTGCAGTGAAAGGGAGTGACTGCGGCCAGTTTACTATTCACTATGATTTACACCATACATGACTGCAAGTAAAATTAGCTAAAAACATAGATGAGTTTTCGAAATGACACTGATTCTGATATCTGTCGTTTATCACAAGTACATTCCTTTTTTTTTTTTTTTTTTTCCTTTTTTTCCTCCTTTTTTCACTGGTGTCAATATAATTCGTGCAAGTTTAGCTTATAGTATCAAACACTGAAAGAAACTGTAACGAATTACTAGAGTGATCAGCGAAGAAAAGAGTCTCGCCGGCCGCGGTGGCGGAGGGGACTGAGGCGCTCCAGTCACGCTCTGCACGGCCTCTACGGTCGGGGGTTCGAATCCTCCCTCGGCCAGGGATATTTGTGCCGTCCTTAGTAGTAGTTAGTTCATAAGTAGTTTGTAAGTTTAGGGACTTATGACATCGTAGTTAAGTCCCATAAGCTATACAAACATTTGAACATTTTGTTTTGAAAGAGTATCGTCCATGTTGCGAAAACACTAAATATAGACACGGCCGTGTGCAGTGAATAATCACCTGCTTATAGTAACACAGATGTAAAGCCATACAAACAATGAATACTGCCACGAGACACGACGGAAACCGACTGTCGTCGTGGCGCAGGGGATAGCGTCACCAACTGCGGTGCTGATGATACTGGTTCAATCCCGCCCACCGCCAAAGATTTACTTCTTCGCAATTAACAATTTCAGAATGTTCTACATCTTTATTATGTTCACTTGTAAACTCTACTTTCTCTTATGTTAAATGTTCTTCTAATTTCTGGTACATTCTGTCTGTTTATAAATAGCAGAGCATTTTGCCCGAGAGGCAGTTAGTGCTGCATGTAAAGTTCGTAATAAACCTGCTTTCAGTATAAGTGCTGTGTTCAGTTGCCTTCGAAGTCAAGCCTGCTTCCATTTCAACGCGACAATATTTTAGCGCAGTTCAGGGGCAATGTAGTTTTATTCCTTTTTGGTCGAATCGTCCTATTACGAGGGTCGTCCAAAAAGTAATTTCCAATTCTATTTCTATCCACGGCAGTGCTACGATGGCAGTTCCTATCTTGCACGGCAGTTACTCTCACTCAAGGAGAAGACAAGTGCGCCATTTTCAGATCGCTACTGCCGACGTGTGCCTTGTAGTTCAAATGTTCAAATGATTGTAATTCTATCGGACCAAACTGCGTGGTCATCAGTCCGTACCTTACAAACTACTTAAACTAAACTAACCTAAGGACAACACACACATCCATGCCCCAGGGAGGACTAGAACCTCCACGGTGAGCAACCGCGCGCTCCGCAGCGAGTGCCTTGTAGTGCTTCTTTATAATGTAAGCCGTAATTGAAAATCCCTCTGCGTGTGAAATGAGAATTGTGATTCGCTTTCGAAATGCAAAGAAAGTTAAACCAAAGGAAATTTATCGGCAAATCTACGAGGTTTACGGACAATACGTACAAAATGCTATGAGTGATTCAATGGTTATAAGATGGGTCAGACTGTTCAATGAAGGACGACATCGAGTGCACGATGAAGAACGAAGTGGACGTCTGTCTGTGGTTACTGATGAACTGGTTCACACAATTGAAGATGAGATTAAGCACAACCGTAAGTTTACACTTAGTGACCTTGCTATGAAAGTTCCGCAAATCTCGCGATCACTAATTCATGAAATTATTACTGAAAAACTGAAATTTCGAAAACTTTGCTCACATTGGGTACCCAAATTTCTTACTAAACAACACAAAGAAGAAGGAGGTGCTTTTCTTTTTCGGATAGTCACGCCAGATGAAACTGGGGTATCGTACGGCAATCAATGGAATGGAGGCACACTTCATTCCCAACGAAAGTTAAGCCTAAGAAAATTCTTGACACCTCGAAAAGAAAAGGCATTTTGCAGATTGATTTCTTAATACGAAGCCAAACAATCAAAGCACAAGGTTACTGCGGGACCATTAAGGAGTTTGAGCAGTTTGACGGATATTATTTTACATAATCACTATTCCTTAATGATCTGTCTATCCAAGCTCAAAGATCAAACTCTCGCTAGCAATACCCTCAAGCAACCAACTACCCATGCATGAGGGGGGATTCGAGCCCCCGACCGTAGTGGCCGTGCAAACCGTGACTGGAGCGCTGCAGTCAGCACGGCCACCGCGGCCGGCCCTTACATAAAAACGAATTTTAAAGCTATTGTAATGTGAAAGATGAAGATCTCCAAAAATGTGTTGGTTCCTAAGAGTCTTCACAGTTGGTTGCTTGAGGGTATTGCTAGCGAGAGTTCGATCTTTGAGCTTGGATAGACAGATCATTAAGGAATAGTGATTATGTAAAATAATATCAGTCAAACTGCTCAAACTCATTTTAAGACTCTGGAGTAATTAATTATAGTGATAAAAAGTGTTGGTAATAATTTTGAAGTGACTTAAACGCAGTTATTCCTTGTTTAGAAGGGTAGCTGTGACGAGTGAAACTTTATTACGCGGTCAGGATTGACGCTACTGTAAGTTAGGTTGGTAATACTGACGACTGCATACGTTTGCAGTGATTTTGTCGGAAGTAGTAACGTTCAAATGTTTGTAGAGTCTATGGGACTTAACTGCGGGGTCATCAGTCCCTAAACTTACAAACTACTTATGAACTAGCTACAACTAAGGACGGCACAAATATCCATGCCCGAGGGGGGGGATTCGAACCCCCGACCGTAGTGGCCGTGCAGACCGTGACTGAAGCGCCTTAGTCTCCTCGGCCACCGCGGCCGGCTATAGTAACGTTGGTACATTCAAATTGTAATTTGGTTTTCTGATAGGATATTCGAATTATTTAGCTGTTTAATAGCAAATTAGTAAATCGATTAAGGAACGTGTTTCTTTGGTTTATGGTGTGTGTGTCAGTCCCGAGCAGAGTTCGCGTTACAGTTTGCCCACAGCAGTTTATTGGTATTGAAGCGAATCCTGTGGGAGTTCGTTCGGATCAGGTGTGAGACGTGTATCGATTTGTTATAATTTGACTGGCTCTGTGGTCAAGTTGTTATTAAAAGTGTTCCGCGAGTTACTATAAATAAGAGTTCAAAAATCAAATGTTTGTTAAGCTTATGGGACTTAACTACGGGGTCATCAGTCCCTAAACTTACAAACTACTTACGAACAAGGACGGCACAAATATCCATGCCCGCGGGGGGATTCGAACCCCAGACCGTAGTGGCCGTGCTGACCGTGACTGGAGCGCCTCAGTCACCTCGGCCACCGCGGCCGGCTATAAATAAGAGTAAACCAGCTAATCATCCGTAGTGACAACGACGGATTAAACACATAAATAGGGTTTGGAACCAACAAGTCTATGTGGAGATCTCTGAAATAACCCAAAATCAGCTAAGAGTGACATAGGTTTGGTGGGTAAACGCAGTTTTATTCTGTAGAGTTGTAAAAAAGTCAACACCTGAAGTTGGCTCCAAGCTGTCTTTCAATTTTTTTTAATTAAACACGGAGTTGTATATGTTGGTGACTACGTAGGTTTTATTTTTCTTTATTTTTTTACTTACCTTAAAAATATAGTTAGAGGGGAAATAGCGTATAGGTGTTACTCGAATGCTGAGATCCGTGACTGGAATAAAAGATTTTCCAATCAAACGAAATACTAAGCCTGGAGGCAGAAAACAAAAATAAATTGGATTAATTTTTCTTATTTCAGTAGCTTGCAAGTCATTCAAAGAGATTTAAAAATTGATAAAGATATCGATCTGTAGGAAATGATCAAAACGGATCCTAAATAAATAACATCACTGGTACGGATATAAAAATTAGTAATAACTGTTTGTTTTAGAAATAGAAGACCCTAAAGTTAATCGATCTTTGAAGAAAAGGGTTTTAAAGTTAAAGAGAATATTTAAAGAAAAAAATTATTAGTATCGGTTTAAAAGGACTACATTTTATTCACAAGTTATCGTTTGAGAGAGATACAACTAGAATCTTTGTTTCCGGGAGATTAAGTAATATCACTGAAATTTAATGTCACGAAATATAAACTGAATATGTTTCGTAATTAATGAAGACTTAATTATATTGCCCAAATATATTACTGAAAGGGGGTAATTTTGTCAAGGAAAGCATTACCAAACTATTTTAAAGGGAAGAAGAAAAGGAACTGACTTTCATATTTGTTAATGGAAGCCAATGGTAGTATGTTCCTAGGTAAAACTAAGGTTGTATTCTTCCTTGTTTAAACGACTATCAGTTTAATATATGTATCATATTTTTATATCATTACATCTACATCTACATACATACTCCGCAATTCACCGTAGGGTGCGTGGCGGAGGGTACACTGTACCACTACTAGGCATTTCCTTTCCTATTCCACTCACAAATTGAACGAGGAAAAAAAATGCCTATATGCCTCCGTACGAGCCCTAATTTCTCTAATCTTGTCTTTGTGATCTTTACGCGAAATGTAAGTAGGCGGCAGCAAGATCGTACTACACTCAGCTTCAAAGTCCGGCCCTCTAAATTTACTTAACAGAAATTCACGAAAAGAACGTCGTCTTTCTTCCAGCGATCCCCAATTGAGTTGCCGGAGCATTTCCGTGACACTCGCGCATTGGTCGAACCTACCGGTAACAAATCTAGCTGCTCGTCTCTGAAACGCCTCTATGTCTTCCTTTAAACTGATCTGCTGCGGGTCCCAAACACTTGAGCAATACTCAAGACGTGGTCGTACAAGCGTTTTATACGCGGTCTGCTTTACAGTTGAAGTACATCTTCCCAAAATTCTCCCAATAAACCGAAGTCGGATGTCCGCCTTACTCACAACTGTCCTTACATGCTCGTTACATTTCATATCGCTCTGCAATGTTACGCCTAGATATTTGAACGACGCGACAGCATCAAGAAGCTCACTACTAATGCTGTATTCGAACATTATGGGATTGTTTTTTCTACTCATGCACATCACCTTACATTTTTCTACATTGAGAGCTAGCTGCCATTCTTCGCACCAACTAGAAATGTTGTCTAAGTCATCCTGTATGCTATTACAGTCAGTTACAAACGACACCCTCCCATACACCACAGCATCATCAGCAAACAGCCGCAAATTACAAACTTTCTCTGTCCATCAGATCATTTATATAGATAGAAAATAATAGCGGTCCTATCATACTCCCCTGGGGCACGCCTGACGATACACTCGTTTCTGATGAACACTCTCCGTCGAGAACAACGCACTGCGTTCTATTACTTAGGAAGTCTTCCAGCCAGTCGCAAATCTGTGAACCTATTCCATAAGCTCGTATCTTCGTTATCATTACTAATGATATATAAAGAAATTCATTTTACTTAATGTTGTACGATATTAAGTAGGCGAATGATAGCTTTAATTTGTAGTAACGTTGTATTATATATAATAACTCTCTCTAAGGCTGGTTTCGTGTTCACAACAGAAGTAAATTTATTCATCCTGGGTGGTATCCGATGCTTTTAGAACCTTTGATTTTATGGTATAAAAACGAGTCAGATGCGTAACATTTATAACATCGACACCACAACATTGTAACTTTGCCGGCCGCTGTGGCCGAGGAGACTGAGGCGCTCCAGTCACGGTCTGCACGGCCACTACGGTCGGGGGTTCGAATCCCCCCCTCGGGCATGGATATTTGTGCCGTCCTTAGTATAAGGTAGTTGATAAGTAGTTTGTAAGTTTAGGGACTGATGACCCCGTAGTTAAGTCCCATAAGCTATACAAACATTTGAACATTTGAACATTGTAACTTTGTCATTACTTCTAACTTAACAGGCAAGTATAGGCCTAACTTATCACAACTTTTAACGTTAAGGAAGTGACAATAATCAGGGTTACGCTGTTATAAGCTTAGCGGACCTTTGTAACAGATTTATGAAGATAGCGTTACAGTGTGTCAGACGCAGCAGACACCCGCAGCTGCTGTCTGGCCACAACAGCAGAGCGGGAGCGCGCCAGTTAGCTGGCCTCGGCCGTTCGCGCCTCTATCGATCGCTGCCTGACCTCTCTCACCATCCAAACTCGCAAAATACAAACTCGAGCGCGGCGCACTCCAGCGAGCGAAATTTCCAATATACAGACCTCCTAACACACAATGGTCGACGGCGGGAGGAAGGAGCGCCTACAGACTATGGAACGCAAATTTTGTGTTAGAAATATCAAGCCGTACAGGACATTTCAAATGTTTGTAAAGCTGTAGGACCTAACTGCACTGGTCATCAGTCCATAGACCTACAAACTACTTAAACTAAGGACACCACACACACCCATGCCCGAGGGAGGACTCGAACCTCCTACGGGGAGCAGACGCGCAATTTGCAGCAAGGCGCCTTAGAGTGCACGGCCACTCCCGCGTGGCTGTGTATTGTGCTACGTGGCTCAAGTGTAATCTGTTTTGTTGTAATCTGTATTCCAAATTCCATTCTGAGGTCGATGCTAAGGGACGGAAAGTAAAGGTGCACTGTCAGGGTCATCCGACTGAAAAATGAGGAAAGAAATATTGTGTACCCGTCTCAGCTTCCTAATTGTAATAGAATATGTTGTGTGTTTAATGTTGTATTGTACACTGAAGAGCAAAAGAGCATCTGCGAACAAGCAGAACTGTCGCAATGCGAAGTGGCATGGACTCAAACAATGTCTGAAGTAGTGCTGGAGGGAACTGACACCGTGCATTCTGCAGGGCGGTCCATAAATCCGTAAGAGTATGAGGGCCTGTATATCTCTTCCGAACGGCACGCTACAAGATATCCCATATATGCTCAATAATATTCATGTGTGGGGAGTTTTGTGGCCAGCGGAAGCGCTGACGTGCCAAGGCGAGGCGTAAAGCTTTGTGGCGTGCAGTCAAATGTTCAAATGTTTGTATAGTTTATGGGACTTAACTAGGGGTCATCAGTCCCTACACTTACAAACTACTTATGAACTACTTACGAACTAGGACGGCACAAATATCCATGCCCTAGGGGGGATTCGAACCCCCGACCGTAGTGGCCGTGCAGACCGTGACTGGAGCGCCTCAGTCCCCTCGGCCACCGCGGCCGGCTGTCGTGCAGTCAGTAAGGGTACACGAGTGGGCCTTTGGCATCGAAAGCCCATATCGATGATGTTTCGTTGAATGGTTCACTCATTGACACTTGTTGATGGCCCAGCATTGAAATCCGCAGCAATTTGGACAAGGGTTGCACTTCTGACACGCCCCATTCCAGCAGGATCTTTCTCCGGTCACAGCGATGTGGGAGATTTGTTGTTTGCCGGATTCCCGATAATCACGGTGCACTCGCGAAATGGTCGTAAGGGAAAAACACTTGATTGCCACCTTGAAGATGTGTTCCACATCTTGTGCGCTGACTATAACGCCGCGTTCAAATTCACTTAACGTATGATAACCTGCCACTGTAGCAGCAATAACCGATCTAACGCCTGCGACAGACACCTGTTGTCTTATATAGGCGTTGCCTCCAGTAGAGCCGTCCTATGAGTGATCTATGAGTGATTACACACACACACACACACACACACACACACACACACACATGTTTGTGTGTGTGTGTGTGTGTGTGTGTCTGCACATGCACGCCTAAGTCGGTTTCTTAGGCTCTTCAGTGTATGTTGTTCTGTAAGGTCAACTTTATACAGGGTGTTACAAAAAGGTACGGCCAACCTTTCAGGAAACATTCCTCACACACAAAGAAAGAAAATATGTTATGTGGACTTGTGTCCGGAAACGCTTAATTTCCATGTTAGAGCTCATTTTAATATTTCACTTTCAATTTAAATTGAAATAATTCGTGCAGACAATTGTATGTACTGCACTTCTTCGATTCACCGCCAGTTGGCTCAATTGAAGGAAGGTAATGTCTTGATTGGGCCTCATGTTCTTCCACCTACGCTCACTGGAGCACGTTATCATGATTTCATACAGGATACTCTACCTGTGCTGCTAGAACATGTGCCTTTAAAAGTACGACACAACATGTGGTTCATACACGATGGAGTTCCTGCACATTTCAGTCGACGTGTTCGTACGCTTCTCAACTACAGATTCGGGGACCGATGGATTGGTAGAGGCGGACCAATTCCATGGCCTCCACGCTCTCCTGACCTCAACTCTCTTGACTTTCATTTATGGGGGCATTTTAAAGCTCTTGTCTATGCAACCCCGGTACCAAATATAGAGTCTCTTCGTGTTCGTATTATGGACGGCTGTGATACAATACGCCATTCTCCAGGGCTGCATCAGCGCATCAGGGATTCCATGCGACAGAGGGTGGATGCATGTATCCTCGACAACGGAGGACATTTTGAACATTTCCTGAAACAAAGTGTTTTAAGTCACGCTGGTACGTTCTGTTGCTGTGTGTTTCCATTCCATGATTAATGTGATTTGAAGAGAAGTAATAAAATGAGCTCTAACATGGAAATTAAGTGATTCCGGACACATGTCCACCTAACATATTTTCTTTCTTTGTGTGTGAGGAATGTTCCTGAAAGTTTGGCCGTACCTTTTTGTAACACCCTGTATACCTATAGCGAAAAGAGCGTACGGTATAACTTTTGTATATGTGATGCCTGTCATTTCTGACAGAAAGAAAAAATGTAATTTTTCATCCTGCAACTACTGACAATCAACATACAGTGGGAATTTAAATAACTCAGTGGGGTAAGCTGACATATCTGTGTTTAGCCGCGAGTCCAACCCGGGTCTTCCTGATTACTAGGCAGTCGTGCTGAACACGCCACTGCGGACGCAGTGATCAGTCCGGGCTAACCTTTCACCCTTTCCTTCACACACAAATTCTCAACTTTCCACGCATTACTGTCGTACTGTCCCTTTCCACCATCTCTCAGTACAAGTGGCATGACGCCGATCGGGGAGTTAGGGCCACGTGGAATCTGTCTTGCAGTAGGGAGTACTGGCCGTAATCATCTTAATTATATAAATTACATATACGTGGTGACAGTTCTTTCGGACATGCTCGAAAAACAGGCACCGAGTATACAGGGTGTTCCATTTATCTTGACCATCCAAAATATCTCTGTAACATCAACAACAACTATTATAAAACGACTTCCACCGGTATCAATGTAAGGCGGGCACTCATGAATGTAAATATTTCGAAACATTCTAAAACGAATCATATGTGTTTTAATACAAACTTACGTATTTTTAAAAGGACACCCTATTATATTTCATCAGATTCAGGCGAGAACCCTATGCTGCTCAGCGTTTCGCGTATTTCAAGCGGCAACTACGCTTCGCAATAACTTGGGATGTAATTGGTGTATTACCATGCAATAAACGCCATTGTTGATGTGATTTGTCATGGTATAGACTGCTGATGAAAAATATAAGGTGTCCGTTAGAAAAAAACATAGGCTTGTGTTAAAAAAAAAATATGCTTTCGTTTTAGAATGTTTCAAAATGTTTACATTAATGAGCCCCTGCCTCACATTGACACCGTTGAAAGTCGTTTTACAATAGCTGTTGTTGTTCCACAGATATTTTTCGTGGTCAAGAAAATTGTGACACCCTGTATGTTGTTGTTGTGGTCTTCAGTCCGGAGACTGGTTTGATGCAGCTCTCCACCCTACTCTATCCTGAGCAAGCCTTTTCATCTCCTCATAAGTACGGCAACCTACATTCATTTGAATTTGTTTATTATATTCATCTCTTGGTCTCCCTCTACGATTTTTACCCCACTCTACGGTTGGGGGTTCGAATCCCCCCTCGAGCATGGATATTTGTGCCGTCCTAGTTCGTAAGTAGTTCATTAGTAGTTTGTAAGTTTAGGGACTGATGACCCCGTAGTTAAGTCCCATAGACTATACAAACAACAACAACAACTTTACCCCACACACTTCCCTCCAACGATAAATTCGCGATTCATTGATGTCTAAGAATGTGTCCCACCAGTCGATCCCTTCTTTTAGTCAAAGTATGTCAGAAATTCCTTTTCTCCCCAATTCTCTTTAGTACTTCCTCATTAGTTACGCGATCCACCCACCTAAACTTCAGCATTCTTCTGTAACACCACATTTCAAAAGCCTGTATCCTCTTTCTGTCCGCATTGTTTATCGTCCATGTTTCACTCCCATACAAGGTAACACTCCACACAAATGCCTTAAGAAAGGATTTTCTTATGCTTAAATTAATATTCGATGATAAAAAATTTCTCTTTTTCATAAATGCTTTTATTCCCATTGCCATTCTGCATTTTATATCCCCTGTACTGCGACCATTATATGTTATTTTAGTCCCCAAGTAACAAAACTCATTTACCACCTTTATTGATTCGTTACCTATTTTAATTCCTTCAGCATCGCCTGATTTTATAAGACTGCATTCCATTAGCCTTGTTTTGCTCTTGTTAATGTTCATCTTAAATACCCCTTTCAACACACTGTCAATTCCGTTCAACTGCTCCTCCAGGTACTTTGCTGTCTCTGACAGAATAACAATATCATCAGCAAACCGCAACGTCTTATTTCTTCACCCTGAGCTTTAATTCTTTCTCCAAATGTCTCCTTGCTTTCCTTTATAGCTTGCTCAATGAACAAATTGAATAACATTGGAGTCAACCCTGTCTTACTCCCTTCCCAACCTCTGCATCCGTTCCATGCCCTTCAACTCTGACAACTACTGTCTGGTTTTTGTACAAGTTGTAAATAACCTTCAGTTCCCTATATTTTACTCCCGCTGATTTCAGAATTTGAAAGAGTGTATTCCAATCAACATTGTCAAAAGCTTTCTCCAAATCTACAAAAGCTAGAAATGTAGGTTTGCCTTTCCTTAATCTATCTTCTAAGATAAGCCGTACAGTGAGGATTGCTCCTATGTTCCTACATTTCTCCTGAATCCAAACCGGTCTTCCCCAAGGTCGGCTTCTACCAGGTTTTCCATTCTGATGTAAATAATTCGTGTTAAAATTTTGCAGCCCTGTATGTAACTTGTATAATTAAGGCGATGACACCCAGTGATCCATTCTTCAGTTCCAATGTACACTAGGCCTAAGCTCTTAACGAGAATAGGTTATTTGCCGCGACTACTGAATGATAACTGGCAGTCGCACTACGTAAGCAGTGCGGGAAAAGGTGAGAATTTGCGTCTGATGGGAGGCGCGCTAGTGCAGCCCGCGCGATCTTGGTGACCACTGTGTCCCAGTAGCGTAGTGGTTAGCGTGACTACACGATAATCAAGAAACCCCGGTATTAATCTCGGCTGGGCATAAATGTCCAACTTTTTTCATTGATTTGTTTCAGTGTTCATTCGCAGCTAATACGAAACACCTTTGTATCTCGACAAGAACGTAACTGCACTTACCTGTTAAATTGCCGGCCGCGGTGGCCGAGGGGACTGAGGTGCTCCAGTCACGGTCTGCACGGCCACTACGGTCGGGGGTTCGAATCCCCCCTCGGGCATGGATATTTGTGCCGTCCTTAGTTGTAAGTAGTTCATAAGTAGTTTGTAAGTTTAGGGACTGATGACCCCGTAGTTAAGTCCCATAGACTCTACAAACATTTGAACATGTTAAATTCGTTAATTAACCATTAATTTGGTACAATTATGTAAGTTCGAAAAATTCTTCATTCTGAAATGGTAAGTAATTTGTTCCTTTACCTTGTTGTGCACTTAAATTTGATTGATTGGGATTATTCTTGCTGTCAATATTATTTAATGAATTTAATCCAAAATTAAATTAACGATTTATTGTTTTTGTTAAGGTTAATAAGTTTTCCTAATAATTTATAATGTCCTAACAAGTTAAAGTTCTTTTTTCAATTGTTTTAAATAATGCACATTCTTGTGCTATTTTGCTGATTGGTTTTGAAGTGTGTTGTTACCCAAGGTTTTACATAATAAAATTTTATATTTGTGAAATTTACTTAACTCAGCCTATCGCTTCCACCTTTATACTATCCCTGTGGTCCCATTTCAAGCTGCACGGTTAAACTCAACCCAAAAAATTTAAGTTTTAGTAGTAAATGCCACCTTCATAATGGATGTCAGACAATACTTTTAGTTTCAGGACCGTACTTACTCATAAATATTTCTTTAAAAATTTTATTGAGAGGAAATACCCACAACAATTAACTAAAATTTCATTTTAAAATATCTTTCGCAGATTCTAAGGTGCTCTCACTTTGTATCGAAAGTGTGTTGGCATATCTGCATGTTTTCAGGTTCTAGGTTCCACTTAAAGAGCAATACATTTTTTAAACGTGTGCTGTCACGATAAATCAACAAAAATTAATAAACACTGTAATTTTTCGAATGTTATTTACAGAGCGTAGAAATTTTCCATCCCGACCCCTTGGTAACAAATGTTATGGAAAATATTATGGTAGAGAGAGGGTTACCTTGGATGTGATGTTCCTGCATAATTCTATCGACGCACTTCCCAATCGAATTCAGGCGATTATAATGCCCAGAGGTCGGTGTCATGCGGTATTTATCTCTATCTATATAAAAGCGAAGGATACTCATTCACTCACTCAGTGACTAAACACGAAATATCGAAAACTAGTTCACCTATGGAGCTGACATTTGGCAAGAATGTCGTTTATAGGTAGTAAACGTCAGCTAAGAAAGGACGATAGGGGCGATAGTTCAGGAAATATGACGTCATAAACAATGACAACTTCCCCGTCTTGCTGCACATAATTATGTGACTATATCAGCCCACTTATTGAGAAGGAGAGCACTTAGTGACTTGCAACAAACTTTAAACATAATTTAAAACCTTCAGGAAAGTTTTTCTCGCTGACAACCCCAGGAAAATGTGAAAAGAAAAAAGTTTGGCGCTTACTACTTTTTCGGCGTTTATGGACTAAGATTACGGCGTTACGCATGACGTTACAGTTTATTACTCGTACACTATTATTGTATTTGCTAGAAATGTTACAGTCACTATACACACACATCACTGAACGTACGTTCGAAATTTTATCATAGTACGACACAAAGTTTATGAGATATGGAGTCATAAACAACTAGGTTCATGAAAAACCGCCTTATCACGCATGAAGTTTTGATTTATTACGTCTTTCCTACCAATTCTAGTCGCGACGTATTTTGCAGACATTTTAAATATACACCACTGGATGTACCTTCGATATAATATCGTATTTCGACATATAGTTCAGGTTCTATGACGTCAAAGACAATGTAATGTATGAAAATTCGCCCTAATAAGTATGATGTTGTAATTTACTACGTATTCGCTACCAACTTCATTTACAACATATTCGCAGGCACTTTCCTAATATTCCACTCTACGAACCCGGTAATAATGTTTTTGTAGAACACACAGTTCAGGAGATATTACATCATAAACATGACATCCGTAAATAGGTGCTGCATTATGTTTGACATTTTGTTAAGTATTTATTTATTACTCTGTTCGCCGCACATTCCGCAAACAATATCCAAATATACCACCGAAAGGAGATACAATATTATATCACCGAACGACCCACTGATCAGCAGATACGTCTGCAGATATCTGAGAAAAGATTGTTTCTCCCACGGACAATTGTATTGGTCCTGCTCCAGAGTAAGTTTGCCTGATAGTTTGTATATTCTACAGCCGGAAAAAAAGTAAAAATGTGATCTGTCGAGAGGTTTTAGAAAAGTAGATTAGTAATTGAGGCTATATAAATACAATTTTCTCTTAAGTTATTTCATATATTACACAGAAACAAATATTATGTCTACCATGTTGTCCAAGACCTACTTCACAAAACATCTTTACTTTTGATAGCCGAATGACTGGAAATTAATATTAATTATCATTTAGTCTTTTTTGTATCATTTTGTTTGGTTTCGTAGTTTCAAAATGTTTCACGACCTAATAGTGGGCAGCATCACAATACAAGCAACTTTGACCATAACTTCACGAGTGATTTTTTGTCAGGATCATAGTAACTAATAACATGCGATTGTGCATAGTGGCAGTTTCGTTATTAACCAGAGAAATCATGTACCGGTTCAAAGAGGAATAAAGTGTCTTCAATACATCAGTAATTCATTGAAAAAAAATGTTTGAATATGAAAACTGTAGATCAATAACTTTATTGTTAATAAAAAAATTCAAAATGAAAAGTGTCACTACACAGTATGTAAATAATTTTATTGTTATGAACAATATTGCTTTTAGAAAGTCAGGAAGTTCATTATAAAAAAATCCAAAATTAAGGGTGTTGTTTAACATCTCCGATTCAATTTTATTTGAGCAGCAAGCTGGCTGCCGTAAACGGAAGGGGGTTCCTCTGCTGATCGCTTTTATACAATGAAACAAACATTAAAGAAAAGACTAGAATTCAATAGGGAAACGTACTTAGTATTTATCGACAGTAAAAAATCATTTTAATGCACGCATAGAAGGATACTCTTATCAATAATGGAGAAAAGAGGTTCCGTCAAGCACTTAATAAAAGTATGCCAATGATTATGTACAAACAGCAAAATACGAATAGTACTGTAAAAACGGAAGGAAGGATGATTAGGGTTTAACATCCCGTCGATATCATAGTCATTAGAGACGGCGTGCACGCTCGGATAATGTTTCGTCAGGGATGTGGTAATAAATCAGTCGTTCCATGCGACAGTAATTCTAATGTTCAAAAGCTTATAGATCTATGGGGTATTGTGGTTATCGGTCCCTAGGCTTAAAAACTACTTAAACTAACCTAAGTAGAACACACACCTATGATCGAGGGAGGATTCCACAATCTAACGGGGACCAACCGCGAGGTCCGCAGCAAGGCGCCTTAGAGCGCTCTGACATTCCACCGCGGGCACGAAAATAACCATCTCGGCATTTTCCCAGAGTGATTTACGGAAATGACAGAAAACTCAAGTCAGGGTGGCCAGGTGCAGAGATTAGCCTGCTTAGCCATAACAGGTGGAATTAGCAGCACACCAACTGCTGGGATGGAAACCATGCTGGATATGCCCCCATTACACCTTTGGGTCAAGATGGAGGCAGCGGCTGGTGCATACAGACTCAAATCTGGCAACAACTGGAACTCTTTGGGATATCCAGAATCACACACTAAAATAGTGAATGAGGTAAATATAGGAAAGGTTGGGGAAATGCCAGCCGACTATATTATAACCCCATACTGCTTCAACAAGCCTTTCAATATAACAAATGGAAGTAGGGAGCAGTGGGAGAAAATAGTTAGACACCGTACGGGGGATATTGTCTGGTTCACTGACAGGTCAAAATCGGACCAAGGTGTTGAGGCCGGGGTATATGGGGTGCAGCCAAGACTGGAGGGCGTCATCTCTCTAGGAAAACTGGCCTCAGTATTCCAGGCCGAAATCACTGCCATCAGGGCGTGTGTGGAGGAGAATTTGCGTAGGTGCTACAAAGATCGTAGCATCTATATCTATTCAGACAGCCAGGCAGCCCCGAGATCACTGGCAGCTCCTGCAACAAGGTCTAAAATTGTTGCAGAATGTCACAGGGTTCTGGTGGAGCTAGGGGAAAGCAATAGAGTAAACCTATTGTGGGTCCCTGGCCACTCGGGGAACAGTGGCAACGAACATGCCGACAGATTAGCAAGGATGGGGGCAGAGACTCCATTTATTGGACCGGAACCTGTCCTGACAATCACCAAGGCAATGATCAAATTGGAGCTACGTAACTGGCTCAGAAGACAACACGTAGAATATTGGACCAAAGTCCATCAACAAAAACATGGCAAGGTAATGATGCCAAAGCCATGTTTTAAAAGAAGCTCTGCAATCCTGGTTCTGAACAGGAGAGAGATTAGACTCATGGTTGGATTGCTGACAGGCCATGGAAATTTCAAAAATACCTACGTACAATGGGAATAACAGAAAAGGACCCTAAATGTAAGATCTGTGATGACGGTGATGAAACTGCATCACATCTAATCTTCGAATGCATTGCATTGGAGAATAAAAGGCACAGAATATTTGGGACAACCAGACACGAAGAAATTGTGTCTAATAAAGAACTGTTAAAGGGACTCCTTGCACTGTTCAAGGGCATTGGTTGGCTTTACTAGATACACAGGGAGCGATACTGCACAATAAACTTAGTCTCGGTGCGGGCAGTGGCGGGTTGGTCCAAGAGTGTTTTGGCTTCCCTGGAAAAATCAAATCAAATCAGGGTGGCCAGAGGCGGGTTTGAACCGCCGTCTTCCCGAATGAGAGTTCAGTGTGTTACCACTGCGCCACATTGCTCGGCAGACATTGATAAAGAACTGAAACAGAGATGAACCAGGAAGTAAGGGAAGGTCGCTGTATTTTCAACATCTACATCGACGACCCAATCAGGAAATGGGTGACATAAAATGCTTTAGGGTATATGAATTGGGACAGACGAATTTCTAAACACAGTGTTTTTGTCGGATGCCAGGTAACCATATAGGATACTGAAGACGAACTACACATCAGTACACTGATTAAACCGTTTGAACAGTACAAGACTAAACTATAACATTAAGATATGAACAAGTAAAACACAGCTAGTAGTCATTTTAGGGAAACAGCCTATAAGAACCAAAACAGTTATCATTAACATAATAATAGATCAGTTGTACCATTTCCAGTATCTAGAATGTGACATAACTTCTGAAGAAGAGAACTACGTAAATAAGAAATTTCAAATCAAATGTTCAAATGTCTGTAAATCTATCGGACCAAACTGCGTGGTCATCAGTCCGTAGCTTACAAACTACTTAAACCTAGGTAAACTAACCTAAGGACAACACACACAGGGAGGACTCGAACCTCCACGGCGAGCAACCGCGCGCTCCGCAGCGAGACGCTTTAGACCGCTCGGCTACTCCACCGCGGCATAAGAAATTTAATACCTGCCAACATATATGTGTCGTAATAAGAAGGGCATTGAGGGATAAGAACAAGAAGAAAATCTCAATTTATGTTTTATGTAGACAGTAGCTGAAAACCCGGCGTTGCCCGGGTATTTACGTATTTATTCATTGAAGTCTTGTGTAAGTACATCTCTTTCTGTTCGCCTGCTCCATTTCCGTCTCCTGCTGTCCCTTTCTCTGTCCATTTCCTCCTCCCTCCCCTCTGCACATTTCCTTTCACCAGTCTGACACCATCTCCCCTCTCTCATTCTCCTCCTCTCCCCTCTCTCTGTCCATCTCCTCTTACACCTACGCCCCTCCCTCCCATATATGAAAACATACGATATGCTATAAGTTTCATGCTGACTGGTCAAACGTTGACAAAGTCGCAAGGTACCTTCCACTAAGCTAAATTCAGTGACTTGCAGAATACAAAAATCTCCTTCGGAAAACATACTCATACTTACATGTGCTGAATTTCATAGTGATCAGTGAAACAATTTGGATGTTTGTTGTAACGTACCCTCCGCCATTTATTAATTCGGGGTATAATCAATCTCCATTCCAAATTTCTTTCAAATATGTCTATCCCTTTCAGCATGAAGGAGTAGCAAACGTATTATAACATTGTAAGGTACCCTGCGCCACACACCATGCAGCTACGAAAGGTAACTCATGTACACTACTGGCCATTAAAATCGCTACACCAAAAAGAAATGCAGATGATAAAACGGGTATTCATTGGACAAATATATTATACTAGAACTGACGTGTGATTACATTTTCACGCAATTTGGGTACATAGATCCTGAGAAATCAGTACCCAGAACAACCACCTCAGGTCATAATAACGGCCTTGATACGCCTGGGCATTGAGTCAAACAGAGCTTGAATGGCGTGTACAGGTACAGATGCCCATTCAGCTTGAACACGATACCACAGTTCATCAAGGGTAGTGACTGGCGTATTGTGACGAGCCAGTTGCTCGGCCACCATTGACAAGACGTTTCCAATTGGTGGGATATCTGGAGAATGTGCTGGCCAAGGCAGCAGTCAAACAGTTTCCGTATCCAGAAAGACCCGAACCTGCAACATGCGGTCGTGCATTATCTTGCTGAAATGTAGGGTTTCGCAGGGATCGAATGAAGAGTGGAGCCACGAGTCGTAACACATCTGAAATGCAATGTCCACTGTTCAAAGTGCCGTCGATGCGAACAAGAGGTGACCGAGACGTGTAACCAATGGCACCCCATACCATCACGCCGGGTGTATGCCAGTATAGCTATGATGAATACACGCTTCCAATGTGTGTTCACCGTCGCCAAACACGGATGCGACCATCAGGATGGTGTAAACAGAACCTGGATTCATCCAAAAAATGACGTTCTGCCATTCGTGCACCCAGGTTCGTCGACGCGTTCATCATCGCAGGCGCTCCTATCGGTGATGCAGCGTCGAGGGCAACCGCAGCCATGGTCTCCAAACTGATAGTCCACGCTGCTGCAAACGTCGTCGAACTGTTCGTGCAGATGGTTGTTGTCTTGCAAACGTCCTCATCTGTTGACTCAGAGATCGAGACGCGGCTGCACGATCCGTTACAGTCATGCGGATAAGATGACTGTCATCTCGACTGCTAGCGACACGAGGCCGTTGGGATCCAGCACGGCGTTCTGTATTTCCCTCCTGAACTCACCGATTCCATATTCTGCTAACAGTCATTGGGTCGCGACCAACGCGAGCAGCAATGTCGCGATACGGTAAACCGCAATCGCGATAGGCTACAATTCGACCTTTATGAAAGTCCGTAACGTTATGGTACGCATTTCTCCTCCTTACACGAGGCATCACAACAACGTTTCACCAGGCAACGCCGGTTAACTGCTGTTTACGTATGAGAAATTGGTTGGAAACTTTCGTAATATCAGCACGTTGTAGGTGTCGCAACCGGCGCCAACCTTGTGCGAATGCTCTGATAAGCTAATCATTTGCATATCGCAGCATCTTCTTCCTATCGGTTAAATTTCGCATCCGTTGCACGCCATCTTCGTGGTGTAGCAATTTTAATTCCCAGGAGTGTATTAATAAGAGTATTAACTATCCCTTTTCTAAATTTCATTCATATCCGTCCAGCCATTTCATCGTGAAGGCGTAAGAAACGAATTAAATGGTTGTAAAACACACTCCGCCATGCAGCATACGAAGTTACTTTTAGTATGCTTGTAACTTTCGTGCGAGTACAACCAATGACTGCACAAAGTTTCATCGCAATCGGGTGTACGGAATGGCCGTGCTTAAAATACGAACAAAAAGAAAACATACAAACATTAATTTTTATATATTGGATGTACTCACAGTAATATATGGAACTGAAAGTTTGAATTTGGCATCAAAAGACCTAAGATAAGTTGAAAATCAGTAAAGAATTAAGCATTGCGGCGTCTGTTTTTTCGAACATATCCGAAAGAATAGCTACTGCAATTTTTAGTTGCAAGTCTCTACGTCGATGACTGATGCATATTACAATGTGGATACAAACAAGGATGGAGCACCTGGCGAGAATACAGAGCCTGCTGTGAGGCATTGATGGCAGTGGCGAAGTAAGAGATCATTTCGGAATGCGAGTCGAGTGCGGGTGCGTGCTTGGGTAGTTCGTCCAGGTGTGCCTCGGGTGGCGCAGGGGTTTACCGTAACTGACCAGTAAGCAGGAGGTTCGGTTTAGAATCCAGGTTCCGCCACAATTTTCTTGCCCCCTTGTTGTATGATTATAACACCTACCAGCAGCTCAGACTAAAAATACCCTGTTAAGACCTGTATCAGAACTGAAATTGCTTAGATGAGTGAAAGCTTGCACAAGGGATGATAAACTAAGAAATGAAGAAATAAGGAAATAACTAGGAGTACAGCAGATCCGCGCGAGAATAGCCTAGCGGTTCTAGGCGCCGGTCGCGGTGGCCGAGGGGACTGAGGCGCTTCAGTTACGGTCTGTACGGCCACTACGGTCGGGGGTTCGAATCCCCCTCGAGCATGGATATTTGTGCCGTCCTAGTTCGTAAGTAGTTCATAAGTAGTTTGTAAATTTAGGGACTGATGACCCCGTAGTTAAGTCCCATAAGCTGTACAAACATTAGAACATTTGGTTCTAGGCGCCTCGTCAGGGACTGTGAAGCTGCTCCCACTGGAGGCTCGAGTCCTCCGTCGGACGTGTGTGCGTGTGTGTGTGTGTGTGTGTGTGTGTGTGTATTGTCCTTAAGCTAACTTAAGTTACTTTAGGGACTGCGAGGTTGCTCCCGCCGGAGGTGTTCAAGGCGCCCCTCGGACATGGAAGTGTGTTGTCCTTAGGTTAGTTTAAGTAGTTTGTAAACATAAGTTCGTTTTTACACAGAGTACGCTAAGGAACTGGCCCCCCTTCTCGCAGTGGTGTATCATAGGTCTCTAGAAGAGCATAGCGTTCCGAAAGATTGGAAAATGGCGCAGGTCATCACCGTTTTCAAGAAGGGTCCTCGAACAGATGTGCAGAACTATAGGCCTATATCTCTAACGTCTGTCAGTTGTAAAATTTTGGAACATGTATTATGTTCGAATATAATCATATTTCTCGAGACTAGGAATCTGCTCTGTAGGAATCAGCATGGGTTTCGAAAAAGGCGTTCGTGTGAACCCAGCTCGCGCTATTCGTCCACGAGACTCAGAGGGCCATAGACACGGGTTCTCAGGTAGATGCTGTGTTTCTCGACTTCCACAAGGCGTTTGATACAGTTCCCCACAAACGTTTAATGAACAAAGTAAGCATATGGTCTATCAGACCAATTGTGTGATTGGATTGAGGAATTCCCAGAGAACAGAAAGCAGCAGGTCATTCTCAATGGAGAGAAGTCTTCCGAAGTAGGAGTTATGTCAGGTGTGCTACAGGGGAGTGTCGTGGGTCCATTTCTGTTCACGATATATATAATTGACCTTCCGGATAACATCGGACATTCACTGAGGCTTTTTGCGGATGATGCTGTAGTATATAGATAGGTTTTAACAATGGAAAATTGTATTGAGATGCAGGAGGATCGGCATCGAATTGACGCACGGTGCAGGGAATGGCAATTAAATCTCAGTGTAGACAAGTGTAATGTGCTACGAATACACAGAAAGAAAGATCCTTTATCATTTAGCTACATTATAGCAGGTCAGCAAGTGGAATCAGTTAATTCCATAAATTATCTGGGAGTAGTCATTAGGAGGGATTTAAAATGGAACGACAATATAAAATCAATCGTCGATAAAGCAGATGCCAGACTTAGATTCATTGGGAGAATTCTAAGGAAATGCAGTCCGAAAACAAAGGAAGTAGGTTACAGTACACTTGTTCGCCCACAGCTTGAATATTGCTCACCGGTGTGGGATCCGTACCAGGTGGGATTGATAGAGGAAGTGGAGAAGATCCAACGGAGAGCAGCGCGCTTCGTTACAGGATCATTTGGTAATCGTGAAAGCGTTACGGAGATTATCGCTAAACTCCAGTGGAAGACTCTGCAGGAGAGACGCTCTGTCGCTCGGACGGGCTTTTGTCGAAGTTTCGAGAACATACCTTTACCGAGGAATCTATATTGCTCCCTCCTACGTATATCTCTCGAAGAGATCATGAGAATAAAATGAGATAGATTAGAGCCCACACAGAGGCATACCGACAATCCTTCTTTCCGCGAACAATACGTGGCTGGAATAGGAGGGAAAATCGATAGTGGTACTCAAGGTACTCTCCGCCACACACAGTCGGGTGGCTTGCGGAGTATGGTTGTAGATGTAGATAAGTACTGACGACTACAGTAGTTTGCTCCCATGGATTCACCAACATTTGAACATTTGATTTTGAGTAAAGCAGTTACGCGAAAAAGCAAACGAAAGTAGGCTTGGAAAGAGCTTGTACTGTGTACAATCTCGACTGAGAAGCAGTGTCGGTAGGAAAATCTTGAAAGGACGAGGATGAGATGGTGGGTCCGAAACACACCAAATGGCCCAATCCTGGTTTGCCAGAAGAATAAAAAGCAAAGTGATTTTCTATTGGTGAGTAATTTGTAGTCCTGTGAGCTTATTCGTAAGCAGAACTGTCTCGCCGGTACGGAAGTGAAGCGGCCGTTGTAGTAGCAGCGCGGGACGCGCATGTGGATGCCAGACACTTCCTGTCTGGCGCCGGCCCCGTCACGACGCTTTGATTTATCGTGCGTGGGACAGTTGGCAGCGTGACAGCTCGCTGTGGCCTAGGTTATGGTCACGGCCTTTCACATCTCACTGCCTGGACGACGGACCCTACCTGTCTCTCCCTGTCAGATAACAATCTGGACTGAACTTAGCATACATCTGTAAGCACAACTAAACGTTTCTTTTTATGCGAGGCGCTTCCAGAAAGTAGGTTTCCTTGTGTTCTTCCCTTTAACAATTTCCACACAGAGCCAATTACACAGGTTTTGTCCTTGCGGGCTGACACTTTTCAATGTCCTGGATGTTTTGAAGAAGTTGTGAAGAAAATTTTAAGATAGTAGACTATTTACGTTACAGTTTGAAGCTTCCTGATCCTAATCCTTTTATAAGCTTTCCTTCTGAATGAAAATCGTGTTTCTTTCTACAATTTTGAAAACTGAATGTTTTTTCTGAAGAAAAACTGTAATATCTAAAACTTATACTTTTGAACGTTTGCAAGAAAGAAGCGTGGGCAAAGGAACATATTTTATTAAATGAAATACCACCTCTGACAATAAAGTTCGGCGAATGAAGTCAGAACGGTCAACGGACAACGTAGGCGAATCACAACGCCGCAGATGCGTAGCGGCCGGTGTTGACAAGCTGCCCGCACCGTAGTTCAGTTGAGTATCCTGTGTGTTCCGTTCAAATGTTCAAATGTTTGTTAAGCTTATGGAACTAAACTGTGGGGTCATCAGTCCCTAAACCTACAAACTACTTATAAACTAACTTGTACTAAAGACAGCACAAACATCCATGCCCGAGTAGGGATTCGAACCCCCGACGGGAAACGGCTTCGTGCAGCGGAGCATAGTGCCTCAGTGCGCTCGGCCACTCCACCGCGGCGTATTTTCCGTGTTAGACTTGTTGGTTGTAGTGCTTCTTTAGTGCGTTGGTTCTGAACAGACAACAGGGCAATCAGCGAGCAAAGGATGAATTTAAAGTTTTGTTTTAAGTTTGGCAAGACACCTAAAGAAATGCATTTGATGCTGGTACGTGTTTATGGGGATCAAGTACTGTCCATTAAGTGGTTCGCTCGTTTTCGACGACGCCGGGAAAGTGTTTCTGACAAAGTGAAAGCACCGTAGTGAACGACCGGCGACCGCCGTCAACGACAAAATTGAAAAAGAAAGCAAGGACATAAATCACGAACGATCGTCGATTAACTGGAGAGGGAAATCGGCTGTGTCTTGGCGAAAGAAACATCCCAGCATTCACCTTAAGAGGTTTAAGGAAATCATGGTAGGCCTTACTGTGAATGGCCACGGCTCCAGTGTTTCACCACTGAACACCCTCGCTTGGCAAGAAGAGGGACGTAAAATAACTCACGAAATGGTGTGAGGCAGCAGCGTGTTTCAGAACTTGGCTTCTCACATTTTTAGAAAAAACGGCGACAACAACAACAACGTACCATGCATATCAGCCTTATTTCGTTTATGAACTTTGAATTCAGCCTATTTATTTTGCATTATGAATGAAACACACAAGATAACTGTGAGATATTCTGCAAATTTGTTGGTTTACGAACCGCTTTTCGGATGTTACGCCATTATCAGGTAAACATTACAAGTTTAAGTTTCAAAGATCTTAAGTTGGTAGATATATAACTTTGAAGAACGACTAGTGCTTTGCTTTATAACTAAGCCGAGGGAAATATTACGATTCAAGTTGTGGTGTAAATTCCTGACATTGATAAACTACGTGTTAATACAATCAATTACGACATTATCCTAAGAAATATAAACTGAAACAATAGAAATTGGCTGAAAACATTTACCGAAAAATTATCTTAAACAGGCCTAATGTCTGGAAACATGAGAGCATTGTCAATATATGTTGGCATTTTAACTGGTTAAATTAAACTTGATAAAAAATTATCTTAAACAGGTCCATAGACTGGAACATGGAAGCGTGTGACAAAGTTGAATAAACATCAGTAACTATTTGTTATAATTTTAAGTGGTTAAATTAAACTATGGTTACTAGTAAATTAAGACATTACGATTTATACCATGTAAGCAGCCAAACAATTGTGATTACACAAGAATTTTATAACTAGTAAAATAAGGCATTACCATTTATATCTGGTAAGCAGCCAGTTTTGATTACACAAGGATTTTATAACGTGGCTATGAAATAGTGGTAGACGCATGGACAAGTGGGTAGGTGAGTATGGAAATTGTGTCTGATTATTCAGTTCAAGGTTTGTGGAAGTGTACATATGGTTTGTTAATTTCCATTATTTCAAAGAATTTCACTTTCCATTCTTTTTGTATATAATGTAGGACTGCATGTGTTATAAACTGTGGCCTTCTTTCAGCAGGTGGTCTGCAAATGTAGAATTTCCTTGCCTAAGTTTCCAACTTCTAAGGTGTTCCTTTAGTCTAGTACAAATTGCTCTGCCTGACAGGCCAATGTAGAAATTTGCCACAGTTGCAAGTAATGTTGTATATTCCACTCTTTAACAAGGCTGGAGTGTTCTCTTTACCATTGGGTAGAAAGTGTCCAATGGTACTGTGTGTATAAAATGATGTTTTGAAGTTTATTGATTTGACTTTCTCGGCCACATTCACATAAATGTGTCCTAAATATGAGATTTTTATTTTGCATTTGAGTGAATAACATTTACGCGGAATTTTATGAGTGGTCAGGAGTATAATAGTAGAGATTCATATAATCATTTCTTATTGTTTATTACAAGCCTCAATTACGTTGTGTATGCTGCTGTTAGCTCAAGCCGGCCGCGGTGGCCGAGGGGACTGAGGCGCTCCAGTCACGGTCTGCACGGCCACTACGATCGGGGGTTCGAATCCCCCCTCGGGCATAGATATTTGTGCCGTCCTTAGGATAAGTTAGTTGATAAGTAGTTTGTAAGTTTATGGACTGATGACCCCGTAGTTAAGTCCCTTAAGCTTAACAAACATTTTTGTTAGCTCAGTAGAGGCCGTGACTGTGGAAATGAATGGTAGCCGATCCCATGAACTAGGTACTATCGGGTTTCTTAAACCTCTCACAATAGTAGCATGAAACACGTGAGACACCAGCAAACAGGTCGAGTGCGCGGGTAAAGTGTAATGGTGCCATTTCGACACTCCGGTGGTCGAGCTCTTGCTGGGAAGAGGCGTTACACTTTGGCGGCGTCGGCAGTGGGATGACAGCTTTCGATGGACCAGACAGAATCCTCGGAAGTCCCGATATTCTCAAAACTTCTCAAAATTTCGTCTCCTCGTGCGCCCTAGAGATGGCACAGATTTTCTCTGGCCGGCCGCGGTGGCCGAGGGGACTGCGGTGCGCCAGTCACGGTCTGCACGGCCACTACGGTCGGGGGTTCGAATCCTCCCTCGGGCATGGATATTTGTGCCATCCTTAGTGTTAGCTAGTTCATAAGTAATTTGTAAGTTTAGGGACTGATGACCCCGTAGTCAAGTCCCATAAGCTATACAAACATTTGAACATTTTTTCGATTTTCTCTGTAATCATAGAACGGGCACACCAAAGTGTGAGAACAGCCAAATTTTATATTTCTATGTAAGCCAGTCAGTGGGGACCTAAACGCAGTCGCGGCGGAGTGGCCGAGCGCATTGAGGCGCTATGCTCCGATGTGCGAGGCAGTTCCCCATCAGGGGTTCGAATCCCCCCTCGTGAATGGATGTTTGTGCTGTCTTTAGTATAAGTTAGTTTATAAGTAGTTTGTAAGTTTAGGGACTTATAACATCGCAGTTAAGTCCCATAAGCTTAAAAAACATTAGAACAACAACCTAAACTGGCCGCAGTGGCCGAACGGTCTGCGGCCTGCCATTCACGGTCTGCACGGCCGCTGCGGTAGGGGGTTCGAATCCCTCCTCGGGAATTGCTGTTTGTGCCGTCTTTAGAATAAGCTAGTTCATAAGTAGTTTGTAAGTTTACGGACTGATGACCCCGTAGTTAAGTCCCATAAGCTCCACAAACATGTGAACAACCTAAATGCAGTTGGAAAACTTGTTACACGATACATCGTTAGAGGAGATAGTTAACCCCTTTTGGTCATTGGCTCAGAAACTTCGGCCAGGAGACTGCAAAGCGGGGAAGAAGAATGAGACGAGACATTATACTATGACTCTTGGTTTGGACTCGAGGAGATGCGGCCGTTTGCTTGATCGGTGCAGCTCGTTTTGTATTATCGCGATATAGGGGAGAGTGTGTCTCGGATATGATGCACGACTTCGGGTGCAAATTATTAGATGAAAGACTTTCGTTGCGGAGATCTATTTGCGAAATTTCTTTCACCAACTTTCTCTTCCGAATGCGAACATATTTTGTTAGCACCCATCTACATATGGAGACATCATCACAATAAAATAAGAGAAATCAGATAAAAAACTTAAATATTTAGGTGTTCCTTTTTCCTGTGAGCTATTAGAGAATGGGACTGTAGCAAAATATCAAAAGTGCGATTCGATGAACTCTCTGTCATACACTTCAATGTGACTTGCACAGCGTTTATGTAGTAGTAGATGCCCGGAAGTTTTCCACGTACGCGAACCAAAATTCCCGTATGCAGAGATTGCGGGAAATATCACGCCGAAGCAAGCAGCAAGCAGTCGCCATCCGTCACAGCGCCGCTAGAAGATCGATGTTATGAGCGGTAAGCACGCACTCGCCACGCTTACAGCAAATAAGCGGAGCGCGACCCAACGGAAATACGAGGGATGGAACTTAAATAGTGGCAACTATTTATTCACAACCGATACAAAAGTGTTACATGTTTTCACCGGTTTCTGTTCTTCAAAGTAGTCACCAGCGTTGTGCAGAACCCGTTGCCAGCGATGTGGAAGGCGTAGTATACCGTCAGCAGTGCCTGTTCTATTCATGTTGCGAATAGAGCTCTCTACTGCCTGTCGAATCTCTGGAGCCGGCCGCGGTGGCCGAGGGGACTGAGGCGCTCCAGTCACGGTCTGCACGGCCACTACGGTCGGGGGTTCGAATCCCCCCTCGGGCATGGATATTTGTGCCGTCCTAGTTCGTAAGTAGTTCATAAGTAGTTTGTAAGTTTAGGGACTGATGACCCCGTAGTTTAGTCCCATAGACTATACAAACATTTGAACATTTTGAATCTCTGGAACAAATGCCACGAAGTGGTTCCTTCAGTTTAGTAATCAAATCAAAGTCACAAGGACATAAGTCCGGTGAGTATGGTGGATGGTACAGTACTTCCCAGTCCCATCGACCGAACAGAGTAGCCCCAGCTTGCGCTGCATGCGCCCGCGCATTATCGTGCAAAATGATGGGTAGGTTGCGCAGAAAGTGTTGCCGCTTCTTTCGCAAAGCTAGACGCATGTGATACTCCATAAAGGAGCAGAAATACTGTGCACTGACGGTCTGCCGTGGAGGAACGTAATGCGTTAGGATAACACCATCACAGTAGTATGTGCTAATCGGGTTTCGTCTGGCGTCGATCACTGTACACAAACGCGGCAACAGTATTCACATCTTCTTCACAGACGCTAGGACAACGTGCCCGACACATGTCTGCCACAGTTTGTCGCTCTTCGTTCAAGGCTTTTACCGAACGTGCCACTGTTCTGTACGGCAATGGCGATTCCACTCACGCCTCTTGAACCTTGTTGACACTGTCGACTGTCGTCCTGTACGACCAGTGGACATTCAATCTTGATCCAACTCCGCTGTTCCTGTTTCGAAAAGATGGTGTCACCGTTACGTTACACTGTTCGCTCACATTTGTTTCCCTGTAATGTCCGCACGCCGGTCACGTGGGACGGGTGAGTCCATTTGCTCGGATCTAAGGTAGGTATGTCAACAACGTGTGCTATCAGCGACAATAGTAGATTCCCTTGTATAGTGTCTCCAAAGCAGTGTTGCCACTATTTAAGTTCGAACCGTCGTAGATAAATTATCGAAACTAGAACATTTCCATGACTGGAAATTTTTTAGTTTCTTTCCAAATCTACGTATTTGATACAGTTAGCGCTTCACGCAATGAATTTTATCAGCTTTCGTAAGGGTAGCACGTTTGTTTTATTCTTGTCCAATCAGGGATACTACTTACGGCGAACAGACTTAACGTCATGGTCGATAGGATCACATAGATCATTTCCTAATCTATTGTGCAATCTTTGTTTCCTTTAAAGTCCGGTTACACCATTCTTTTGTAGATGTTTTACTACAATAAGCAGGTTGAATAATTTGTACCATTCAATATTTGAAGGTAACAATTCAGTTGCAATTTATCCTGTGTGTCAGCCGGCTGTGGCCCTTTATTTTGTTCCATTCGATTGACATACATTACCATGTGCAAATGAACGCATTAAAAATTTTAGTAATAAACAGTTTTATAGATCATTTCCTTTATACCTCAGGTCCCTTAACCATAACCACTAGCCGAGGACTTCTTGATCATTATACAAGGTGTCCAGAAAAGGACTCCCTGATTTCAAAATTAAATATCTTGAAAACAAAGATCGATAGAGGAATGCAGTAAACGGTATGTTTATTGTGAAAGCTGTAAGAAGTTCATACATCAGTTTGAAATAATACGGTAGTTAGAAAAGCTGCTAACAGATGGCGCTGTAATCGCCATACGTAATGCCTAGTATAAATAGTGATCTGAAGCCCAGAGCGATCAGTTCCACTATTGAAACGTCAAAGGAGGTTAGCGTACCGAAGAAAGAGATTAAAACCATGTACTCCATTGAACAACGCGTTTTTCTGGTGCTAGAGCACCACAGGTTGAAGAGAGTCCTACTGCAACAAGGCGAAGTTTTCAAGCACGATTTAATATTCCAAATGGACCCGATGCGAAAACCATTCGTACGCTCTTCACAAAATTACAACGAACAGGCAGCGTAACTGATGATCTAGTGGGGCATGTTGGCCACAAGCAAACCGCAGTTACGCCTGAAAATATCGCTACAGTTTCTGGAATTATTCAGCGATATCCAATGTCATCCGTCAGTAGAATTGCATCTGAGACTGGATTGAAGCGTTCCAGCACGCAGAAAATACTGAGAAAGAGCCTACACATGTTTCCATTCGAAATTCAAACCCACCAGGCCATACCCGTACGAGCTGCGCAACAAAGGGTTACCTTTGCTAATCAGATGCTCACAATGATTGATAGTGAAGGATTTAATGTTGGCTGCATCTGGATTACACATGAAGCATACTTCCACCTGAATGGATACGTGAATAAGCAGAACTGGCGATTCTGGGGTTCCGAAAAGCCATATTGGTGTGAAGCGAAACCCCTGTATTCTTCTAAAGTTACTGTGTGGGCTGCATTATGCAGCAGAGGCATTATTGGCCCTTTTTCATTCGACGAATGGTCACTGGTGCACGTTACGTTGCCATTTTGGAACAATTTGTCGCCACACAGCAAGCGTTAGAGGATCGACCAGGTACTGAAAAATGGTTTATGCAAGATGGAGCCCGTCCACAGTGTTTCGCTTTCTTGAAGAATACTTCGGGAATCGAGCCATTGCTTTGGAATATCCCAAATTTACAGGTGCAGGCATGGATTGGCCTCCATATTTGCCGAATTTGACTCCCTGTGACTTTTTTTTTGTGGGGCACAGTGAAAGACATGGTCTACTCGAAGCATCCCGCCACTCTGGACGAGCTTGAATCGGCGATCTCTGTGGCATGTGAATCCATTTCGGTTGAGACACTACGAAATGCGATGGCGAATTTCATTCTTCGTTTGCGCCACCTCTGTACTGCCAATGGTGAACATTTTGAAGACATTGTGATGTGATTGTTTGCAAAGAGTGTTTTCATACGATTATTTCACTTCTGTATGCTGATATGAGCTGTACAGCGTACAGCGCCATCTGTTAGCAGCTTTTGTAACTATTATTTCAAACTGCTGTATAAACTTCTTACAGCTTTCACAATAAACATACCGTTTACTGCATTTCTCTATCGATCTTTGTTTTCGAGATATTTAATTTTGAAATCAGGGAGTCCTTTTCTGGACGCCCTGTATTTTGGTAATAGAATTTCTTACGTTATCCTAATTGTGCAACTTTATGGAGATAATTCATCGCATTGTCTGATCTGAAGCCCGCATGATACCGTGTTTTGAAATTCAATTCACCCACGAGGCACCTCTGAGGAACGGAGTTCTTCCACTACTCACGCCCACTCCTGGCAAAGAAAGTATGCGACGCAACAGACCGAGGAAAGCAGTGAGGAAGAAGCCTCACTCCAGGACTATGAGAGCATTTGCTCCACTGTTGAACCAAGAGAAATAGTCACGTACGTGAACACGCTTTCGGTAGAAGTTTTAGAGTTTTTTTGGGTATATTAGCTTGTTTTAGATGAGGACGATTGTAATACTAGGGGTTAGCCGCGCGGAAGTGACTGTGCGCTCTAATGCCCCATACTGCGGAATGCGCGTCTGTTCACCGTCGGAGGTTGGAGTCCTCCTTCGGGCATGGATGTGTTTGTCGGCCTCAGTATAAGTTAGTTTAAGTAGTTTGTGAGTCTAGGGTCTGATGACCACTGCATTTTGGTCCCATAGCTTTACTAACATTTGAACATTTCAACAACGGTTTAAGGCCCGTTTTTGTTTAATATATGGGCGCAGCTAGGATTTAGGTAATATTATGAGATAGCAAGATCTTGAAATCTGAGGCGAAGTATTAAGATCTATAAGCAGTAGGCGCATAGCGAATGATATCCACGTAGCTTGTCTGCTCGCAAAAATCCTAACTGGGCATATGAAGGCGAGATGTTGTCAAATAGACGGTTGTGCATATATAATTACGGAATTTTGGTTCTACCTTGACCAAACATATATTCTCCTTGTACAACACCCGAAGATGTTTTGGCGAAGTTTCACGTTAGTTAGTTGATTAATATAATTTTCTATCAATAACATGTTCAAAAGTGTTTGTTAAGCTTATGGGACTTCACTGTGGGTGCATCAGTCCATTAACTTACAAACTACTAATAAACTAACTTATACCAAAGACAGCACAAGCATCCATGCCCGAGGGAGGATTCGAAGCCCCGATGGGGAATAGACTCGCGCATCGGAGCATAGCGCCTCAATGCGCTCGCCCTCCCCACCGCGGCTCAATAACATGTAAAGAGATTTCTGAGATTATGGTATTTACATTTGTAAAATTACTCGCAGGAAAAAATGCTGACTTTCTGTCACATTCCGACATTGTAAATACAGTTCACACTTTCTTCCAGTCTGCCATCAACAGTTATCAAGTTTATGTTACGTGTATTTACTAAAAAGTAAGGTCTAAAATAAAACTTCCTTTTTTCCATCTTTCCTACGATTGGTCTTAAATATTTTGAGTTTTCCCTATACGCTGAATTACGTCGAAATAGTCGTTCAACATGAACAGAATATTCTAATTTGGTGCCGACACGAAGGTCATTAAAGACAGAGTACAAGGTGTGTTAGGCAGGGCAAGAGCAATATTCGGATAAAATAAATCATACAGCTATCCGTAATTACGTAAGTGAAGAAGGGAAAATCGTTATCGCAATTAAGTATGGGTAATGGAATCCTGCTCCTTTCAAATACGAGTCTAGGGGTTAATTAGGGGCAATATATTCACGTAGAAATCAAATATTCAAAACACATTGTCATGCTCTCCGAGAGCTGTAGAACATAAAACAGTGACAAAATTTTCTTTGACATTAGTATGTCACTTGCCGCAAGGTGCTGATAAAAGGTATACAGAAAATCAAACTACGATAGTCTGTGGTATTTACTCTGTGTGTTTGGTGCCCTATCGAGGTTCATTTAAAGTTCGCTGAAGATCGATTATACTGACTCGAAAGTACATTTCGCGTTAGGACAACGAAGATAAGACGAATAAGGGTTCGTACTGAGTCATATAGACAGTCGTTTTTCCCTCGCTCTGTTATGGAGTGAAACGGTAAAGAAAACAGCCATTAATGATACAAAGCATTCTCCGCTGTGCGCTATATGGAGGATTGTGGAGTGGGTATTTAAATGCAGATGTAGACGAGAAGACACCACAAGTCAATGTGGTGTTTGATGCTTTCGGAAAACAGTATGGTGAGTATAGCAGTCAGGTAGCTCCTGACTGAAATATGAAGGGTGAGTCCATGACGATATCACAAACTTTCAAGGCTAATGGAGAAACGCAAAAAGTATCTATTTCAGATACTTTTGGAAGATGGAATGGGTTAGAGACTCCATCACGTGAAAATCAGTTCGGTTGACGAATAATAAGTGGCAAATGTTCCATGAATCTGAAACCTGGGTATATGTATATTACTGTCGGGTGTATGACAACTTTCGCTTAAAACGTTCGATTCAGCCGTTCCCGAATCAGGGCTCATCACCTCACATTGAAACAATTTCCTTTCTACATCAGTGATGAATGCTCGTAACACCATCACGGAAACAACCTGCATCAAAGCACCTGTTTCGTAACGCCAGGAACCTATACTTGTAGTCTCACGGGATCAATATATGCCTTTGCTTCTCCGCTCCTAGTACCCAATAGGTCATACCAGTGGAGTGCAGAGGAATAGTGTGTGTGTTGGACGGTGTTTTGATTCCGGAGAGGTCCGCGAGTGAAACTTTGGTGAGAAAAACTTGGGGGTTACAACACAGACGTGACTGGGGCCCGCTGCCAAACTTGGCTGCCACGAATGTCGTTGGCCCACTGTCCGCCGCCCAAACCCCAGCGCGCCTATGCGTTTCCCAAGGTACAGCCGTTCGCTGAGCAACAACAGCGGCTTTGTCGCTTTAAAATGTCTACATTGGCCACATCCTGGATTGTTTAGAGATATGATGACAATACATCTACATACATACTCGACAGTCCACATAATGGTGCGTGGCGGAGGGTACTCTGTACCACTACTAGTTACTTGCTTTCCTGTTCCACTCCCATATAGAACAAGGGGAAAATGAATGTTTTGTATCCCATCCCCGTCGCCACTTTTGTGTCCCAGCCTCGTCGCCGCTTTTGTGTCTCGTTTCCGTCGTAGGTGTCGGTGGCCGAGTGGAATGAGACCGACACAGGAATAAAGATAGCACGCTGGTGCAGGTACGGAGGGGAGCAGCCAGAAACTAGAAACACTAGAGTAAATTAGAACGAGATATATATTGCACAGAATTTATAGAATACTTAACTTTAACATAGTTCTGTACTGCAGAAGGCTGATACATAGTTGAGCTAGAGGCCTGCCTAGTGCCTATTCGATAGCTAAGTCTTCACTGGTGCCTATCTGAATACGAAGGTCTTAACTGGTTCCTATCTCAGTCCCAAGTGAACGATGTCGTTCAGTGGTGGCCACGAGCGGAGTTGTAACAGAGGGCGCTCGTGGCTGACATCTTAAGAACGCCGCGCCGTGCGTGCATGGCGGCGCGCGGCGAAAGTAGATGACGCGCACTTTGTACTTGTGCGACACCACAGAATGCTTGTATGCATCTGTATGAGCCCTGATCCTTCTGATCTTATCTTTGTGGTCTATACACGAAATGTAGGTTGGCGGTACTGCAATTGCAGTATGCGACAATTTGGATAGGACGGGAAGTCTGGGAGAGCTTGGCTGATAGGTACAGCCGACTGCTAGGAAAGGAGTTTCTACCTTAGGGCACTATTACTCTTTTCCTCTCTATGTCTAAGTATTGTCGCTAGACTTTTTCAGGAGCGGTGGTTACCGATGTTAACCACGTATTTTACAACGCCTGGCGACCGAATGTGGCAGCAGTCCTTGTGAATCACACTGTTAGGTTCTCTCGATAACTCCCTCAACAACAGACAATGTCATCACAATGAGAATTGCTGCCCCATTTGGCAGCCAGGCGTTGTGAAATATGTGGTTGACATCTATAACCACCGCCCGTGAAAGAGTTAATAGCATTTGTTGATACGTACGCGTAATGGGGATGCGTAAAGTGTGGTGTCACTTTCAAATTACTTACGGGTATATATCTCGACATCTTTCGATATTTCGGCGGGAACACACTTTGCCATTCTCAAGGCAATACTGCAGCGAGGAAGCAATGTGCAACGACGTTTGAAACCTCGGTTTTCAGTGACAGCAGAAAGATAGCACACACTTATCAAGCAAGAACCAAGGTTTTAAACGTAATTCCGTATCACTTCCTTGCTGCAGTATTGCCTTGAGAATGGCAGGGTGTGATCCTGCCGAAATATCGGTCGATGTCGAGTTACATAGTTGGCTGCATAACTGTGAGTTTCTTGAATACGCCATACGCCGGGAGAAATTAAGGAATCACATGTGGTGTTATGTTTGTAACATAATGAGAAGAGGGGAGTCATGAAACCTGCAGCCAGCACACACTCTTCTCCTCTAAAAACACAAGATTAAGGAACATACAAATAAACTGCTATAAAATATTGTAATATGTAAAAACTTATTCTGTGATTTTCATGATAGCCGCAATGTACAGCCTATGGGCATCGAAGACTGAGATGGGTGTGTGTTCGATACCTCAGTGTGTTTCAGAATTACACCAACTAATTTCTAGGGAATGTAGAAGGTGCCTCCGTTGCGTCGTTGGATACGTTTCCGGTTACAAGTTTCTATTCTCATTTTGTTCCTCAAAACGCCTTCTTCATCCCATAGAAATTTCTTAGTGTAACTGTGTAATTTTGGAACCCATTGACGTATGGAACACACACCCATCGCCGGCCGCGGTGGCCAAGCGGTCTGCGGCGCGCCAGTCACGGTCTGCACGGCCACTCCGGTCGGGGGTTCGAATCCCCCCTCGGGGATGGATATTTGTGCCGTCCTTAATATTAGCTAGTTCATAAGTAGTTTGTAAGTTTAGGGATTGATGACCCTGTAGTTAAGTCCAATAAGCTCTACAAACATTTGAACACACCCATCTCAATCTTACACGTCTATTTACTGTCGGAAATATGTACAGAACGAAACTTTGCGATAGATATTTTCTTATTGCTGCGAAGTTAGAGTGCGCAAATTTCACTCTGTATATCTAAATGAAATATTTGTAAATCTGTGGTACTTAACTACTCAGGTCATCAGTTACGAGGCTTACAAAATACTTAAACTAACATGATAAGGACGACAAATACATCTATACTCGAGGGAGGACTCGAAACTCCGACGGCGAGCAGCGGCACGCTCCGCAGCTAGGCGCGTTGGAACGCTCGGCCACTCCACCGCGGCACTGTATATCCAGAAGTTATGTCATAAAGTTATTAATTGTCACAATGTATATTTTATCTCTCCCATTTCTACTTTACATATACAATTTTTTAATGTGACGTTTCTAATTAATAGTATATTTTTAATTAACAAGTACTTTAAGCTGTATAATGTCAAACTTTAAATATAAGAAGAAATAATTTTCTGTATATAAATTTTCACTACAGCTTACGGCTGATAATGGAGAAGTTCTATGAGTGGAACAGGGAATGTATCTATGTTTTATAGATACAATTTATATATATTATTTATTTATTTATAGATCTAGAACATGCTTATGACGTGTTACTAGGCGGGAGATATTGCAGTTCTACAAGATTATGGAATAGGAGGCAAACTTCTGCAGGCAGTTAAAGGTCTTTACGATGACTGTCAGGCAGGAGATAGAGTAGACGGCAAATTAAGATCATGGTTCAGGGTAGTTTCAGATGTAACACGAGGCTGTAACCCGTCACCACTGTTTTTCATACTATTCATGGATCATACGTTGAAATCAGTACACCAGCAGGGCGGGATTAAAATAGGTGAAAACAAAATAAGCAGTCTCGCGGATGGATTAGTAGTAATGGCAGATTCGATTGAAAGTTTGCAAACTACTATTTCAGAGCTCGACCACAGGTGTAAGAGTTACGACATGAAGATCAGCATCTCCAAAACACAAGTAACGTACATGAGAAAGAGATTCAAATAGATTGAGTGCCAAATAGGAAGAACAAAGAACAGGTAGACAGTTTCTAGTACCTAGGTTGTATTTTCTCACAGGGTGGCAACATAGTGAAAGAAGTGGAATCAAGGTGTAGCAAAGCTAATGCAGTGGGCGCTCAGCTAAGATCTACTCTCTTCTGCAAGAAGGAAGTCAGTGCCAAGACTAAGTTAGCAGGGCACCACTCTGTCTTTCGACCAACTTTGTTGTATGGGAGTGAAAGTTGAGTGGATACAGGTTACCTTGTTACAGATATGAAAGTAGCAAGAACGATTGCAGGTACTAATAGATGGAAACAATGACAGGAGGGTGACCATAATGAGTAAATCAAAGAAAACCTGCGAATGTACACCATAGATGTAGCAGAGCGAACAGACTAATATGGTGGGGTCATGTTACACGCATGGGAGAAGCAAGGTTACCTAAGAGACTCATGAGCTCGGCAGCGGAGGATAAGAGGAGTCAAGGTAGACCAAGGAGAAAGTACTTAGATTCGTTGAAGAATGATTTTGAAGTAAAAGACTTAACATCAGACGGGGCATCAATGTTAGAATTGGATAAAGGATCATGGAGGAATTTTATTAGAGGCACTATGCTCCAGACTGAACGCTGAAAGGCATAATCAGTATCTAATGAGGATGATATAAAATAAGACCTGTCTTAGTATCTAGTTGGCAGGTCATTTAAATGACAGCAAATAAAAAAAAAATCTCACAAATAACACCAAGGAATTAACCGGGATCATCTTACGGACTGATCACCATCAATAGCGTCAAATGCCCTTGTCGCATGAAACGCTGCCACTGCAAAGGAGTTTGAAATTTAATCTTGGACATTGGCGGAACTTCACACCACCACCCGTCCTCCCTTGATGGCCAAATATTGGTGGTGGAAGTTTTTGCTAGCACCAGAATTCGAATACGCTACTTCAGAGTGGATCTCCTACACACTGTGTAGTACAAAGGCGTGCGCTAGTTCTACGCTACATGGAAACGAAGCCTTGCTGTTGCGTTATGCTCTGCTGCCCAGGTAAGGAACCGCGTTGGAGAATCGCCAGTAGACGTTTTCTGGCTCACTGCTTGACGAAAGATACATGTGAACAAGAACTATGCGAGTACTGTGTAGCATATTACACTAGTTCGTAAATGACAAAAGGTCTCCTAACAGATTCGAGTTAAAAGAGTTACATCAATGTTGGACAGTGTGTCTTTTGCCTTTTAGGCAATACATCTCGTCAAAGTACCTTGGCCACACGGTAATGGCCGTGCGGTCTGGAGCGCGATGTCACTGATTCCGTGATTGCTCCCATCGGATGTTCGAGTCCTCCCTCGGGCATGTGTGTGTGTGTGTGTGTGTGTGTGTGAATGTGTGTGTGTGTGTGTGTGTGTGTGTGTGTGTGTGTTGCCCTTAGCGTAATTTAGTTTAAGCAGTTTGGAGGTCTAGAGACCGGTGACCTCAGCGGTGTATTAGATTTCCTAACATTTGAACATTTTTTGAACGGTATCTTCTTTAGAACAGAATTTCAAAAACGTACAGCTTCCTCTCTTTGCAAATCCTACTTTCAAATAAGGTAATCCTCTAATCAGAACTCTCATAAATGTGGCATCTATTCTTTTCATCTCCCAAAGAACAGACACTACGTTCACAGCGTTACTTATTAACATCTAAAAACTTCCGAAGTGACGTACACGACGATGAGACAAGTGAGAGAAATGCGACTGCAAATGTCAGGAAATACCCCACAACGGAAGACAAATGCTACACATGTGACGTCACAAGGTCACGTGTGTCGACGCACGTGCTGCGGATGAGCTGGTTGATGGTCGCACCAGATGGTCCAAACCCAAGTCAAATATTCACGACACGTGGGAATGGCCGCGTGGTCTTAGGCTCCTTGCCATGGATTGTACGGCCGCTCCCCGACCGTGGTTCGAGTCCTTCCTGAAGTATGTGTCTGTGTGTGTGTGTGTGTGTGTGTGTGTGTGTGTTGTCCTGCATAAGTTAGTTTAAGTAGTTTGTATGTTACAGAAACCATGACCTCAGAAGTTTGGTCCCTTAGATTGTCAAACATTTGTTTCGAACAAGTATTTACGTCGGTGTGCCCCCGAACCTACGTGCGGGTCTTCAGTTAGTGGGGCTGAGTTCGATTTGTGCGGTTAGCAGACAGTAATGTTTTCATTGCTTTAGACGATTATGTGTTTACATTCATTTAAGAGTTATTAATTTACTGTCTTCCTTAAGCCGTATGGTTGTATGTGCTGCTAGGTAAGTCATCTAGTGGCGTCAGTTGTTCAACATTTTTTATCCACTTCTAGGGTATTTTCAGATATTTGTGGTCCCATGTATGTTATATCAAATTAATTGTTTCATTGCCAACTACGTCGCTTCGGATGTTTTTGAACGTTAATAAGGAACAAATGTTTGTATAGATTATGGGACTTAACTATGGGGTCATCAGTCCCTAAACTTACAAACTACTTATGAACTAGCTTACACTAAGGACGGCACAAATATCCATGCCCGAGGTGGGATTCGAACCCCCGACCGTAGTGGCCGTGCGGAACGTGACTGGCGCGCCTCAGTCCCCTCGGCCACCGCGGCCGGCTAATAAGAAACAGCCTATATACAATTTAAACGATGACAGGCCAATGATCCCTTCAGCGTTAATGCACACCAGGCTGGAATTCATATGTTAATCGGCGAAATGCTGCAAGTAGTGAGTGAAACTGCCAGGGACAATAAGTTGTGTGTGGATAAGTTGCAAATTTGGATCTGGGGACAGGCGTGCATTCGTGGTGATCACTGTGACCAGGTGGCGTAGACGTCAGGGCGACTGCCTATTAAACAGGAGACCCGGGTGCGAATCCCGGGCTGGTAAAAATTGTCATCTTTCCCAACTGATTTAATACAATAACCACCTCCAGACAATGTTGTAAATGCCTTTGTGACTCTCTCTCCTTGATCCCCTACAAGTAGACAAGTTCCCACTGAAGAATGGTAATCAAATATCCTTCTGGTGTATATATGGTGCTCCTTGCGGATGAGGACATTCAATATACCAATGCTCGAATATTCAATCTTCCTGCAAAGATGAATTTTTAGTACAATATGTTGACATAGACTTCGACGTGAATCACGTAAAGACAGGCTCCAATATTATAGTTGAATACGTTTTGTAGAGATGCACATTAAAACGAGAATTCCATCTGACTTGCTGGTTCATTGATATCGTATTCATTTTACGTACACGGTGCAGGAGGAGACATGCTTTCTGTGTAATGAAAGTGGCCATATCCGAGCTAGCTCCCTACGGTGAGTCTTAGTTTTACAGTCTTTCTTGTAACAGCGCCTTAGGTTAACGATTGCTGATCTCTCCTCTCCTGATAACAGACTTATAAGGAGAGTAAGCCTACTAGTCATCGCCGAATTCGTCCAAATTTATGGTACATGTAGGGCGTGGTGAGATATGAAAGTGCACCAAGTGGGAACTCACGCGTTTAGGAAATAAAAGGAATTTTGATACGGATCTACCACCATATGCACCTTATCAATTGCCCCTCAGATACTCTGCTTAGAAAGCGGTGTTTGGCACTGCGGTGAGATGTTCAAATGTTCAAATGTTTGTAGAGCTTATGGGACTTAACTACGGCGTCATCAGTCCCTAAACTTACAAACTACTTATGAACTAGCTAACACTAAGGACGGCACAAATATCCATGCCCGAGGGGGGATTCGAACCCCCGACCGTAGTGGCCGTGCAGACCGTGACTGGAGCGCCTCAGTCCCCTCGGCCGCCGCGGCCGGCTCTGCGGTGAGAAATCGGCTTTGTATTGAGAGGTTCGCGGGTTCGATTCCATCCTGTGGCAAATTTTTTTCTGCTCCGTGGAAATGCGTACACCTACATACTGTTCCCGTAGGGATCGTGAGAACAAGACTAGATTCATTAATACAAGCACGGAAGCATTGAAACAATCATTTTTCCCACGCTCAATACGTGAATGGAATGGGGAAAAAACCCTAATAACTGGTACAGTGGGACGTACCCTCTGCCATGCACTTCACAGAGGGTTGCAGAGTATTGGTGTAGATGTCGACTGACGTCACAATTAACTGCAACATCATATAGGTTATTTTATTAATTTATATAAGCAAAAAAAAGAAAGGGCATTGGATGAAATTCAGGACTACAAAAATTTAAAAAGGGACTGTAGTTAACACGTACTTGGGGACGTCGTGTATGTAAATCGATACTTCCTTTCTTTTGAAACTGATCAATTACATGTACTGGGCTGATATTCATTGAAGAAACAGGGTAAGCAATAATTTTGACGGCATCTTGCGCACTTTATAAACGCCGTTCTTTTGCAGTTACATGTATTTTTTTTCAAGTCTCCATAGAAAAACAAACTTGATTAACATTCTGAAAACAGCTTCTTTCATCGCCCAGTCCAGCAGCGAACCACGCGTAACGCAGCATGTCGCTGAATACGTGCGAGGACAGCTTGTGATGTCACATAATGGAATGCAGTTTGATGCATGCTTCTCGGGAAGTGATTTCTTCTTCTTTCTCGATTAGGTAAGTGCAGTTTTGAAACTTTTTTATTAAATTTTTTACCTGTTCATAAAAATATACATCACATGGTTGGCACTAGTGGCGTACATTTGGGGGGAATTACTTTGATATTGCATGTTGGCAATCCAAAACAACAAATTTGATGTTGCGGTTAATTGTGAAGTCATTAGTGTACGCATTGCCGAGGAGCAAAAATATATTTGTCGCGGGGAGGAATTGAACCCGCGAACTTTACAATAAAAAATCCGTTCTTTTACCGCTGAGCCAAACACTGCTTTCTAAACAGGCACTCTCAGCGGCAGTTTATAAGGCGCATAAGGTGATAGACGCGTATAAAAATTGCTTTTATTTCCTAAACACGTAGCAAGTAGTTTACGTGATATCGTATGATTAAAAATTTCCACAGCAACACTTGTACAATACCTGTGGTAGCACACACTAAAGATCAACACAAGTGCATGCACTAGTGATGAGGATTTTGACAGTAAAGTGACAATTGACCCTCACTGACTGTGTTCAAAATGACCACTGACAGCGACAACACACGCCTCCAATCTGGTGTGAAAAGACTGCTGTATACGTGTTAGCATTTCAGCAGAGATGTCCAAGCAGGCTTTACTAATACGTCGTTGCATATCACTGGATGTAGTTGTAGTACCTTTCCTCACAGAAAAAGTCGGCATGAGTCATATCTAGGTAACGGGCCGACCAAGGTAAGAGTCCTCTGCGTTTAATCCAACGATATGGAATCAATTCTTGAAGGCATTCTGTAGTAATCCGTGCATTATGGGCTGGACAGCCATAATGTTAGTATCACAGGCTCCTCTTATACTCCGCGTCATGTAGGAAGGCGGCCCAGTTTTCAGTCGTTCTGTACATCCTCCTCCATTACTGCACTGGCAGCCAATAATATTCATTCTCTAGGTGCGTGGCTGGCTGTGAGAAAAGGCAATGTGTATCCCACAGGCTCCACTGTTGGCGCTTGGCTGTAGTTCCTCCCCTCGAGGCTTCCCCTATCGCTCCGCCTCTATGCGCAGAAGCGCCTCCTTACATGTCGCTAATTATAGTCTGCAGAGAAACATCATCTAGTAACCGTGGCAGATGGGCAGATGGTCTTTCAGGAGAGTGTGATACATGTGCACTTTCAGTGTACCATCTATGAAAGATGGGCCTATGAATTGATGGTCAATTATCCTACGCCACACATTTACACTCAATGGACACTGACATTCCACCTGGCCAAGCCAACTGAGACTGTCAACAGACCAGTAACGCACGGTTCGGCAGTTTGCCTCTCCGTGATTGGTAAATGCGGCTTCATCACTAAATAATACACATATGCATCTGAAATATCCTATCATAATGCTCATGTAGAGAAGGTCACACCGTTACGATGCAGTTCTTGATGGAGAGAGCTGTGTTGTGGGTGGAAATGATAACAATGGAGAATGCGTAGGACACTTGCCTGGCCATGACACTTCCTCGTGCGATTGGGCGGCAATTAACGTGCGAATCAACTACAACAGCAGCCAAAAACATTAATATCCCCCAGTTCTGTCCTCTCGGGCTGTGCCCATACTACTGAGGTTTCATAAAAGGATTTTGTACAAGGCATGTCCATTGCAAGAACTTCTGCAGGGAGACGCCAAGTTTTACTGTTATGAGACAAAAGAAAGAGCTTTCCAGGCACTTAAGGAGGCTCTAACTTCCGCACCAGTTCTAGCCTTGTCTGATGAGAATGCGAAAACTGAACTCCACACAGACGCCAGTGGTTATGGAATTGGTGCAGTACTTGTACAAGTTCAGTAAGGTGCTGAAAAGGTGATAGCCTATGCATCAAGAGTACTCTCAAAGTCCTAGATAAACTACTCTACAACTGAGAAAGAATATATCGAAGTTATCTGGTCTATCAACAAGTTCCGGCCGTATTTATTTGGAAAACCATTCACCATCGTGACAGACCACCATTCTTTGTTTTGGCTGACTACCTTGAACGATCCATCAGGTCGACTAGCAAGATGGTCACTAAAACTCCAAGAGTAAGACGTCACAGTGGTATTCAAGAACGGGCGTGAACACAAGGATGCCGACTGCCTTTCGAGGAATCCATTAGTGGAACACAACACCATGAATGAAATTTCAGCCCTCACTGAATTAGGAGACGTTACAGCTGAACAGAGGGAACATCCAGCACTATTAAAAACCATGCAGGCCTTGGAGAAAGGAGAAACGAATAATGGAGAGTTTCAACTTATAAACGGGACATTGTATCAGAGCAACTACGATCCACTCGGCCCAAATGGCTACTGGTCGTTCCACCTCAACTGAAGCCAGCTGTTCTCAAGTATTTCCAAGATGCTCCAAAATCGGTCACCTGGGATTCTTGAAGACCCTAGACAGAATCAGACGTAGGTATTACTGGAAAGGGTCTCTACCGATCTGTCAAGCACTATGTGAGTCACTAAAGAGTGCCAGCGACGGAAGCATGTGCCTCAATTACCTCCAGTGCATCTCGTACCGATTCCACCTGTAGCAGCTCCATTCTACCGAGTTGGGCTCGATCTTTTAGGGAGGTTCCCGAAGTCAACAACCGGTAACCGATGGATAATAGTCTGCACTGACTACTTGTTACCAAACCTGTGTTGACTGCAGGAGCTCCTGAGGTCGCAAAATTCCTTGTAGAAGACAATATTTTGAAGTATAGAGCACCACGTGTCATGATATCTGATCGTGTAAAAGTATTCCAGTCAAAACTAGTATCAGAGGTAATGTCACGTTCGACATTGTCCACAGAATGATAACTGTATACCATCCTCAGACAAATGGTCATACAGGACGTTTTAACAAGACGTTAGCAGATATGCTGTCGATGTACGTAGGCCGACCGCGGTGGCCGAGGGGACTGAGGCGCTCCAGTCACGGTCTGCACGGTCACTACAGTCGGGGGTTCGAATCCCCCCTCGGGCATGGATATTTGTGCCGTCCTTAGTATTAACTAGTTCATAAGTAGATTGTAAGTTTAGGGACTGATGACCCCGTAGTTAAGTCCCATAAGCTATACAAACATTTGAATTTGTTGATGTACGTAGATGCTGAGCAGAAGGATTGGGATACAATACTGCCAGTCGTGGCATTTTCTTACAATACCGCAAGACAAGACACCGCAGGCTTCACACCTTTTTTCCTGCTCCATGGCCGTGAAGCTGAGACGACAATGGATACGCTCTTCCCGTTCAAACCGGACGACACTCAGGATGACTATGTGAAACACCCAAGAAGCTGCCTCGCATACGGACACTGGACGCTCAGGAGAAGGGCCGTCAGCGGTATAACGACAAGCACCGACCTGTTGTGTACAGTCCAGGAGATCTGGTATGGATTGTTACCCCTGTACGGAAATCTGGAGTATCAGAAAAGTTATTGAAGCGATATTTTGGTCCGTATCGTGTCATACGCCGACCGTCAGACGTCACATACGAAGTTGAGGATTATGAGCCGTAGTCGAAACGACAAAAACGAAGAGACATTGTTCACGTCCTTCGCCTTACTACGATACTGAAGAGCATATAGGCGAAAACGGCTTCTTGTTCAAGAACTCTAAGGACGGCAATGATACTGATGAAGCCACGACAGGAACGTCTGTCGTCGATAATCGTGAAGAAGGCAAGGATTCTCCAGAACTGCCATACAGAGGTCCCATGACAAGATCATCATCCAGGATATTGCAACTGGCTCCAAAGGGAACCTAACAGCAGATCGCTATTTTTTCAGGAGAGGGAGCAATGCTGCGAGACCCCACGTTAAACGACTGCCGGCGTGACTTAAGGGTGCTGAAGGTCGCCGATTCAATCCCATCCACCGGCAAAAATTAATTGCTTTGTAATTAACACTTCCAGAATGTTCTAAATGTTTCTTATGTTCACTTTTAATTTCTACTTGTTTCTTTTAACTATTCTTTTTATTTCTGGTACATTCTGTCTGTGCATAAATAGCAGAGCACTCTGTCCGAGAGGCAGTCAGTGTTGCGTGTACGTTTCAGTTCGCAATGAACCTGTTCTCAGCATAATTGCTGTGTTCAGTCGACAACCCTGCCTTCGAAGTCAAGCCTGCTTCCATTTCAACGCGACAGTATTTAGTTTGTTTCAGCGCGATTTTTGCTACAGCATTTTGTTATTTAAAACTGTTTGGATTTTATATAATTACTTGGTTTCATTAATTAAAATCAGTACAAAATTTCTTAGAGTCAATATATGTTCTGCTATTATTGGTTGTGTTAAAACATTTAATTACTTATTAACAGCTTTGATGTTTTGACGAATTTCATGTTGTTTGAAATATGCTCGATTATGTAAACAGCATTTTTTATTTATTTTGTCAAATAGTTTTAAATGATACAATAAAGTTTGTTAAAAACAGTCCCAGTCCGACAGAAATTTTCGGCTTTTCCCATTGATCTAATTCAATGCCTTGGGTGCTAATTCCTGTAATGCCCTTGTGACTTGATTGATAATGGCTGTAAAATCAATGTGATATGTGTACTTTCGGCATATCCGAAATAACATAATCCACGTATACAAAACTATAGTGCCCGAAACGTTAATATTTATCGTATAAAATACCATGTTTTGAAGACTATAATCATTTTATGTTACTCCCAACTTAAATTGTTTACATTTATATGCGAGCCCTGAATATTTTTTCTTTGCATTACTTAAATTATAGAATAGTTGTTTTCAAAAATTTCGTTGTAAAATACTGCTTTTTAGTAATAAAACAATGCTCAAAAATTTAAATAAATGTAAACAACAAAATGATGCCACGCATCCTGAAATGTACTCACGGAAACCTAAGCTTTGAAAAGGGTCTGTTTCTCTGCGCACTCATTATGTTTCTTTCGGCATTCATCTGTGATATTTTCTTATTAGCATACCTATGTATAATCAATGTATCTGCACTCTTTGTATGTTGGTATTCATGTGTAAAGATTTAACGTTAGAAATTATGAAGTTTTAGCTTCACATTGTTTGGCTGAGAGTAATAATAGTAAAAGTGTGTGGACAGAGCTAGTGAGATGCAGTCACGGAATTAGACATGGTATATACGACATTATGTGAAAGGATAAGAACAACTAGCTTGGAATATATTAGGCAAACAAGTTCATTTTTATACTTCTAATTGTAGAGCGATGTTAATCATTGTTAAAAAACGTGCAAGTGTCAGTTTCGTATGGAAAAAATATTATTTGCGCTTGAAAAAAGTTAAAGAAATAACAGCACACAAAACTATGAAAGTAATTTTTTATGCGATCAGTGAGAATTTTTGTGTCAATACGTGTATTATTAAGATTTCCAGTAAACTATAGTTAATTGGCAGACATTGGTTTCCATTTCTGTTAGATATCCATATTCTAACTCTCATTATTGTGATGATTTTTAATTTCCACGTTTGCACTGTATTTCAGTTATTGCGTATTGATATCATATTATATATTATTATAAATTTTCAAATGTTTGTGAATCTATCGGACCAAACAGCGTGGCCATCAGTCCGTAGCTCACAAACTACTTAAACTAAGGTAAACTAACCTAAGGACAACACACACACACCCATGCCCGAGGGAGGACTCGAACCCCCGACGGCGAGCAACCGCGCGCTCCGCAGCGAGGCGTCTTAGACCGCTCGGATACTCCACCGCGGCTATATTTTAGTACGCAAGTACATTGACAAGATTTGATTATTGTAATTACAGAAACAGCATTAAATTATAAAGACGTTAGGTTGCATGACAAAACAAGTGTTTCGTCGCGGTAAGGCTGCCAAACATAATTAATTACCAGTGATATTTTTTCACTGCAAAGTGCAGCATTGCTTGATTACTTCTTAAAAAGACACAAAATCAGTATCAGCTTTGTGATTCAATGTGTGTAAAGGTGCTTGTATTCATTTTTTCGGAAAGTGAGATGCGTAAATTTTTATGTTAATTTTGTCATGTAGTTACAACAACAGTTCCTATCTTAGTGATTGTTGAGCGCTTAAAATTCAGCAGTAATGAGTAACACATTCCCTTTTCAAAAATAATCATTCTAGAATAATAGCCAGCTAGTACATTTATTTTCAATTAAAGATTTACATTATCTCAGACGAATTGTTCAAAGTACTGACCAGTTTGCATTCAGTACCTTTTTGGTTTAAATTATGAGAAATTAGTAAGAGACAAGTTTCACGAGCAAAATACTCTCAACACACCAGTATAACAGTTCCACCAGCTCCGAACACTTCAGTAGAAGTCCAAACCGAACAGTTTTAGCGTTTATAAAAGTAACTAGAATAAGAACATCTACATAAAAACTCTGCAACTCACATTGAACTGCATGGCAAAGGGTTCATGGATCAGCTTTTATGATATTTCTCTACCGTTCCATTCTCCAATAGTGCGCGGGAAAAACTAACACCTAAATCCTTCCGTTTTCGATATGATTTCTATTTTTTTCTTTCTTTGCGATGTTCATATCTCTTTATATAGGTGGGTGCTAACAAAATATGTTCGCATTCGGAACAGAAAGTCAGTGAAAGAAATTTCTCAAATAAATCTCGCCACAACGAATAACGCATTTCTTTTAATGATATCTACCCCAGCTCGTGCACCATTTCCGTGACTCTTTCACCGCTATATCGCGATAATACAAAAAGAGCTGCCCTTTTCTGAACTTTCTCTAAACCTTCCGTCAGGCCCACTTGGTGGAGATCCCAGAATGCGCAGCAATATTCCAAAATTAGACGCGTAAGTGTTGTATAGGCCGTTTCCTTAACAGAACTGTTGCATATTGTAAGTTTTATGCCAAAGAAACGCAGGCAATATTTTCTATGTATTCTTTCCTATTTATGTTGTTCTTAATTGTTATTCCTAAGTATTTTCTTAAATTTACAGCCTTTAGATTTGACTGATTTATGGTGTAAATGAAGTTTAGGGGATTTATTTTACTGATCATATGGATGACTTCACATTTTTATTATTCAGGGTCAATTACCAATTCTTAAACCATACATGTCTCTTATCTAAATCATCCTGCAGTTACTTTTGATCATCGGGTGACTTTACCGATCGATAAACGACAGCATCATCTCAGAACAGTCTAAGAGAGCTGGTCTCATTGTCCCTTAAATCGTTTACAAAGATAAGGAACAGTGGGTAATATTATTATGAAAAAGAACACAAAAAGAAAATACGACAATGAGTCAGGCTACAGGTAGGTGATCCCAGTGTTCGAAATTTAGTGCGTTCATATCCACAAATAATATTGGCAAGCATGGTGATCGAATAAACACAGATGGTTTTAGTAACAGTAAATTAAGCAATTATTTCTTTTTTTTTAATTTTGAAAAGTTTAAAAGTGTGCATCCCTTGAATTTAGCATATACAAGCTGAATTATACAAAATCTAAACTGGAAAAATGCGAACAGAATGGCGAATATCCAAAACTACTCCATGCGGGAGCACTTCGTTCTTTGACCACGAATTATTGATCCCAGTCACTAGCCAGTTCCGGCCCGCGGCTGCTAGTTTCGCACTCGTGCTCTAAATCACGGGGACTGGTCAATAATTTGTACCTCTACCCTTCCCCAACCGAAATACGCGGCCATCGTCTTAAACAATGGTCGACGCCGTTCGATAGGTACGTAATTAACTCCTAACAGCTATTACCTTCCATCATGGACCTGCGACGAACAAGGTCAAGAAGAATGAAGTCTGACGTTCCCCCTTCAGTGAGGTAATTGAGGTGGAGCACAATCTCTTACTGAAGCAACTTTTAATAGGAAACCTGCAAGGGACTACTGGGAGTGGACGAAATAATACGAACAGCATGCAGTTGGCACCACTGCGTGCTTTTTAAAACTGAGACACGACCGCAGGGTATAATTGACGAACGTAGCCTCAGATGTTACCTTGCTGTATCTTTTTTGTTTTAAGACAGTCAACTCAAATGACCATAGTAAAATGCCGCGGTGGAGGGGCCGAGCGCTTTAAGGCGCCCTGCTGCGGAGCTCGCAGTTAATCGTCATCGGAGGTTCGAGTCCTCTAAATGTTTAAATGTTTGTAGAGCTTAAAGGACTTAACTACGGGGTCATCAGTCCCTAAACTTACAAACTACTTATGAACTAACTAAGACTAAGGACGGCACAAATATCCATACACGAGGGGGGATTCGAACCCCCGACCGTAGTGGCCGTGCAGACTGTGACTGACGCGCCGTAGAACGCTCGACCACCGCGGCCGGCTTCGAGTCCTCTCTCGAGCACGAGCGTGTGTGTGTGTTGTCCTTAGCATCAGCCAGTTTAAGTAGTTTGTGAGCCTAGGGACTGATAACTGCAACAGTCAAGTCCCTTAGATTTACAAACATTTGAGCATTTGATCACTGTAATGCTTGACCTCTCAGACTTCCAAAGATGCCACCTCAGTGGTGAACAGTTAGTGGGACCACCTGTCACGAAAACGGCTGCAACGTTTAACGTTTCACTGGCCACAGTCTCTTCGGCAATGACAGTGTACACAAAAAAGGTGAAACATCATTGACAAAGAGGCATAGTTGTCAAAATCGAAAGTTAACAGACGACGACGTTGACAACGATTGTATCCAGACAACATAAAACTACAACGGCAAAAGCAACTGCCAAACTTAACACTCCGTTGAGTGATACTGCTGCTATAAAAACAATACCGCTAGATCTTTGCATTCTGGAAGGACAGCAGTTGCTAAATCCTTGAAAACGAAACCCTGCAGAAAGCCCGCGAAGGAAGAGGAGACACGATCATAAAACTTGGAGATTTGGTGACTGAAAGTATGTGGTATTGAAGCATCGTTTAAATTGCTTGCTGCAAACAACCGGGTTTAAGTATATGAAACCCCAACAGAAGCTTACGATACAGCCTGCCCGCTTCCTTCAGCTAAGCATGTGGAAGGATTCGTCTTTATTTGGGCATCTGTAGGTAGTATTCAACTGTTTCTGTCAGTACCCTCTGTCGCTCCCAGACTGCTAAAACGATTCAGACGTGCTTTGTATAGAATTAAAAATTATGAAACATCTCCCCTTGACGACATAAATTCGCCGTGTATTGAAACACGTCCACTGAATGTGTGGTCGTGCTCCATTTTCGAGTTATTCATTAACCTAAAGTGTTTGTGCACCATTAATATTGTCTATTAGTATGTTAATTATTTTTATTCTGTTTATTAGTGATCAATGCCCCATGTTTATATATATTTCCACCCGTGTGATTCAACTTGTGTGTTCATGTGAATGTGGAAGGTTGTTTATATTGACTGACTGCTGCGCAATGGCTTACAGTTGCCGCCTCGCGCTTTAGGGCCTCGTTTACTTTAATTAATAACGCATGGCTTCGTTTGTCGTCTGCGGTGGCGTCTGATGGGTGGTCAGAGACAAGCTTACTTGGCAAGATGGCGAGGTGGCCGTGTTCTTAGTGTGGTGCCAACCTAATCTTGAGCGAAAGAAATGACAAGAGACCTCTCTGGGAGCCGTTGAAGAGGGTATTATCTTCCTCTTGTAGAGAGGGTTGGTAGACACTATGCTCTGAACACGCTCTATATGGGTTTTTAGCGCGCTCTACATCCGGTGTGTGGCGTGGCCTTAGGGCTTCAATCTTACTGCGACCGTGGAAGTAAGTACTTTGTCGAACCACGCTGAGGGGAAGGCATGCTGTTAGAACTTTGCTTTCTTTGTGATCAGGCAGTCTTGGTTTATCAGTGACAGTTTTCTTGAGTAATTCTTTCGCTATGCGAGGCGAAGTGTTTCTTAATTTACAATAATTCACACCGAGTAATTCGGTGTGAATTTAGTGTTTGAATTTTCATTCTGGTTATGATTTTGTATCCGGATTTTCTCAAGTTAGAATACTCGTGTGTGGCCTTCAGCCTTTGTGTAAACTTAGTATGTTAAAATTTTCTTGTTTTCCACTGTGGGGCGGAGCCGTGAGTCGTGTCAGTATAGCTCAGTGGTAGAGCGCTTACCGTCGAAAGGCAAAGGTCCCAAATTCGAGTCCCGGTTCCGGTACACAATTTTAATCTGCCAGGAAGTTTCATATCAGCGCACACTCCGCTGCAGATTGAAAGTTTCATTCTGGAAACATCCCTTAGGCTGTGGCTAAGCCATGATCCACCATATCCTTTCTTCCGGGAGTGCCAGTCTTGCAAGTTTCGCAGAAGACTTCTGTGAATTTGGAAAGTAGGAAACAAGGTACTGACAGAATTGGAGTTGTGGGGCGGCATCGTGAGTCGTGTCGGGATAGCTCAGTGGTAGAGCGCTTGCCCGTGAAAGGCAAAGGTCCTACGTTTAGAATCCCGATACCGGCACACAATTTTAATCTGCCAGGAAGGCCGGCCGCGGTGGCCGAGGGGACTGAGGCGCTCCAGTCACGGTCTGCACGGCCACTACGGTCGGGGGTTCGAATTCCCCCTCGGGCATGGATATTTGTGCCGTCCTTAGGATAAGCTACTTGATACGTAGTTTGTAAGTTTAGGGACTGATGACCCCGTAGTTAAGTCCCATTGAATTTGAATCTGCCAGGAAGTTTCACTTTTATAATATTTCTCTATGGTTCCATTATCTAGAACCTCGCGGGAAAAAGGAACACCGAAATCTTTTTGTTTCCGATCTGATTCCTCTTATTTTATTATGATGATCATGTCGCCCTCTGAAGGTAAGTTCTAAGTTCTAACAAGAGAGAAATTTGTCGAAAGAAATAGATCTCCACACAACAAATAACGCCTTTCTTTTAATGATTTTCATCCCAACTCGTGCATCATTTCCATGATACTCTCCCCTTTATCCTGATAATACAAATCGAACCATCCTTCTCTTCATTTTCTCTAAATCGTCCGTCAGTCCCATCAGGTAAGGTTCCCACTATGCGCAGCAATACTCCAAAATAGGACGCACAAGTGTGGTGTAGGAAGTTCCTTTGCATCTTCTAAGTGTTCTGCCATTGAAACGAAGACATTCGTTCGCCTCCCTTACAATATTTTCTATTTGTTCTTTCCAATTTCAGTTCCTCGTAATTGTTACTCCTAGGTATTTAGTAGAATTGACAGCCTTTAGGTTTGACCGATTTATCGTGTAACTGAAGTTTAACGGATTTCCTTTCGTGGTCATATAGATAACCTGACATATATCGTTATTAAGGGCCAATTGCCAATTTTTGCACCATGCAGATACCTTATCTAAATCATTTGACAGTAGCTTTTGATGCTCTGGTGTCTTTACTAACCGAGATATGACAGCATCATCCGTGAACGGTGTAAGAGAGCTACTCAGATTATCTCCTAAATCGTTTATAAAAATGAACAGTAGCGGCCGTATAACTCTTCCATGGGGAACGCCAGATATCACTTCTGTTCTACTCGATGATTTACCGTGAATTGCAACGTACTATGTCCTTTCTGACGGGAAATCACGAATCCTGTCGCACAACTGCGGCGATATTCCTTTGTTGTTGTTGTTGTTGTTGTGGTCTTCAGTCCGGAGAGTGGTTTGATGCAACTCTCCACAATACCCGATCCTGAGCAAGCCTCTTTAACTCCTCATAAGAACGGCAACCTACATCTGTCTGAATATGCTTACTGTATCCATCTCTTGGTCTTCCTCTGCTGTTTTTACCCCAAAAACTTCACTCCAATGCTAAATTCACGATTCCTTGTTGTCTAAGAATGTGTCCTACCAATCGATCCCTTCTTTTAGTCAAGGTATGCCAGAAATTCCTTTTCTCCCCAATTCTGTTCAGTACCTCCTCATTAGTTACGCGATCCACCCACCTAATCTTCAGCATTCTTCTGTAGCACCACATTTCAAAAGCCTCTATACTCTTCCTATCCGCACTGTTTATCTTGCATGTTTCACTCCCATACAAGGCAACACTCCACACAAATGCCTTCAGAAAGGACTTCCTTATGCTTAAATCAATATTCGATGTTAAGAATTTTCTCTTTACCAAGAACGCTTTTCTACCCATTGCCATTCTGCATTTTATATCCTCTGTACTGCGACCATCATTTGTTATTTTACTGCCCAAGTAACAAAACTCATCTACGTCCTTTATTGTTTCGTTACCTAATCTAATTTCTTCAACATATCCTGATTTTATTACACTGAACTCCATTACCATTGTTTTACTCTTGTTAATGTTCATCTTATATGCACCTTTCAGCACACTGTCCATTCCGTTCAGCTGCTCTTTCAGGTCCTTTGCTGTCTCTGACAGAATTACTATGTCGTCGGCAAAACGCAATGTTTTTAATTCTTCACCCTGAACTTTAATTCCTTCTCCAAATTTCTCCTTGCTTTCCTTTATAGCTTGCTCAATGTACAAATTGAATAACATTGGAGAAAGGCTACAATTCTGTCTTAATCTCTTCCCAACTACTGCATCCCTTTCATGCCCTTCAACTCTGACAACCGCTGTCTGGTTTTTGTACAAGTTGCAAATAACCTTAGCCGGCCGCGGTGGCCGAGGGGACTGAGGCGCTCCAGTCACGGTCTGCACGGCCACTACGGTCGGGGGTTCGAATCCCCCCTCGGGCATGGATATTTGTGCCGTCCTTAGTATTAAGTAGTTCATAAGTAGTTTGTAAGTTTAGGGACTGATGACCCCGTAGTTAAGTCCCATAAGCTTTACAAACATTTGAACATTTGAAATAACCTTACGTTACATATATTTTACTCCTGCTTGCATCAGAACTGGAAAGAGTTTATACCAATCAACATTGTCAAAAGCCTTCTCCAAATCTATAAAAGCAAGAAATGTAGGTTTGCCTTTCCTTAATCTATCTTCTACATCTATATGTATATTCCATAAGGACGCAATTTGATTAGAAGACGCTTGTGAGTTAGTGTCAAAAGCCTTCCGTAAATCTAGAAATACGGAATCTATTTGACATTCCTTGTCGATAGTACTCATCAGATCATGTGAGTAAAGAGCTGCTTTTGTTTCACAATAACGATACTTTCTGAATCCGTGTTGACTATGGGACAATAGGTCTCTTCGTGTTAGTTCGTAATATTTGAGGAAAGTATATGTTCTACAATTTGCTGCAAACCGACGTCAGTGAAATAGGCCTGTAATTTTGCGTATCACTCATATTGCCTTCCTTAAATATTAGAGTGACCTGTGCAATTTTCCATTCTTTGGGTACGGAATGTTTGGAATTGAGACAACGCGGTGTCTCCAAATTGTTCATGCGAATCGTAGGACATCAGCAGTACGAAGACGGAGCCGGCAGTTACTCGTAGGCAGTGTTGCCAGATGTAGGTAATTTTCCGTACATGTAGGTACTTTTAAGCACTAAAATTATGTAGGGAATTTTCATACAAAAGTCCCCAACGCGTAGGTACTTTGGTAAAATATTACAATCGCTGACACAAGCCTAGCGGGTAATGTTGGCAACAGAACACTTGTCAGCACGCGGGAATGAAGCCGACCAATTGTGGCAAAGTTTGAAGTAGCCAATGATATTTTAGACGCCATATTTTTTTCTGATCATAGTAAACAATATTAATTTTAAAACTTTGTTTCAGACACATTAAAAGTGATGCTAAATATGATGATTTCAATGTATATCAGTGGAATGGAGAGTCGGTTGGAAACACTGTTAGAAAATGTCCGCACAAGAAAAATTCATTGTTTCCATGAACGAAAGACGTTTTATTACATTGACTAGACTTATTTATTTACGATACACTAGTTAGTACTTGTAAAAGAGAAGATGCTGACAAGGAAAGACTAAAACATTTGCGACAGCCTATGTTATAATCGAACTATGTAGAGTGATGGACTTCCTTTTTTTGTGCTCACTGTGAACAAAATAATTACTGATGTTCCTACTCTGTGGTTGACAATGTCTCGATGTATCCTATCAAGAAATCAGTTATCCTCGTATAACAGTGCACTCCGAATTAGCGGCATATTTGGGGAAACTAATTCATGCTGTTCCTCTCTATGGTTTACAGGTTCTTGATGTACCCTTATGCAAACGATAAATCAGTAATCTTCTTTTAACACAGCACTTGGAAGTCGCGGCATAATCTACACTTGACTCCATCAATCAGTAACGATCAGTCATTGGAAAAACATATATAGCAAGAGAAGCATGATGCCAAATATTTATTTGAAATATTTTCAAAATTGTAACATGTCACATTAATCAACTGGATAACCTCTGCTGGCCGGACTCCTGGATTCAACCCCTCCCAGACCCAAATCCTGGCTAGAACCCTGATATATCTACATCTACATAGATACTCTGCAAATCACATTTAAGTGCCTGGCAGAGGGTTCATTAACCACTTTCATCACTTTTCTCTACCGTTCCATTCTCTAATAGCGCGCGGGAAGAAAGAACACATAAATCGTTCCGTTTTCTATCTGATTTCTCTTATTTTATTGGGATGGTATGTCTCCCTACGTAGGTGGTGCTAGCAAAATATTTTCACATTCAGAACTAAAAGTCGGTGATTGAAACTTCGCAAACAGATCACGCCGCAATGAATAACGTCTTTCTTTTAATGATTTCCACCCTATTTCGTGCAACATTTCCGTGACGCTTTCCCCCCCGTAACGTGATAAAACAAAACTAGCTGCCCTTCTCTGAACCTTCTCAATATCTTCCGTCAGTCCCACCTGGTGAGGGTCCCACAAGGGGCAACAGTACTCCAGGAGAGGACGCACAAGTGTGATGTAGCCAGTCTCTTTGGTGGAGCTGGTGCATCTTCGAAACGTTCTGCCGATGAAACGTAACCTTTGGTTCGCCTTCCCCACAATATTTTCTATGTGTTCTCTCCAGTCAAAGTTGTTCGTAATTGTAACTCCTAGGTATTTGGTAGAATTTACGACCTTAAGGTTTGACTGATTTATCGCGTAATTGAAGTTCAGCGGATTTCTTTTAGTGGTCATGTGTATTACTTCACACTTTTCTTTATTTAGTGTCAATTGCCAATTTTCGCACTAAGTAGAAATTTTGTCTAAATCGCTTTGCAGTTGCTTTTGATCCTCTGTTGACTTCACTAACCGATAAACGACAGCATCATCCGCGAACAGTCTAAGGGAGCTATTCAGATTGTCTCCTAAATCGTTTATAAACACGAGGAAGAGTAGGGGACCTACAACGCTTCCCTGTGGAACGCCAGATATCACTTCTGTTTTACTCGATGACTTACCGTCAATTACAACAAACTGTGTCCTTTCTGATAGGAAATCGTGAATCCAATCACACAATTGGGAAGATATTCCATAAGCACGCAATTTCATTAGAAGCCGCTTGTGGGGTACAGTATCAAAAGCCTTCCGGAAATCCAGAAATATGGAATCGATTTGAGATCCCTTGTCGATGGCACTTAACACTTCATGTGAATAAAGGGCAAGCTGTGTTTAGCAAGAGCGATACTTTCTGAATCCGTGTTGAAGGGGGATATTAATGAGGGATATTGATGAGGTGGTAGGGAGAAAGTAGGGAAAAGGTATGTGCATTTTTGTGAGACTGTAGGTATTTTCTCCCTCTGCCATCTGGCATCACTGCTCGTAGGCCAGGCCGGCAGTTTAGCGAGTGTGAGCAGAGGCAGACGTGAGAGGGCGCTGCTGCGGCAACCTTGAGGCTGCAGCCGGCGAGTGGGCGTGCCCGCTGCAGACTCACTCTCGCTTTGTTCCTCCCGCACTTGCCTTCCCTGGCCCCCTCCACTCCCTTCGGTTTTTACCTCCCGTGTGAAATTTCTGCATACCTGTTTTGGAATAAGAGGGGTCGTAAGACTCCTGAAAGCTTGAACTTTTGTAGGAACCTGTTCCTCCTGTTAATTGTTAGGTTGTTTGCTTTGTATCACATTATGACCAACTAGACCTCAACCCAGTGGCGGACTAAGGCTTTTGGAGGCCCGGGGAGGCAGCGAAATGCAAGGAGCCCTCCCCGTCCACTTGGAAATACATGTATTACTATGAAAAAAGAATTGGAGACCCCTTCCAGGACGAGAGGCACGGGACAGTCTGAAAAAAAAAAGCTTTCGAGATGTGGAGGCCCCAGCAGAACGAGATGCCATAATAATAATTGTACTTATAATACTTCCCTTCCCCAAAATGTTGATCCAAGAATGAAAAATGTTCAAATGTTTGTGCAGTTTATGGGACTTAACTACGGGGTCATCAGTCCCTAAACTTACAAACTACTTATGAACCACTTACGATCTAGGACGGCACAAATATCCATGCCCGAGGGGGGATTCGAACCCCCGACCGTAGTGGCCGTGCATACCGTGACTGGAGCGCCTCAGTCCCCTCGGCCACCGCGGCCGGCCCAAAAATGAACAACAACATCAGTCTGACATGTTAATGAAATACTAGGGGCAAGAACAGTTTCATAGTACAACGGTATATACAGGGTCCGGCAAAGACCTCACCCATTTTAATAGGTTGTTACAGAAAAACTAAATATGATAGAGATAAATTAGTTTTATTTATGAAAAATTCGTACTTTGCCATTTTTGGATTATTTGCTTTTAAACATTATATTTGCTAAATGACGTCCTCCACTGTTGATACACTGACGAAGTCTGTCCCGAAAGTTCTCCATACACCTTCGTATCATTTCTCTTGGAATGACTGCCACTTCTTGGGTAATGGCCTCTTTAAGTGCTTGAAGTGTTGTGGGACGATGTTTGTACACTACAGCCTTTAAGTGTCCCCAAAGAAAAAAGTCACAAGCTGATAAATCAGGCGACCTAGAGGGTCACGCGATGTTGTTCAAATGTTTGTTAAGCTTAAGGGACTTAACTGCGGGGTCATCAGTCCCTAAACCTACAAACTACTTATGAACGTGCTTATACTAAAGACGGCACAAACAACCATGCCCGAGGGGGGATTCGAACCCCCGACCGCAGCGGCTGTGCAGACTGTGACTGGCGTGCCGCAGACCGCTAGGCCACCGCGGCCGGCTCCACGTGATGTCTCCTCGCAAAGAGACAAAATAACTAGGAACCAATTCGCGCAACATTTCCATAGAACGCCGAGAGGTATGTGATGTTGCTCCGTCTTGCTGGAACCACATTTCTTGATCTCCATTATATGCAATTAACTGTTTTAGCCTAGGTTGGAGGAAGGTCTCTAGCATGTGACAATAACGGTTTGAATTAACCGTTGCCGTGTGGCCATCTGATTCGTCAAAGGCGCACTAAACTTTCACGTGAGAGCTGTGTAGTGATCGCGGATGAATTTCACGAGGGTTTTCTGCAACCCATTACCGGAAATTCTGTTTGTTTACAGTTCCTGATAAGTGGAAATGGGCCTCATGCGAAGAAATGAACAAAGCGCCAGGTGGAAATCTTTTGAAGAATCTCCGCACACGCTGCTCTGCGAGTTCCAAAATCTCTTTCATTTAATTCCTGTGTAACCAGGATTTTGAAGGGATGCATATGAAGTTTTCTATGAAGAATTCTTCTTACACTCCTATCAGATAATCCAAGGGCAGCTGCATGTTTAAGTGCTAAACGCACTGGCCATTGTTCCACAGACACATTTTCTGGCGTTGTTGCAGTCCGAGGACGACCAATAGGTTTTCTTTTCAGGGCTGAACCTGTATTTCTAAAGTTTGACACCCACAGTTGAATAGTTTTCCTATCAGGGACACGATCGTGTCTGCCAAGTTCGAAACGTCTCCGAAACGCTCGCTGAGTACTAATGACGGAACCACCATTACGAATAAAATTCCTCCATAACAACCGCGCGAGGCTCACCAAGCCACGCCATGGCGCACACTGTAAATGACAACAATAATGCTTTGAAACAAAACACATTCCACGTCAATATCCTCACAACAACTCGCATGCCGGCTACGTCAAACGCGGGAGGTTTTTTGTCAGACCCTGTATAATTAGGTCTATAACGTGTGTTATCGTAATGCAAAGTTATAGCCAAGCTAATGTTTTTAGCACCAACCGTAAGTGTAGCTGCGACGTCTCTTGTAGAGAAAGCGCGTGCACTGCAGATGTAAACTGACTCTTGTATTGCGCAACACCTGACAGCAAGGACGCATGAAGCACAAAGGACCAACTCTCGATGCAGTCGAGCCTGCACCACAGGTCCCGAAGTTCACTGCAGCTGAGATCTACCTTACATTTTGAATGCAAATAATAAAAATATTCAATCTGCGGAAAGCAATTTTTCATTCTGTTAATTCTGCGAAAAATACATTGTTTTCTGCGAGCTGCACACATATCAGTTACGAAATTGGACGAAGGATAAACAAGTACTTGTGGATTGAGTATAAAAGATGTAAAGTTTGAAAATAGTTACGACAGCGAAAAATAAAAGATAGACCTGATGTTAATTACCATTAATAACCAACAAGTAAAGATAACAGCTCATTCATTAGCTAAATGTACCCTACTGGGGATCACATAGAAATTCAGTAACTCATATTTTCATAAACTTTTACGTAAACAGAAGAAAGGATAAATTTACTGCAAATGTGAGTAAAATGGAATTCTAGCAGAATACGTACTTTAAATTGGCAATTAGAATATTCCGCAAAGATCTTCACTTGTTGTGATCAAAATGTTGTTAGTTATTTTCAACTGTCTTCTGTGCATACACAAACTGCGACTGATAACGGTCATCATATTTTAGCTATACTTCCATGAAAGCGTGAAACGTTCTCAAAGGAATACATGATTCAAGATAACATACCACAATATCACCACTCTGCATATTTTTTCTCCCTATTTCTTTGGTTTGCTATCAATAACATAAGCTCAAACATCTTCACAAAAACAAAAATGTAAAACAGTTACAACTCTCGCGCTAAATCAGTGACATACAGTGAGTCAAATACCTTCTCGTCTCATATCTCTCAAGGAATCATCCTCGTGACGAAAATTTGCCGGCCGCGGTGGCTGAGGGGACTGAGGCGCTCCAGTCACGGTCTGCACGGCCACTACGGTCGGGGGTTCGAATCCCCCCTCGCGGATGGATATTTGTGCCGTCCTAGTTCGTAAGTAGTTCATAAGTAGTTTGTTAGTTTAGGGACTGATGACCCAGTAGTTAAGTCCCATAAGCTTAACAAACATTTTGAACATTTTTTTGAACGAAAATTTAATAATGTTTAGTTGCAACAGTCTAACGGTGTATTTCTGCATATTTTCTCTGACAACATTATTCCAGATTGATTTATTTATCTTCAAGTGAAGCTGCATAGTAAAAATAGAAGTAGAATGTTATTTATGCTCAACACTGAACTATGGCTGTTTATAAGCTGTATTTTAGTTTTTATAGCAAGAAAGCTCTCAGTTTATAGCGAGCATGAAACGGAAATAAATAATCGTACGGCATTATTCTGCAAGAGATTCTATCTGTGATTGTTTGACCACATAGTGTAAGTCTTTCTAATTTACGCCACTTCGGTGATTTACGCGTCAATTAAGATGAGATGAAGTGATTAGAACAACACAAACACCCATTCCTAGAGCGAAGAAAATCTCATGGCAGAGACGCTAGCTGCTGCTTGCGGATTATGAAAACAAATATACAATAATATTTAAATTCTTATTGTTTTAACGTCACATCAGTTCCAGAATACTAAATACGGCTTAAAGCTAATTTTAAGGACATGTTGTAGCATTTACCTCTTCCATAGTGTGTGAATCCACCATGGTTGTGTCTGGACTGGACGTGTTTCCGTAAAGCCTACTCACTATCATTGTATTTAGCGACACCCATATACTGGAGTATAATCCCCTTTCGCTTTATTGATGGCGACATCCTACCGTAAAATTGATTTCAAAAAATGTTCAAATGTTCGTATAGTCTATGGGACTTAACTACGGGTTATCAGTCCCTAAACTTACAAACTACTTACGAACTAGGACGGCACAAATATCCATTCCCGAGGGGGGATTCGAACCCCCGACCGTAGTGGCCGTGCAGACCGTGACTGGAGCGCCTCAGTCTCCTCGGCCACCGCGGCCGGCAAATTGATTTCATGGGATACCAAAAGTGTTGAGAAGCCATATTGATTCCTGACCACCCATCCACATCACACAACTTAGAGGGAAAGTATAAGAGAAACGAATTTCGTATATAAGCCTGCGATCTTCATTTTGTTTTCAATAAAAAATAAAACCGTCTAGATCACTAATAATGTCTTTATTTGTAACGTCGTTTCAGCATCTGCCATCATCAGATCTAAAAATCTACGAAATTGTAAAGCAAAATTCAATCTCAGTAATAAAATCTGCACTTCATTGACGCCCGTACTAGGTTCAGATTTTATTACAGACACTGAAATTTGATTTGCAAGTTCAGACCTGCGTAGATATAATGAAGGAAGACAATCTTAGCGATCTAGATGGTATTATTCTTATTGTCCAGAGGCAATGGTCTCAGTTGTGTCGAAAGCAACAATACTTCACTTGAATGTGTGAGATGTGCTTACTAAGGCTGAGTTCAGATAACCTGGAGGCCACACTAAGACGTTTAAATCCGTAAAGTGAAGCTTAAATAATTGTGAAGTGATGGAGCGCGTCCTTCTAACTGCACAGACAGAACGTTTATTCCGCGTGTGTTACAGTTTGCTGCCGAAAGGCAATGTTACATGCCATTAACGACCCAGATTCCTATTTTGAAAACACTCCCATTCCCTCTTATACAAGCAAGAAAGACAGTTTTGATTACTTATGCCCTTTACGTATTTCGCTGTGAATTATATTTTGCAGAAGAATGTGTGTCATTCCGGAGGTCGGTAGTTTTATATAATGACCACCACACGAAGTATAGTGAAATGAGTTCTTATTACAATTACTTCCTTCACAGTTTGTACCCTAAAAATGTTGTTTTCGTAGACCATAGAATATATGTGTAGGAGAACACTTCCTACATCAGCATTTCCTCCAGATATCTTTGCATGCAAATAAGTTGAAAATGAGAGACCAATTTTTTTTTTTTTTTTTTTTTTTTTTTTTTTTTTTTTTTCAATTTGCTACACAGTTCTCAATTAATAAATTTTCTCTTCACGTCTATCAAGACGATGGTTTCACTTTCGCAATAAGCTGATCTTCACACCTTTCATCAAACTCAAGTAATTATTTTATTCTTTACTGAACAGACTTCCACAGAAGAGGATATTTAAGCTGAGACTAGGTATATCCGTTCAGCACACGAAATGCGTAAGCCCATTTCGTGAAATAATCAATTAATGACTCGTGAAATGAAATTAAAATTTCCGCGAAATCGGTCTCTCTCAGCAGACTGTCTTCTTGCAATGAATTAGTTAATCACTGAATTTGTATATCTACATCTACAAACATACTCCGCTATCCACCGTAAGGTGCGTGGCGGAGGGTACACTGTACCACTACTAGGCATTTCCTTTCGTATTCCACTCCCAAATAGAATAAGGAAAAAAAGAATGCCTATATGCTTCAGTAGGAGCCCTAATTTCTCTTATCTTGTCTTTGTGGTCACTACGCGAAATTTAAGTAGGCGGCAGGAAGATCGTACTATACTCAGCTTCAAATTCCGGCCCTCTAAATTTCGTCAACATAATTTGTCAAAGCCGGCCGCGGTGGCCGATGGGACTGAGGCGCTCCAGTCACGGTCTGCACGGCCACTACGGTCGCGGGTTCGAATCCCCCCTCGGGCATGGATATTTGTGCCGTTCCTTAGTATTAGCTAGTTCATAAGTAGTTTGTAAGTTTAGGGACTGATGACCCCGTAGTTAAGTCCCATAACCTATACAAACATTTGAATTTTTGAATTTCTCGAAAATAACGTCATCTTTACTCCAGCGATCCCCATTTGAGTTCCCGGAGCATTTCAGTGACACTCGCACATTGGTCGAACCCACCAACCTAGCTGCTCACCTCTGAACTGCTTCCATGTCTTCCTTTAAACTGATGTGCTGCTGGTCCCAAACACTTGAGCAATACTCAAGACGTGATAGTACTTGAACTTGTCGTGTGAAAGCACTACTTTTTTTAAGAATAAAAATTTAAAATAAAATAAAGGTCCTCACAAAGTATGAAATATTAGAAATATATGAAAGAATTGCGTCAAAAATCGTTCGTCATTCCCTTTGAGTTGGAGCGTATTTTCTGCATTGCTTGATTACAACTACATTAGGTCTCCGTTTGCTTGCGCTAACATTACTTCAATTAATCTAATATATAAAGCAGAGTGTCCGTATATTTGTACGTGTTGCATACAAATCTACAGTTTCGTTCCAATCTTTATGAAATTTTGCACACGTAAGCTTCAATCCATGTGGACGGTCAGTGTAATAATCACATACGATATATAGTTCACGCGATATGACGTCATGAACAATGAGATGCGCGGAAAACTGCTGCCATAAGCGACAATGCTGCTCATTATCTACTAAACCACTGGACTGATTTCAACCAAATTGGGTACACATATTCCTTACGTGAGATAACATCTGCTGTAGGAGTATGAACCACATACGACACATGGTTCAAGAGATATAACTCCATAAACGATAGGAGTTGCAAGAAAGTGCCGTAATGCGATGAGACTTTACAAATACACTATATGAGAATGAGAGTACTTAGCGACTTGCAACAAACTTTAAACATAATTTCAAACCTTTTTTAAACTTTTTCTCGCTGGCAACCATAGTAAAATGATTAAAGGGAAAAAGTTTCTCGCTTACTACTTTTCCGCTGTTTACGGAGTAAAACTACGGCATTCGGTATGACGTTACAATTTATAATTTCTACACTACAAATTGTAGCCGCAGGAAATTTTATAGGCAATGTACACACATATCGTTGAATGGGCCTCCGAAATTGTAGCACAGTGCGACCTGTAGTTCATGAGGTATGAGCACATAAAACAGTAACGTTCATAGAAAACCGCCCTATCACACACCAAGTAGTAATCTATTACTTCTTTAACACCAATTCTACTCACAAGAAATTTTACAGACCTGCAGCACTTATAAAAATGAATACAAACCTGAAAAATTATACAATTGTACCACATATAACTGAATAAATATGAGATCGTGCAAATTTTATATGTCATTTGTGTTTTGAGTTCTATCTTTCTTTGTTTGAATAATGCGCTTATAATTTTGTACATTATCCATGACAGCGTTATTTCTTATATGTTCTCCGATAAAGATAACATATTTTTAGAAAAAAGAAGATGGACAGAGAGAGAAGGGTAGGAGAAGTACTAACTCCAGGCAGGAATAAATAAATAAATACCCGGGCAACGCCGGGTTTTAAGCTAGTTCTAAATATATGGGACGGTTAGTAGAATATGGGACAATATACAGGGTGTTTCACTACGTGTGTTTGCCTCTGTAACATATAAAATAATAGTTGACGGGAAATTTTAATGCGGTAGGTCAACACAAGAAATGTTACACTTTCTGCGGAGCTATGAATATAGTTTATTGTATCATTTTCCAAAGAGTTACACCACAAAGATATAATTTTTAAATGGAACAATAGTTTTTTCTATCGTGTATTGGATTCGTTTAAACCAGCTGCGTCCAAATCAATTTAAACTACATTCCTATCAGTGTTAGTTTGGGAGCTACAACCCTTCAAAGTTACGGGGGCGAAGGCTGCGATAGCGTAGCTCACTGGCCGAGTGGCTAGCCCCTGAGGCACGGCCCACTGTCTCATGACGACCAGCCAGTCAGCGACGCTGTCGTAGCCTCCGCTCCCTAAACTTTGAAGGGTTGTAGCTCCCAAACTAACAGTGATAGGAATGTAGTTTAAATTGATTTGGACGCAGCTGGTTTCAACGAATCCAATGCACGATAGAAAAACTATTGTTCCATTTAAAAAATTATATCTTTGTGCTGTAAATCTTTAGAAAATGATACAATAAACTATGTTCATAGCTCCGCAGAAAGTGTAACATTTCTTGTGTTGACCTACCGCATTAAAATTTCCCGTCGCCTATTATTTTATAAGTTACAGAGGCAAACACACTTAGTGGAACACTCTGTATGTCCCGTATTTGTTTTTTCTGGACAACGGGACACTTAGGTAAAATAAGGAAGATCCCGTAAAATACGGGACGTCTGGTCACTATACTAACAGCTGTTTCTCGGCACTCAGTAAAAATTATGCACACGTTGTATAGCATTTTTATTGCGATTCGTCGTTACTAACACCTCCAAAATATTTTCTACTCCTCCTGAAACAGCCTGTGTATTATAAAAAGGAACGCTCCCACAATACTCAAAAGGGACGCGCCAGAAATCGCTTCCACGTCGGAAGACGTTGAGAATGGCATGCTGCGTCCTGTTAGCCAGTCTTTAACTGAATCACACTTTTGGTCTAAAGTCAATACGCTCTTATTCTGTCCATTAAGCGAGTGCGCAGAACCGCACCGACATTGTAGCGGGAGGCAAGAAACGCGGCCTCTACCTGGGAGGCGCGTATTTCCTTAGGAGCGCAGTCTGCGTAGCGAGCAGAAGAAAGTGAAATGGCGCGCCGGCGCCGTTAGGAGCGAGGCAAGGGTCGCCAGCCTTCCGAGGCGAAGGTCAGCAGGCCGCCAAGGCCGCCGCCGCCCCAGCCGATGCGCTCACTGCATACGTCACTGACAGCGGTCAGGGGTCACGTCTCACAGGGCACATCCAAAACCGTATTGTCTGCACTTTCTCTACATCTACAAGCCCGTTGTACACCATCGACTTTGTGGTGAAAATTGACTACCCGATTGATTCCTTTTACCGCCCCCCCCCCCCCCCCTCCGACTCTGACGACACAATAGCAGAAAAGTTCGAAGAAAAACCTGTGTCAAATTGCAAACACGTACCTGACTCACACAATAATAGTAGGCGGTGATTTTAATTTACCCTCTATCTGTTGGCGAAATTATATTTTCAAATCAGGAGGTACGCATAAAACATCGAGCGAAATTGTACTCTACGCATTCTCTGAGAATTACTTCGAACAATTAGTTCATGAGCCAACTATATTTGTAAACGGATGTCGAAACACACTTGATCTCTTAGCAATAAATAATCCTGAGCTCATAACGAGCATCAAACCGGATACAGGTATTAGTGAACACAGAGCTGTCGTAACAAGATTGAACATCGAAAGGCCCAAAGTTACCAAAAATAGATGAAAAGTATATTTCTTCAGGAAAGCAAATGGAAATACAATATATTGCTTCTTGAAAGACAGTTTCCAGTCGTTCCTAACACCAAACGTAAGTGTAGAGCAGATGTGGCCCCAATTCAATCGACAGCAATTGACAGTTTTATACGAAATAAATTAATAAAAGAAGGAGGTGATCCACCTTGGCACACAAAACAGGTCAGGACACTGTTGCAAAAACAATGGAAAAGGCATACTAAATTGAAACGAACAGAAAATTCCCAGGATTGGCGATCCTACACAGAAGCTCGAAATTTAGCGTGGACGTGAATGCGAGATGCCTACAATACTTTTCAGAACGAAACTCTTTCTCGAAATTTGACTGAAAACCCAAAGAGATATTGGTCATATGTTAAACATACTACGGGCCACACACAAACAACACCCTCACTGCGTGATAGTAATTGCGATCCTGCCAATGCTAGCGCTACTAAAGCAAATTTTACTAAACACAGCTTTTAGAAACTCATTCACCAAAGGCGACGATGTCAATATTCTAGATTTCGAGTTACAGAGGCGAGAATGAGTAACGCTGAAGTATACTCCTGGCCATTAAAATTGCTACACCACGAAGATGACGTGCTACAGACACGAAATTTAACCGACAGGAAGAAGATGTTGTGATATGCAAATGATTAGCTTTTCAGAGAATTCACACAAGGTTGACGCCGATGGCGACACTTACAACGTGCTGACATGACGAAAGTTTCCAACAAATTTCTCATATACAAACTGCAGTTGACCGTCGTTGCCTGGTGAAACGTTGTTGTGATGCCTCGTGTAATGAGGAGAAATGCGTATCATCACGTTTCCGACTTTGATAAAGGTCGGATTGTAGCCTCTCGCGATTGCGGTTTATCGTATCGCGACATTGCTGCTCGCGTTAGTCGCGATTCAATGACTGTTAGCAGAATATGGAATCGGTGGGTTCATGAGGGCAATACGTAACGCTGTGCTGGATCCAAACGGCTTCGTATCACTATTAGTCGAGATGACAGGCATCTTATCCGCATGGCTGTTACGGATCGTGCAGCCACGTCTCGATCCCTGAGTCAACAGATGGGGACGTTTGCAAGACAACAACCATCTGCACGAGCAGTTCGACGACGTTTGCAGCAGCATGGACTATCAGCTCGGAGACCATGGCTGTGGTTACCCTTGACGCTGCATCACAGATTGGAGTGCCTGCGATGGTGTATGCAACGACGAAACTGGGTGCACGAATGGTAAAACGTCATTTTTTCGGACGAATCCAGGTTATGTTTACAGCATAATACTGGTCGCATCCGTGTTTGGTGACATCGAGGTGAACGCACATTGGAAGCGTGTATTCGTCAACGCCATAATGGCGTGTCATTTGGCGTGATGGTATAGGGTGCCATTGGTTACACGTCTCGGTCACCTCTTGTTCGCATTGACGGCACTTTGAACAGTGGCCGTTACATTTCAGATGTTTTCCAACCCGTGACTCTACTCTTCATTCGATCCCGGCGAAACCCTACATTTCAGCAGGATAATGCAGGACCGCATGTTGCAGGTCCTGTACGGGCCTTTCTGGGGACGGAAAATGTTCGACTGCTGCCCTGGCCAGCACATTCTCCAGATCTCTCATTAATTGAAAAAGTCTGGTTAATGGTGGCAGAGCAACTGGCTCGTCACAATATGCCATTCACTACTCTTGATAAACTGTGGAATCGTGTTGAAGCAGCATGGGCATCTGTACCTGTACACGCCATCCAAGCTCTGTTTGACTCAATGCCCACGCGTATCAAGCCGTTATAATGGCCAGAGGTGGTTGTTCTGGGTACTGATTTCGCAGGATCTATGCACCCAAATTGCGTGAAAATGTAATCACATGTCAGATCAACTATATTTGTCCAATGAATACCCGTTTATCATCTGCATTTCTTCTTGGTGTAACCATTTTTAATGGCCAGTAGTGTAGATATCGTCGGAGTAGTGAAGCAACTTAAATTACTTAACAAGTCTTCTGGTCCTTTCTGTATACCCATTAGATTTTTTGTTCGATTATGCTGAAGCGATAGCTCCTTACCTAATAGCCATATACCACCGCTCGCTCAAAGAAGGATTTGTACCAAACTACTGGAAAGTTGTACAGGTCACACCTATATACAAGAAACTCAGTAGGAGTAACGCACTAAACTACAGGCCTATTTCATTGACGTCAGTTTGCAGCAGGGTTTTGGAACATATCCTGTATTCAAATATTGTGAATTATATCGAACAGAATGATCTATTGACCCATTGTAACAAGGATTGATAAAATATGTTTCATGCGAAACTCAACTACCTCTTTACTCACACGAAGTAATGAGTGCTATCAACAAGGCATCTCAAATTGATTTCGTATATTTCTTGATTTTCAGAAGGCTTTTTACACCGTACCTCACAAATGGCTTTTAATCAAATTTGCGTGGTTATGGTATATCGTCTCAAATTTGCGATAGAGTAGGGGATTTCCTGTCAGAGAGGACACAGTTTGTAGTAAGCTATGGTAAGGAATCGACTAAAATAGAGGTGATATCGGGCGTTCTACAGGGTAGTGTTCCTTATTTACATAAAAGATTTGGGAGAAAATGGAAGCAGCTCTCTCCGGTTGTTTGCAGATGACGCCGTCATTTACCGTCTAGTAAAATCATCTGAAGATTGAAACCAACTGCAGAACGATCTGAATAAGATATCAGTATGGTGTAAAAATTGGCAATTGACTCTAAATAAGTGTGAAGTCGTCCACATGAATACGAAAAGAAATCCGTTAAACTTTCTTTACAAGATAAATTAGTCGAATGTGAAGATCCTAAACTACACTAAATACCTAGGAATTACTATTACATCACACTTAAACTGGAAAGAACAGGTAGATAATTTCGTAGGAAACGCGAACCAGGATGCAACAGAACTACTATAGAGACTGCACACACTACGCTTGTCCGTCCTCATTTTGAGTACGCTGCCCAGTGTAGGATCCTTATCAGGTGGGTTTGACGGAGGACATCGAAAGAGTCCAAAGAAGTGCAGCTCGTTTTGTATTGTCACGATACGGAGGAGACAGCGTCACAGAAATGATACAGGACCTGGGATGTGAATCATTACAACGGCGATTATCGCTGCGGCGTGGTCTACTTACGAAACTCCAATCATCAACATTCTCCTCCGAATGCGAAAATACATTGTTGACTCCCACCTACATAGTTAGAAATGATCTTCAGAATAAAATTCGAGAAATCAGAGTTCGAACGGAGAGATTCAGATGTTCTTTCTTCCTGCGCCCTATTCGAGAATGGAATAGGAGATGAATAGTATAAATGTGCTTCGATGAACCCACTGCCAGGCACTTAAAAAAACGTAGAAAATGTTGTGAGTAAGCGAACCAAAGACTGCGTTTTATTGCTACAACACTTAAAAGATGCGACAGAAATACTACAGAGATGGTTTAAACTACGGTCCTTAAATTTGGTTGATTTATCTTGTAAACGGAATTTAACAGATTACTTTCAGTAGTCATGTGGATGACCGCAGGCTCTTCATTATTTATGATCAATTGCCAATTTTCGCACCATACAGATATCTTATGTAATTCGGTTTGCAGTTGCTTCTCCAGAATGCGAGTCCAATGTGTAAGCAATGTGCCGCCTCGCTCGGTGTCGATACAGGGAGGTGCACTGTCAGTGATGTGGATTCTTGGGCACACATTACAGTGCTTCATTTGTCCTGTATTTGTTATACAGTGATGAACTACCTGTCACCTCCCTATTCACTACTCAATACAAGGACCTTGACCTTGTCATTGAGGTGTTGCACTTTTTAATACTTATTTACCACCTGAAAACTGGGCGCCGCACGGGTCCTTATTTCGTCCAGTCTCCAAATTTGTTCATTTCTCCTGCCCCTTTCTCACTGTCCACCTGCCCTTTCCTTCTCACTCTGTCCATCTCCTTCTCTCGCCCCCTCTCTGTTCACCCCCCTTCTCTCTCCTTCTACCCCTCCCTCCAGCCGGCCGCGGTGGCCGAGGGGACTAAGGCGCTTCAGTCACGGTCTGCACGGCCACTACGGTCGGGGGTTCGAATCCCCCCTCGGGCATGGATATTTGTGCCGTCTTAGTTCGTAAGTAGTTGATAAGTAGTTTGTAAGTTTAGGGACTGATGACCCCATAAGCTGTACAAACATTTGAACCCTCCCTCCACCCACCCTCCCCTTTCCCTACCAATCACGTCCTCGTTTTTCTGACGAACTCCTCTACCTTCGCAGTCTATTGTCTCCTACATCTGTGGAAAATTTTATAACCCTGTTAACTTTCATGGTGAACCGTGAAGTAGTGTATAAGTTTACTCCAAAGAACTCTCCGCCATGCACCGTATCAAATCTCAGGTAGACGGCGATATTCCTTTTGTTCTGAAAGTTAACTATACCAAAACAGTAGATTTCTTCAAAGTTCGTAGGTAAAGTATCCTCTGCCATACACCATACAATATTGTACGTAGTCAGTGGCTTTCCTCTTGTTTTGTAGATCAAGAGTGCAACGTTTTATCACAATCGGATGCACGGAACGGCAGCGCATAAAATAACTACAAACATGATGCGGCAGTTTCCCACGCGTCTCAGTACTTATGAGATCATGTCTCCTAAACTGTAAGTCTACAATGAAATAATTTTGCTGGTAAATTCGTTGGTATAAATGGATACTCTTTGAAAAATATACGTTTAGTAGAAAAGAAGTAATATGTTCAAGCGTCATTCATAACGCCACAGTTTTTCACAAATCTCAGTATTCATGTAGTCATATCTCCTGAACTGTGTGTTGCACAGTGACATAATTATGCGTCTAACCTTCACGAGAGTACGTTGACAAAGTATCATCGCAATCGGATGAACGCTACGGCAGCGCATAAAAATACTTTTTTTTTTAAGTTTGTTATGTCGGTGAAGAATATTTCCTCACGAACGACAACGTAGATCTGAATTATTATTTAGTATTCGGCATACATAGAAGAGATTCGTCACACAGACAGTCAGGAAACTCCATGGACAGACGCTGCAGGAGAGACAAAGATGTTCAAATGTTTTTGAAGCTTAAGGGACTCAACTGCGGGGCCATCAGTCCCTAAACTTACAAACTACTTATGATCTGACTTATACTAAAGACAGCACAAGCATCCATGCCCAAAGGAGAATTCGAACCCCCGACGGGGAACGGCCTCGCTCATCGGAAGAGAGACATTCTGTATCGCGGTACGCACGTTTTAAAAATATTCAAATTTTTGTAAAACTCTGGAACCAAACTGTTGAGGACATCGGTCCGTGTTCCTGCCGGAGGTTTGAGTCCTCCCACGGACATGAGTGTGTGTGTGTGTGTGTTGTCCTTAGTGTAAGTTAATTTAGGTAGTCTGTAAGTCTAGGGACTGATGACCGCCGCGGTGGAGTAGCCGAGCGGTCTAAGGCGCCTCGCTGCGGAGCGTGCGGTTGCTCGCTGTCGGAGGTTCGAGTCCTCCCTGGGGCATGGGTGTGTGTGTTATCCTTAGGTTAGTTCACCTTAGTTTAAGTTGTTTGTAAGCTACGTGCTGATGACCACGCAGTTTGGTCCGATATATTTACGAACACTTGAACTTGACTGATGACCATAGCAGTTTGGTCCAAGAGTTTTACGAACATTTGATTTCACATAGTTCCTAGACTTTCAAATTACTGAAAGTAACTTATGCTAAGGACAACGCGCAACCCCATGCTCGAGGCAGGACTCGAAACTCCGACGGGGAGCGCACGCGCAATCCGTAGCATGGCGCCTTAGACCGCGCAGTCTTTCCCGCACAGCGGTACGGGCTTTGCCGAAGTTCCAAGAACATACGTTTCTGGAAGAATCAACCAATATATTGCTTCCTCCGACGTATATCTCGCGAAAAGACCACAAGGATAATATTAGAGCCGCGGTGGAGTGGCCGAGCGCTCTAAAGCGTCTTGCTGCGGAGGCGCGGTTCTGTATATTTACGTTACATCACAAGTCACTAGTTTCTGTACATTATTCAAGATCCCTTCCCTGTACTAAGCCTAATTAGGAGTCCGAAGAAGATAACATGGGAGGTGAACAGTTTTAGACAAATCGACGGTACTATTTAAAGTACTTCCGAATTGGATTATTTTTTCCTCGTTGTGACATTTTCTACCTAAAAAAGAAAAAAATGAAGGAAGTTAGATAGAGTGGAGTCTCGATATTACGAATTTCCCATAAATACGAGCGTCATAAAACAATACAACAACTGCGGGTACATTCTATCTTAACAAAAAATGAACTCCACCATTATAAAGAGAAGTAAATAGTGAAGAGACTTTAAAATCTTTAGGCTGCCAATGTAAATGACTATTTGAAAACTTTGTTTTATAAAAGGTCCTTCTTTTTTACACTGTATTCTTTTCAAGGTCGATTTTTTTTTTCACACGTAAATTTCGATAGTTCGAGGTGATCCCTGTCCCGTTTACCTCGAATTAACGAGTCTACTGTATAGCTGCCACAAATTCCACAGTCCTGCATACGTTTTTGTAGGAAGATAGTCTTTAGTCGTTAGGTACACAACAAACATGCCAAATATATATTAAGAAATGCCAGAGCCTCAAAATGACTACCACAATACAAAATACGCAGAAGTAATTATTTGTTTGCTTACATAAGTAGCGTTTATGATTTTTTTTCTTGAGAGCCCTAGCTTTATATTGCCATCTTCACTTACTTTTTTATTTTTATTTTTTTTTTATTTATTTATATATATATATATATATATATATATATATTTTTTTTTTTTTTTTTTTTTTTTTTTTTTTTTTTTTTTTGCAATCGACAAACAACTTTACATATCTCCTTTTTGGCATTCCTGAATACATAACAGCTTCAATCAGTGCTGCGGAAAGTATTTCGAAAAATAAAGTCACTGTTCCGACTAACAGTATGATTATTGCCAGTATACATTTACGCAAACTGAACAGGAATAAGTGTGTACCACATGATCAATGTTTCCTAAACCAATATCATTTATTAAAAAAACCCTCCTCGCTGCCAAGGAAACTCATTAATAACACTGTACAGCGTAACAATACGATAACTCGTTCCATTACGTACAATACTGATTATGTTAAATTGGTACTAACATATCGTGTGATCAAAAAGACAGTATAAATTTGAAAAATAAATAACTGAATAATGTAGTTGGAGAGGTAAAAAATTGACATACATGCTTGGAAGTATATGGGGTTTTATTAAAAAATAAATAAAAGATGTTGCTAGACGCGTGAAAAATCTTGTGCGCGTCGTTTGGTGATGATCGTGTGTTCAGCCGCCACTTTCGTCATGCTTGGCCTCTCAGGTCCGCAGACCTCAGTCCGTGCGATTATTGACTTTGGGGTTACCTGAAGTCGCAAGTGTATCATGATCGACCGACATCTCTAGGGATGATGAAAGACAACATCCGACGCCAGTGCTCACCATAACTCCGGAGATGCTTTACAGTGCTGTTCACAACATTATTGCTCGACTACAGCTATTGTTGAGGAATATTGTAACGTATTGGGCAAGGTGCTGGTCTGTGATGCGAAAGGTCGGTGGTTAGAAACCCGCCACTACATAATTTTTTTCCCTAAAAGGGTTTCAGACACTCTTATTAATTAATTTATTATTATTTAGATTATTATTTTGATCCAAAATGTTTGCAAAAACTTATAAAACTACAAATCTAAAGTGGGCCGTAAAACACGTCAGTGCGATTTTTATTTTATTTTATCTTTATACTTGTACAATAATCCATTACCTATTACAAAATGGGTCCTTATATGCTACTACATTTACAGTGCGGTAGGTAGCTTGCGGAGGTTTCATGTAGATGCTGATGTATACGTTAAAAAGAAATGACAAAGCAGAAACGCCACAATGTACGAAGTCGAGGTCCGCGCGAGGTCCCGAGTTCGCATCCCGGACGGTCAGAGGATGAGCGCGCGGCGCGTCGTGATCTGGAGGCGCTCCATTGATGGACTTTCTTCCGCTTTCCATTTCGTTACGGGGGACCTGCGCGGCATACGGCGCGGCCTTTCACCGCGGCGCGGGCGCTCAGCTGTCCCGAAGGCGTGGTCTGGCCGCGGCCAACCAGTCTGGGAGCCGTTGTCGCCGGCGACCCAGTTCTAATGGCTGGAGGGGGGAGGGGTCACGGGTGCGTATAAAAGTTGCGCGCGCCACGCCACCGACACATTCACTCGTGGGCTTCCAGCAGTAGCTCGCACCAAGTGGTGAGTCCCGCATCATTCTCAGCTCCGAGGCGAACCCGGCCGCTCGCTCGCTTCGGCCGCTCCGCCGAAGGAGGACGCCCGATTCGCGGCCCGGTTCGTCTCGAGAGTTTTGCCAGTGCTCGCGATTGCTTAACTGGAGCTTCGTTATCGCGGAGGACTATCGTTACGCGACAAGCTTCGGTGACGTCATCTGGGCACAGTCTCTCTCTCTCTGTGTTATTACGACGGCGGTATTGGACATCGTCGACTGGCAGACACTGCTCGTCTCGCTTTAAATGCGACCGTTTCAGGAGTGTTAATCCGCGACTGGCCCGTAATGGTGTCGGCTCGAAAGTGACCCACAACATGTAGGACAGATCATATCGCGGTGCCGTAACGTTCCGTTCGCCGAAGGTGCAGGTGGTCTTTTGTCTGTAACGTTCCGGTGAAGTAGCACTGCATATTGTGTAAAGTAGTTCATAGAGTTCCGTAACTGGAAACACGGTACGATGTAGCAGTTTAAGTACACCCGATTTTGCTCCACCCTATGTTTGGCGTTTGTGAGAATACTAGGATTATTTCATGGATCTGATTCTCTTCTCTGTAAAACGCATTTCTGGTCAGTACTGAGTAAGGTTACGTATTTTCAGATTCCTTCTTCTCAAAAGAAACGTGAATCAAAGGGAATGGAAACTACGAGAAATAGGCCATATATAGAGATCAGATGACAGCTTTCATTTGTTGATTGCATCTCGGAAGATAGTTATTTGATTTGCTTTGACATAACGTTTAATGAATGTAAAAAAAGTAGGAAAAAGTTTTTTTTTTTTAAAACTTCATTAGCACTTTCTTTCCAGTATCTTAATAAGAATCGAAAAAAAATGTTGAAGGGAAGCGTTCTAGTTCTCGAAACAAAGAAAAACATCTATTCTATTACGCTGTCAATAAAAGAATAGCGAAATGTACGTGCTTGGCTCAGGTATTCATATGGGTTCAGAAATACGTTTACAGAGTCTAGAACCCCTCTGATGCTAAGTACGAGTATAAAAGTTCGTCTAACTCTGCACAGTCCAAATAGGAGAGAAAATTTGGTAGGGAATCACCATTATTCTTCGTAAGAATTCGTCTCATCATTGCTCGGAATAACGAAATTACTTACGGAAGACTAAAACACTCGTATCAATGACGGAAAAAAGCGTAGCTCGATTGCACTATTTATTATTTTTTTGAGGAGAGAGAATAAAAATATTTGTCAGGGTAAAAGAACCAAATTTTCTTCAGGCATTCCTTGGTTTTAGGTGGTAGGTACCGCGTCGAGAGTTTAGAGAATCATATTCCTCTGTTGTGTAGAATGTATCAGAAAGTTGTGCATAGAAACGAAAATTTCCAAACTCTTCCTGTGACCGAAAATGATAGCGCAATTGTCCGGTTACTTTAGTGGATGAATGTGGCATAAATCTACATCTGCTTATTGTTATTTTGATTTCGTTTCTTCTGCCACAATTAGTTAAGGAAGGAAGGAAGATTAGGGTTGAATGTCCCGTTAACATCGTGGTTATTAGAGAAGAAGCGCAGAGCGGTCTGGAGCTCCACGTTGAGGATCGCGCGGCCTCCCGCGTCGGAAGTTCGAACCTCCTTCTGGCATGGATGTTTGTGTTGTCTTTAGTTTAAGTTAGTTCATAAGTAGTTTGTAAGTTTACGGACTGATGACCCCTTAGTTAAGTCCCATCAGCTTTAAAAACATTTGAACATTTAGAGAGATACTTTGTGTCAGGGATCGGGGAGGAAACCGCCCCTGCCCCCCTTCACATTTGCATGAAGTGATCTGGTGTTGTTGCTGTTGTCTTAAGTCCAAACACTGGTTAGGTGCAGCTCTGTACGCTACTGTAGTCCGTGCATTACTTCTCTGTATAAGAACAGCAACCGACGTCCTTTCGAATCTGCTTACTATATTGGTCTCGCGGTCTCTCTCTGCGATTTTATCCCACACACTACCCTCCAATTCTAAATTAACGCTTACTTGATGTCTCAGAGTGTGTATCACAAATCGATGCCCTTTTTTATTCGAAGGATGTGAGACATATCTTTGCTTCCTAATTCTGTTCAGTACTTCATCGCTAGTTACGCGATCTATAACGTAATCTTCAGCATTTGACCATAGCATCACATTTCAGAAGCTTCTACCATCTTTGTGTCCGAACTCCTTATAGTAAACGCTTCACTCATGTACAGTGGGATACACCAGAAGAAGCGTTCAGAAAGGGCTTCCTAACATTTAAGCTGACTCAGAGGAAACCCGAATCAGGATGGCCTGAAGCGGGTTTGAACCAGCGTCGTTCCAAAACGCGATTCCAGTGTGTCAGCTAGACGATTAGTTGAGGCGAATACTTCCTTACACAAGGCCACGGCGGAGTTACTTGCAAAAGTTTTTGCCCTGTATGTTTACGCACTTGCTCTGTCGGTTTCGAGTGTGTGCTGAAGTGCGCGCTTTGCTTGCAGGAGCCATGAGGTACCTGATCATCGTCGCTGCGGCGCTGCACGTGGTGCTGGGAGGCGTCAGCCAGGTAGCGGTGCGCCTGCCCTTCCTGAACCCCGCGGGCGTCACCTACCTCAACGGCCCCGCGCCCGCCGGCCTGGCCGCCGGTCCCGTGGGCTACGCCGCCGCCCCCGCGGCCGTGGGCTACGCCGCCGCCGCCCCCGCCGCCGTGGGCTACGCCGCCGCCGCCCCCGCGGCCGTGGGCTACGCGGCCGCTCCCGTGGCCGTGCCCACGGTGCACCACGTTCCCGGCGTGGCCGACGTGCCGGTGACGCGCATCGAGGCTCAGCCCGGCGTGGTGCAGCAGCAGATCGACGTCGCGCACCCGGCCGTTGCCACGCGCAAGTTCGAGGTGCGCCGTCCGGCCATCCAGAAGCAGTTCTACGACATCGAGGAGCGCGTCGTGATCAGGCCCGCCGGCTCCGCTCTGGTCGAGCTCGACGAGCCGACGAGCCGCCTGCAGAGAGGACCCACCGTCGTCAGCCCGGTCGGCCCCGGCGCCGCCGTCGCCGCCGGCCCCGCCGTCGCCGCCCCCGTCGCCGTCGCCGCCCCCGCCGCCGTCGCCGCCGCCCCCGCCTACGCCCCCGTCGTGGCCTCCACCCCCGCGCCCGTGTTCGTGTCTTCGACGCCCGCCCCCGCGCTCGGCGCCTACCCCGGCCCGGCCGGACCCGCCCCCGGAGCTCCCGCCCAGTTCGAGAGCGACGACTCCGTCTCGGTAGAAAACCCCGAGTTCTCGGCTAGAGCCGCCGCCGCCGCCCAGCAGCAGTACGAGGCTCAGCAGCGCGCGGCCGCCGCGCAGCAGCAGTACGAGGCCCAGCAGCGCGCCGCCGCTCAGCAGCAGCAGTACGAAGCGCAGCAGCGCGCCGCCGCTCAGCAGCAGCAGTACGAAGCGCAGCAGCGCGCCGCGGCGCAGCAGCAGCAGTACGAGGCGCAGCAGCGCGCCGCGGCCGCCGCGCAGCACCAGGCCGCCGGCCCCCTGCCGTCCCCCCAGCCCGAGATCCGCACCAACGGCGCCCCCCTGGAGCACATCGCGCGCTCGCAGCCCATCAACGGCCCCGACGTGGTGCCGTCCCTGCGCTCCATCCACCCCGAGGAGAACCAGGCCAACCAGCAGCGCCTCATCCAGCTGCTGACGGCGCGCGGCGGCGTCACCGAGGTGGGCTTCGGCCGCGCCGGCCCCGCCGACGCCCCCGTGGGCGACGCGGGCAACGTGCGCGCCCGCGTGCTGTCCGCCACCCCCGCCCCTCCTTTCGCGCCGCCCGCGGGTGAGCGCGTGTCCACGCGTCGCGTCGTCGTGTCGCGCCCCATCGAGACCCTGCAGGAAGTGGACGTGATCGAGCCCGTCACCAAGCTGCACCGCGTCGCCGTCAACACGCCCACGCTGTTCAAGACGGTGCGCCAGGACATCGCCAGGGTGCCCACCACCGTGCCCGTGCTGGGCAAGACCATCGCCCACGCCGCCGTGCCCGTCGGTCTCTACCACTGAGCCTCCACACCCTACACTCCCTCTTCCTAGACTCCCAGGCACGCTGAGATGCGTCTCCTTCACTGTAGCAACTGCGAGGCTATACCAGAAACATCCCCTGCACACGAAATCTGCCAGTCTCGACCTATACGAGTCAGCGCAAAAGTGTACGACCTTTCTCGAAGACCGTACGCCATCCTCCAACACTGGAAAATCCGCAGCCTCCGACACCTGAAGTCTGCCGGGATTTTCTCCAACTTTCTCTCTCTCTCTCACACACTGATTTATCCCAGACCTATTGCCTCACTCTCTTACACTATTGCCATACCTTGCCGTATTTTACTTACTCTGTAAATAATTCCACAAAACTTAGCAATTCTAGGAGTATTGTACCCACTACTTAGCTGTGCCTGCAGGAGTCTACTTCTTTCTTTGTACAGACCTACTCACTGAAAATTCCTCAACCTACGTCCTCAAACTTTCTCTCGTGTCCAGATCCTCCAGCACTACCTTACGTAGGAACAAAAATATTTTTACCAGTCTTAATGTCTGTGTGAATGCGTGTCAAACCTTTTTTTACTGCACAATACAAGAGAACGATACTGAAGTGATATTAGTGTTTATTTATATACATTAAAATGAAAATAAAGCAAATTTGTGTCTATCTGTGTTACATTTTCATTGGCCTTTTCATATTCCTTACCCAACATCCCATTCTGTTCACCAGAGTGAAATGTACACGTCTAATGCTGAAATAACGATTCAATAAGAGAAGTTATTTATGTGACAGAGATTATTATTATTACAGAAAGAGAGTTTTATTACTTTACTGACAAAAAAATTATTGCCACCTCATTTACCTGTCTTTAACAGCTGAATTATTCGCTTTCACCATTCATGTTTTCATACAACTGACATTACTTTAGACTATTGGAATTAATCTTCCAAAATAATTCTCATAGTTAGCCATTAATGAACATACAATCGCTGAAAGGAAGATGAATCGCACAAATCTTCAGTGTAAATAAAGCAGGTAAGTAGTTTTCGCTGTTGAAAATGTTTCCTCTGATCTCTAAATTCGCCTATTATTTTAATCCTGGAAATAGTAGCGGCAAGAAGGGTTTTGCTGCTAAGACTACAAATACTTTGACATTCGTAATGGATAACACACTGAGCTTCCAGTAGCAATAGGTAAGCGTAGTTCAGCCATGTTCTGCGGTGCATTTGTAAAAGACTACTTTCAAATCATTTGATTCAAAATAATCTCTAGGTTCAAGCCCCATTCTTGTGTTATATGAAACCTGAATAAAATACACTTGTCATATTCAGTGCAGCACGAAAATACATGTAAATGCATTTGGTGCTTTTTATGTATTTCTCATGAATGCTTTTTATACTGAATACAGAGTTTAACAAGAAGGTTTTTGCAACAGGATCAACTAGTCATAGTAGATGAAAGGATCCGGATACGAACAATTCCTCGTGGAATATATTCGAGGTCAAGCTCTTTGCTTTCGCTAGATAAGTTGCTGTCTGTTCTCGCGCTTTCGTAATACTTCTCGAAGCTGTGTTGTGTGAGTGGACTGAGAGCAAAGGAAACAGGTTCGACCCCAGCGCTGTTCACTACAAGGGAAAGGCAGAGTCCCAGCCTCCCTGGCCGTACATATCGGCTCGGCAGCACGTGGTAGGCGTGGCCTAGCGTGGTAACTGGTCTGTTTGCATCAGCGCCCTTCATCTCGGTTTTTCACGAAAACTTGTGAAATAACTCATTAAAGTTAAGATAAATCTTCTGTTTTCTGTAGCCCAAGTTATAAGTAATTTTTTTTACGCTAGCAGCAAAACGTCAAGGGATAGTTCACGGGCAGAGGACATACAGAAAATCCAGCTGAAACAATGAGGAAGAAATCTGAAACTACAGCTCCACCTGCGAAATGGGTGTACTTTGGAGACACCACGGAGGAGTCACTATGGGTATTAAAAAAAAAAAAAAAAAAAAAAAAAAAAAAAAAAAAAAAAAAAAAAAAAAAACGGGGGAATGGTGCTGCTGCGAGTTGTGCGAGATCGAATGAAGTAATGATTGGATGCATGAAATCCAATATGTGAATTCATAGAAAAATGCGGTGGTGGTGAATGGAGTGAATCTTTCTTTATTTCTATGCCTGCAAGAAATGCCGTAAGTACTTAGACCAATGCATAACTTCAAGCTCAGCGATGTAGCTTCAAATAGACGCAGACATTTTTTCCATTCACTGATACAAATTATGTTACTAGATTCTTAAATCGGGCCAATTCTAGATATTTAGAAAAAACTTGTGTAGTGTGCTTATTTCTCTCAGAATTTCCATTCTTTGTGTCCCATACGAAGAGCTCAGCCCGCTCTGAGGATGGAGGATGTTTAGCGAATATTGTAACTTACTCTTCAAGTCTATAATAAATAAAATATCCAAAGTAGTACAATTTAGGCTACTCTGCTCCATATTAATTAGCCAAAAATAAACTGAATTAGCAAATGTCATGGGATAGGCATCTAACATCATGTTCAGATGTTCAAATGTTTGTAAAGCTATGGGATCTAACTGAAATGGTCATCGCTCCTTAAACTTACAAACTACTTAAACTAACTTATGACATGCCCGAGGGAGAGCTCGAACCTCCGATGGGGAACAGCCGCGCACTCCGTAGCAAGGCACCTTAGAGAACACGGCCATTCCCTCGGGGCATAAATATCATTTGGGGCCTCCTTAGGCTCTGCGGAATGCAGTGAGAGGTGAGTCTACAAGTCCGTGTTACTTCTCTGCACGCACCAGACACCAGGTCGTATGCACAGTACCAGCTAATTCAGGCCTGTCCGTGGGTGTAGGATTAATTTAATGTATCCTGCGCTCATGACATCCAAGATATGCTCTATGGGGTAAAAATCTAGGTCCGAAGGGGAGGGTAATTCTAGTCTTTGACGCTCCCTTGCATGATACTGTAACCATTCTGGGTGTCGTGGCAGCGACGTGACGGTGCGTTATTATCTTGAAACACAGCAAAACTGTCAGGTTGTTGGAGAGCCAAAGGATGGATGGAGATGATCCCCAAACAGCTCACCATACCACTAACTATTGAAAGTCTTTTTCAGAACTACTAGGGGGCCTCTTCCATACCAGGAAAATACGCACCAGACCATCACAGGGACAACACCGCCTCGAACTATCTGTTCTTGGCAGAGGGTATCCATCGATACATGTGGTTTTCTCTAAACACATCCCGCTCATCGTCATGGTGCAGATGAAATCGTGGTTCTCCCGATAATATCACGTTTCGTCATTGTTTCAGTGTTCATCCCTGGTGAATGTCGACAAATGCAAGCCCTTTGGCCGTGCGCTCTAAGGCGCTTTGCTGCAGAGTGCGCGGCTGCTCCCCGTCGGAGGGTCGGGTCGAGTCCTCCCTCGGGCATGGGTGTGAGTCCTTAGTATAACTTCGTTTAAGTAGTTTGTAAGCCTAGGGACCAAAGACCACTGCAGTTTGATCCCACAGCTTTTTAAACATTTGGAAATTTGAACAATACGTTTGTGACCAATGACGTTGTGTTAACTGTGGCACCAGTGGGAGACGCCGGCTCCCATAATCTACGGAATTTCCACTGTAAGATGTGTCTATCACGTTCTGTGTTGAATTTAACTGCCAACAACCCCCTCATTCTTTTTTTTTTTTTTTTTAACTCGGTGACTAAACATGAAGCCACTTTGTCGATGGCAAATATTGTGCGCATATTTACAATGTATATGTAAAACCTTTACATGCAAACCAAAAATGTTGCAATTGCGATCGTAACTTGCGTAATCCCTTGTTAGAGCTTCAATCACTTCATTGAAATACCATGTCGATACTTCGACGGTGGCTCCCCATTGGAAGAACGTACAACAACACAGTAACTTCTGATTAGCAGAATATTACACTGTAAGTAGTAATATGTTAACACGCCGGCGCTTTTCTAGCGAGGCACAGCATATATAGGCGAAATAACAGCAATACAGCCCCTTTATCCCCTCTCCCCCACACGGATCCTCTGCGATCTCCTTTCCCGCACCTCGTCCTCTTCACTGAACATCTCCACCTCCGTTACCCATCCCGCGAGTTAGACCCGCCTCTCAGCACCAGGTTGCCGCGCCTCCACCACTGCATCCCCCCTGTCCGCTCTCCGGAACCTTTCCCGTGGCAACATCCGCACCCTCCCCCTCCCAGATGATGCCCTTGGCCCTGAAATTTATCCCTCCTACCTGCTGTGATCCTCCACCTATCCCTCCCAAAGGGCCCCATCCTTCCTGTCTCTCCTTCCCAGTCCTCTCTCCCCCTGTCCCTCCGGCATCCCTCCCCTCTCCCTCTCCCTCCCCTCCAGACTTCCTGGGACATCCTGCCTCGCTTTCCTCCCCCCTGCACTGTGGCCCCTCCTTGTTTCCCTCCACTCGCTTGTTTTCCCATCCCTCCCCCCAGCTACACCACTAGCTCCCAGCCCTCTATTTCAGTACAATTGTTCTGTGCTGGTGTTACATCCACGTGTGTTTACAAAGTGTTTTTGCAGCCGACAAGATGTGCGTTTTAAATAGACCGTGTTTTTCCACCACCTTCCCCCCCTTTCCACCCATCTCTTCAATTTCGGTATTTCAATGAGTGCTACGAGAATCTGGTGTCGTCTCAGTGTTCAGTGTGGTATTTCATTTTATTGAATAGTGAACGGCCAACCTACAACTTACACCTTGTGTTTTCTTTTAGAAGTTTTATGTGCTATGTGTCTCCGAGTCTATTTTATTTATTTTTTATCTTCATTTTGTCACCATATCCATGTTAAAAAGACTGCATTCTTTTCTCTATTTTAAAACTCATGTAATTTTCTCGAATATTGTCAGTATATACATTATTTTTAATTGCCTTCTAATTTTGTCACCTTTACTTTCATTGTACACTCCTTTGTATTTTTATCTCTCTCGGCTGAAGAGCGCCTGCATGCTAAGACAGCCCGCCCCTTTTAGGGGAATTGAAATGACAATAAAGAAAAAAGAAAAAGAAGATAAGTACTACAGCAGTACAGTCAACACGTGAAAATGACGAGCGATGACAAGTAAGAATATTGTGCAGTTTTGATACTACTATCCGAGGCAACGTCCGTTAACCAAGGATGGAATCTTTATATTCTTTAGCCTTCACAAATCAGAACTTTTTGGATAAGTGACCTTGATGGGCGGTAGAACAATTCTCCAATGTTCAAATGTTTGAATACCTATAGGACCAAACTGATGTCATTGGTCCCTCAACTTATAAAACTATTTAACCCTTCAAGTTATGAAATCAGCTTTGGAAAAATTAAAATTCACTGTTTTCTGTATTAATACAGTGCAGAAAACATCATAATATGTGTTTGAAATTTTTTTGTCGAACTATTGTTTTTGTATGTCATGTATTTCATGCACAACACAGAGGTTTGTATCAAGGTATTTTATTACTTGGACGTTATTTTGTTGATAGTTAACACTGCCAGATCAATAATGCAAGCATAATCTTCGCCACAGCATCAAAGACATGACAATTCGCTGCGGGAATAAAGTAAAAGGAACCACACTCACGCCCACGCCCTTAGCCACGTACAGACGGCAATGCAGCACAACCTCCAAGATGGACAGGTTAACGCCTTAGAAGTGGCTACACGCCGTACCAAAATATTTGTTCAAATGTTTGTAAATCTATCGGACCAAACTGCGTGGTCATCAGTCCGTAGCTTACAAACTACTTAAACCTAGGTAAACTAACCTAAGGACAATGCCCCAGGGAGGACTCGCACCTCCACGGCGAGCAACCGCGCGCTCCGCAGCGAGACGCCTTAGACCGCTCGGCTACTCCACCGCGGCACGCCGTACCAAGATGCAAAATGTCGTACTAGAAACATGTTGTTCATCAACAAAAATGCAACGATAAAGACTGATGCACAAAATACGATATAAATCAACTTTTAATACGTTGTCATCCAGGAACACCACTGGGAATGAAAGGGTTAAATTAATTTATGCAAAGAACAATACACACACCCATACCAGAGGGATCACTCGAACCTCCGACGGGGGCCGTCCGCGTAGTCCATAGCAAGACGCCTTAGACCTCAGCGGACATCTCTGCATATTAAAACATATTCATTAAATTTCAGCTGTTATATCCTTGTTAGAAAACATGTAATAATTATTTCGTTCCATCGGTGTTTGGAAAGAGAGGAATGCGAGTCAATATAGGAATTGATTTAGTCCCTGCGACATTAGCTCACTCATGAAGGGCAGTTACCTGCGTTATTCAGAGTGTAAACCGTAACAAAGTACCAGAGTGATGTAAAGGATATCAAGACGTATAATTTCACTCTGGATACTTGTGGTCTACTAAGTCGAGGAACTACCTGAAATTCGTGTATAAAGTCCACTTAAATTGCGGCGCATGCTCGCTGTATGAGATTTTGAACACGCTGTTACTCTGTTAAGCCACCTTTTTTTTCCATTTCGTTAACATTTGTTGTAGTTTAATGAAAGAAATAAGGAAGATTAGGATCTAGTGTCCCGTCGATAGCGTGATCATTAGAGACGGTAATTGAAAGAAATGTAAGTCTGGTTTTTTTATCGCTCTAAGTAGAAAAAACACCATTTAGTTTAAGTACGAACATATTTGGTAATGCTCTATCGTGGCAGTTATTGAAATCTATTGAACTACAAACTTACTGCTGTAAGTCACGGTTTGTTTAATTTTATGTCCACTGTGCGTTTAGAGATTAAAATCTCCATCATTAGAGGATTTATGTGAAATAATACGACATGAAACTGTTGTATGTACAATTTTGGAGTAACCTGTCTCTTCTATATAATACCACAGCTTATACCAAGGTCGTAAAACACTTGCAAGTTATGTTAATAAACATAAAACCACCTAACGAAGGAGATTTTAATTTCTGAAATTCGTAGTGCTAATAAAAGAAATTCTAACTGCAATACACTCTTTAAAATTCTGAAGGTAGCATGGGTGAAATATAGGAAACGAATAGTTATATTCAAATTGTACAAAAACTGCAAAGGACTTTTAAGATTTGGGAAGGCAGTAATATAGGACTCTGGCCTTTCTCCAATGTCATTCAATCTGACAAGTGTGGATTTTGTGAAAGGTATGAACGGGAGCAAGGAACAATTTGAAGAAGGAATGAAGTTCAAAGAGAAGAAACAAAAACTTTGTGATTTGTCGATGACGTTGTTATTCTGTGGGAGATAGGTAAGGACCTCGAAAAGAAACTAAATGTAACAGACAGTGTCCTGAAAAGAGGGTGTATGGTGAACAGTAACAATAACAAAACAAAGGTAATGGAACGTAGTCGATTTTAATCAGGTGATGCTGATGGATTGGGAACGAGACAATAAAGAAAGTAGATGAGTTTTGTTACTCCGGTAGTAAATAACTTCCGATTGCAGGAGTAGAGAGCATCCAGAATGGCTATAGAAGGAAATGTATTTCTGAAGAAGAGAGAGTTTTTGACATAAAGTGTTAAGGGTTAGGAAGTCCTTTCCGAGGCATCTGCCTGTAGTTTAGCCTTGTATGAGAGCTAAAAATGTGCGAAAAGGAGTTCACACAAGAAGAGGATAGAAGATTTTGAAATCTGGTGCTACAAAAGAATATTGAAAATTAGATGGGTAGTTCGCGTAACTACTGAGTGAGGTACTGAATAAAACAGGGAGTAAATGAATTTCAGACATATCTTGACTAAGAGAAGGGACACAATCTGAGGTATCAAGGAATCGTCAGTTTAGTAATTGAGAGAAGTGTGTGTGTGTGGGAGGGGGGGGGGCAGCTAAAACTCGCAGAAAGAAACCAAGAGAGGAATACTATAAGCAGTTCCAAATGGATGTGGCGTGGCGTTCTTATTCGGAGATGAAGAGCCTTCCAGAGGATAAAGTAGCGTGGAGAGCAGCATTAAACCAGACTTCATACTGTTGTTTGATATCATTTACCCATTCACGACTAGGCTTTTCTACACAGTCTTCGAATAAAATACTCATAAGAGTAATTATTTACATGCAACGAGTTGCAAGTGTAAATGGTCGACAGTCATGTTAATTAATTGCCGGCACCAGCAAGGGAGCGCGGTGAAGGTCCGTATCGTGATCTCGCTCTCGACATAAGGCGAGCGGCGCCTTGCGCTGCGACCCACTTGCGACTGGCTGTCGCCCTCCGTCCCTGATAGCCGCTGTGTGCGCTCGTGTTACGATGTTTGTGGGTTGCACTATGGTTCCGAGTGGGTACGGCACCAACTTTACGAGCCTCTGTGTGATGAATAATGAATTAAGGCGTTCTCATTTGCAGATCAGCGCTGCACCGCCAGCGAGGAGTGCACCGTGTGTGTGTGTGACTATCTTATTCTTCTCCAATCTCTGTTACTGACGTAAAGGTTCGAGATGGTCTGTCAAGCTTGTTAAAAGTAGCTAAGAGTTATCATTTTCGAGTGACGAGTGAAATATTTTGCCATATTTGAGCACCGTCAGATTCAGGAGGAGCACACAGTGTGTAATTTGCAGTACTTGTTTTATTGTGCTAATTATTCGCTGAAAATTAATTTTTTGTACGATATATAGGTGGTGTGTAACAGGTGGAGGCCGTACCAGGGATAGCCTTTTAGTGATATGCACTCATGTTAAGAAAAAAAAAAGTTGATAGAAAAATGCGACCACGACTCTCGTTGACGCTATATGCCGAAGGTAATGGATCAGTGTGATCTGAGCAGACCTTTAGGATGCCACGCGTACGTATGCGCGAACGGTCCTGTCAGACTAGCGAGTTTGAGAGAGGGCGCATTATTGGCATGAGCGAATGTGATGCATCCATCCGAGAAACTGCTGTCCATGTGCGATGAAGTGTTTCAATAGTGCAACGCGTGTGCGCAGAATAGTTTACGGAAGGTCCAAGAACACGACGAGAAAGGTCGATGGCACCACCCACACCATTCCCCTAGGACAGTGTTCTTCAACCTGTGGGTAGCGACCCCTCTTCTTCGGGGGGGGGGGGGGGGACTCGCGGTCAAAGGAGTTAGTACTTGCACAATAAAAACAGACCATTGCACGTCTGGGTACTCGGGTTTCCGCAATACTACAATTCCGTAAGGAAAGTGAAATTTATTTTATACGAAAATTACGCAATTTCTTTTTATCATCAATTCTGATTTGAATAGCACAGACTTTTTTCCAATAAATACTCCATGTTAACGACGAGTAAACAAAAAGCTTGAAATCTGTTTTCAGCAACCTATCCATAGCTAAATTAACGAGAGGCAGTAATTTCTTTAGAAATTGCCTATAAGTGGGACTTACCGAGCATAATTCCCTTCCGAATGTTACCTGCAACGAGAAATATTCGTCATGCAACATATATTTTTTCTGTCGAATTTAATGTAAAAATAGGATAATGTGTTCCATTTCGAAAAATAGACTAAAAACTTCACCCTATTATGTAGAAAACCGTACCCTTTCTTTACAAGAATGTTTTATCTGCAGAAGAAATATAAAATTATCTGTGTTCAAATTGACAGACATAGTTGTGATACAGTACGGTATTGTGCGAGGTCGGGGAGAGGGGTCGCCAGAATATTTAAACGTGGAAGGGGGTCACGAACTCAGAAAGGTTGAAAACACTGCCCTAGGAGATCGACACCTCATCCGAATGGCATTGAGGGACAGAGCTGCATACTTCTCGGCTCTCACGCACCAGTGTAACAGCGAAAACTCAAGACCTGGTGCGGAATACAATTGGATAAATCCATAAATCACAGTTGGTGCGTGCCGAGGGCACTGTGACCTATTTGACCATTCGAATGATATTCTGTGACTTGGAGCCATATCCTTCCTACACGACACACCAGATTCCATTCTTCAGAAGACAATGCACGACCCCAAACTGCTGCAAAAACAGCTGCCTTGTTGATGTCACAGGATGTCAGCCTCTGGCTCTGGTCCGGCGGATCAACAGACTTGTCACTAATTGGTACTTTTTGGGACACACAGCGCAGCACTGTGACCCAATGACAACCACTGCAGATGAACTTCTTCAAAACAGGTTTAAAGGCCTAAATTTTGCTCCCACACTGAAGAGCCTTCCCATGACTGAATTTATTTGTTCTATGGAACAAGCAGTGTCTAGTCTTCCCGATGACAGAGCTGATGAAATCAGGCACGAGATTGCAGCTGTATTACGTCAGTTTCCGCCACCACACACTAAAGCCTCTCTCACACGGAGCAAGATTTGCGGGAAGCACGCCGCGAAGCACACAGGGCAGGTGAGCGGCCGGCCCCGCGGCCTGCTGGAGGGCTGTTTGCTGCAGGATTCTGGATATAGCGCGTGTCCTATTATTCTCGCCTGTTTTCTGAATGCTACCTGCGCTGGCCAATCAGGAGTCGCGTATGGCGTGTGACCTTGCGGCCAGCAAGGCGGGAACCCGAAGAGAACACACCAGACGGAACGCAATGCCACGTGCCCGCCATCGAAGTGCAGTCTTTCTCAAACGATTATAAAGAAACTATTCGGTAAAAAATATGATTCTCGCACAACTTATAGATGCATTCTTTGCTTCATGATGAAATGAATATTATTTTGTAGTTGTCATAGTTCTTGTGATATTTAAGGATTTAGTACAGTACTACAAGGAATCCGAAAATTTTACATTGAAAAATAGAGGTCCCGGTGAATTTGCGTTTGGTACATGTTAGGTCATATGTTGCTGCGGATGAAATGTAGCTGAAATATTGAATTATTCTTCGAAGTTGGAAGGATGTCGCTATATATCACCAATCTCGAGATAATGGGTTGTATGTAAAGTACTTGTTCCTGATCCCGCGCGTCAGCGAAGAAAACGGGACGAAATTTTCATTTAATCCCTTATATATCATAAATGATTGGAGGTATCGAAGCAAGATTTTATCAAATGATAGTACGCAAAGAGTAGTTTATTTTGTCACGTTATTAATTTACGAAACTTGCATATGACAGGCGTTTTTTGAGCAACTACAGATTTTATTCAATGAAATAATGGACTTTTAAATAGTCACAGATACCTGGTTAAACTAAATTTGCTTTGTCTTTATTTTTACAACGTAAGTGAGTAATTTATTTGTTTAATTTTAGTATATTTTCATATACTACTAAATTGTCTTGCCCTCAGTATTACTAAGTACAGTTTAATATTATGTGGTATCTGCAAATGCATAAAAACGTTAGTGATAGGAATATTTGTAAACTCTATTGTTTTCACAAAAGAAGCGGATTTTAGTATTACAACGAAAGTGTCTGCATGTTAACGACATCTCAAATCAAATGTATGTTCAAATGTTTTTATAGTTTATGGGACTTAACTACGGGGTCATCAGTCCCTAAACTTACAAACTACTTATGAACTACTTACGAACTAGGACGGCACAAATATCCATGCCCGAGGAGGGATTCGAAACCTCGACCATAGTGGCTGTGCAGACCGTGACTGGAGCGCCTCAGTCTCCTCGGCCACCGCGGCCGGCAACGAAATCTCATCACTGAAATATTACTCTGGAAAAAAGGTAGTGCTTTGAAATAAATAGCTTCTTGATTTGAAATTACGGTGGAATTCGATATTGCAGTATGTTTTTAAATGATATAGAACAAACCGATGAGATGATTTTATATGTATACATTCAAATTTCTGAGAAATAAGGAAAACCATTTATCGTACATATGATATATTTTAGTGAAGTAGTATAATGATGGGCATTGAACGCCACTGAGAGTCTACCCATGATGCATTGCGCGAGTATCGGTACCCCTCTCCATGCTCGGCCAATTGCCGGAACGCCGATCAAAGGATACCGCCACAGGATGATAGACAGGTCTTTCCGTAAGGACAGGATGATTGACAGTTTACATTTAGGTCCTTTTGATTTTCATCAATGCTACTGGTCCAACCGCTATTCAAGTGACACCGCCATAACGCACTTAGGGATGATTGACGGGTAGCAAGTAAACACCTCCCTCGGCCGCACACCTGGCCTACACGACGCCCCACTCCACCCCCCTGCGCTGCCGCCAGACAGGCGACACCTCCGACTGGTCCAGACCTGTCTACCCCTCGACATGTCTGTTCAAATGTTCAAATGTTTGTAAAGCTTATGGGACTTAACTATGGTGTCATCAGTCCCTAAACTTACAAACTATTTATGAACTTCTTACTAATTAGGACGGCACAAATATCCATGCTCGAGGGGGGATTCGAACCCCCGACCGTAGTGGCCGTGCTGACCGTGACTGGAGCGCCTCAGTCACCTCGGCCACCGCGGCCGGCGACATGTCTGTACTCGCACCCTCTGCCACACACCTGGCCGACGCCGCGACCCCTACTCGCTCGGCCGATTGCCGGACCGACGCCGCCGCCGTCGCCGCCACCGACAGATGCCACCTCCCCTCCACGCTCGCGACCGCTTCTCAAAGGACGCCGCCACCCGCCCTACCCGCGAGGACAAAACAAACAATACCGCGCCGATTGTCTTAACCGCATCGGCATCTCTAAACAACACCGCCCCCGCCAGCCGACCCCTACACCTAGTACAGGGGCGTACTGCACTCTTTTTATGGCGACCGCGCCCCGCAAGGTCAGCAGCCAATTAAATTGCATATTTATTAAGCGTGCCGCAGCGATCCGTACGCCAGATCTCGACTTTTTGTAAAATTTTTATTTCTGTAAACCTATGTTACAATTTCTGCCGTTTATTGTTCTCTCGGAAAAAATAGTGTTCTTTGTATGTATTTTCTACATTAATTTCGATTTATTGCTAAAAACAATTTAGAACAGAAATGTTTAGTTGGTCTCTGCACAAAAAAATAACCGTATACTACAGCTTGTAGTAAAATATTAAAACTCGTATGCAAAATTTTCAAGTAAGAATTTATTGATGCACAAACACTCCCATCTCTCTCCATGCTCTTCTCATGGACTACAGCCGACAGACGTGTTTAATAATAGCGCAGGTTAGATAATAAGCGGTAACGAACGCCACAAACTTAAGTAATCATCTTAACACATACTCTTTCTATATCCAAAAGCAATTCTAACCACAGCCAAACATTCGGGACTAACCAAAAGAAAAGAAATGGTCCGTTTCGGAACTCGACCGCAACCTTACATCTGTAAATGTATCTCTTCATTTACACGATGCAAGCAACAGCCATCGAACGGAATGTAACGCTTCAAACGTATATGCCAACCACTCTTTCGATAACACAACAACAACAACAGAAGACGACATATTGTTTATACAAAAATTCCAAATAACGAAATTCGGCAATGACATCTAGCAGAACGTCTCTAAATATACATCTGCAAGCACCGTTAACAATCGTCCAGAACGCAGAGCGCTCTCTCGGCAGGCTACATAAAAGAAACATATGGTAAGTGTTTAAACAAAATCTCTTAAAAACACCTAAGTTACATCTCCAAATGATCAAAACCTTCTATACAGACGCACCACTCTGACAAGGATAGCGCACATTGCATTTATTTAATGGAGCTGAGCCAGGCCGAAAGTTCCGAAATTTAACACTCCCTCTCTCTTTAGAGATCTTGCCCTGTTACGTTTCCTTCTGAGATCGAGGTATAGATGCGCCTTCCGAGAATTCGGGTAGTTTAATTTTACCTCTTATTTCCTTGCTACAGCAGTACACATATTCTTGCGTATACCCATCTAAAGAATCTCTCTGTTCTGTTACGATGCAAACTACATTTGTCTGAGGCAGACCAAACACCGATATTTCAGCGCCTCATAAGACATTTAAACCTTATTGTGCAACGGAGAGTCGAAATAAAAAAATAAGTGAAATAATTTACCGATTTCCGACCGTCTACACTAAATCTTTTCTTTTTTCTCGGAAGTATTGGCCTAACAATACCCTTTTTCGACAATACAGCAACCACAGAACCGAGGTAGTACTTTATTTGCCCAATGGAACAACGATTTTCAGAACAAGTTCGACCCGCCCTTTACCTACAAAATTCCTACACCAAGTTCCTTTCTTGTGATCTCTTATCATTCCACTATTCCGAACTAAGATTTATTATTTTAATTACAAGTAGATGTCTACCGCAAACGAAGATGCTAACCTACACACCGCAACACCTGATCCTATATAGGACATGGAGTGTTTACACTTTTTTTTTGTTACAGTACAACTGTGTACATGCAACGTCATGTTCGCAAACACTTATATCGCAACCAACGTCCGTATACATCGATCATAACCTGCTCTCTAAGGAATGGATGGGAGTCACACACAGAACAAACACGTTTGTCGTGTGTTCCGCTAATTTCGGTCAATACAACGATTCGAGACCAAAAAACCCCGCCTGTTTAGTTTAAAAGCTAACATCCCCCCCCACCCTACTATCTGTTTAAACCGAGCTTGCACATATGCAATAGCCTCCTTTAAAGCCTTTGTCTTCGCCATATAACCCAATTTTCGTTTACCCTTCTTCTTAGGACTTGTGGAATAACGTAGGCGATATCTACGTCTGTGGAGAATAAAGGCCTGGAATGCTAAAACGTATACCTCCTTTACTCGACTCTACAAGTAATTTACAGTTGAAACTAAAAAAAAAAAACATAATGTCCGAGAGAGCGGTCAATTTTCGGGTACTCTTAATACCCAAGTAATCAAATCTAAAAGCCGGGAGCGACGCACAGTACAACGGCGCACTTTGTAAATACCGTATCTCCTCTTTTAGAACACTTAAACAATCGTCTTGCACAGATCCATAACCACAATCCTCCATTCTGGTAATGCCATCTTCTCGACCCAGCGAAAAAACTAAAAATCCTAACAATCAACTGTCTGGACGCTTTATAAAATCGATAACTTTGCTTACACCAGGGCTCGTGATTTTTCGACAAATTTATTTTGGATCTACAATTCGACGCCAACCACGTTGAGCAGTCGTTTTAAATTGTCTTATCCTCGCCCGAAACCACATTGATGTTGCTCCTTCCATCAGAAAATCATGCTCGGTTAAAAAAAATCCCTTCGAAATCTTGTGTGTTCTCCAAAAATCCATGAGATAGAAGCCATCTACACGAAGCTGCTGCTGTAGTATAGATGGGAGGGCCTCCATTAAAAAACATCGATTAGTTGCACTTTATAAGATATATATACCCACAGGACATACATATTTCCCCACTGTATTCTAGAAATAGTAGCTTCGTCTTATCTCCAGCGTTTGCAGAATCTAACTTGCTGAATTTACTACGCATGTAGATCCGCACACACGCACTCCATTGGCTACAACTAGCGCACTTTTAAGTCACCAAACTATAGGTGTTTTATAAAACACGTTTATTTTCGACGAAAGAATTATAATTTACCGCAGCAGGCACATCCGCTACGTAACATAATGCACACCAGCCATAAAGTAAACAACACTAGCATACGATTAAACAGGCGACGCTTCGACGAAAGATCACTGTAAAGTTTATTTTACAACCACCAAAGTCGGCTTTTTTAGAGCTCTACTGCGATGTGTATTTAGAGTATGTCAACACTTTTTTACTTAAATTCCATCCCATCTAGCCTACAGCACTCTCTGTAAGCGCCAAACATTTCCAACACAGTAACAGAACTCAGAACTACACCTTGCTGTCAACACTAACCTGCAACAAACGAATCTAGTCATTCCAACTCGATTTTTATTAAAAAATAATAATAATAAAATAAAAATAAATAAAAAATAAAATATTTGACCCAACTAGCATGCTGCGAGCTCTGTATACGTCCAAACGCACCCCAGGCAGGGCTATCCTTACAGCCGTCACTAAGCCAGTTCCCCCACAGACGATGTTATAACCGCGATCAGTAACCGACAAGATATCCCAGACACAGCACATTTTCTAATAAAGTTTCGATCTCTCCACACCCAATAACTGTATTGGTTGCTTGACCCGCCCCTAACATCCAACCACAACTTTGTTTCCAATGCATAGCCCGGCAGACAATATTTCTTGATCGCTTTTTATCAGTCAATAGACTATATACCACGAGCATTCGCGCACAAACCACCATCGTATTCCACTCCTTCTAACTAATTATTACTCTCGATAAACATCTGTAACACAGTGTAAAAAATGATCGACGTGCACACGCACAGAACAGCTAACAAGAAAAGATCTGGATCAAAAGCCAAGTATAATCCTTACAAGCAGCAACGCAAAATAGTCTACACCATGTCGATCTAATACAACACCAGATTTTTTTTATCGAACTCCAAGAGCAATCCTTTAGAGACTAAACATGCGATTAAACGCACCTCCCAACCTAAGTAACTAATCCTCTTTAAGTTATCTAACTCGATGCTTATCGACCAAAGAACATTATTTTACCAGTGCAATCATCTCCTATACGCTACCGAAAGACGTCCATTCGTAAACACAGCTAAAAGAAGATATAAATACCCCACATCCATAGCACATAACCATGCTACTAAGTATCTATATGCATTTCCACAATTGTGGATCATATCTGCATTACATCGAATGCAAGACTAAACAATTCTAAATAGAAATTTCGTGCAAACTAGCATGTATTCTCACATTCCATGCTATTTCTGGCTGCAGCCTAGTGCGGACCCGTTGACTTATCGTAGACAAATGTTCAAATGTTTGTAAATCTATCGGACCAAACTGCGTGGTCATCAGTCCGTAGCTTACAAACTACTTAAACTAAGGTAAACTAACCTAAGAACAACACACACACCCATGCCCCAGAGAAACTCGAACCTCCGACGGCGCGCAACCGCGCTTATCGTAGACGCTGGTTTGGAACGTGTACGTCCTATAGATGTAAACATACCAGTCCACGCTCGCACCTGACCTGGAGAAGTTATCGGTTTAATTTTTCCTGGCCGCACCAGATTCCGAATACACGAGAGCTATTTTTACGTAGATAGAATTACATTGATTGTAACAACAGACGTAAGAATAAAAAACGATCGAAATGCCACAGGTATACCATAGCTCTCAGTACACAATCATCCCAATAAAGACAGCCTTTACAACCCATAAAGAGACAACCGCACACATGCGTATTACCGAGAAATACTGCAAACTCTTTAACCCTAGCCACTTCTTCTTGTACTCGGTGGATGTCCAAAGGAGGCTCATACTAAGCAGAAAAACTGGGAGATTCGTCCATCCTACACTAATCCTCTCGCACAACAGAGCTAGTACCTTTAATATTATGCTTCCGTAGTTAGTAAATACGAACACAAGTTTTACAGCACAAAACTTTTAACACATTTAGCGTATATGTCTACATATAGGAAACAAGGTTATTTACATCTAGACACAGAATACAACTCGTTCTTTATTATTCTTGTTATGTGTAACTTCAATCTTCCCGATGTAATTTTTTTAACTCGTAGTTTAATATCCACATCGGTGTCTCCTATTTCCGTTCCAGCCAGAAGTTCGAAAGGTACAGGGACGGTATGTTCTAGAACTCCATTACGTATCTTCGTTTCCTCCTGCATTCCAACTCCTTTATAGCTCTGCACCCTCTGGCAATGCTTCTAGACGAGAACAATCGGCAATTTTAACTTTTCCCATTATTTCCTGTATAGCATACTGGTTATAGCGTCACTATTTGTGTACGTTACCAACTACTGTGGTAATTTCCTTATGGAACACTAGGTTTACGATTATTGCAAACGATTGCTTGTTATTCCATCCGTTTTTAACTCTGCAAATGACTGTCCCCCAGTCCTCCTCATTTGGATACAATGTAGTCCCTTCCCCAAACGAGTCAGTACACCGATGCATGTCTAATCTCCCTGACTGTTTACTGTAAAAAGCAAATATTTTATAATTTCCAGTCGTAACCAGATTTCTCTACACCCTCTCTTTAAGCCTGTCTTACACATATGCACAGCTTCGTCTTTCTCCAGCATTAGTTTGTAGTCGTCCTTTATGGCAGTTGCTTTAGCCATATATTTTAGCTTCCTTCTCTTGGTCTCAATACCCACCATGTCCAGTTTTCTTTTCGCGCATATAAGACATTAACTGCACGTAGTGATGTAATTTCTTTAATGGGGCATGGCTTAAGTCTGTGTGATACATTTACTCTTTTCGCTGGACTTGCGGAATGACATTGTTTGTAGGTATCAGACCTAATTCGGCGATATCTATATCTGGAGGCAGTGTGGAGAACAGTGTTCTGGATTGGGAGAAATATGTTTCCCCTGCGTTAATGTAGCTTTTAAGTGCACTACTTATACCGTCTTTGCCGGTGTCAGTATTACGAATCTCCACGTAATTTACAGGTAGACAAGAGAAACTAAAAGCTGATAGAACGTAATGTATAAGCTATAATCTATCTGGAAGGTTTTTACCTGTACACCGATCAATTTTCGGGTATTTTTATTACCCCAGTACGCAAATTGCAGGACATTATTAAACACTACAGAGCATCTGTTGACCCAGGTGTTTGTTATTCGCCTCCACATGGTGGAGAAGCACTTTGCAGACACCGTTTGAAACACTTAAACAGTCTTGCACAAGTTCAAAAACACTATCCATCCGATAATCGTATATTGTACCCTCCAGCCTTGTAATACCCCTGTTCTCGACCCAACGACGAAGTAAGTGCTCAAATGTTCAAATGTTTGTATAGTCTATGGGACTTAACTACGGGGTCATCAGTCCATAAACTTACAAACTACTTATGAACTACTTACGAACTAGGACGGCACAAATATCCATGCCCGAGGGGGGATTCGAACCCCCGACCGTAGTGGCCGTGCAGACCGTGACTGGAGCGCCTTAGTCCCCTCGGCCACCGCGGCCGGCTGCTCAAATGCAGCGGATAGACCTCTATCTGTCTTTTTAGAGTAAATCAGGTCAGGGATCACGAAATTCACACCACAACCGGCGGATTATCCCCTAGTAAGACTCCAGAACGTTCTCCAAATTATGATTTTGACTGATATTTCCAGGCGAAGTACTAAATAACATCCATATAGGCGAGATTCTAGTTGCGTTCTTCGGGACTTGTGGTATAGAGACAGGAGTGTGGATTCGAATCCTGCATATGACAAAATATTCGGCTGAAACGCGACGGTGGCGAGTCCCGAAGCGCAACACCTGGGGAGGACCTCCCGGCTATAGCGAAGACACACAACTCCCACCAGATGTTGTATTGGAATATATACATAAGGGATGGTCGGAGAAGCCTCCAGGTCACATCCTCGAAACGCAAAGTAAAGATGATTTGGAAGTGAGAAAGCTCGGTGTTTACAGGATTACTTGCTACTGCGGGGAACCGTATATTGGACAAACAATTCGTACCATTAATGATCGATGTACCGAGCACCGCAGACATATACATTTCTTGCAGCCTGATAAGTCTGCAGCAGCTGAGCATTGCCTAACACAGAATGATCAAATACATGTACTTGCTCCTGTATCTCGCTATTGCGAATGTGTTTTAAAGGAAACGATTGAGATTAGGTTGGCGGACGATCTGATAAATCGAGTCAAGGGTTTCTCTTTATGCAACGTGTGGAATCCGATTTTGTCTAATGTTAACAAACAACGAACTCTTTTTTCCACTGTGCCAACTAGCGCATGTACTGCGATTTATCGTTCCTGGCAGTTTTCTCCACTGAGGCTCTGCATCGACTGCTTGCGGTAGGGGCGCAGTAATGACTCGCTGGCACACGCGCTGTTAGTACTTCGCGAGGTGTATAAGGCCTCCGATTACGGCAAGACTTCCATCTTTAGCCGCTCCTTTTACGTGGTTTGTGCTACTCTCTTGTGCTTCGTGTACAGCAGCTCGTTCTGTATACGATAGTGTGCACTCTGTCATCTGTAGACGTCTTGGCGTCTATTCCTGATGCCACGAAGCTCCGCTGCCGCCGACTGCCGCCGACTGCCGTCCTCATCCACCGCGGACGCCTGCCTCTTTCACCGTACCCCCCCCCCCCCCCCACGATTCCTACCACCTCTCTCCGACTCACGTGGTATCACTACCCTGGGTCGCACCTGTTAGGCTGCCGCCGACACCTCTTTTCCCCCACCCCACGAAGATATTGCAGCTATAGGACCGGACAGACGCCACCTTCCTTTCACCCCTGTCCCCTCTCTTGTCTCCCAGCCCCAAAGCCCAAAAAACAAAACATGCGTCCACACACTCCACCTCGTGAGTCACCAAAAAGGCCTCCGATTCTCTCGCCACTGGCCCTCCAGTCCCAATGGAAGTCGGCCCCCCCTACCCAACCTGAACCACCTCCCCAGCCCCGTCATCTCTTCTCTCAAACCCTACTCTCCACACTTTCGTCATCAATAACCACAATCCAAAATTTCTACACTCCTGTGTCCTCACTTTCCTCTTCCGTCAGTACGCCCCCTCTGCCCCCATCTCCCAAAGCATCCCTCGGAGGAACTCCGTTCTTCTAAAGTCCCCTGAGCTCCACAACCTGATCCTCCACAAAATACCCTGCATCCAGTTTGGTTCCCTCGAACCTCTCCCCCCTCTCACGTCTTGTCGACAACCGCCTCCACACTCCCGGCCTTCCATCCTCTATGTGGTGTTTTGTATCCCATCCTCGTCGCCACTTTTGTGTCCCAGCCTCGTCGCCGCTTTTGTGTCTCGTAGCTGTCGGTGGCCGAGTGGAACGAGACCGACACAGTAACAAAGATAGCACGCCGGTGCAGGTACGGAGGGGAGCAGCCAGAAACTACAAACACCAGAGTAAATTAGAAAGAGATATATATTGCACAGAATGTAACAATACTTAACTTTTACATAGTACTGCAGAATGTTGATACATAGTTGTTAGAGGCCTGCCTAGTGCCTGTACGATAGCCAAGTCTTCAATCGTGCCTATCTGATTACGAAGGTCCTAACTGGTTGCTATCTCAGTCGGAAGTGACGATGTCGTTCTGTGGTGGCCACGAGCGGAGTTGCAGCAGAGGGCGCTCGTGGCTGTCGTCGTACGAACGCCGCGCCGTGCGTGCATGGCGGCGCGCGGCGAAAGTAGGTGGCGCGCACTTTGGACTTGTGCGACACCACACCCCTCCCCCCCCCCCCAAACCGCCGCGCCGTCGTGGCGTAGGGCTGAGGGCCACGGCGACGGCACTGGGAGGAGGGCCTGGGCGGGGGCGTTACTGGTGGGACGGGCGTCTTAGCTGAGGCTGGGATCGAGACGCCGTCCGCGCCCCGGCATCCGCCTTGCGATCCTCCAGGAAACCCGCCGAAACCTGGGGAAGGGCGCACACCCCCGCCCAGAGGGAGCAGGTCATCTTCTTCTGAGGTGCGTGGCCCAGGCGGCGGGGGCACGCACGGTCCCGGAATTCCCCTCGGTGACGGTGTCATCTGCGGCGGCGACGACTGCGTCGGAGATGCGTCGACATCCATAGGGATCTCGTAGTCCGGGGACGAACGACGTGGCTGTGCTCCGTGGCGGTGAACTGGGTCTGGAATCAAGAAACCGGAGACAGGATCGCGCGGCCTGTGCAGTCGCAATTGGTTTGCGTGGCGCCGCAGCTCCGACCCTGTGGAAGAACGTACAACAAACATATTGCGACCAAGCACGCGTTGAATCGTGCCCGGCAACCATGTCTTCTTGTTTCCAGCAAACACCCTGTACAGCACCGGCGTAGAAACCTGAAAACGCGTAGCGCCATACGAACCGACTCGGTGCGTGGGAGGCTGCAGCAGGTGAAGGAGAGTGCGGTGACGGCGGCCGTGTAGCAGCTCGGCAGGAGACGGGCCGTCACGTGGCATGCACCGATACGTAGACAGGAAAATTTGAAGAGCTTGCTGCCTGGAGTGCTGACCTTTCATCTTTTCCATGTGAGACTTGAATGTTCGAACGAAACGTTCTGCTTCACCATTGGACTGAGGGTGAAAAGGTGCGGTGGTGATATGCTGAATGCCATTCACACGACAAAACTGTTGAAATTCCGCACTAATAAACTGAGGTCCATTGTCACTGACGATAGTTTCAGGCAAACCTTCGATGCAAAATACTGACGTTAAGGCACTGATTGTACTAGACGCTGTCGTTGAGTTCATGGCAATCACGAAAGGAAACTTGCTGAAAGCATCTACAACAATTAACCAGCGCGTATTCCAGAAAGGTCCGGCAAAGTCAATGTGTAAACGTTGCCATGGTCCCTTGGGACGTTGCCAGTCTGAGAAACGTTGCGGGGGAGCCGCCTGATGCTCCGCACAAACTGTACACTGTGACGTCATGCTCTCTATCTGAGCGTCCATACCAACCCAGGTACAATGACGTCTGGCCAGTTGCTTTGTCCTAACAATACCCCAATGTCCTTGATGCAGGAGGCGTAACACTTCTCGTTGCAGGGAACGAGGAACAATCACTCTTGTTTGGTCGTTGTCTGTATGTAACAACAGAACACCCTGACTTAAAGATAATGCATGACGTTGTGCAAAATAACGTCGAACCAGAGGCCGATCAATGTCTTTGGCTCTGGCAGGCCACCCTGAGCGAACAAAACGTGCTACCACACTTAAGTCTGCATCCGCAGCTGTTTCCTGTGCAACCCGACGAGAGTTCAAAGGAAAGTCTGCGACAGCGAAAGCATCTCTGGAGTCTATCTGACAACATGCCATTTCCGAAGAATCAAACGACACATCCTGGCCAACCGGAAGTCGGGAAAGTGTGTCCGCGTTGGCGTGTTTAGTGGTAGGTCGGTACAAAATCTCATACTGATAGTTAGACAGTATTAAGGACCATCTCTGAAGCTTTTGTGCCGTTCGTGTCGGAATTGGCTTTGTGGGTGAGAACAACGACGTGAGAGGCTTGTGGTCTGTCAACAAATAAAATTTTCTGCCATAGAGATAATGATGAATCTTTGTGACGCCGTAAATGATTGCTAAGGCCTCCTTTTCTATCTGACTGTAATTCTGTTGCGTTGGCGTCAGTAGCTTGGACGCAAAGGCAATAGGTCGATCGTGAGATCCAATGCGATGTGATAAAACTGCACCCAGAGCGTACGACGAGGCATCAACTGCTAACACTACAGGCTTCTATTGGGTCAAAGGGAATCAAACATGCATCACTGAGTAGTGCAGACTTTAGTTTGTCAAAGGCAACCTGACAATCGTTAGACCATACAAAAGGAACATTCTTCCTACGTAAGGGATGCAGTGGATCTGCAATCTGAGAGGCATTGGGAATAAATCTGAAATAATAGTTAAGTTTCCCCATTACTGCTTGCAATTCGTGGACATTCTTAGGAGGAGGCAAGTCTTTGATTGCTCGAAGATGTGACTGTAATGGATGGATTCCTTGGGCATTAATCACATGACCTAGGTACTCTATTTCAGTTTGAAAAAACGAACACTTTGCTTTATTACAACGTAGACCTGCTGCAGTCAAAACTTTGAAAAGGCACTCCAGGTTTGCTAAATGTTCTTCAACTGTACGTCCGGATACCACAATGTCATCTAAATAGTTCGAACAACAAGGTACCGAAACTGTCAGCTGTTCCAAAAAGCGCTGAAAAATAGCGGGGGCGGAAGAACTGCCAAAGGGTAGGCGTTGAAATTGAAAAAGGCCCATGTGAGTATTAATGACGAAAAACTTTTTTGACTCCTCATCAAGCGGAATTTGTAAGTATGCCTCTGCTAAATCAATCTTAGAAAAGAAGCGAGACTGTCCTAATTTGTCCATCAGTTCCTTAGGTCTGGGCAGGGTATAAGTGTCGACAATTGTTTGACTGTTCACTGTTGATTTGAATTCCGCACAGAGACGAAGTTTTCCTGACGGCTTGGGTATAATTACTATAGGTGAGGCCCACTGACTCGCAGAAACAGGAGAAATCACCCCACTATCTTGCCACCGTTTAAGTTCTTCGGCAACTGTATCACGCATTGCGATAGGCACTGGTCTAGCTTTACGAAATTTTGGAACTGCAGATTCTTTTAAAGTTACATGTGCCACGAAGTCTTTTGCACAACCTAGCTCCGGCGAAAACAAGTCAATATATTTGTCACACAATGCTTTGATTTTATCCTGAGGCACTATTGAGGAAATTTGAAGCACATCTCTTTGAATTGATAAACCAAACAAGTCAAAAGCATCTAGTCCAAAAATGTTCTGTGTCGATTTGGCCTGAAGAACTACAAAAGCAACTGTTTTTGTTACACCTTGAAAAGAGGCGGGCAGGCTACACGTTCCTAGCACGGGAATATTTTGACCTGTATAAGCTGTTAACACTTGCTGTGACGGCGACAATTTTGGCGAACCCAGAAGTTCATAAGTATCTTTATTTATTAATGTGACAGCGGAACCAGTATCAAGCTGAAATTGCACCGTCTTATTTTCTATGAAGAGAGTCACAGTTTTTGCTTGCGGCGCTCGACAGGTGCGCGAATGTGGGAAACGTCTGCTACGGTTTGTTTACTGCACTTGCGCGGGCCGCGTAGTGAAGTAAGCGGCGCAGACTCGGCACGCAGCGGATTAACAACACTGTCACTAGATGGCACTACCGCCGGATCGGCGTCCGCGCAATGCGATGCGATGCTACTCGCACTCTGCGAAGCACTGTTTCTAACGGTACCGTTCTTTGCGTTTTTAATTTGCATACACACAGACTGTACATGTCCTGATTTGCCATATTGATAACAGGTTGCGTTGCGACTAGGGCAATGAGCACGCTGGGGGCGAGACACACACTGGGGGCAAGATTTACGTACATTTTTCTGAAATGAGCGTTGGCGCCCGTTATTCAAATCACTGTTTCTAACACGACGGGGCGACCTTTGTGTCGCACTTTTACACCGGCTACTGTTCACTGTCTGTTCAGCACGGCCTGTACTATTGTAAGAATCACTAGTTCACTAGTGCTACACTGAGAACTACGGCTAGGAAAGCGTCCGTTACGGCGCACTGAATTTACACTGTGGCTTTGCATTTCTACATCTGCTAAGTCAAAAGTATCATGCGCATCTATAAGCTGCAGTACACTGTCTAATGAGGGGTCAGACTGTTTCAGAATTGCTGCTCTAATTCTGGCGTCCTGAATATTCTGCGTAATCGCATCCCTCAACATCACGTCACTATACGAAAGTCCACAAGAGCAAGTAAATTTACATTGGCGGGTTAAGCCCTTCAATTCCGTAATCCACTCTTGGTGTGACTGCTGCGGTAATTTTTCAAGTCTGAAAAATCGGTATCGTGCAGCGGCTACAAGAACTTTTGTCTCATAATGAGCATTCAGTGCATCTACAATTTGTTCAAAGTCTACATCACGAGGAGATGCGAGAGGGAAAAGTTTTTGCAATAGTACGAAGGTCTGGGGGCCCACAATCGATAAGAAAAGGTTCTTCACTCTCTGACCTGTAATTTGATGAGCCGCGATGAGTTCTTGAAACTGTGCGAAATAGTCGCTCCATTCTTCCTCACGTTCGTTGTACTGGCGAAATGTAGGAAGCGGTGCAGCGGCAGGTGTGGGCTGCTGATGTGACAGCTGTTGTTGTTGGTGAGCAGCCTGTGCCGTCAACTGCGACACGGCCTGCAGTAGTTGAGTGATTTGCGCCGTCTGTAACTGAATAATTTCCATTAAGTTTGGGTTCGGGGTAGTGGCCATGCTGACCGATTAGGCGCCGCGTATACAAGTAACTTATAACAAAACACAAATGTAATATGAAAGAGGACGCTCTGCAACAAAAAAGTCCACAAAACACGTAACAGAATATGTTCCCCCAAAAATCTTATAATAAGGGTGGGTGGGCGGGAGGAATTTCTGTGTTCTCCGACTACTACTGCTGTCTGGCTGCTGCAAGAGGGCTGGTCCACGGATCGTCTATCACTCCTCGTCGCCACTTTTGTATCCCATCCTCGTCGCCACTTTTGTGTCCCAGCCTCATCGCCGCTTTTGTGTCTCGTAGGTGTCGGTGGCCGAGTGGAATGAGACCGACACAATAACAAAGATAGCACGCCGGTGCAGGTACGGAGGGGAGCAGCCAGAAACTACAAACACTAGAGTAAATTAGAAAGAGATATATATTGCACAGAATGTAACAATACTTAACTTTTACATAGTACTGCAGAATGTTGATACATAGTTGTTAGAGGCCTGCCTAGTGCCTGTACGATAGCCAAGTCTTCAATCGTGCCTATCTGATTACGAAGGACCTAACTGGTTGCTATCTCAGTCCGAAGTGACGATGTCTTCAATCGTGCCTATCTGATTACGAAGGTCCTAACTGGTTGCTATCTCAGTCCGAAGTGACGATGTCGTTCAGTGGTGGCCACGAGCGGAGTTGCAGCAGAGGGCGCTCGTGGCTGTCGTCGTACAAACGCCACGCCGTGCGTGCATGGCGGCGCGCGGCGAAAGTAGGTGGCGCGCACTTTGGACTTGTGCGACACCACATGGTGATCACCAAGATTAGCCCAGGGATTACAGAGACAGAGGTAATGGAGAAGCGCAGACAGGATCCTTGCCTATCCATCCGGTCCACCTGTCCCATTAACAACCACCTTCCTGGTGCGCGTCTTCAGTGAAGACACAGCATCCATTAACAACCATCTTCCCAATGGGATCCTCATTTACAACTGCCTCCATAAGGTCAAACCCTCCTGGACCCCTCCCCAGTCTTATCATTGCTCCCGCTGTGTAATCTACAATGACCACCTCACTGAATACTGCCTCTCCCTGCCTGTCCCCACTGCAAAGGTTCCCATTTCCACACTTCCTACCCTGAACTTGCTGCCCACTCCCCATCCTGTAACACCTTTGGTGAAGCTCACCCCACCTTTTGCTACAAATGGAAGTCCCACACCCCTGTTACCAAAGATGAACTCAGTGTCCCTGTCTGTCCCACTGATTCCCTTATCCCTGCCAATAATTCCTTGTGCACTCCTCCTACTCCAGAGGACATGATCCAGAACATTCACCCATTCCACTGCCACCACACCCTTCACCAATCTCCCTTGCTGCCCGCTCCATTTTCAACATTGACTTGAAGGTCACTACATCTCAAAACCACATCAACTTCACCTTTTCCTGTACCAACTGCCAGCAGACCCTTGTTTAGTCCCTCCCTTCTCCCTGTCTTCCTCCCCTCTTTTCCTTCTTACTCATTTTGGCTCAGCAACAATTCACTGTTTTATTCTCTAACATTCGCTCCCTCCCAACGAACAAACTCCCCTCGTTGAATAGCCTCTCCCAACATTGCATGGATGCCTTCCTCCTTAAAGAAACTTTTTTCCTCCCTCATCTACATGTCAACACCAACCCCTATCTCCTCCACTGCCACAATTCTCCCTGTCCCACTGCATGAGGTACGTTGCCTTTGGTCATCACCAGCACCACCCTGTTCGCATACATACCCTCCTCCACATCCCATATGAACACCTCATATACACCCTCTTTCTCCCCTCACTTACTGTTACCTTTACAACCACTTATGTCCATTCCCGCACTCCCATCCCATACGACGTCCTTGCCCACATTGATAGTACCTTCTCAACCTATGTGGTTGCTGCCGACCTCAATATCCATCCCACATTTCCAACAAACTCCACTTGTGGCATCAGTTTCTTCCCACCATTAGTGGTGACATTGCCCCCTTTCCCCAACACACCTGCCCTTATAGCAACACTACCCCTGATGTCGACATTGTGTATCTGATGCATGTCACCACCATAAATCTTGATCCCATTAGCAGTGACCACAATCCAATTCCACTCACCGTCAAATCCAATGGAGTCCTTTTAGTTCTGCTAAACAAAAACCGAAAAAAGATAAAGCTAAAAGAAAAGGAAAAATAATAAATAAACAGTTAAACTGGGAATTCATAAAATGAAACATATTAAAACTCCCAATTAAAATAATTAATGACAACAAAATTAAATGCAATCTAACCTAATAAGAAATAGTTTGAGCAACAGGACACAAAGAACCCAGTAATGAATAATTTGAATTGGAGGATCGACCAGTAATTATTAATGTATAAGCTCTTAACCTAGTACAAAAAAGAAAAAAGAAAAAAAGTAAGGAAAATAACATATGTAACTTAGGTAAGCAATAGGCTGTTCCCTACAAATTAATTTAATAGATCAGTATAAGACAGATATACACACAAAAAGGGACTTTATTTGGACCCTTATGAATTTGAATCAAGGCTAATACCCTACACTTTACTTTAACTTTACTTTTTACTTTAATAGTAAAAAGAGGCACTCTAATTAAAACAGAGACAATTAACAAAAGAATTTATAATAAACATAAATAACTCATATAATATCAATAGTATTTATAGGAAAAATTGTACATAAATAAATTCTAAATTCAACATATTCATCTGTCAAAATAGTAAACAATTAATTTTAATAAAAAATATTTTTGTTATATGGTCGTTTTATGGTAATATAATAATTCTTAGAATAGAAACCGAACTGGCTCCACCAGTCTCAACTCAGATCATGTAAGAAATATAAAGGTCAAACAGACCTAATATTTAAGCCACTACTCCCATAATTAATGTTAATGCAAAATCAAGGTTCCAGTCCTATTTATTGATATGTATTCTTAAAAATGATTATTCTGTTAACCATAAGATAACTTAATCCACTAATCCCAAATTATGGATCAAATAAACATTAGTAATTTAATAATTATGAGTGTAATTATTCTTCATGTCTTCCCAACCAAACAATAAAAAATAATACCAAAAGCTTAACTATGCAATAAAAATAAATTAAAATATGTAAACCTCTATAGGGTTTCCTCATTCTTAAGAATTATTTAAGTGTTTTAACTTAAAAGATCAATTCTAATAATTATTAAGAGACAATTAATTTCTTGTCAAAACATTCATTCCATCTTCCAATTAAGAAACTAATGCTTATGCTACCTTTGAAGGGTCGCAATAACACAGCTCTTTAAAAAGTCATTGAGCAGGGAAGACTTCAAAACACAATCATGAAGAAGTATTTTTGATAAACAGGTAGAAATTAATATTTTCTATTTCCTTATAATAATTTCACAAAAAAGCAAAACAAATATACTAGTTACATAATTATTAAAAAAACTTTCAAATTGAATTATACATTTAAATATAAAACCTAAAATAAATGTAAAATCTATAAAAATATAATTAACTCCTATAGTAAAACAAATGCTTCTTTCAAACTTATTACCTAATTTAAATAATTAATAAATTGTAGGTTTTAATTTTAGAACTAATCCACTAAAATATAAATTAATTAATGTTTAAAAAAACAAAAACATTAATTTTAAAAAATTAACTTCTTCTTAAGAAAACTATATTAGGAAATGAATAACAATTAATTTCTGCAAATGAATTAATTATTTTTATGAAATAACAAATATCAATCATTTGTACGTCAACCTAAATTGAGTACAAATAATCTAAATTATTATTTTGATAAACCCTGATACAAAAAGTACAAAATAATAATTTACTTATTATAATTTTAGTTAATAATTAGTAATTCGTTGACATTACTAATAAGCTATATTTAAAAAATCATTCAATAAAGTATACTAAGACAACAAATTAATGAAATTATTTCTCTTAAAACAAATAAGAAACAAAATAATAAAACAAATTATACAAGACATCCTCAATTGCACGGAAAAAACATCAGCATAAATGACTCACCATACTAAATAGTTATGCCTTGAATATAATGTACACTTTCCACTATATCTACTATGTTACGACATATCTCATATATCACAAAACTAATTTATAATCAATAATGGGAGTGATGGGCAATGTGTTCACACTCCAGAGATAGTATCAATTAAATTAAATAATCCACCTTCATTAACACATTACAGTATTAAATTCATAATAAAAAATAATTGTAATTATAAACTGCACCTTGAACTTAAATAGCCTTAAACAAAAAGACAAGAAAGTTATTCCTCCAAAAAGAGTCTCAGAATATGGAGATACACAAATTTATAAATGCAGTAAAGTAAATCATACAATATCAATTATGAGACATATTCCTCTGAATAGTATGAAATACCCCCAAATTATTTAGGTTTAAAGACGTTCACTAAAACTATCCTGGTGAAATAAAATTAACACTTAAAAGAAGAGGGTACCTAATCCTAGTTTCTTTTATCAGTTTCAGATATTCAAAAAGTAGTGCCATACTACATTTATCATGTAAACATTTAATATTAAAAGTGAAAATAATGACTACTACATTAACCAAAAATATTCACAAGTACGAATCATATAACCACAGCTACTGGCAAGAAATATGCCACTACTTAATCAATTACTAATTTTAAAATGACTTGATTATTAAATTAAATTACAAGAAACAAAAGGACCTCCAGTTAAACAAAAATTATTTGTAACATAATGAAAACACATAAGCAAGAATAAAATTTATACCATGTAAATGAAACACATACACAAAAATAAAACTCAAAAAGACAGAATGCAGTAAATGCACATAGAAAATTAAATGCAAAATTATATAAAAATTTTAATAAACCTGTAATAATATTCCCCAAAGTATACTACTCAATTACAATAAAATTCTTAAAATGTAGATGACGCATGTATCAATAAAAATAAAAATAAACTAGATGGAATGCAGCAACTGCATGTAGAAAAAAGAATTAAAATAATATTAAAAACTTAAAAAACAGTAATATTACTCCTGGAGTAGTACAACATTTTCTTCATTGTATATTATAGAGATAAGTGTGGAACTTGTATTTCAATAAATGTATTATATTATCTTACTTTATCATTTAATCGGTTTTTTCAGTAATAATAAAGAAAGATTAAATAATATAATTTATGTAACATATACTATATGTAATTTAACGTTATAACAAATTATATATAACTATATTTGTTATATTAATTAATATATTATTATATTATGACAATAAGTTTAAGTTAAAGAGAAAATAATAACATATACCTAATAAATTTAGTTAATTTACTATTATAATAGCATTTAATTTCTGAATTATATTGTGTATATCATATTATAATAATGTAATATAGTTAATTACAGTACATTAAATAATTTATTATATAAACATTTCTTTTGCTTTAAAAATAGGTAGTTACAACTTTTGATAAATGTGTAAATTTCAATAATAAATTGATTAATTAAATAAAACTTATAATGATATCTTCAGTTAGATGTGATATATATAAATATTATTTATATTAAATTACAGAGCAAATAGGGGGAAAATTAGAATTTTAACCAACATTTACTTTAAATAAAAGCAAGAGCCTACATCATACTTCCAAAAAAGAATTTGTAATTTATGCATAAAATAATAAAACTAAAACAAGATGGCTCAATAAACGATTATCTTGATTGGATAAATATAATAAAAATTATTACTCTCAGTACATAAGATACAATTAACCACCACTTTTAGTATCAAAATCTAAGTGCATCTTTCACCTTAATGTATAAATAAAAGGGTAAGCTAATTAAGCTAATGAGTTCATATTCATTTATGAAGGTATTAATCCTTCATTAACAAAGCAAGCAGCAACACCACACCTTGAATGTAAGTCGCCATAAACGGCCACAAAGATCTATCTTTCCACATAACTACCAGGTGCATGTACAATAATTCCGGTAATGAAAATGTCTTGTTGCTTGCAGATGACATGCTGTAAAAACTTCTCATTCCTCAACTAAAGCAGATAAAAATACTGCGAATGACACAATGTAAGTACCATATATAAATTAGGCCTAATATATTTAACAAAGTTATCAAAACAAATAACTTGTCTAAATCACTGTATAAACAAATTCTGTAACTCGTATTCTAGAATATAAAAGCAAAAACCCATGGAAGATGGCACAATATGTGCCAATACTTGTTTGGATCTAAAAACAAAACAAGGTTTCTTGTATAAGGCGGATTTAATCTAATACAGCAAGCACAGAAATACAGGACAGGCACCATCACAAGATGATTAAATAACATAAGGTTTGATTACTACTACCATCATTAAACACTTCTCCTTCTAGCTTCTAGAGTGGATATTGGAGCTGTTACAGGATGGAAAGAGTACCCTCCACTAGCAAGAGTTATTGTACACAGACGAGCCTCTGTAGACTTAACAACCTTTTCGTTACATCTAGCAGGTATTTCATCAACTCTAGGAGCAATTAATTTCATCACAACAGCAACATACGATCAAATAGTATAACTATAGAGCAAACGCCATCATTTTCATTATTAGCAATTACAGCATTACTATTATTATTGTTACTACCAGTTCCAGCAGGAGCAATTACTATATTATTAACTGACTGAAACTTAAACACATCTTTATTTTATCCAGCATGAGGAGGAGATCCAATTCTATATCAATATCAATTCTAATGCTATGGACATCCAGAAGTATGTATTTTAATCCTAGCAGGATTTGGTATCATCTCACATTTTGTTTGTGAAGAAAGACTGAATCAATTGGAGCCATTGGCACTATTTACGAAATATTATCAATTAGATTAATACGATTTATGGTATTGGCACATCATATATTCACAGATGAAATAGACGTTGATACACGAGTCTCAGCAACAATAATTATTATAATACCAGCAGAAATTAAAGTATTCAGAGAAATAACAATCCTTCACAGAATTAAATTCAAATTTAATCCACCTTTAATAAGAGCATTAGGATTCATTTTCCCATTTAGAATAGGAGGATTAACAGGACTAGTTCTTGCAAATTAATTACTAGATATTTTATTGTGTGACATATACAATTCAGTAGCACACTTTCATTATGTACTGTCTATAGGAGCAGTAATTGTAATTACAGGGGAAATTATTCAATTATATCCCTTAGTTGCAGGAATAACAACAAATAATATATGATAAAAAATTCAATTTACCATTATATTTCTAGGAGTAAATTTACGATTCTTCCCACAAGACTAATTAGGTCTAGCAGGAATACCATAACAATGTTCAGATTATCCTGATGCATACACATCATGAAATATCATTTCAAGAACTGGATAAACCACTTCAATTGTATTAATCATACTTATTTTAATTATATGAGAAAGAATAATTAAAAACTGGATAGTATTATTCAGAACAAATATTAGAAAATAGCCTATCTGCAGAACATCGGTATTCAGAGCAACCAATAATCTATAGATTCTAAAATTCCATATTAATGCATTAGCTTTGAGCTCTAAGCATAAAGGGTTACCTTTAATTAGAAAAATATCAAATTTATCAATACAAGAGCTTCACCTTTAATACAACAACTATCATTGTTTAATCGTCATACCATATCGTTTTACTATTAAGTGCAATAGTTTTAAGATACTCTCTAAGATAAATATTATTAACAAATTACCCAAATAGAAAGATACTTTATGGTCATATAATTGAAACCAACTGAACAGAATTACCCACAATTACATTAATCTCTATTGCATTACCATCATTGCTATTACTATATCTACTTGCCGACTCATCACATGCCATAATCACACTTCAAACAATCAAATGACATTTATACTGATCATTTGAATATTCAAACATCATTAATGAAGAATTTGACACCTACATAACTACTGAAAATTAATCAAAAACAGAAAAATTTCGATTACTAGAAGTGTATAACCGAAAAACTCTACCAATAAATGCAGAAGTACGAGTTTTAACTAAGGCTTCTGATGTATTAGCTGCATAAGCAATTCCAGCCCTACGAATTTAAATCTATGCAACATCTGGACAATTAATTCAAGGAATATTCATAATTAATCATCCAGGACTATTCCTTGGGCAATGTTGAGAAATCTGCAGTGCACATCATAGATTTATACCAATTGTAATCTATAGAACCTCAGTAAAGCTATTTATTAATTGACTATACAATATAATATAAGGAGTTAGTTGAAATTAACATTAGAATAACAATCTAAAATAAATACACCTTGAAACCTCAGATGACTTAAAGTAAGTATTTGTCTCTTAAACCAAAAAATAGTAAATTAACGACTACTTCTGATGAGGAAAAATTTAAACTAAATCACTCAAATATCGTTAATAATAGGATTTTCACTATTCATTATCCTTTCAACTACATTAATCTTATTTTATGATCGAACTTTTTCTCTTATAAACCAAATAATATTTAAAAAATGATAATCAGAATAAAAAAATAAATTAAATATGATAACAAACTTATTCTCATCATTTGATCCATCAATTAATATATACAACATATCACTTAACTGAACCATAACATTCTAAGGACAATTATTAATTTATCAATATTTTGATAATACCAATATCAATTAATATTTCATGAAATAATTTAAATTTAAATTTACATAATAAATTAAAAAATCATTAGGAAAAAAATCATTTCAATTAACGACATTCATTTTTATTTCAAATTACATTATAATATTATTTAATACTTTCATAAGACTATACACCTATATTTTTACAAGAACTATACATATAACATTAACATTCACAATTGTATTACTAATATTAATAAGATTTCTAAGAGTACGATTAGCAGCAAATTTAATTGCAGGGCATTTATTATTAACACTATTAGGACACACTAGGTCATCATTAACAACAAGAAGTTTGTTAATCCTAATGATTGGACAAATTACACTAATAATTTTAGATTCAGCAGTAGCTATAATTCAAGCATACATATTCTCAATCCTAAGAACATTTTAGTCAAGAAAATGTTATTAAACCTATACTAACAAATAGTAATAATCACCCACTTCATATTGTAGATAATAGACCAGGAGCTCTAACAGGAGCAATTGGAGCCATAGTTTTACTTTCTGGATTAAACACATTATTTCATACACTCAGTATTAACTTTTTATTGGAACAACTATAGTCATTTTAACAATAATACAATGATGATGAGATGTGATTCGAGAAGGTACCTTTCAAGGACTACATACTAAGTTTGTGTCAACGGGACTACAATGAGGAACAATCTTTTTTATTGCATTAGAAGTACTATTTTTCATGTCATTCTTCAGAACATTTTTAATGTAAGTTTATCACCCACAATTAAATTAGGAATAAAATGGAAAATGGCCACCCAAAGGAATCCAATCATTTAATCTAATGCAAATTCCCCTCTTTAATAGTGCAATTCTTCGTCCTTCTGAAGTGACAATCACATGAGCACATTGTAGAATTTGTAGATTCTAAAAACGCACAAGAAGGGTTGTTCTCTACAGTAACATTAGGTATTTACAATACTACAAATATATGTATATTGATAAGTACCTTTTACTATTGCAGATGCAATATATGGATCAACAGAGATTACATGTAATTATTGGTTCAACATTTCTATTAACATATCTAATACTACATATAATAAATCAATTTTCATCATATCACCACTTCAGATTTGAAGCCGCATCATGATGCTGATATTTTGTTGATGTAGTATGATTATTTATATATTTATCAATCAGTTCTCCCACCACCATGTTTAATATGACAAATAATAAATCAATTCTCAACAAATAATCACTAATTTGAGGTTGCAGCATGATAGATATAGTATTATTATTTTTCGTTTATATTAATTTACTAATAAGGTAGACAAATATTTTTCTACTTTAAATAGGACTTTTGACTTCCAATCAAAGAGTTTGAAATTATCAAAAAATAATCATACTGTTAATAACAAGAATTTCCATGACTTCTTAGAAGTTGTAACTATTATAATAATTTCAACAACTTTGTCAAAAAATCAATCAATGTCTGAGAAAAAAGATCAGCATTTGAATTCGAATTTGACCCAAAAAGATCAGTACGAATACCATTCTCAATAAAATTCTTCTTAAGCGCAGTAATTTTCCTAGTTTTTGATATAGAAATCGCATTAATATCACGAATTGCAGTTTTGATGAAAACATCAAAGATTATAAAAAGAACATCTACAAAATTCTGTATCATCATCTTACTAATAGGACTCTATTATGAATAAAATCAAGGAGCTTTTCAGTGAGCTGATTATGGTTTCAGTTAAATATAACATTTTTGTAACCAAAAAGTATTGAAATATCAAATAAACTTAACTGCATATAAGAAACGAATTATTGCCATAAATGTCAACCTGAAATTTGGCATAAAATGCCCTTATTTATTAACTGAAGCAAAAAAGAGGCATATTACTGTTGATAATATAAATGAAGCACAATGTTCCACATGAGGAAAGTAAGGCAAATATGAAAGCTGCCTACTTTTTATAATAGTGGTTCAATGCTGTTAACATTGCTTACATTTATGTAGTTTAAAAAACAAAACACTTTCACAATAAAAATAATATATGAATATTTATAAATTGGTAGAAATAAAATATATTTCCTTAAAATATTAAATGTTAATTATAAGCTATTTAGATGAGACATCATAAATAAAACAAACACCAAAAATAATAGTTAACACATAAGCCCTAAAATTAGAATCATATAAGGATTGAAAATAATCAATTAAATAAAAGAAAAATAAATACAAGCCCTGATCACCAAAATATTCACCTCAAACAGAATTTAATGATAAATATCTACTGTAACTAGTCAGAAGAAAAGGTATACATCATATGGAACCAGTAAATATAACGAAAGATAAAACATGAAATAAAAAAATTGTAACAAAAATTTTAATCAGAACCCAAAATAATTTAAAATATCAACTTGATGTAACAAAATAAGGTATATAATAAAGTAATCAAAATATAAATCTACCACCAGAAACAGCAACAATTAATAAACCAACTGTACCAAAAGAAATTAAATAGCTTCCATCATTAAATGAATAAACAAAATAATAATTATTAGACCCAGATATAGAATAATAAAATAAACGAAAAGAATAAGAAGCTGTTAAACCAGTAGAAAAAATAAAAGAATTTAAAAAATTACATAAACAAAAACCTCAAGAATTAAATCCCTAGAATAAAAGCCAGCTAAAAAGGCATACCACATAAACATAATCTAGAAACATTAAAGAAACAGAAGTTAAAGGCATGACATTAACAAAAGAACCTATAAAACGAATATCCGGAGAATCACTTAAATTAGGAATTATAGAACCTGTACACATAAATAATAAAGCACTAAATAAACCATGAGTCAATAAATGAAAAAAGAAAGATCGGAATAACCCACTGATAAAATTCTTATTACTAAACGAAGCTGATTTATAGTAGAAAGAGAAACAATATTCCTTAAATCAAATTCAAAATTTGTCCTGAGACCAGCTGTAAACATTGTTAAACAACCAATAAAAAGAAGCTACCAACCAAAATCATAAACTAACAATAAAGGACTAAAACGAATTAGTAAATACACACCACCAAGAACAAGAGTAGATGAATGAGCTAAAGCAGAAACAGGAGTAGAAGCATCTATAGCAGCGGGAAGTCACGAAGATAAGGAATTTGAGCTATCATATTAATACAGCAAGAATAACTAATAAGGCAATAATCCTCATCCCAAAAGAATCAAAAATAAAATAATAATTATAATTATAATTACAACTACAAAAATTTAATATCCTAGATATAGTAATTAATTTACAAACATCTTCAATATGATTAGATAAAGCAGATAATATGCCAGCATTATAAGACTATACATTCTTATAATAAATAAATAATAAACTAAACCTAATCCAACTCAACCTAAGACAATTCTAATCAACTTTAGACTAATAATTAAAACACCTATTGAGAAAATGAGTATTAAAACAAAACTATTAATATTTCTTTCATTAAGTATATAATAATTATTATAACAAAAACTAAAGAAGAAACATAGATAAAAAAGATATAAAAATTAACGACTTGCAATAAAAAATAAAAGTCAAAACAACCATAGAACCATTTACAGTAATTAATTCCAACTCAACAAACAGTCTATAGTCAATTATTAAAGAATAAACACCTGATATAAAAATGAATTAAAAACAATTAAGGAACAAACAGAATTAATCAATAATCTCTGTCTACTGAAACCATTATAAATAACATTTGATAAGCAAAATAAACCAGAACATCTACATCTACAGGGGATACTCTCCAAATCACATTTTTGTGCCTGGCAGGGGGTTGATTGAACATACTTTATACTATTCATCTACCATTCCATACTCGAATAGCGTGTGGGGAGGAAGCTCATGTGAATCTCTCTGTTCAAGTTATCATTTCTCGTATTTTATTCTGATGATTATTTCTACCTATGTAGGTAGCAGTCAACAATATATTCTCACATTCAGAGGAGAACGTTAGCGATTGGAGTTTCTTAAGCAGACTGTGGCAGAGCAATAAACGCCATTGTAACGAATCCCATCCCAGATCCTGTATCATTTCAGTAATGCTATCTCCCCTGTATCGTGACAATACAAAACAAGCTGCCCTTCTTTGGACACTGCTGGCCGCGGTGGCCGAGGGGGCTGAGGCGTTCCAGTCACGGTCTGCACGGCCACTACGGTTGGGGGTTCGAATCCCCCTCGGGCATGGATATTTGTGCCATTCTTAGTATTAGCTAGTTCGTAAGTAGTTTGTACGTTTAGGGACTGATGACCCCATAGTTAAGTCCCATAAGCTATACAAACATTTGAACTTTTTTTTTCTTTGGACACTTTCTATGAGTTCCATCAAACCCACTTGATAGGGATCCAACTCTGGGCAGCAATACTCCAAATAAGGATGGACAAGTGTGGTGTATGGAATCTATTTAGCAGTTCTGTTACATCGTTTAAGTGTACTGCCAATAAAATGCACTCTCTGGTTCACCTTTCCTGTATCATAATCTAAGTGTTCTTTCCCATTTAAGTCTGATGTAATAATAATTCAGTAGGTATTTAGTGGAGTTTATGGCCTTCATATTCGATTGATTTTTCTTGTAAACAAAGTTTAACGGATTTCTTTTCATAGTCATGTGGACGGCTTAACACTCATTATTTAGAGTCAATTGCCAGTTTATACACACACGAATTATATACAGAAGGTTGGAAAAGCTGGTAGAAGCCAACCTCGGGGAAGATCAGTTTGGGTTCAGGAGAAATGTAGGAACACGGGAGGCAATACTCACTTTATGGCTTATCCTAGAAGATAGATTAAGAAAAGGCAAACCTACATTTCTAGCTTTTGTAGATTTGTAGAAGGCCTTTGACAATGTTGATTGGAATAAACTCTTTGAAGTTCTGAAGCAAGCAGGCGTAAAATATAGGGAGCGTAAGGTGATTTACAACTTGTACAAAAACCAGACAGCCGTTGTCAGAGTTGAAGGGCATGAAGGGGATGCAGTGGTTGGAAATGGAGTAAGACAGGGTTGTAGTCTTTCTCCATTGTTATTCAATTTGTACATTGAGCAAGCTATAAAAGAAATCAAGGAGAAATTTGGAGAAGGAATTAAAGTTCAGGGTGAAGAAATAAAAACATTCCGTTTTGCCGATGACATAGTAATTCTGTCAGATACAGCAAAGGACGTGGAAGAGCAATTGAACGGAATGGACAGTGTGCTGAAAGGTGCATATAAGATGAACATTAACAAGAGCAAAACTAGGGTAATGGAGTGCAGTGTAAGGAAATCAGGTGATGCTGAAGGAATTCGATTGGGAAACGAAGCAATAAAGGAGGTAGATGAGTTTTGTTACTTGGGCAGTAAAATAACAAATGATGGTCGCAGTACAGAGGATATAAAATGCAGAATGGCAATGGGTAGAAAAGCGTTCTTGAAAAAGAGAAATTTGTTAACATCGAATATTGATTTAAAACTAAGGAAGTCCTTTCTGAAGGCATTTGTATGGAGTGTTCCCTTGTATGGGAGTGAGACATGGACGATAAACAGTGCGGACAGAAAGAGGATTGAGGCTTTTGAAATATGGTGCTACAGAAGAATGCTGAAGATTAGGTGGGTGGATCACGTAACTAATGAGGAGGTACTGAACAGAATTGGGGAGAAAAGAAATTTCTGCCATACCTTGACTAAAAGAAAGGATATATCGCTAGGACACATTCTTAGACATCAAGGAATTGTGAATTTAGCGTTGGAAGGAAGTGTGTGAAGTAAAAATCGCAGAGGAAGACCAAGAGATGGATACAGTAAGCAGATTCAGAGAGATGTAGGTTGCCGTTCTTATGTGGATATGAAGAGGCTTGCTCAGGATAGGGTATTGTGGAGAGCTGCATCAAACCAGTCTCCGGACTGAAGACCACAACAACAACAACAACAACAACAACACAAAACTTATATCTTACTTAGATAATTTTGATCTTCAGATGATTTTACTAGACGATAAATGATGGCGCCATCTGCAAACAAGCTATCAGAGCTGCTCAGAGTTTCTCCCAAATCATTTATGTAGATAAGGAACAGCATGAGACCAATAACACTACCCTGTGGAACACTGAATAACAGCTCTGTTTAAGTCGATGCCTTACCATCGATTAGTACAAACTGTGTCCTCTTTGACAGGAAATTCCCAATCCAGTCACAAATCTGGGGCAATATCCAATAAACACAGAAAAACGATGACAAACTATTAACGAAAGAGGACCCATACACCCCCATCAAGTTATAGTTATTAAGACATAAATTACTAATCTTATATGACCAACAGAGGAATGAGCAATTAAAGACTTTAAATGAACTTGAAAAGAAAAACAAATCTAATAATAACATCACCAAATAATCTTAAAGATAAAAAAAATAATTGTACCTGAAACCCTAATAAGAAACAACCTTTATAAAAGGAAAAACACCATATCCCCAATTTCAACATAATACTTGCCAAAATCATTCTTCCAGTAATAGGAGCCTAGGAAGAGCTATAGGAAGTCAAAGATAAAATTAGAAACCCGTTATCTTAACAAAAAACTAAAGAGGAAAACATATGATAAGAAAGAAATAGAACCAAAATAATAAATAAATATATAAACAAACAAAATAAATAAATAGATAATAATAAGATTTTTAAATACATCGTTAATCCTAACTAAAAGTTATAATAAAAGTAATGAAGCAAACAAAGTATAACCAATTAAATAAACACAAACCTTCAAATGCTCAGATTGATGTCCCCAACAGAAAAGGAAATATCATGTAGGAATCAATCTAGACTGAAAAGAAACATAAAAACAATGTAATATTGAAACTAGAAAAACAATAATAAAATATAACCAATAAAAACAAAACAATACAAGTAATAATTTAGTATGATAACAAAAAACAGAATTATCTTCTTGCAGCAATACCTAAAACACGACAAAATTAATATAAAAGAATAGAAATCAACACCAAAATATTAACCATCCATTCTCAAATTGGAATAAGAAGATACTGAAATCATAAAAACAAAACATAACAAAAATTATTAAAAAATCAACTAATCAGCAATAAACAACTAATAAACAAATAGAGATAATAAAGCAATTACAAATAAATCTCTTAAATAGACACAAAAAGAAAGAATTAAAAATTATTACCATGATAACGAATTATTGACACTAAAGTAGAAAGTCCTAAAGCACCCTTGTCACAGAAAAAAGATAAATAAAGAACAACATATCCCCATCTTATTAAAACTACCAATAAATGTTTACATTTAGAAGAAAGGATATAAACACCAGAAAGATAAATTTATAAAGAAGTAAATAATCTAAATATAATCATTAGTTTTAATACATAATACATTGGTATGCTAAACCAAAATTAAGAACATACTTTTAAAACTTCAAGGCAGAAAAATATTTCCAACATTAATCTCCAAAATATTTTTATAAACTACCCCCGATATGATAAAACTAATAAGTATAAGAACATCAAATTAAATAAACAATAATTTCATTAAAATAAATCACCCTATATTAATTATAATATCCATTATTATCCCAACGTTATTTATTAGGACAATAACAGGAATATTAAAAGAAAAATACTGATTACCATATATTCCATTATTAATATTTCTAGGTGGTATTAGCGTCTTTTTTATTTATTTTAGGAACCCTATGTCAATGGAAGACTGACTTAATTGAAAATATAGAATCTTTGTTGTTCTCATGCTTTGGTGCAACCGTTCCATGATGCCAAGGAAAATACGTGTAGTGTCAGGTCCGTGATGAGACATAATTTTGGGAAGTTTTGCGATTACTGGGATTTCCACTGGTTCTGTCTGGTCTATAGAAATCTTGAAATGTTTTGTCCCATGGCCGCTGCCGCCAAAGGGAAACGCCTCCGCTCAGCAGGAGTCTGACCACCGACCTCTAGAAACGTTTCCTCTCCACCCGTTCATTCGACATGTTTACTGGTATCTCATGTGTTCCATACTACTACTGAGAGTGGATTAAGAATTACGGCAACCCTTACTTCATAGGACGGGCTGCCCCTCTTTCCCACAGCCACGGAAACTTCGGCCTTTACTGAGCCACACCAATATCCATAAATGTAACTGATGATTGTAATAAACAGTATGAAAAGGTTGTATGCAACATTATTATTACTCTCCTGACCACTCATGAGATTTCCACGTAAATGTTATTCATTCAAATGCAGAATAGGAATGTTGAATTATAAGTTCATAACAAAGATACAGTTAATAAGCAAGGTACATTGTCATTGTACTAAAACCACCTCACATTGCTCCTGATAATAGTAAATGGGCTGGTACTACCCAGGATCCTGAAATATATCCACTTATCATCTGTTAACGTATGTGGTTTTAACATGCTGGAACCTGACCTCTCCTTGCTCTGAGAGTTGGTGAACACCTTTATAACCCATGGACAGGAAGATGAGCAAAATTCCCTGACCACATAAAATTTGTTTTTCCTTGTAGGGTCATGTTAAAAGACTTGTGCTCGAGGCCTCTTTCAAGGCCCAGGAGGATTTCATGGCAAGAATAATCGGTGCCTGTAACACCGTTCTAGGAGAACAGGTGACATTAGAACAAGTACGACAAATGTTTTTTATTATTACACTGACCGTGGAAATGCCTTTCTGAATAACAGTTGTAAATTAAGCGGCTATTGAATCCTGTATTGCTAAGCGGAATTCATTGCTACTCTACCCCAAAATTAAGATCTTCATACTCTCAGACTTCCAGTTTTGGGCACCGTTACTGTTCCAAAAACGAGGGAAATTGTCTTGGAATTTTAGGGAGAATTCTGCAGGAGTTCTGTACATCATGATCATTGTTCGGAGTTGGAGTCCTAAGACTGAACGCTACATGGGTCTAAGAAGGAACATGCGTAAATTTTCGTTTATACTTTTCGATGACTTTGTTTCCGGACTTGGATTCCTCATATCAGACCGATACATTTACCCATCGCCATCATTCCTAAAAGGGTGCTACATCATCACGAAAAATCACATAGATTATGACTGTCATATATATAATCAGAATCTCCCATATAGCCACACGCATTACGACGACACTTACATGATCCACATAGGCACACTATCACTGGCACCAAATCGAATATTAGCGACGTGAACGTATGCAGCATTCAACCTGAATATTATTTATTTGTAGTTTCCCTATTTGCACTAGGTGAATACCAGTCTCATTCCATCATCTTGCCTCAGACAAAAGCTTCGCAAATTGAAGTAACACTTTCACATGGATAATACTTGTAGTTGACAGTCCTTCATGGGTGGTTAGAGGGCAAAAAAGAAGGGAATATTAATGTTTCACGTTCCATCGACATCGTGGTCATTAGAGACGCAGCTGGTTAAAGATGAGGAAGGAACCGGCCTTACTCTTATGAAGATACCATCCCGGCATTTTCCTAGAGTTATTTAGAGAAATCACGGAAAACCTAATGCATATAGGTTGATCATCCTGGGGTAACCTTAGAATCCTTTTTTAGTTGATCGCTTCTGTCTGTGATCCAGTGTTCAAAGACACTCAAAACACTGAAAAATGTACCTTAGAAAATAATAATAACTCCTTCATTTTGATTGAAAACATCTGTAACTTTCAATTTTAAAAGATTGCAATTTATCCCATCACAAACACATCATGCTACCGATATATGAACATGGCCCCTGTTCCATTTCCCACAAATCTCCATAACCAGAGGGTATACCTCAACGTCAGTCACTGCACACGCTTCTGAACAGTCCCATGTAACTGTTCTCGTAAATTTTGTATGTTTAAATGTCAGCAGCGTAGTTGCTGTCTCAGATGCATGTCTTTCTTACCTATTCTGTGACGGATTCAGCTGCATTCTTTACATTCCCAGTTCAATTCTTTTGCTGATGCTTCTTCTCCTGTGTTTTGCCACTCCCCTCATTGTAATATGCACAGATGACGAAAGAAAAGAATAAGTCTTCTCTCCCTACATGTAGGCGAGTCTTAGCAATGAAATATTATCACACTTGGAGGCAAGTTATCTGAGAAGTTACCATCTCAGAATGGATATCCTCCTGAGAATTCTTTCCACACCATATCGCGAAACGACACTCGCGACTTTCGAGCTCCCACACATTTATGTGTGAAACTGAACAGCAGTTCCTGTTAATAAAACCCTGACAGCGGTAGCCAATTGAAACTGGCGTGCAGCACCGACTGAGGTAGCCTAAGTGAACAAGCCTCTAGTTAGACGAGTCCTGTTAGTGGATCGTCAAGAAAAGAGAGAACTGCACTTAAGTAAATGACGATTCCTAGCAGTGGACCGTCTTAAATAAAAATTAGCAAAAAATATGCGCAATGGAATGGCTATTTGAATTCTCTTCTCCAGAAGGGAGCGACAAATGGGTTAAAAATCTGACTTTGATTCAAATAATAAATATAAAACGTACGGAATGCGGAGAATCAATTAGGATAAGGGATTCACGTTTAACGAAGTGGTTTATTGTCCAAAGAGATGATAAAAATGGGGTGGCAGACCAATTTAAATAAAACAGAAACACACCATACAAAAGAGTCAAAAATGTATACTTAGATTATATTGTCCTAATACTGTCCACCTGCAAAAGTGGCACTTACGAAATCAAACTGATTGCTTTTCAGAGGGTAGAAGGCAAGAAATGATAGACATTGTCACACATATTCAAACGTCAAGCCATGCAGGTATTTACCAAGCACCGAACACACAATAACAGTAACGCCAACAACAGAACGCTGATTGGAGCAGCAGGTCGAAAGTTCTCACTCAGGCAACATTAAAACAAATACTTGGTTCCGTGGCGTATGGGCTTGAGGCTTAAGCTCAGGGAGGTGAGATCTATCTAATAAGCAGGGTTACAGAATGATACAACATGCTACGAGGTCGGATCACGAAATGTGAACGAAGTGAAAAAATTCAATTTCGGAACAAATAAAATCTCGTCACAGGTAGTGTAACCATTCGTGCTACTCAGGAAAGTGAGATCTACCTAATATGCAAAGTTACAGAACGAAACAACATACTACAGGGTCGGATCACAAAATTTTGGAAAAGTAAAAAAAAAAAAAAAATCGATTTCGGGTAAAATAAAAACACGAAATCTAATGAGAATGATTACAGAATAGAACACGCTATTTGAAACACACGTGGGCCAGAGAGTACTGAGCTCCATGTTACGGATCGCGCGGCCTCCCGCGTCAGAGGTTCGAATCCTCCCTCGGGCATGGATGTGTGTGTTGTCCTTAGGTTAGTTTACCTTAGTTTAAGTAGTATATAAGCCTAGGGACTGATGACCAACGTAGTTTGGTCCCATAGAATTACAAACATTTGAACATGTTTTAGAGAATACTGAGGTTACCAAAAATCGGGGGAAATTACCGCGTTATACGTACTAGAAACCACAGCGCCTAAAGCGAGTTTATCATTGACAACACGCGTGCACAGAGGGATGGAGTAAGCTGAAGGCTTTGTCTCATCTCGTCCACGTGTTCTGTGGATAAAGGGTGCACACCGGAAGTACAGAAAAGTTCACGAAAATCATTAAATTTAGCTACCGTATGAACATGAAAATCATTTCAACATATTTAAGCGTAGGAAGGAAGGACTACACTTTCGGAGTGCAAGGATTCAACACCGTACAGATTGAGAATGCGAAGTTAAACTTCGGCAGAAATCAGATAAGAAACTAGCAAATTATATCAAATGTAAATAGAATCACACTGCTGCACATTGCGGGATTATTACCGGCAAAACTAGAGACGCGAAGGAGCAATTTAATTTACGAGCTAATCTGAACAAAGCCTGGCTTCATGCTTAGAGCAGAGGAGCACCAAAACTGGGCCTCAGCTTACCACACGTATCCCGGGAACCGACTAACTAGCAGCCGCGTGGTCTCTTATGTCCACTTACCGAAGGAGGGGGCGAATCCCACCAAAGGGTTTAGGCCACCTTAACGAGTCTGGACTAAGGGAATGAATGGCGAACCTCTCTGGACAACATTGCTAAAGATTTGACTCTGGCTGGCAGTTGGTAACACTTGGCAACGCAAGCAGGACGCAGCGGGTACTTATCACAGCATACACATCAGGGCCTCATACACAAACATAGACATATAAAATTATAAAATAGCATAACATTATTTAGTAGTTTGAGAAAAAAACATATCACTTTGGTAACTCTCCTAGTGCTAATAACGTCTCGCTACACTCCAAAAAAAAAAGTCTGAAGCCCAACAATATTTATTTAGAGGGGATGAAATAAATGGAACACGTGATATGGACGTGTTTCAAGTGGTTTAAACAGTAACAAGACATATTTTAATAGTTATAAGTAACTAGCCGGTAGCCGGTATTTTGCTGGGACAGACGAAATAATTGTGCAAATAACGTTTGAAATTTGGAAGTGTTAGCTTCTTTCATTTGGGAAGCATACTTTTTGACGAATCGATTAACACGATATAAGTTTCTACAACCGAAATATCATTCTTCGATTCCTGAAAAAATATAAACGTATCTGTTTGCACTGGAAAGTTTCGATTAGGTATAACACATTTCACGGCACTGAGTTAAGACACAATAAAACGTTGAGCAGTTCATTTCTCTCATAGTCACACAGCTCACCTCTGTAATTATCTTTCAAATACATTTTCCGGTACGACACGCGCGCCAGCTACTGTAAGTTAGCCGCGGCGGAGTGGCCAAGCGCATTGACGCGCTACGCTACAATGCGCGAGGCCGCTCCCCGTCGGGGGTTCGAATTCCCCCTTGGGCATGGATGTTTGTGCCGTCTTTAGTATAAGGTAGTTCATAAGTAGTTTGTAAGCTTGGGGACTGATTACCTCGCAGTTAAGTCCCGTAAGCTGAACAAACATTTGAACATTTTACTGTAAGTTAATTGTACTATACTTATAGCCTTCGCACCAGTGCAAGCAGTAACATGACATACCCTTCACTGAAAAAATACAAATTTACCGTTTGCATTGGAAAATTACGATTATATGTCTCTCACATTTATCTACATCGAAATGAACATGACACAATAAAACGCTGATCTGTTTGTTTGTGTTACATTCAAACAGCTCGCTATTTCAGTGGCCCTTCAAATACATTGCCACATCATCAACCGCTATTGTCATCTAGACTGTCAAGGGCTACTACCTTGTGCCTTGTGTTCAGCAGCTCCTTCCCCAGTACCTCAGAGTTTCTTCTGTCCGTTTGTGCACCTTCGACGTCTTTTCCTGCCGCCACGAGTTCCGCTGCTGCCGTAGATAATGTCTTGGGAAAGGCGAACCAGAGACTGCATTTAATTGGCAGAACCCTTAAAAGATTTAACAGAACTACAAAAGAAACTGCATACAATACGCTTGTACGTACATTTTTGGAGTATTGCTGCCCAGTGTGGGTTCCGTATCAGGTGGGTTTGACGAAGGACATCGAAAGAGTCCAGAGTAGGGCAGCTCGTTTCGTATTGTCACGATACAGGGGAGACAGCGTTACGGAAATGATACGGGATCTGGGATGGGAATCATTACAACAACGACGCTTATCGCTGCGGCGTGGGCTACTTAGTAAACTCCAATCGCCAACATTCTCGTCCGAATGCGAAAATATATTGTTGACTCCCACTTACATAGGTAGAAATGACCATCAGAATAAAATATGAGAAATCAGAGCTCGAACAGAGAGATTCAGGTGTTCTTTCTTCCCGCGCCATATTCGAGAATGGAATAGGAGATAAATAGTGTAATGGTGGTTCGATGAACCCTCAGCCAGGCACTTAAATGTGATTTGCAGAGTACCCCATGTAGATGTAGATATAGACCGCAGACCGCCACTACCGACGAGGGTCCCTCCACGCCCGCTCAGCCGATCCGGACCGCAGTGCTTCGCGCCTCCCCTTGTCGACACCCCGTCGGCTCATCACCGCAGCCGGCCACTGCCAGTCCATGGAGTCGTCGCCACCGCCTAAACCGCCGCTGCTGCCGTCCCACCACGGAAGGTGCATCCCCCGGGCCCCGCCGGGACCGCAGCCCGTCCAGCACGTTCTGCCCAGACCCCAGCCCGCCAGAGCGCGTTAAACAGCCTCGCCTCGTCGCGCCGTTCTCGCCCCCGCTGGGGCCGCCGGGAGGAACGTCCGCCACCGGCGCTGCTCCTGCTGCAGTACTCAACGCCTTTTGCTGACTTTTTAACACTCTCATGTAGTCCCTGTCCCCCACTACTACGTCCTCCTCCATCATTTTCACCACACTCTCCAATGACTTCTAACACCCTCTCCTGGAGTACCTCCTTCCCCTCTCCTTCCTGCCACAATCCCTTTGCTCCTCACCCTCACCACTCCCTCTACAGTTGCTCTCTCTTCCGGCCACACACAGGCCGCCGCCCTTGTCCTTGTTCCCCAGACACTTGCCTCTTCCGCAATCCCTCACCTTGATTCCTTCCCCCCCCCCCCTTCCCCATCTCCCGTGGTGTGCCTGACATGGTTCACACACAGGTCGAGTGAGCACTGCGTACTGGCAAAGGCGAAAGAGCCCTAGTGACGTGCGCCCGCACTAGGTGGCGCCAAGAGGGCTGATGGGCGTGCGCGCAGTCGCGGACGCGAATGAATTTGACAAACAGGAACTATATATAATATAGAAAACATAAAATGAAATGGGAAATAAGATGCAAAGAAGTCTGGAGCCGAGCTATGTGGGTGCGTACACACAAAAATTAGAGAAAGAAAAGTTAGAAAATATTCAGCGGCCAGACATAGTGCATGCACCACAAACTACAAACAAACAGCACGCAACCGGTGGGAGGGAACGGTACAAACACCACACATCACAACACCAGAAAAATATAAACAAGGGCGCCACTAGAGATCTGATGATAAACATTAAGCATCACAACAGTATAAAACTATAAACAAGTGCAACTCTAGAATTTTGAGGACAATAAACACCATGCAGGAACAAGTATTGCATTAACAAATGTCTAAAACAGTATAGGTTTGAAACATTATAGGTACTGTCTACTTGCAAGTTGAAGTTGGTCGTTCAGCATATTACACTCGCTGATGATGAGGTGTTTTAAAATTGCATGTTCTTCCCATAAATCAAGTTTCCTTCCCTTGGCTTCTCTATGCAAAATTACAGTGTCTTCCAACGATTTAGGAACATGATCTGCTACAAGCAAATGCTCGGCAAAGGTAGAATTGTGTACATTGCGTCCTTTCCTCCCTAGTAGATGTTCTTTATACCGCACCTTGATTGCTCTTCCTGTCTGTCCTATGTAATAACAGGGACAGTTGTTACATATTATTTTGTAAATGCCAGAATTGAAAACAGGATCTACTAAGGTCTCCAGTGTATGAACAAGATTTTTCTTTAAATTATTGTAAGTAGAAAAGTTGCCTTGCAATCATATTTCTTCGTCAATAGACGTTGTAATCTGTACGATACATTGCCTAAAAACGGAATAGAAATGAACCTCTGACTGTCATTTTTATCCAGGTGCGATTTGCTACTGAGCAATGTTGAAAACTGTTGGGAAGTCTTTTGATCAACGATGCGTTGCACTACATTTGTATCGTACCCGTTATTGATGGCTATGGATTTTATTGTGTTAATCTCCTTTTCCAAGTTAGCAGGTGACAGGGGAGTTGTGAAAGCACGATTGATAGCGGAATGAAAAAAGGCTAATTTATGTGAACGTGGGTGTGCAGAATGAGCTGGAATAATCATATCGGAATATGTTGGCTTGCGGTATATATCGAATGCTATACTGTCATTTACTATGGCCAATTTTAGATCGAGGAAGTTGAGCTCGGCATGTTCATTTTGAACCTCTTTAGTGAAATTAATAGTTTCATGGAAGTTGTTAAATACTGTAAATATCCTGTTTGACGGTAATGACCACGAATTAGACCAGTTATTTACCTAAATCTGGATGGCCGGAGATGGATTTGAACCACCGTCCTCCCGAATGCGAATCCAATGTATTACCACTGCGCCACCTCGCTCGGGCTTATTCATCATTAACACAGGGTATTGTAAAACAATCTATGATCTATTTAATTCATAATTAATGTCACACAAGTAACTCCGTAATTTTAACAATATATAAATTTCACTTAGGCATATGTTTTTATATTAGTGAACCCTTCGTAATTTTATGGTGCAAGTACTTTCTCCTGTGATGGCAATCCCCTGAGGAAGAAGCACCAAACCCCCTGGGGGTCGCGACCCACAGGTTGAAAAACATTGCTTTAGAGCAAGTCAAGACGAAGCTGTATGCAGCTGACGCAGAGTGGTGTGAGGTACCGAAAACAGGTGGTACAGTAGGTACTATTCCCGTGGCAAAGGCCGCGTAAAGATTTAGTGCTCTGTTGTGATTGGTCAGTGCGTATTGAGGCTAGGCGCCAAAATTAATTTCTTTTTTGCTTAAAATTAAATATATTTTTCATTCATATATACTTGATCTCCTGAAGACGTCATCTCTCAATATTAAGTTACCATTCTGTTGTTTCCGATCTTTTTAAATTATACAGATCAACAAACAAAAGTAAAGCGAACAGGCAGGGGAAATGCTTCGGCCATGTTTTGGCGCCAGCAGACAGAGATGGACCGCGTTACTAGTCACTCCGGTTTCGGCAATCATCACGGACAGCTCCGTTGTCCGATGCGGTCGGTCATAGAGCAGTAAAGTAATACATCGTATAATAGTGAACTTCAGTCTTGTAAAAGCAACATTAAACGTCATGTTAACCAGATTCCTTTTGTTAAACGTGCAGCTTCTTTGTTTCTGCTTAAATAAACGACCTGGCATCCTTGTAACATTTGTTTAGTACGACTAGTTACTCGCTAATTAACCTAACAGCATCATCATCAAGAACCAACGACCTGCGTGCCGTCTTCTGCGCGGGGGAATAAATCTGCGAAGACAGCAGGTTGGTGAACATTTTTTTTTTTTTACTTTCACTGAGGAAAGTGAAAGCTACTACAGCACTTCACGAGTATTGCACTTTCGTTACAACCGAATTTTTACTCAAAATCCATGATAACATGGATGAGGTCACGGAATGAAGATATAAATTGTGGGAGAGACAATATGTCAGACCAAATCTCTCTAAATAATCAACCCGTTCAAAGAAACCACCCTGTCATTTGCCTGGAGTGATATAGAGAAATCATGCAAAACTTAAATCTGGGTGGCCGGAGATGGAATGAACCACCATCCTCTCTCCAGTGCCATATCACCTTTTCTTTCTTTTTATTCAGATAGATCGATTCTTTGGGGTCGTTTGTTGATGTTCGTTCTTGGTTGACCGTTGAGGATTTGGCTGAGCTTTTTTCTTTTATTTATTACAGACGGCGTTGAGCCCTCTGATCGGGTGCGCTGAGCCACAGCGCCCGGCAGTTACTGAGTAACTAGTAAATTCAGTTAATACACTAGTCATAAACATTTTTTGTATGTTGTGGATGCTGTAAACACACTTCTGGACCGCCGTTGACATGAATCAACATGCCGCGACGGAGCAGCTGAGCTCATTGAGGCGCTGTGCTACGATGCTCGAGGCCGTTCCCCGTCGGGGGTTCGAATCGCCCCTCCGGCGTGGATGTTTGTGCTGTCTTTAGTAAAATTTAGTCCATAAGTAGTTTGTAAGTTTAGGGACTGATGACCCTGCAGTTAAGTACCTTAAGCTTAACAAACATTTGAACATTCAAAAAAATGTTCAAATGTTTGTTAAGCTTATGGGACTTAACTACGGGGTCATCAGTCCCTAAACTTACAAACTACTTATGAACTACTTACATACTAGGACGGCACAAATATCCATGCCCAAGGGGGGATTCGAACCCCCCACCGTAGTGGTCGTGCTGACCGTGACTGCAGCGCCTCAGTCACCTCGGCCACCGCGGCCGGCATTTGAACATTTTTTGAATCGAAATGCGTACTCCTTTGAACCGCTATAAATGTAAACAAACTTGTCTATATCATAACAATTTCATTGAATGAAAGTCAGGCAGTAACATTTTTATCCCAATTCAATACACAGTGTGGGAACAGCATAGGGAGTTCGTAGACATTGTATGGACGTTCTCCGATGCCAAACATATCAGCATTTGCTAGCACACGTATCGTGTCAACAAGAGCTTTCACCAAGTGATGATGCAAGGCGAGTAGTCGTGATTTAGAATGATTTGCGAAAATCCTTCAATCATTTTCAAACTACGAGTCGTGTTTATGAATTGCCCTGTACTGGTCACCCTATGAAACGTAAACAAACTTGCCTATACCCCTATCTATCTACATCTTATCAATTTTGTTGAATGCACGTCAGGCAGTAACATTTGTATCGCCACTCAATAAACAGTGTGGGAACAGTGTAGGGTGTTCGTAGACGGCCGCGGTGGAGTAGCCGAGCGGTCTAAAGCACCTCGCTGCGGAGCGCGCGGTTGCTCGCCGTGGAGGTTCGAGTCCTCCCTGGGGCATGGGTGTGTGTGTTTGTCCGTAGGTTAGTTTACCTAGATTTAAGTAGTTTGTAAGCTACGGACTGATGACCACGCAGTTTGGTCCGATAGATTTACAGACATTTGAACATTTTGTTCGTAGACATTGTATCGACGTTCTGAAATGCCAAGAATATCACCCTTTGTTCGCACACGTTACATGTCAAAAAAGCTTTCACCAAGTGAAGATGCAAGGCGAGTAGTCGTGAGTCAGAGAGGAGTGGTAAGGATCTAGAATCAGTTTCAAACTACACATAGTGTTCCATGATTTGCCGCCGGCCGCGGTGGCTGAGGAGACTGCGGCGCTTCAGTCGCGGTCTGCACGGCCATTACGGTCGGGGGTTCGAATCCCCCCTCGGGCATGGATATTTGTGTCGTCCTTAGTTGTAGCTAGTTCATAAGTAGTTTGTAAGTTTAGGGACTGATGACCCCGTAGTAAAGTCCCATAAGCTCTACAAACATTTGAACATGATTTACCCCTTACTGGTCACCGTATGAAATATAAACAAACTTGCCTATAGCCCAATCTATATGCATCGTAAGCATTTTCTTGAGTGCAAGTCAGGCAGTAACATTTGTATCTCCGTTCAATACACAGTGTGGGAACAGTATAGGGTGCTTGTAGAAATTGTATGGACGTTCCCCGATGTCAGGAATATCAACCTTAGCTCGCACACGTATCGTGTCAGCAAAAGCTTTCACCAAGTGAAGATGAAAGGCGAGTAGTCGTGAGTCAGAGTGATGTGCTAAAGACCTGGAATCATTTTCAAACTACGCATAGTGTACATGATTTGCCCCATACTGGTGACCCTAGTGAAGGCTGGGCAAATGGGCTGAAGCGAGCGCGGCCGACACTGCATGCCTGCACGCACTGCCATCGATTTCCCCCTCCACCTTCTCCTGCCCCCTAACACTGCTCGGCTGCTGGCGCGAGCGCGACAAGTCATGCCTGTTCAGTTTGCGTCATTAGAAGAAATTATAAAACCTTCCCTCGAGAGGATTTCGGCATCTGTTTAGTCTAGCTACTGGAGTCTGCAAGTGTAAAAGTCGTTTATTTTTCTTTCTTTAAAATGAAATTAAAGGTCAGGAGTAATCTTAGTAAATTTCAGCTGGCTGGAGAAATGCTAAAAGTAATAATAAATAAATAAATAAAAAGAAAAAAAAATAAACAGTCCGTAGCTTACAAACTACTTAAACTAAGTTAAACTAACCTAAGGACAACATACACATCCATGCCCGAGGGAGGATTCGAATCCCCGACGCCGAAGGCCGAGCGATCCGCAACGTGGCGCTCCAGACCTCTCGGCTACTGGCGCGCGGCTGTTTGCAGTAGTAATTAATATGCCGTAAAGAAAAAAGTTAATAACCTACAATTTATCGGTTTACTGACCTCAAAGTGACTACGAGTTTCTCTTCTGGTGATTGACTCTTTGTCTTTTTCGAATCTTTGCCGGTAAAATCTCCCTTTATTAACGACAACAGTTCAAACAAAGACGATCTAGACATTCGTCAGTAATTAAAAAAACTTGTCGTCTGAACACACTTTATCGAAAAGAGAATAAGTACACCCCTTTACGGTTCTTTCGTGAGTACGTGCGTAGCGAGCACGGGTCCCCAAGCTAATGCAGTCTTTCTTTCTTCTCTCCTACCCAGACTGCATTTCCTTTCCCTTCTCCTCCTTTCCTATCCCTACTCCTTCCCCTCCCCACCGGGGGACTGATGACTTAGGACGTTTGGTCCACCTCACCCAACCAACAACCCTTTAGATTCCCTTAACGGCAGCATAGTTTGTACGTGGGTCTTTCTCTTCCTTCGCCTTCTCCTTTTCATTAACAGTCCAAGGAGGGGCATAGATGAATGCTCGTTGTCTGGCATGTCACCTCATCAGTAGTGCACACTGCACGGTAGACTGACCACGCGGTGGCTGCCGCCTTGGTCCAACACCACCTAGAAGACAAGGCCTCACAGCTGGCCGTGCCTACGTCACACGTAAAGGGCAGCTCACTGGCTGTCCGTTGGGGCACGCCCACCGCCTCGCAGCGGCCGGCCAATGTGCTGGCAGCCGCGGCCTTTACGTATGACGTAGGCACGGCCAGCTGTGAGGCCTTGTCTTCTAGGTGGTGTTCCTTGGTCGCGGGGCGAGGCGGCCAGTCGGCAGTAAGTTTGTGGCGGCGAGACCGGCTGCCCTACCATAATAAGCTCCGTAACAGTCAGTGCCCAATGACTAGTCCAATGACGAGCCTAGTGTAATGACGGAAATAATTGTTCATTTTTCTTTATTTACTAATATTAGTCTCTCTCCTGCCCCGTGCTAAACGGCAGAATTTTAAACGTAACTGCTGTCAACCTATGCAACACACTATTTTTTTAGACGCTGCTCTATTCATTATAACATTACGTAATGAATATATATTTTCTTTATTTGTTCCTTTGACATTGTGTTGTGCCTCTCAAAAAGTTCAAATGTTTGCAAATCTATGGCACCTAACGACTCCGGTTATCCGTCCCTAGGCTTACAAACAACTTATACTAACCTAAGGGCCGGCCGCGGTGGCCGAGGGGACTGAGGCGCTCCAGTCACGGTCTGCACGGTCACTACGGTCAGGGGTTCGAATCCCCCCTCGGGCATGGATATCTGTGCCGTGCTTAGTCTTGGCTAGTTCATAAGTAGTTTGTAAGCTTAGGGACTGATGACCCCGTAGTTAAGTCCCATAAGTTCTACAAACATTTGAACATTTTCTAACCTAAGGACAGACACCCATTCCCGAGGGAGGACTCGAACCTCGGACGGTGAGCAACCGTGCGCCCCGAAGCAAGGCGCCTTAGAGAGCTCGCCAATCCACTGCGGCTGTTGTGCCTGTAACTGATAGAATTGTTATAAGGTTAAATTACTTATTTAATTCACTGCACTTTTGTACAACACGAGATTGGTCTTTAAGGCAGTATTTCCTCAAATACTATGAAAGTGCTATATTTCACCATAAGTATTCACTGCATTTTCATTCTGTAATAATTATGACAGTGCAAAGAATACTTCTTACGAGACTGAAAACTCGTGCGTCAGCTGTCGATCGTGTGTTATCGGCAGTCTTGGTCGCTGTTCGCAAGTGAGAGATTGCAAGCTGAGCTCTCATCGTGCCTGCACGGCGACAGAAGTGCACACAGTGCTTGCGGGCAGCTCACGCATCAGACCCCTGCCGTTGGACAATAACTGCGACAGACGACCGGTATCTGTCACTTCTCGAAAAAATAAAATTCTAATGTCTGTAAATCTGTAAGATTTAACCCCTTTGCCGCGGCGGAGTGTCCGAGCGCATTGAGGCGTTATCCTGCGATGCTCGAGGTAGCTCCCCGTCTGGGGTTCGAATTCCCCCTTGGGCATGCCCCAGAGAGGACTCGCTCCGCACCAAGGCGCCTTGGAACGGTCGGCTACTCCACCGCGGCAACGACTTCTCGCCAGAAGGAACAACGACCATAGTGCTAACATGATAACCAACAACAGTGTACCTGTCACCGAGAGGCATAGCAAATGTTCAAAGGTCTGTAAATCTATCGGACCAAACAGCGTGGTCATCAGTCCGTAGCTTACAAACTACTTAAACCTAAGTAAACTAACCTAAGGACAACACACACACACCCATGCCCCAGGAAGGACTCGAACCTCCACGGCGAGCAACCGCGCGCTCTGCAGCGAGAAGCTTTAGACCGCTCGGCTACTCCACCGCGGCAGAGGCATAGCGTCAAACTGGACTGTACGAAACAGCTCCACAAAACAACTCCCCGCATTGTAGATGGCCACGGAGAGGCCCGGCCGCTAAACTAAGTCATCATACTGAACAGCACATATGGACCCAAACTAACCAACAATGGTCTATGGAAAATCTCTTCACAGATGATTGTCATATATGTCTATTATTATTATTTGTTGCACATTTTCATCAAAAGCATAATATTTAAAAGTAGGTCGTACATTTCACAATTTAACGAATTTTTCTTATTAATTTTTTTGTTATTTTCATACTTTGTATTTCCACTTTAGCTCGTTAGAAGATCTTTATATTATGTTTGATTCCAGATGACCGTTGATAACGTGTTTGGAGGGAACCTGGTAATGCAGCACGCCAGAGGCATACCGTCACTCGAGTACAGTAAGTTAAAATGCTCACATGTTAATAAAAGTACCGTCGCCTTCTCTACAACTATTCGCCTCCTGTGTCATCTTCTACGGACTCTTGATTAGGCTTACACACACTTAAGCAGGTTTAGTACAGAGAGGGGTTCTTAAAAAATGTGAAAAACCTATTGATTTGTGGTAACGTAAATATACAGAAATTTAACTTAATTACGCAAGTTTCGGTTACGGTTTCGGTTTCGGCCACATATCATGTTACAGTAAGTGTAAACACCAATTATTAAATGACTTGCAGGATCTGTCGGCGTAGCTCAGGTGGCAGCGCCCTGGCCTTACAATCAAAGGGTCGGTGATTCGAATCCTGTTGTGACAGATTTTTAAAATTTATTTTTTGTTGTGTTCGAATACTTACACAATTTTAATATCTAATGGTAATGTTCACGATAAGTGTACGTATTTTTGTTTATTCGTAATTTTCTGTGTTTTGTAGAAGATTCTTCATAATAATGGCTTCAATAATAATTTTAAAAATGTTACATTTTTCACAGTATTGGCTTCACTATTCGTTGACGACGGTAGCCTTTGACTGTTAAGTTTGTAAAGAGCTACGGCACTGTATTTGGAAAGTCATCTCCATAGCTACTAATGGGTTTCCAATCAGCTAACCTTGTCAACCATTGTTTTCGTTTTATGTGACAACAAGGTTTTCAGCTCGTCTGTATACATATAAACAAAAACTGACACAAAATGTGAAATTATAGATCCCAAAATATTTTTCATAACTGCATTCCAAAAAGAAAAAAAAAATGTATGTCACAATAGGATTCGAGCCAAAGAATCTATGGTTGCGGTGCCAAAACGCTACAACCTGTTTTTAAGGTAGATCTTTACTTTTCGGTTGTTGGTTCGTTGAATATTTGGCTCACTTTTTTTTCAGAGGGGGGTGTCTATCCAACACCGTCTGAAGAGAAGTCCTGCGCACTTCCGTGCCAACCGCAGGCGGCGGCGTGGCCATCTACATAAAAAGAGGGATCCCGCACCACCAGGTTTACGTCCCTGCTACCAACAAAATCGAAGCAGTGGCAGTAGAAGTAGCTACAGCCACTGGACCCCTAACAGTTGTTGCAATATATCGATCCCCAGGAGACCACTTAGATGAGGGAGACATAGCAGCATTAGGGCAGATTGAAGGTAAACTCCTAATAGGAGGTGACTTCAATGCAAAGCATCCAGATTGGAACTCCAGGGTAACATGCCCAGAAGGCGCCAAATTGCAACAACTAGCGCGCACCCACCACTTTGAGACATGGGGTCCAATCGAGTCCACTCACTTTCCAAAAAATGGAGGTAGGCCCGATGTAATAGACATAGCACTCACTAGGAGGATCACAGGGTACGTTACCGCGAGAACTATTAACAGAATGTCCTCGGATCACAACCCTGTTATCTTTGAGGTCGATGTGGGAGAGTGGGTAGAACTCCCACGGTACCACACGTCCTACAAACTTACAAACTGGGAGCAATATCGAGAATCTGTTGCCTCGAATATTGTTCGTGCTCCGCCTGTTACCGCAGGTACAGTGGAACAACCACTACACGACCTAACAGGGACACTTCTACAAGCGGCGGAGGACGCCACCCCCCCCCCCCCCCAATGAGGGAAGGCCCTCCACCGCAAATACAACTCCCAGAGCACCTACTAGCACAAATCCGGCACAAAAACCGAGTGGCTAAAGACTGGAAAATGACCAGAGATCCAGCCACCAGGAGGCTACTCAACAGACTACAGAGGGAGCTGAAGGTCGCGCTCAATGAGCACAAAAACCAGCAATGGCAAAACCGCCTCAGAGCCCTCAATGTACAGGACCAAACCCTCTGGAATGCCACAAGGCAATTTACAAAAAGACGCGCTAGGTTGCCTCCTCTGCACGGTGAGCGTGGTCTGGTCTTCAGCCATGCTGATAAGGCCAACGCCCTTGCCGACTCATTTGAGAAGCAGTTTCAGGCAGCAGAACCCCAGGACGAGGAACATGAAGACACAGTAAGGCGTCAGCTGCGAGTCTTCCTCAATGCTGAGGACGACCCAGAGGACGAACCCCCAACTTTTGCCCCTGAAGACGTGGCAAAAATAATCAAACTCCTCCCTAACAAAAAGGCGCCCGGTCATGATAAGATCAGTAACCAATTAGTTAAAAACCTCCCGCCATTGGCAATTACACTACTCGCGTACGTCTTCAGCGAGATTACTCGTACCCGTGTGTTTCCAGCCTGCTGGAAGCACGCGGAAGTGGTCGCGATACACAAACGAGGGAAAGACCCCCTATTCCTGCAGCACTACAGGCCAATTAGCCTCTTGCCAACTTTCAGCAAGATCTACGAACGCCTCCTGCTAGTACCCATACAAGACCACATCGCAAGAGAGCACATTCTGCCGGACTTCCAGTTTGGTTTCCGGGAGAAACACTCTGCTCCCCAACAGGTCATGAGAGTAGTTGAAGCTGCTACATCAGCCTTCAATCGAAACAGCTACTGCAGGATAGTGCTATTGGACGTGGCCAAAGCCTTCGACTCGGTATGGCACAAAGGGTTAATTTACAAATTATACACACAGGGATTCCCCGGAAGTATAGTAAAGATTATCCAAAGCTATCTTACGAATAGGACTTTCTCTGTCAAAGTCGAAACATCCAAATCCACCAAAAGGCGTATTCGTGCTGGGGTGCCACAGGGATCGGTCCTGGGACCTATTTTGTACAGCTTGTACACTGCAGATATCCCTAATGTCCCCCTGGTGCACACTGCACAGTACGCTGACGACACAGCCTTCTTTACTAGAAACCCAAACAAGGGCCTGGTCATACGTAGGCTACAAAGGGTTTTAGATAACACAGACACATGGTCCCGTCGATGGCGAATCACTATCAATGCCGAAAAAACTCAGGCCATGCTGTTCACAAAGAAGCTCGGGAAACACGATCCTCCTCCAAACCCCCCCCCCTTCCTCCTCAACCTCCAAGGATCCCAACTCCCCTGGCGCAGAACGGCCAAGTACCTGGGCGTCACCCTGGACCATCGGCTAATGTGGAAACCCCACATAGACGAGGTCTACAGGAAAGTCTGCGCCAGAATGTCCGACCTGTACCCCATCCTAAACTACAACAGCTCCTTATCCCCTTCCGTTGGTGTTAACACCTACCTCTCCTTAATCCATCCCCAAATGGAGTACTCCTGCCCAGCCTGGGCGTACGCAGCCAGCAAACACCTGGACAAGCTGCAGGTTCTACAGAACCGCTGCCTCAAGAGGGCTCTTCACTTTCCCCATGAGTTTCCTACAGACGACCTTCACGTTGCAGCTGGAGTTCCTTTCCTAAGAGAGCGTTTCCAAGATATGGCAAGGACTTTCTACGAAAGTTCCTCCAGATCTGGAAACGAGCTTATCCGTTCCTTAGGTCAGTATGACATGTCCCGCGATAAACATAAGCGTCCCTTGACCATCTTTGATCTGTAGATTAAAGAGGAATATCCTAACACCCATCCTAAATTCCAATCCTACCCAACCAAACCAAAATCACGCCCACCAAGGGCAAGCACTAGTCACACACACAGAATCTCCAATACAAATCACAGACATTTAGAAACAGTCACAGCCACACAAACACCACACAGTATACAGAGGAGTAAAGGCCAAATGGTCACAAACTCCCCAGCACACTCCCTCACAGAGAGGGATGTCAAGGAGCGAGCAGCAGTCGGTGCCACGTCACGCAGAGTAGGTTACGACCGCGCAGCTGACTGGCTGGCCGCTGCGGCACAGCCCACTGCCTCACATCGGCCAGCCAGTGAGCTATGCGACCGCGACCTACCCTGCGTGACGTGGCACGGCAGCGTGCAAAGCTTCTCTTCAGACGGTGTTGGTCTATCGCCCTGGCCGGGCGCGCTGATCCACGGCGTCCGGCACCTGTGGTACACCGACAGTTGCTGCAAGTGTTTTAATTATTGGTACTTAACGTGTACTTTGCGAAACTTCAAAGTCCATTTTCTCGAGAATTTTTGAGAGTTGCGTCGAATGGATTTGGCTGATTGTTATTTAAGTTCTGAACTTCACGAACCATAAATATCAAAAAATTCTAAACTCCGATACCCATGTGGTCTCTTTGTATGTGTTAATTTAGAGTGTAAGCTATTTCCATTCAAAATTCCGTTCAAATCGGTGCGCTCGACTCAGCATTAAGAAGTAACAAAAATACTAACTCACTCACACACACACACACACACACACACACACACACACACACACACACCAACATTCTTTAGTGTTTATAACAGGTTTACAGATTTGATCACAGACCACTGGCAATGTTAGGTGACCTGTCCTGTGTAAAACATTTCTCAACCTGTAGTGTCTGCTCTGGGAATGACTGCTCTCGTAACATAAAGTTCTCTGTGGTTGACGGCAACAGCGCTTTTCCGGGGGCCTGACATATGAACAGCCACCAAAATATTTGTGGTGTCTGGTGTAGTAATCGTTGCCATGCAAGCATGCGATGACCTGTTTTCCGTGATGTGTTTATGTGGTCATTCCAGTTTGCTTCACAGCGGCTGAATATTCACGGCGTGAAAATGAGCTTCGTCTCTTCCGTAAATGAGGCTTTTAAAATTTACAGGTTACACTAAACGGGATTAAGCAAAATTTGATCACGAGACACGTATCAGTGTTTATTCATAGGATATCTACAATATCTACAGAGGCACTTAATAACACTTCATTCACTAGTTTAGGCTATTATGGCTTTTCCCTGTTTGTTTTGGGGCGTGTCACGCAAACAGCTGACTGTAATTCCAACAGCCTGTACCGCAGTTTCTGTGCGTTTTTCTTAGAATTTCAGCTCCAGTGAACGTGATAAGTCTTACGAAAATAGGAAGACACACAGTCATTAAGAAATTGTAAATTCAAATGATAGTAAATCTAAGTGATTTAACTGCTGTGGTTATCAGTCCCTAGGCTTACAAACTACTTTAACTTACGCTAAGGAGAGGACTCGAACCTACGATGGCGAACAACCGCACGCTCCGCGGCAAGGAGCAATAGAGCGCTCGGCCACTCCGCGGCGGCGAAATTGTAAATAACAACCACGTTCTATAAACTGATATATCACGAAATAATTCGAAGCTACGTGCCTCATGGTTCAAATGGAATTATCGTGCTCTGAATAAAGCCTTTATTGCTGTGTCATAATCTGACAGATGAACTTAAACTGAAGCGTCTATTATTAGTGTCAAGCCGGCCGCGGTGGCCCACGGGACTGAGGCGCTACAGTTTCGGTCTGCACGGCCACAACGTTCGGGGGTTCGAGTCCCCCCTCGGGCATGGATATTTGTGCCGTCCTTAGTGTTAGCTAGTTCGTAAGTAGTTTGTAAGTTTAGGGACTGAAGACCCCGTTGTTAAGTCCCATAAGCTATACAAATATTTGAACATTTTTATTAGTGTCAACAATCACACTGAGGAGGCAAAGAAACTGGAATACCAGCGTAAGATCGTGTAGGACCCCTGCCACAGACTCGACTAATGTCTGAAGTAGTTCTCGAGAAACTGACGTCGTGTATCATGCAGTGCTGTCTATAAATCCGTAAGAATACTATGAGTTAAGATCTCTTCTAAATAGCACGTTGCAAGCCATCCAACATAATATTCATGTCTGGGGAGTTTGGTATTTAAAATCAGAAGTATTCGAGTGTTCCTGGAGCCACTCCAGCAATTCTTGGCGTGTGGGATGCCGCATTGTTCTGTTAGAACTGCCAGCACCGTCGGAATTCACAATGGTCATGAAAGCATGAAGGTGATCGGCTACGATGAGTACGTACGTGTCACCTGTCAGAGGCGTATCTAGACTGACATATACCTCTATACTCCGCAGTCCACCGTAAGGTGGGTGGCGGAGGGTGCACTGTACCACTAATAGGCATTTCCTATCCTGTTCCACTCGCTTATAGAACGAGGAAAAAGAGAATGCCTATATGCCTCCGTACGAGCCCTAATTTCTCTTATCTCGTCTTTGTGATCTTTACGCAAAATGTAAGTAGGTGGCAGAAAGATCGTTCTACACACAGCTTCAAATTCCGGCCCTCTGAATTTCCTCAACTGAATTTCTCGAAAAGAACGTCGTCTTTCCTCCAGCGATCCCCATTTGAGTTCCAGGGGCATTTCCGTGACACTCGCGCATTGGTCGAACCTAGCTGCTCGCCTCAGAACTGCTTCCATGTCTTCCTTTAAACTGATCTGCTGCGGGTCCCAAACACTTGAGAAATACTCCCAAAATTCCCCCAATAAACCTAAGTCGGCTGTCCGCCTTAAACGACGCTACTGTGCAAGAAGCTCATTACTAAGCTGTATTCGAATATTATAGGATTGTTGTTCCTACTCATGTGCATCACCTTACATTTTCTCCATTTAAAGCTAGCTGCCATTCTTCACACCAATTAGAAATTTTGCCTAAGTAAACCTGTATGCTATTACAGTCAATTAAAGACGACACGCTCCCATACACCACAGAATTATAAGCAAACAGCCGCAAATTACAAGTTACTCTATCCGTCAGATCATTTATGTAGGTAGAAAATAATAGCGGTCCTATCATATTCCCTTGGGGCACGCCTGACGATGCACTTGTCTCTGATGAACACTCGCTGTCGAGAACAACGTACTGCGTTCCATTCCTTAGGAAGTCTTCCAGTCAGTCACAAATCTGTGAACCTATTCCATATGCTCTTATCTTCGTTAGCAGTCTGCCGTGCGGCACCGCGTCAAATGTCTTTTTGAGATCGAGAAAAACACAAATTGCCTTTTGCCCTTCATCCAAGGATCGCAAGGGGTCGTGTGAGACAAGGGCAATCTGAATTTCACACGAACGATGTTTCCTAAACCCGTGCTGATTCATAGAAAGAAGCTTTTCCGTCTCAAAAAATTGTTTGTATAGCTTACGGGACTTAACTACGGGGTCATCAGTCCCTAAACTTACAAACTACTTATGAAATAGCTAATCCTAAGGACAGCACAAATATCCATTCCCGATGGGGGATGCGAATCCCCGACCGTTGTGGCCGTGCAGACCGTGATTGAAGCGCCTCAGTCCCCTCGGCCACCGCGGCCGGCTTGACACTAATAATAGACGCTTCAGTTTAAGTTCATCTGTCGCGGTGGCCGAGGGGACTTAGGCGCTTCAGTCACGGTCTGCACGGCCACTACGGTCGGGGGTTCGAATGCCCCCTCGGGCACGGATATTTGTGCCGTCCTTAGTCTTAGCTAGTTCATACGTAGTTTGTAAGCTGTAAGGGACTGATGACCCCGTAGTTAAGTCCCATAAGTAAAATAAAAATAAAAAAATAATAAAAAAATAAATAAAAAAAGTTCCCTCGGCCACCGTGGCCGGCTATCCGTCACAAGGAAATTTATTATATTCGAGCTGAAAATATGCTCCAAAATTCTACAGGAAACTGATGTCAACGATATTGGCCTGTAATTATGTGGATCAGTTCTTTTACCTCTTTTATAAACGGAAGTCACCTGTACTTTTTTTTCCAATCACTATGAACTTTGCGCTGAATTAAAGATTCGCGATGAATACAAGCTAAGTAAGGGGCCAATACCACAGAATACTCTTTGTAAAACTGTACTGGTATTCCATCCGGACCCGGAGTCTTTTATGTATTCAGCTCTCTCAGTTGCTTCTCTACACCGGAAATACCTATTACTACATCCTTCGTGATAGATTTCTTAAAGGTTAAATTTACAACTTAAACTTTCCGTTTGCTTTCTTCTATTACTGCCCCGGATTGATCAACGAGTGACTGGATAGTGTCCAATGACCAGCTTATCGATTTTACATAGGACCAGAATTTTTTCGGGTTCTCGGAAGGATCTTTTGCTAAGGTATGGCTATGATAATTATGGTATGCTTCGCGCATCGTATTTCGGGTCCAGTAGCACATGCTCCACACCATTACAGAGTCTTCAGCGGCTTGAACAGTCCCTTCCTGTCATGCAGCGTCCATGGATTCATGACATTGTCTCCATACCCATACACGTCCGTCCGTTCGATACAATTAGAAAGAAAACTCGTCAGATCAAGCAACAAGTTTCCAGTCATGAACAGTCCAATGTCGGTCCAAGCGAGAAGTAAAGCTTCTTTACGTGCAGTCAGAAAGGCTACACGATTGGGCCTCCGGCTACAAGAGCCCATATCGATGATGTTGCGTTGAATGGTTCACACGCTGATACTTGGTGACGGCCTAGCACTGAAATCGGCAGAAATTTGCGGAAGGGTTGCACTTCTGTCACGTTGAAAGATTCTTTTCAGTCGTCGTTGAACCCGTTCTTGCAGGATATTTTTCCCGCTGCTGTCATGCCGGAAATCTGATGGTTTACCGAATTCCCTATATACACGGTGCATTCGTGAAAGGATCGTGCGACAAATTTCCCATCTCATTGCTACCTCGGAGATACTGTGTTCCATCTCTGGTGCACCGAGAATAACATCACGTTCAAACTCACTTAAATCATGATGAGCTACCACTGTAGCAGTAGTAACCAGTCTGTCGCCTGCGCCAAACACCTGTTGTTTTATATGAGCGTTGCCGACTGCAGCGCCATCTACTGAGTGTTTACATATCTCTGCGTTTGCATATGCCTGCCTATACCAGTTTCTTTGGCTACTCAGTGTGGATAATAAACACAGAATGAAGAAGACTTTCATCAATGGATGTCATTGCCTCTGGTATGGCCATGAATCTCAGCGACATGTGGGCAGTCTAACTGCAAAATAGCTAAACTCTTCTATCCTAGAAGACAATCAATGATTACGTTTTCTCTCTGACAAGGCTTGTCTCTTCTCATAAACTGTAGCTAGGGCCACGCCCCTTTACTAGTCAATACACTGACGGAGATAAACGTTAGTACACCCTCTTAGAGTTTTCTAATTCTCTCAAGATTTATTGTTGAAGCAGTGCTTAAACCCTCTAAGGCGGAAGGTTGAAGGTGACGTCACGTTAATATAGAGTGGGACGTTTAAGATACAAAATAATACAGTAATTCATTACAAAAAAAGAAAATAAATCTATTTTCAAAAATTTTGTACTGACAAAATAGTTTGTTTTGGGCCTTCACTACAAATTTTTATGATATACACCATCTTACAGTAACATGCCTTTCGAAGAAATGATATAATAACATCACAGCATCATATAAAATCAACTGACTGTCAGATCTGATAGCTTCACATTTCAAAACAAGGATATCAACACCTTGTCAATAAGTGTTTCTTGCCGCCATCGTAAATGTACTGGAAGTTTGCCGACTGCTGGTACCACACAGTGTAGAAACATGGAACTAAAACACATTGTGAACGTTACCACAGTCCATTCACGATTTTGTGATGCAGCCCCGTACTTCTTAGCGTGAATCACAAAGAAATAAAGCGAGCAAAACCAGAACCTCACAATTGTGCGAGCATGGCCTGTAAGGCATGGAGAGGACATGAAATGATCAACAGATAGCTAGCTCAAGCGGTAATCAGGTAGCAGGTGTTGATCCAAGCTGAAGCACCCACATT